>OX411306.1:224050687-225250687 GCA_948150685.1 Rhaphigaster nebulosa
AAGAAAACAACTTTTCAATGTACTACGTATCTTTCATATCTGATAGTATAAATAATGGTCTTAAAAGGATTAACTTTCAATCCTTTAAGTTTCTATCGAACTTTTAATCTCTAAAATACATCGACAAATCGAAACGACTGTATCACACTGGCCAAAGAGGTTATACCTTTTCATAGCTTTGAAATATTTTCAAAGTACACGAGTCGGTATTAATAACTACGAACACGATGAAGTAAATTTTAATTGATGAATATTAATTAATCATTAATTCACGTTCAACTTTTTTATACGTACACAAAACAACTTTTTAATCTTCTATGTATTTTTAATCGCTGATTGTATAATCAATGGACTTACAAATTTACAAATATATCGACAAATTCGAAACGACTGTATCATGCTGGCCAAAGAGGTTGCACCTTTTCATAGCTTTGAAATATTTTCAAAGTACACGAGTTGGTATTGACAACTTCGAATACGATGCAGTAAATTTTAATTAATGAATATTAATTAATCATTAATTAATACTAATTCTTAATCCTTTAACAGCTTTTGGACCTTGAGCTGTTAATACCAAAGTATAAACAATGATTTAGGACTTGTTATTCCTTCCGCTAAAAAGTAAACAAATTTAGCTTTCGCAATAATGCTCTATCTCTTAATCCTTCCTTTAAAAGTAAACAATGGACTTTGAACTGTTAATCCTCTATCATTACTCATCTCGCTGAAACATAAACAAAACAACTTTTTAATCTTATATGTATTTTTATTCTCTCATAGTATAAACTATTAAAACACCGTAAAAGAATTAAATATTAAATCCTTAAAGTTTTTTTATCATTTACAAACAATGATAAAGAGCTTTTTAATCATTTCATAATATCTGGATAGATGACGTCATTATTATTAGCTAAAGTTTTGTACCTTTTTCAGTTCTCAATGTTTACATTTTATGCAATTTTTCCAAATTTTTACCTTTACCTATCTATTTCTTTTTTAAATTTTCTATGTTGTTGTTTTTTGCTGTCTAAGAGACTCAAAACTTTATTCAAGATTCTTCCAGAAATATACTGATAATTTAGGAATATTCATATTAACCATTCTCCATACTCACTTCATAATCCAAATTGTTTGATTTCTTTCATGAAATGATAACTATTTAATCAATATTTCTGTATCGTCTCCGGGTCAAAATCTTGATTTGTCCTTGTTTTGTGCAGATGGCTGTCGATATTAGAATGTTTGGCATGATCGGATTATAGATAATACTAAAATTAACTCATATGAGCACAATCGTGGTAGTTATAGCACAATTATGGCCTCACTTTTTCCTAAAAATACCATAAGTTCGCCTATGAGGCACCACTATCAGTACATGTTTCCTCATCGAAGTTTGTTTATCGATTAATCAACAATCAGCTCAATCAATTTTAACGAGTCCATCTTGCTTTGCACACAAACTTTCTGTTGGACAGAACATTTATGGACTTCACCAGGATGAGAACCATTGTTAAGAGGTGTTTCATAGCACCCTAGGATTTTAAAATGAGTAGCTGATTGAGGGAAAATGAGGTAGTTCGAGCACAATGCTGATCACACTTTCTACGAAGGATAGCATGTCTGTGTAAAAAAATTCTCTTTTAGGAACATATCAAATGATACGCCAAACTTGGCGATTTCAATTTAAAATTTCATTCATAAAGCAACGACTTTCAACCGGCTGACCGAAGTTGTGTAGGACATATTAGGTATATCTAGAATTTACAATGGTAAATTTAACTCATATGAGCACAATCGTGGTAGTTATAGCACAATTATGGCCTCACTTTTTCCTAAAAATACCATAAGTTCGCCTATGAGGCACCACTATCAGTACATGTTTCCTCATCGAAGTTTGTTTATCGATTAATCAACAATCAGCTCAATCAATTTTAACGAGTCCATCTTGCTTTGCACACAAACTTTCTGTTGGACAGAACATTTATGGACTTCACCAGGATGAGAACCATTGTTAAGAGGTGTTTCATAGCACCCTAGGATTTTAAAATGAGTAGCTGATTGAGGGAAAATGAGGTAGTTCGAGCACAATGCTGATCACACTTTCTACGAAGGATAGCATCAGGTCTCGTCTATGAGACATTTTTCCAAGTTACTTTCGCCTTGCCGAGGTATGTTTATTGGTAAACATAGCAATCACATACTAGATTTTATTTGTTTTTATTAGATTGATATTTATTTTTTATTAAGAGGCGGAAGCTGGACCTCATTAAGACTCCAATATCGTTTGGTAATCAACTCCAATCTATCCAAAATGTTAAATATTTCCTCGAAAAAACACAAATTTAACGGAAGGTCCTCACTTCATAATTCAAATTGTTTGATATCTTTCATGAAATGATAACTGTTTATCAAATATTTCTATATCGTCTCCAGATCATAATCTCTCGGACTATAATCCATGAGTCATGCCCTCGATAAATTCTACTGTCATATACCCTCGTGTGACATGAAAGCTGAATAATAGCTCTTAAAACATACAATAGAGGTCAACAGATTCGCATACAGTTGTGTCGATAGTTTTAATAATCATCGATATACTGCAGCACTTTCACTGCAAAAGTAATAAATTGGATTAAAAATTTTATATTCGTATTAAGAGTGTAGATATTTAGAGCAGCTACTAAGGTCACCCATCCATGATTAATATTATGACAGTAGAATTTATCCAGGGCATGACTCTTGGATTATAGTCCCATGTAATGTCCGCAGCTCGTCTAACGTTTCAGAAAGTGATCATGCCTTCTGTTAAATTTCTGTATTTTCGGGGTAATATTTAATATTATGAGTTGATTGGAGTCGATTACCCAAAGATATTGGAGTCTTAAAGTCACCCAGCTTCCGCCTCTGATTGTTGATTTATTGATAAACAAACTTCGATGAGGGAACAGGTACTAGGTAGAGGTGCCTCACAGACGAACTTATGGTATTTTTGGAGGAAACTGTGGTCAGAATCTAACTACCACGATTTTGTTCATATTAGTCACTGTTAATATGATCTGTCATATGATGATGACAAACATTCTAATATTTACAGTCACCTACACAAAACAAGACATTTTGATCCGGAGACGATATAGAAATATTTGATAAACAGTTATCATTTCATGAAAGATATCAAACAATTTGAATTATGAAGTGAGGACGGCGCTAATGCCTTCCGTTAAATTTATGTTTTTTCGAGGAAATATTTAACATTTTGGATTGATTGGAGTTGATTACCAAACGATATTGGAGTCTTAATGAGGTCCAGCTTCCGCCTCTTAATAAAAAATAAATATCAATCTAATAAAAACAAATAAAATCTAGTATGTGATTGCTATGTTTACCAATAAACATACCTCGGCAAGGTGAAAGTAACTTGGAAAAATGTCTCATAGACGAGACCTGATGCTATCCTTCGTAGAAAGTGTGATCAGCATTGTGCTCGAACTACCTCATTTTCCCTCAATCAGCTACTCATTTTAAAATCCTAGGGTGCTATGAAACACCTCTTAACAATGGTTCTCATCCTGGTGAAATCCATAAATGTTCTGTCCAACAGAAAGTTTGTGTGCAAAGCAAGATGGACTCGTTAAAATTGATTGAGCTGATTGTTGATTAATCGATAAACAAACTTCGATGAGGAAACATGTACTGATAGTGGTGCCTCATAGGCGAACTTATGGTATTTTTAGGAAAAAGTGAGGCCATAATTGTGCTATAACTACCACGATTGTGCTCATATGAGTTAATTTTAGTATTATCTATAATCCAATCATGCCAAACATTCTAATATCGACAGCCATCTGCACAAAACAAGGACAAATCAAGATTTTGACCCGGAGACGATACAGAAATATTGATTAAATAGTTATCATTTCATGAAAGAAATCAAACAATTTGGATTATGAAGTGAGTATGGAGAATGGTTAATATAAATATTCCTAAATTATCAGTATATTTCTGGAAGAATCTTGAATAAAGTTTTGAGTCTCTTAGACAGCAATAAATATCTGACCAGTCATTTCGGGCATCATTAGGAATGAAAAAAAACAACAACATATTATCATGCAAATGGGAACAAAATATAGCACATCTTACACCAACATTCTCAAATAATATCAACTACAGATAATAAATCATCTCAAAACAGTTTTATATACAAATATTTGCTAATAAAATATTTTATTTTATTTCTAAAATCATTAAAATTTACTAAAATCAATAAAGTAACAGGCAAAATCAATTATAAAAACAAAAAAAAATAATATCTAAAATTGGTTAAAATATACTAAAAAATATAAAGGTATGTTAAAAATTAGAGGTTGAAGTCTAAGCAGTAAAAGTCCTACTCAAAAGAGATTATCAATGAATTGAAAGAAAATGATGGATTCGTTGATTAAGCATGGCATTATTCCCGAACTGTATTTTGCCATTAGAAGTTGATGAGAAATAACTAAAATCAATAAAAACCGCTAAAATTACTAAAAAACACTAAAATTATGGGACTTCAAGTTATAAAAAATGTAAATATTTAGAGTTGATCAAGTGGTACCCAGAGGAGAGACCTCTACGTGCTGAGTAAAATGAAGGGTTGGAACCGTAGGAGAAGAAGTCCAGGCGAGAAGAGGAGATTTTTTCAAATTTTTCCTAGTGATTCTGGATGATCTTATGAGGCCGGAGGAGTTCGGTTATTCTCGAATCGGGAGCAAACTAAGGCAGATCAGGGAGATCGAGTTGGGAGCCGAGGAAAAACGAGGGCGACCGAGCATCACCGAGGACATTGATCGGACCCGACCGAGCAATCTCGCATTGCTCCGAGTGTATCCGAGAGTAGCCGAAAGGAGCCGATGACATCGCAAGGTCTGATACGAGTGCAATTAGGAACCAGGATTGTCAATTATAATTAAATTAAGTTCAGAAAAGGGGAAAAACAATTTAGGAAAGGCAAAAAAATCAGTTGAGAAGACTATATTTACATAAAATTTAAATATTGGGAAGGTTAAAGAAAACGTAAACAAATACGTAGTAAACGTAAACATTGGGAAGGTTGCATAAATCATAGACATTGAGAACATTATGTAAACTAGCCAGGAAAATCCCCTACTGGAGTAAGGTGCTGCGCCCTAGCGGTCAGAAAATGTATAAACATTGAGGAGGTTATAGAAAATTTAAAAAAGAAATAGATAGGTAAAGGTAAAAATTTGGAAAAATTGCATAAAATGTAAACATTGAGAACTGAAAAAGGTACAAAACTTTAGCTAATAATAATGACGTCATCTATCCAGATATTATGAAATGATTAAAAAGCTCTTTATCATTGTTTGTAAATGATAAAAAAACTTTAAGGATTTAATATTTAATTCTTTTACGGTGTTTTAATAGTTTATACTATGAGAGAATAAAAATACATATAAGATTAAAAAGTTGTTTTGTTTATGTTTCAGCGAGATGAGTAATGATAGAGGATTAACAGTTCAAAGTCCATTGTTTACTTTTAAAGGAAGGATTAAGAGATAGAGCATTATTGCGAAAGCTAAATTTGTTTACTTTTTAGCGGAAGGAATAACAAGTCCTAAATCATTGTTTATACTTTGGTATTAACAGCTCAAGGTCCAAAAGCTGTTAAAGGATTAAGAATTAGTATTAATTAATGATTAATTAATATTCATTAATTAAAATTTACTGCATCGTATTCGAAGTTGTCAATACCAACTCGTGTACTTTGAAAATATTTCAAAGCTATGAAAAGGTGCAACCTCTTTGGCCAGCATGATACAGTCGTTTCGAATTTGTCGATATATTTGTAAATTTGTAAGTCCATTGATTATACAATCAGCGATTAAAAATACATAGAAGATTAAAAAGTTGTTTTGTGTACGTATAAAAAAGTTGAACGTGAATTAATGATTAATTAATATTCATCAATTAAAATTTACTTCATCGTGTTCGTAGTTATTAATACCGACTCGTGTACTTTGAAAATATTTCAAAGCTATGAAAAGGTATAACCTCTTTGGCCAGTGTGATACAGTCGTTTCGATTTGTCGATGTATTTTAGAGATTAAAAGTTCGATAGAAACTTAAAGGATTGAAAGTTAATCCTTTTAAGACCATTATTTATACTATCAGATATGAAAGATACGTAGTACATTGAAAAGTTGTTTTCTTTATGTTTCAGCGAGATAAGTAAAAATAGAGTATTAACAGCTCAAAGTCCAAAAGCTGTTATAGGATTAAGGAACTCTACTATTTATTTATATGTTAGAAATAAACAGTTCAAGGTCCAGCAGTTGATATAGGATTAAGGAACTCTACTATTTATTTATATGTTGGAGATAAGCAGTTCAAATTCCATATTTGTATTTCACCTGGACATTATCCAACTTGTCTATACAAGATGAAACCTGTTTATATGTTCATACAGTTACATATTGTAAAGGTTATGTAAGCATTGAGAAGGTTGCACAAACATGAAAACAATGTAAAGGTTATGTAACCTTTGAGAAGGTTACAGAGTATAAAGATGGTGCCTGACCCTTCATCGTATAGGTTATGATTATATAACAGTTAGGGAGGTTACATACTATAAAGTGGGTACCTGATACTATAACAATACCTCAAGTCTCTCAAACGGTAGAAAAACAAAATGATGGTCGGGCACACTCATGCCCTATATGGTGGGTACCTGAACCATCAACAAAACCTCAAGTCTCTCAAACAGTAGAAAAACAAAATGGCGGCCGGGTACACTCATGCTCTATAAGGTGGGTATCTGACCCTTCAATGGCTGGAGGGGGTAAATCTTGTGGTTAAGCGTGGATGCTGACCACGTCATTGTAAACAAAATGGCGGCTTAGGGTGGGGGTAATCAGGGTGATGCAATATGATTGCTGGTTGGAGAGGGATAAGAATAAAAGGGGCGGGGCCTAACGGTCACATGGCTAAAAAGGGGCGTGGCCTAATTGTTAAGGTTAGGCCGAGATGAGACCACGTGGTGGTTAAGGTAGGGTCGAGTTGAAAATCCAAATTCAAATTTCTCGCCATAGGTCACGTGGCTGGTCACATGGGCGCGAACAGATGGTGGCCCAGCTCCCCCATTTTCTCTCTACTCGTGTATCTTCTTTTATTCTTCATTTTTACATCTTTATTCATTAATGATGTACATTATGACACCTTCGTAGATTGAAGAAACAAAGTTGTGTTCACTATGCATGGAATTACACTTTATTAAAAAACATGGGTTTCGATGAAGCTCTTAATTATTTTAATATGAAACAAAAACCAGATGTAGTTAAATGCAAAAATTATATTTATGATGAAGAGGTTTTTCACCAGACAGTAGTCAGTGAAGTGAGTACCAAAGTTATTGTACGATATTCATAAACAATTCTTTTTTTCAGTAAAAATTACTATTATTGTTTTTGATTAGTGGGATCTTGTTTGTGACGATTCGTCGGTTAGCTCAACTGCTCAGGGCACTGTGGCCATAGGGAAATTGTGCGGAGCTGTTACCTTTGGCCTATTAAGTGACAGGTTAGAGTTCATATTATGTTTTTTTGGAGGATTCATTCCTGTTTTGTTTGATTATAATTTTATGACAAAGGTACAATAAATAGGTACCTGGAGGCTTCGGAAATATATGCATACTTAATTACTTTTTATTACTGAAGAAAGGAGCCATTAAGTATTATTAAATCGTGTAAGGAAATCCAATAAAATACCCTTTTCACTTCTTGGTGATCAAGATGAAAAGAAAATAAGGTATACTTCTGTTATTTAAATTCATTTTTCTTTCCATTATGTTATTTAGATCAAGTTCTCTGATAAGCTTATCTCTGGCTGAACTAGATAGGCATACAGTTAAATAACCACAACAGAAATTGAGCGTCTGTGGAGACTTGCTGCTGTTACGAAGGATGACCATGCCCGCAATAAAATTATTCAGAAGTCTTTAGGTGTTAAGCCAATCGAAAATGTTAGAGAAGGCAAATAAAGTTGCTGGTCTTACATTAAGGCTTATTGTAGTGAATTGTGAGTTCAAATTTTATGGCTTCAGTGCTGGCCATTATGCTATCAGCTCTAGTGGCAATTCGTTCGTCAAACAACTTGTCAAAGATTGGTGAAGTTTGAAATGTGAATGTACAAATGGAGCATCCACACCATGGTAAGCCGTTTGACGAATTGTTGGCCAAACGTTTGTGAAAATACCTGGTTTAAAAAATATATTATTTAATTAGAAGAAATATTATTTTATCAAGAGCTGAGTATTAAAATTTGTATTATTTAAGTTTAAAACTATTTGCTCTTTGAGAGAATAGAACTTGCTTTCCATTGAATTGAATAAAATAGATTGATGTTGCTTTTTAGCATAATAAATTTAGCATTTTCATTATTTATTTAACAACAATATTTTGCGAACTTCAAAGATTAGGGGTTGAATTACGAAAATTTACTGATTTGTATGAATCGGTTGACATATATTGAACTAATAACAGAAAAAAGTACGAATTAATACAATATCAAAGCAATCAAGTTATAGATCATTCATAATTTCAATATCAATTTAAAAGTAACAAACAATAATTTTAAAATCCAATATTTAGGTAAAAAAGAGGAAGCCGTTGGGCAAACAGTTCTTCACTGGTGTGGATGGGCGCAATTGCAAATTTTTTGCAATATGCGAAAGAAAATAGCTCTGATACGGCCGACGCAAGCACCAGCTTGTATTTGCACATCGCAGTACTTTCACCACTGCAATTATCACTAGACACACGAACCCTACACGAGCATCATTAACGCTACAACACAACCTCAACAAGACACAAATTTTGAGCAAAAAATGAAAAATCAAACTGAATTCTTAAAAATCCCAACAATTAACATTTACTACGACATGATGCTTGTCCACCAGTTTTCATTAGCAATCGACCGTTACCTCAAACCGACAAAGTGACTTATTTAATATTAACATTTGATAGAAGGCTGACATGGGGCCCACATTTCAAGAATTAACGTCTACTGCTATTTTTCTCTACTGCTCGAAAAGAGACTATTCCCTACTACAAAGAGGGTCTCAGACAGAAATTTACCATCTATAGCTATTTTTTAAAATCTATGTGGACTTACGAATTCTAAAATTTATGAATCCGCCAAAAAATCGCACATTAAAATAATATAGACATTTCAATCGAAAATTTTTAGTTAAAAGTTAAAAAATAAAAAAGTAATTAAATTTTAGGCCTACATTAACAAAGCTATTTTTGTTATGATTTAAAACAAAATTTTTTAAAGACACACTGTACACGAATTCAACTGAGTCTGATCATAAGAAAAGTTAGATATCTCAGGAACTATTTAACATAAAGATGTCAATTACTCCAAAAGCGGTAGGAACGTGAGGGCTGTCAGTTATCTTCCTCATCAATGGCCATTGGTAAATGCAATAGTTATTTGCTTGATTGACATAATTTAGTTTATTTACATTAACGAACTTATGTTAGTACAATAATATAACCGCTAGTAATAATTAAATAATATGTTTTTAATTTTTTAATATATTTTGTATTCTATTCTCTGTTCTCTGTTAAACAAATATAAAATTAAACACCCACATAGCCTATTGGAGCCAGGTCTCAAAACGGTTACTCATTTTAGGATGTTTAAATGTGAATTACGAATGTGTAGGGCATTATAAGCAAAATATGCCTTGTCTGCCATTCCAAAGCCGCTGCCATTCAAAAATGGCTGCATTTTATTCAAGGAAAAACGTAAAATTTTCACTCATTTTTCATTTCCTGCTCAATATCTTGAAAAATATCAACTATCCCTCCAATTAGAACTAGTTAAATGAACCATGAAGTAGTATATATTAATTATCTTCGTAGGTAGAACAGTTTCCATAATATTTACCTAAATAAAGTCACAAAAAGGTGATTTCTCGTTTTTTGGTACACAAAATTATTTTTAAAAAATTTTATCTCAGGAACTATTAGGCGTATATATGTATATTTCCACTCAAATTTGAGCTAGTTAAATACACCATAGTGTAGTTCATAATGATTATCATCTTAGAAAGAACTGTCTACTTGATATTTACCAAAATAAAATAACAAAACTGTGATTTATCGTTTGTTTTTTTTAATGTTTTTTTTTAATAGCATTATCTCGAGTACTGGTTAACATGAAGGTCTCTTTTAGGGTTACGATTTTAGAAAATTTAATTTCCTTTAAAAAAGGCAATTAAAATATTTTTCGCGTGGCTGGTAGTTTTCAAGATATTGATCACGGAATGAAAAATGAGTGAAAATTCTATGTTTTTTCTTGAATAAAATGCAACGATTTTTTAAGGTAGCGACTTTGGAATGGCAGACAAGACTTATTTTACTTATAACGACCTACCCATTCACACATTCTTAATTAATATTCAATCCTTCTCCTAAAATGAGTATCCGATTTCGGCCCTGCACTCAGTTGGTTATATCGATGTTTAATTGCATATTTGTTTACGAGAGATCCTGTCTTATAAGTCCTCAGAACAGAATAAAGAAGTTTAAAAAAAAAATTATTAAAAAATTAAAAACATATTATTTTATTGTTACTAGTGGTTATATTATTGTACTAATATAAGTTCGTTAATATAAATAAACTAAATTATGTCAATCAAGCAAATAACTATTGCATTTATGAATGCTCATTGATGAGGAAGAAGACTGACATTCATATACATTTTTCCCTTGAAAAATGGATCTTTATCCATTTTGAATATTTTAAAAAGTGACTATCGGTTTTTAAAGAAGAATAAATGCTTCATATATATTTTATCCGATGACTTTTTCGTTATTATTGTTCGTTTAATTGTCACTATTCTTGAAATTTTAACTTTCGTGTGAACGACTTGAAAACATTTATTTTACTGGCCTTTTTTAATGTTCCTAACCAATTATTTTTTTAATTATTCTATGTTCTTAGATTTTCGGACTATTCAACTTTAAAACAAAGCCAATTATGACGAAATTAATCCAAATGCTGAAACTGAATGACAGTGACCAAAAAACTAAATGAAATCAAACTCGATTGTCCGCCATTTTTTGACGCCATTTTGGGAAAGTGCGGCCACTTTTTGTTCTGGGAAAATTGGCGTTTTAAAATTATTAATTACAACGATGTGCAATTTATAACTATATGGGGAAGAGGGGGAGGTGCACGACAGGAGGCCGCAGACTAATCCATTTCAATTGTAATCTTTTCCATTTCAACTGTTACCAAACCGGACACGAATTAATTTTATTTCATTTATTTTATAATTGAAAAATTATTATATTAATTAAAATAATGACTTTTGAAATAATATCGGCATATTCTTCCGAATTTTTTTCGTTCATTAGATAATTGGTATTAAGTGCGAATTTCTACTACCTAATTAAAAAATGTTATGAAAAAAAAATCGTTAATTTTTTTTAATATTAATTATTTTATTTTATTTATTGGAATTAACCATGGAAATTGTCTTCAGTATAGGTGTCAGTTTTACAGGGTGATATTTCTGAATTTACTATCGGATTATCGATCGCACATGCGCATTTCGATTTTCCGTTACTGTTGAATTTTATTAGCATATGGAATTCTATTTTAACATATAGAACATTTATTAGGTTATCAAGGTTTCCGATTCCATTTTTTTAATTTGATTTTTGATCGCACATGCGCATTTTGACTTACTGTTACTGTTGAAATTCTCTAAGATATAGAGGTTGTTCATTAGGCTATTGAGGGTTCTGATTCCATTTTTTGGATGACATCAGGATTTAAATATTAAGGATCAGGTTGTTTCCTGATCTCCTTCATATTCGTTTGAGGATTTTTAAAAATTTAATACGAAAATTAATCATATTTCGGAATATCAAGTTATTAAGTTAATTTGCAACATGATTTAAATATTAAGAAAATGTTTATCTACCAATCTTCCAATTCATTTAAAAGATTTTTTTTAATTTAATAAAAATATTAACAATATTTTGAAATAATGGTATTTATGTACCGTCATTATTAAGATATTTTTTTTTATTAATTTCATTTACTGCAGGATTAAAATATTAAGAAACATGTTATCTTCTTATCACCTTCCGATTCGTTTAGAAATCTTTTTAATTTAATAAAAAAATTAACAACAATTTGAATATCTATATTTTTGTGCCGATGTAATTAAGATATTGTTTGTATTACGTTTATTTATAGCAGGATTTAAATAGTACGAAACAGATTATCTCTTAATCTGCTTTCAATTTGTTTAGAATTTTTTTTTTATTCTATAAAAATATTTCCGGTGTTTTGAAATATTGATATTTCCATTCCGATAATATCCAGATATCGGTATCGTTAACTGTATCGATTTCAATATCAATATTTTGCTTTCGATATCCCACCCCTACTTGGGACTGAAGGAGCAAGGAGCACCGAGGTAACTAATGAGACCTAAGATCGTTGGCTGTTCCAATAGTTCCAGACTGGGATCGAAAGCGCATAATACTTTCAGTTTGCCACATTTTAGCGTACCTGTTACCAGTCGGTATCAGCGACAACGCATCAGATTGATTCATTCCAATCCATCTCTAATGGATGAGTCTAAAATTTTCGAATGACGGAAATACGCCAGGGGCATATATCACACTATTATACAAAAACCACGAATGTAATCATAAAGATATGTCGAAGAAAAGTAGGATGATTTGGCTATTTCTTGGTCTTACCGATTTTTAAGCGAGTATCCGTGTACGTACCCATTGCATAGATATAATAAATTAGGCAGTAGTGAACACGCAACCTTATGTCGTTTGATTTACACGAGCCATCTTACAGTTTCCAAAGATCATCTCGTAGGAACCTATTTGCTTTTCATCAATTTTATCTCATTCAGGGCATACATTCAAGCTGTTGCTCAAAATTGAATGCCTTAGTAGTGGATCTATTATATAAGGATAGAGGGGCATAATTAAAGGGTTCCTCAGGACCAGGATATAGACTATGAATGAAGGATACATGTGATTTAGTTACAGTTGTAAACCTAACCAGATTGTTGTTGCTCATAGTGTTGGAGGAATAATATTTCAAAATAAGTCAATAAAAGATGTTATCATGGCTTATCCACTCTTCTAGATACTGAACTTACCAACTTACGAATACCAGATTTCGAAAGCATTGCAACTGATTTTTGTGATCGAAGTGTTTTAAAAATACCTCGTTATAGATGTACTGAATACTAAATTGTAAATCAATGATATAGTAATTATTATATTTATATTTAGACAAAATATCATTTGCTTTTAGTTTTGGAAGAAAGAAGATATTTGTGTTATCAAGTTTACTGTATGTTGGATCGAGTACTGCTGCTGCTTTTGCGAACAGTTATGCCATGTTTATAATATTGAGAATATTGACAGGAATCTGTAGCGCTGGTGTTTTTGATACTTGTTTCACAATCTGTAAGTAATAATAATATGAAGTTAGTAATATGCGTACCATATATTTGGAAACGGTAATTTCATAATAGTGGTCAAGCATAGATATAATAATGACTTAATTATAATATTGTTAATCAAGATGATAATGGTCGGAAGGTGGAGAGTGAAATAATGAGATAAGATAGGGATTCCCACACAGTGGTGCACGTACCGTTGGTGATATGCAAGGACGTTCCAGGCGATACGCGAACAAGCAAACAAATCATGGGCAAAATCATCTTTTTAACACATTCAAGGATGGATAACAATTTTTTAAATATTATTATTGAATGTATCAATGATAAGATGAATAATCATGATCTACAATTAGTAAAAATAATTCAGAGTGGTTCTCGTCGAAAAGCGAAAGCACTCGGTGTTGATGAGGACTAAAGAATCAAGTTGAGCTCTGTCAAGCCTAAAGCCGTATCCACACTGTTTGACGTTCGATTTGACATGACGAACGGAGAAGGGAACGTGTAGCATGCGATTCCCCATTCGATGTCGAACCGAAGGTCGAACTGTGCAGACAGGGGAAGAGACATGGAATGTCGAATTGAATGTGGACAGACATAGCTTAAAATTGATACTCTGATAGTAAGTAACCGACATACTTCTAACTGAAAAATATTTATGCTTTTCTTCATTATGTGCAAATTTCTTACTTTTGAAGGATACACTTTTATAAGCAGAATTTGTTGGTTTTGATAAAGTTTTGATTTTGGATTTTTGAATTTTATTTTCAATCTATTATATACTACTGAAATATATTTTTTGTGGTTTGTCAAATAAAGTTTTATAAACCGTATTATTTTATGAAGATGAGCCTTTAATTCAAATATCATAAGCTCAGGTAGTGGTATACCCAGTTATCTGAAAAGTGTAAGTGGTACTGAAATAAGGTATGAGAGACCGGGGCATGGTGACACTTTTTCCTTTTTAATTTCCCTAATTTTCAAAACGACTCAATTGGAATATTGAGTTGGGTAAGTAAAATTGCAGCCTTTTAAATATTAACCGATTTATTTTTAAATTTAAATACAAGTATAGGAACAAAATACAAAAATAGTAAATCAAAATTTAGATAAAATTCCTAGTACGTATTGTGATATTGCTATATGAGAATAAATAAAATGAAATGTAAAATAACTGGAGAATGTTGAATATACCAGGGTAATTTGGCTAATTAGGTCAAGGTAACCCAGGCAGATTGCACCAACTTACCCAGGACAGGTATGGAAACAAGCATGGCCTATCAAAGAGACAATACTTCATGAAAGAGAACAATTTTTTTAAAGACAACACAGTTTTTTAAAGCATTCTATCTGTAAGCATTCTATTGTATGGATTGATTGTTAAGATGACTAGCTGTTTTAGATGGTAAATACAAAGAAAAAAAAATTACCAGATAGAAATTTGAATCTCGGCCTCTCAGTCCAACCTGTTACTTAGACACAAATGTTTCTAATGGATAAATATGACCGCGGTGAGTTATAAATTTCCAAGAGCAGAGTTCACTGAACTATCACTCGCTTTATAGGTACTCATCACCACAAAGACAGGACGACCAAGACCAAAAAGTAAGACTTAAGACCGATTCATAGTTTTAAAAAGTAAGAAAAAAGATTTATGTATGGCCCCTGAAATTCGAGCAGATATCAACGGAACATTCAGAAATCCCGTTTTAGTTACAATTGTTGGAAGGCGGGCTCACCGCTCCTGACCGGCCCGGTCTCAGTCCTTTTTCAGCTTCTACGCGGCTCGTACATGCACAGCTCACTAAGACCGCCCCGGACCGACCCTTTCAAGGTTAGTTTGCCACTAATATCTTATTATTTTCCTAAATACCTAACTGCATAATTTCTTGTTGTAATTAATAAATCGTTCCTTATTTAATATCTGGAATTAATATTAGCTAATGTTTATATCAGTATAAAAATTGATTTTATTAATGAAAGTAATTATTTTAACAAAAATAAAGACTTTTGAAATAATTCAGCATATCCTTCCGACATTTTTTTCATTTATTAGATAATTGATATTAAGTGCAATTGAACAATTTGAATTGCTTTTGTCAGATTTGGTTTTAACATTGTGAAATATTCAAATTCTCGAGCGAATATAAAAAAACGTTGCAAATTATTACACAATGGTTTATTATTTCCAAATCGGTCTATTAGTCTAGGAGAAAAGCCGCGGACGGCATAGGGCGGACGGACGGATTTTTGTTTATTCGATATTTCGATTCTAACTATCTTGAAACGTAAAACCTCAAATTTTGAGGGAGCTTTACAAAATTTTTTTGTTGGTCGATTACAAAGGTCTATTATTGAAAATAATAAACAAATAAAAATTGTTGGCTTACAAATTTTGCCAAGGGAGAATGAACCCTTTAATTTTTTTTTTAAATATTTAAATAATCGCTCATAAATTAGGAACCATTTGACATTTAAACATACTTTTTTTTTTATTAAATATATACTCCCTAAAAATAGTCCACTACTTACAGCAGGTTTTTTTTCCGAAATACCGAACATTTCACAGGTTTGACGCACCATAGGACCATTATCGTTAGTTTTAGCTAAAACCTTAACTGGACCTTTTTTGTAGGTGATCTCAAGCTGAAACTAATTTCGATTTCCAGATCATCAAATTCGCATCCTACAAAAAATAACTGATTGTACATACCGAAAATTTTTCAGGTTTGACGCTTCGTTCTTGCTTTCTCAATATTTTTTTCATAAATAGATTATTATGCTTAAAATATAATATGACAAAATTCGACATTTTATTTTTCCAGTTTATATATAAAACATGACGGAGTGGGCTAGTAAATGTTCATCCTGAAACCCTCACCCACTGTAACTGTAACAATGAGGGGGTGGTTATAAATTAATAAATTTTCATTCTGTCTATAAGACGCCTTTTCATAGAACTCATACTGGACTGACAGGACTGGACTAGATGGGCCAAAACCGAGACAAGACTGAAACGTCCGACACTGAATGAACACATAGGAGATACATAGTGTTAAGTTCGAGCATTATTTGATTATGTTTATTGTTTTCATATTGAAATTTTCTAAAAACTTGTCTTTTGTATTATTCTTTACTGTGTTGACAGGACGTTCAATTAAATTGGTTTGTTATACAGGGTGTCCCACCTCGTGATGTCAATAATTTAGGAGGTTATTCTAGAAGTCATTTGTAGTTAAATGGCGCAGAAATGAAATTTCTATCTTAACCCATCGAAGAGATATCCTAGTTTTTGTGTATTTTTAAAAATACACTATTTTTTAGTGAAAAACTGTAATTATTTAATTTCTGGTTGATGTATCGTAAAAAACGAGGATATTTTCAAAACTACATTAAATTTCCTATAAGGAACAACCCGCCCCCCCTTTAAAATTTTATTTATTCACACAAGCGGTATACAGTAATTAATAGCAGTTAAAAATTTAAAAATTAGTATTTTCTGATTGTGTTTACACTTTTCTAGCACAGACAATTTTAGGCGCAGAGATTTGCCTCTGGGTCAAAAGTTGCATCAATTCATAAGCTTTAAAATGATACCCCATTCACCCAGAAAAATAAAGGTTTTGTGTAAAAAACTTTAATTTCCAATTCCAAAACCATAATTACGCTAAATTTATCGGCGGCGTAGAACAAAATGTGAACACACTGAGAACATAATACAAAGAAGGAGAGGATTTCTTTTGCTTTTCTTTTTCTTTTCTTTTTTATTTTATTATAACAATCTAATGTTTGGAGAACCTATTTAATCACTCACATATTGAAATTTCCATATTTGTGACGCGCCACGAGAAAAGGGAGCTTAGGATGAAGACCCAAATTTTTCACTAGAGCATAAAAACTTTTTTCTAGTAAATGTATTTCTGAACATCTAAACTACATGTTAAATACTATTTTTGACGTTGGTCACTCTCAAGCATTGTGTAAGAGCGCTGTTTTGTGAAATTCCGCTTTAGACCGGAAGGTTCAATGGGAGCTTGCTTTTTTCTAAAATTATAATTTGTAAAAATTAAACTTCAAATCGTTATAATTCTGCGATTTTGGCCCCTAGGGAGCTACAGAAGGCCTCATTTGATTCGTCTCTTCTAAAAGTTAGTGGGAAGAAATAGATTTTCATTTGTTCACCCTAAACTCCCTTTTCTCATGGTGCGTCACAATAATTATTACAAAGATAAATAAGGATTATTTTTTTTATGAGCGAACACTCCTAGAACATAATAAAAATAAGCAGATTTTTTAAAAATTGTTTTATGAAAAATATTAAATTTAAGACATAATCATAAATTTAGTTCTTACAAATTATTATAAGTAATATGTATCTAGATACATAATGTCTTTATACAATTTAAAATAAAAATGTCTGAAATGTAGATACCTAATAATACTAATTCTAATTACTACTATTTTAAAAGAAACAATAAAATATTTATTTATTTATTTGGTTACAGTTTTAGGTGGCGTATACGACAACATAGGTTAGAGACACCTTATTCTTGCAGTATGTTAGAGGAGTCTATAGAAATTATTTTCTTTTAGAAACTGAAAAAGGTTCTTCCAATTTTCGGGTTGTAAAGCTGTGCGGTAGTCCTGGAGACCCCGCGATGTTCTTGAAGGAGAGAAGCGCGAACATGTACTAGAATGTGTTCTAGGGTAAGCAAACCACCGCAGCTGAGACATCTTGGTGGTGGTTTTCCTTTGAGAAGGTGTCCATGGGTCAGTCTGGTGTGTCCGATCCTGAGGCGAGTAATAATGGTTTTTTCTCGTCGGTTCCCTACTACTTGTGGCAACGGTCGAGAATCTTCGTAGATCTTCTTCAACTTGTTATTGCTAGGAACCCTGGACCAGGAGTAGCGCCAGGCTTCTTTGCAAAGGTTCAAAACTGTCGTATAAAAATCTTGCAGCACCGTGTTGGTATTTGATGTAGGATGCATGTACTTGCTTATTTGGCGCTTATGTCAGCCAGTTCGTTACCTATTATACCTACATGGCTCCCAAAGGAACTTTATTATTTTGTCGGTTTTGTTAATTAGTGTTTTAATGGAGAATACTAAGCTGTTTCTGGAAAATTGAAAATTTTGAATCGCCTTAAGAGCTGAATATGAATCACTGCAAATTAGGATTTGCCTATTGTTTATTTCACTAATTAAAAGTACAGACAAGTAAAGGGCAAAGAGCTCGGAGGAGAATACGGAGTAGGGGGAAGGAAGACTGTACCGGATAGTCTCCATAGGTAACACCAACGGAACAGCCAACATGATTTTGTTGTTTTGACCCGTCCGTGTAAATACAGGTGTAGTCTTGATAACTAGAAAGGAGAGTTAAAAAGCTTTGTTTTAATAATTCTGGAGGACTTGTCGATTTAGAAAAGAATTTTAGAGAGAAATCATAGGTTGCTTTATTACTTATCCAAGGAGGTAGTGGGTTGTAAGAAGATATGTAAAGATTTGGTAGTGAATATATGTCGGATAGTGGAGAATGGCTTGAGAGGCGAGTAGGTAATTGATAGTGTGATAAATTTAAAAAAATCCGGAGTTGATTTGAGACGGCCTAGAAATTTTAATAACAAATAGTGCCTCCGAAGTTCTAGTGGCCACTCTTCAGCCTCCCACAGTAGGCTGTTGATAGGACTAGTCCTAAACGCCCCTGTTACCCTACGAATCATTGCATTGTGTATAGGGTCTAACCTGCGTAAATTTTTCTTTGAGGCGTCCCCATAAACTTCGCAGCCGTAGTCAAAGACCGGCCTTATCAGACACCTATATAATCTCTGCAAAGAGATTCTGTCGCAGCCATAAGATGAATGGGAGAGTACTTTCATTACATTGCATTTTTTAGACAACTTGGACAGCAGCGCGTCAACGTGTAATTTCCAGGATAGCCTTGAATCAAGGGTGACTCCTAGAATCAAGTTTATTTAAGCGTCGATTGCCAAGATGTACTGAAAATGGTTGGGTACATTTCCTAATTCGACAAAAATGAACTACGGTTGATTTGGAAAGGCTAAAAGTAAAGCCACTATTGGAAGCCCATTTTTCCAGATTGTCAAGAGTTTCTTGCATTACGGACTGACCAAAGTGAACGTCGGTGGAACTGTAGTAAATATGCACATCATCTGCATATAGTGCAATGCCAACAGGTTTTGGTATGAAATTTCTAATATCATTGATAGCAAAGTTAAATAGTGTAGGGCTTGAAACAGATTCCTGAGGAACACCATTATGTAAATAAAAATTGTCAGAAAAAACGGACCCAGCGCGAACTTTGAAATTTCTTTTGGTGAGGAACTTTTGGATAAAAGATAAAATGTTACCAGAAAAGCCCCACATCTGCAAGGAATCTAAAATTTTAGTTCTCCGACATGAGTCGAACGCGCTCTCTAGGTCTAAAAAAACTGCAAAAACGTGTTGTTTCTTAATAAATGATGATTTTAAGAATGAAGTAAATTTGAAAAGGAGATGGATGGTTGATTTGTTTTGCCGAAATCCGCATTGATCTGGATCGAGTAATTTCCGGCTTTCTAATTCCCATAAGAGACGACGATTAACTATTTTCTCAGTGATTTTGCAGATGACCGAGGTGAGAGCGATGGGCCTATAACTTTGAAGTAATTTGGGGTCTTTATTGGGTTTAAGCGAAGGAATTACGGTTGCCGATGTCCAGCTTTTGGGGAAATCTCTGTTGATCCATATATTGTTAAGGAGCTTTAGCAACAAGTCAGTGACTGTTGTGGAAAAGTGCTTAATGAATTCTATATGAACTTCATCTGGACCTGGAGATTTGGAACGAAAAGTTGTTATACTTTGTTGAAGTTCTGCCATTGTGAAGGGTAAATTGTATGGTTTGGAATCATGGGTTAGAGCAATTGAACACTGGTTATGGTAAGGCGAAATAGAAAGTGTGGAAATATGAGATAGGTATTGTCCAAAAGCATTCGCAATGTCTTTGGGTTCGGTAAGTGGGTTCTCGTTGTATGTTATTAAACGCGGAATTTTATTAATTGGCCTACCTTTTATAGCTCATATCTTATTCCAAACAATTTTCGTTGAGACGGCTGACGAAATAGAGGAAATGAATTTAGCCCAAGAATCTTTTTTCGCCTGGTTCATAAACCATCGCGCTTTTGCTTTGGCCTTCTGGTAATTAATATGGTTACATAGTGAGGGCCTCGATTTTAACAATTTTAAAGTCTTGTGTCAGCGCGGCCCGACACTCAGGTGACCACCAAGGAACCTTTCTCAGAAATTTATTTGATTTAGTTTTAGGAACAAATTCGTTGGCGATTTGAATAATCAGTGATGAGAAGTCTTCAAGATTTGCTCCGTGACATGGGAAAATTTTAAAGTTTTTGAAACGGACATTGCACGCTTGTGTAATGTAATGTAATGTAAAAACTGTAAGTCGTTATAGTGACGGAATAGACCATTACAGTTCCAATTTAGAATTAACATATGTTTTAATTAGTAAAGAAATAAACATGAATGATTCGTAAGGTTAGTTCTATATGCTATCATTGTTATCTACAACAGAAGTGTTCCTAATATGACTCTGCAAACCTTTTATGATTTTAGTGAATCTGCTTTTTAGACTTTTTGTTTTCAGACAACATATTTATGAAAGGCCCAAGATCATTTGTAATTTCCAAGGTTGCTGATACTGGGTATTTAGTTATGATGGCAGTTTCTAGGAGTGTGAGTAACTGAATGAACGTAAGAGGATAGTTTTTTTCCGGCGAATTTATATGATGTTTTAAGGGGAGTAAGGTGTCGGCCAAGGTATGTTTGTCAGAATTAGTTTGATTGTTAAAAGTTGTTGACTTGTCTGTCATAGTTGTCTGATTCTGTACGTCTCGGGCTCCCTCTAAAGTAACCTTTTCTACAGAGACTATCGTGTGGTTTTCGTTTGAAATATTATGGTTTGATTCACGATTGGTAATCTCTATTTCGGTAGAAACTGGAACATCTCCAGTAAGACTGCTTTTCAATTCATTATCTAGCTTTGGAACAGAGTTAATTTTTTCTCGCGTTACATCAACAGCGGTGGGAGTAACCTTAGTTAGGGATGTTATCTGATTTATAATGGATGTTATGGCTTCATTTAATTTCGGGAATTCCACAAGTCCCGGTGGGTTGGTAGGTGTATTTTCAGAACGGAGTGTGGGACATTGCGAGCTGAAATGCCCCTCTTTTTTACACCTATAACATGCCCCAGTATCTTCGTTAAAAAAAACGCGAAAAGAACCTTCTTCGGTTTTGATAACTAGTGATTCTGGGAGGTATACACAACTTTCAGGGGTGATATAAACTTGTCTCCTCCAGCCTAAAATATGAGAGAAAATCGATTTTTGAACTCCAACAGACAAAAACTGAACTGGCGACACAGGCATAACCTTCGACAGTTTCAGAGCCTCTTCTATTGCACTGTGGGGAATACTGGGCTCAACATTAGATATTAAGACTCTTTTTGCTGGGTTGATTAATCTTCGAATATGTATTATGTTGCCCTCTATTTTTAAGGAAGCATTGGACTCGATTAATTTATCTACAAGGTCTTTGGAACTTAAATGAATACATACGCTATTGTTGGAAATTCTGGAAGCGAACCGTATGTTCCTAGGAGCGACAATTTATGCTAGTTTTTCCAAGTACTCCACTAGTTTAACTCCATTTATACTATTAAAACAATAACCTGGTCACGTTTAGGAAAGTTTCTAGTTTAGTAGAGGTTACCCTCGCGAATGTCTTACCTTCTGCTTCGGGACTTCGGGCCGGTCCAATTCCTGTTTCTGCATCTGCGCCAGTGCTAAGGTTCTGGAAATTCATTGTTTCTAGAAGAAACGAGCAATAGGTTCTTGAGTGAAACTAATTTTTAAAGTAAGAGAAATTTGAGGGTATGTGTAATGACAAAACCTCCAGCTGTTCTCCAACAATAAAATAAAAAATATTATTTACAATAAAAAAATATAAAACACGAAAAGTAAAAAACTTGTTTATGAAAAGTAAAAGTACTCCTAGGGAAACTGTTAATAATAATACATAATATGTATCAGAATATTATTCTTAAAAAAAAAAAAAAAAAATCAATATTGAAATATTCAAATTAATTTATTGGCCCATTAAATGCTCAAAATGCCCCCCTGCCTGCTGTCTACACATATGAGCCCGTAATCTAACCGAATCAACGGCTTTGCGCAGAATGTCTCGCTCTTCTCTCCTCATGCTCTTCAATCCTGGCAAGGAGTTCCTCCCTTGATGCTACAGGCTCGGAGTAAACTTCAACCTTACCTATACGTGGAAGTCGAGAGGAGTAAGATCGGGGGATCGAGCAGGCCCATGGAACAGGTCCATATCGACCAATCCAACGGTTTGGGAAGTGGTTATCCAACTAAGCCGTCACTTCTCTCCCACTGTGGGCCGGGCATCCATCCATTTGGAACCATGTGCGATTGATGTCAGGCAGGGGATCTTCAGGCTGATTAAAAAGGGGATACAACTGGTTTTCCAGAAGTTCTCTAAATAATTCCGCATTCATTCGTCTGGGCAATATTATCGGGCCAATTAGAAGATTATCTACCACTCCCATACATTTATGTTGAACTGGTATTGGAAGGAGGATGGCCTAACAGCATGGAGATTATCCTCCGCCCAGACATGAGTATTGCGGGCATTAAAAAGTCCCCACGCGTAAATGTTGCTTCATCAGACCACAAAACACGTCTAGGGAACCAGCGGTCTTCCTGGTACTGGTCTGCAAACCATTCGCAAAATTGTCTCCTGGCCGCCCGTCTCTATCCAGCAATTCTTGAACCGGGCAGAGGTGGAAGGGATGCCTTCCGTGACCGACTAAAATTCGGTGCACTGAGCTGTGGGGGATCCCAAGTTGTGCTTCTGCTTCACGAACACTAGAATAGGGGTTTTCATCAAAAAAATTCAGCACCTCTTCCACACGTTCAGCATCCTGTACATCCCGTGTCCCGAAAGGACGTTTCGGCAGCTATCTGGTCTCCCTCAGGGTACGAAAAGTAGAAGAAAACGTTCTGTGATCCGGCAACCGTCTGTCTGGGAAACGACGACCGTATTCACGGACAGCTTCCGAGGCATTTCTATCGGCAAAGCCATATACAAACACAATATCAGCGTATTCTTCAATTGTGAAAAAATTAGGCAAGTTGCTGGAAGCAAGTGCACCTCCTTATAGGAAATTTAATGTAGTTTTTGACAATATCCTCGTTTTTTACGATACATCAACCAGAAATTAAATAATTACAGTTTTTCACTAAAAAATCGTGTATTTTTAAAAATACACAAAAAATAGGATATCTCTTCGATGGGTTAAGATAGAAATTTCATTTCTGCGCCATTTAACTACAAATGACTTCTAGAATAACCCCCTAAAGTATTGACATCACGCGGTGGGACACCCTGTATATTATATCATCGGCAAAAATGTCAAACATTACTGTCAAAACTTTCTAGAAAGGCACAAAAAACGTTTATTAAACTTTCATCATAATGAGGCTTTCTTTTTTTAAATTTATCATACTGTATGTTGTACGATAGGTGAGATAGTGATATAGCATCGAGTAAAAATATATATATATATATATATATATATATATATTAATTGTTTTGCCAAAATTCAAGCAAAAATGAAATTGTTTTGGACTTAGTGGTTTCACGCTTTTGCCTAACATATTGTCATTATTTAATTTGATATTTATATAACAACTAATATATTATATTTATGATATATATAGAGTGTTGAACTTTTATTGTACGGGATTTTATATATGTGTTCGTTACTATTTTATTTAAGTTTTCTTATTATATTATATATTTTTGGAAAAAACTAATGATTTTTAATGATTAGTTTTTTAAAAAAAATAATGATCACAAGTAAGTCAAACCAAGAAAAAAAAGATAAAATTTACCAGAGCGCGAGGTTATTGCCGTATATATGTATATAGGTAATATATGGGTATATAGGTAAAATAATTCAGCAGTCTTACCCTCACTTAGGAAATCATTAAAAATAATAATATGCTCGCAGCTTTTCAGAGAGGAGAGTTTGGTTAGTGGAATGCACAATTTAAGTAAAGAAATAAAACAAACATTCGATATACATATATTAAATAACAAGATATTAGGAGACATTTAAGATATGGTACACAAAAGTACGGAGATGATTCATTCTCCTAGTGCATGTAGCGGAGTGGCCTCTCCCTAAAATTCGTACGTCCTAAGGGAGGGAGATACAGTTTGCAACCTACAGCCTAACCACATGGTTAACAACTATAATAATTCGTATATAACTATTTTATTCAAATTGTATTTATATTATTATACATAATTATTCATACATTTTTTAGTCTGTATTTATATATGTATCTGCAGATTAATATTTTATTTTTTATGCTTTCAATTTTTAAAATATATTTATAATATCTATATTTTTTTTTGTAGTGTTAGAACTAACAACGAAGAACTACAGAACATTTGTAGGGAATCTATTTGGCATAGCTTATTCATCTGGAATGATTTATCTTTCTCTGGCTGCATATCTGACCAATAACTGGAGGCAACTTCAACTAGCACTCTCAGTCCCAATGGTTTGGCTCATCATTAATTGCTGGTAACAGTTTTTCTTAAATATTAAGCAGTATAAGCGAAATCTGTTAAGCAATAAAATATGACAAGGTTAAACTATCCTTTTTCTTCTCCTTCTTTTGAATCATCACAGACACTGGGAGACGCCTCCAATCTATTTTCTTTCGTGAGGGGCTGCCAAACTCTCTTGTCAAGAAGTTCCTGAACATCAGTTTCGACCTCGGCTGCCCATCTCAGTTGTGACCGTCCTCTATTTATTATTCTATCCACATACCCAAACAGTTATATCTTCATTGGTGAATCACCATCTGTTCTTTGATCTCAAGTGTTGAAAAGTAAGCCTGAAAAGGTTATTCTTGAGGAGAATGATAAGATAAATTTAAAGTTATATTTAAACATAAAATGAATCTGAACAATGATCTAGACCTAAAACGGTCTAAATTAAACCATTTACTTCTAAGAAAATATCTGATGTGGACAACATATGACTTCCTTGCACGCCTAGTAAACTATAAATCGCTGGCTCAAAAAATGATCCTGTAGTTGGTTACTAGTTTGCGAAGATTACAGAATCAAAAAGGGCACTCGGCGTCGCGACATCCATCTTTATACAGATTTACATAAGCTCGTTTCATTCCGTTATCTTATGTCGTTTTTTTCAGTAGGGAACAAGTTCCCAAGAGATGACTTCGTGTTCCGTCACAACATTAGTACTGTCAATGCCACTAGAAAAAGCAATAGAAATCGAAGGTTTCGACATTTTAAGCGGATGAACCCACTTAACTTATATCTTATTCTCCTGCTGCAGACTTTTTCAGCTCACAAATGGAGAGGAAAACAAGTATTTAAACAACTCAAAACACGTAATTAAAATGTTTAATTAGAAAGAGAAAAAATCGCACCTGTAACCTTTATTACCGAGCCATATGATCTCTGTATTTAATTTTAATATAATTTTTGATGTACGTTTTTATGACCTTCAAGGAAAGTACCCCTTTCGGCTCACCAATTTTAAACAAAAAATTGTAAATTATTTATATTGATATAAAAACAAGTCCTTAACCTTTACTACCTGTAAGCACCTATCTAAACACAGATCGCCACTAATTCACATAAAGGGGCCTTCCTTCTGCTTCGACTGAAAATTCACTGAATCTTCACTAATCTCAGTTAAGTGAGGTGTGGTACCACCTGAGATTGTCTTTATGTTCAAAATGATAAGAAAGAACCTTACGGCGAGATGATTGAAAATATCTTCTTCAAATAATTCTGATGCCCTTATGCTCACCCACCAGCATAAAATCAATCTTATTACCTGGAGAGACGGTTACTGATGCTTACTGGTATTCCTGTGAGCTACAGTTGATTTACACTTCTTTCTGGAATACAAAATGTTAAGACAGAGACAGATAACTTATGTGAGAAGAGACGCCATCCAGTTGCAACAAAAATTCATAAAGGCTGAAAACAACGTGTAGTTATGGACCCGGCTTCGGAGTAGGGCGCGGACTTGCGCAGAAGCAGTCAAAGAGGTCGCGGTTCGAAGGATGATCAATAATATATAATGTATCTGTACAATTAAACTATCTGATTTAGTACAAAGAGGAGCAAGGTCATTGATCCTAGGTATTTGATAAAATAAAATTTGTGAGCGGCCGAAGAACCTGTTGGCTGTCGCCTCTGTTCCTCTGGGCTGAGCATGCCGTCTGTGCACACAAGGAGCCCTAGATATACGAAACTATTTACAGTTTAAATTGTGTAACCACTAAGTGGCTAGAAGTGACCGTACAGGATTGGCTTACCTATATTTGGTTTTTGATTGGTTAATTCGCAGACCCTTTTTCTGTTAGAGTTCTGGTGATAATGGCATCAGGGCCCCTTATAACTTTCTCTAATGCTAGGTTGAATAACAGGCTTAGGTACACTGATTCTAAAATATTATGTATTTTTTCTCTATCTTCATATTTTTTTCTTGGTCGATTACAGAGGTTCATTATTGAAAATATTAAAATAAAATAATTTATGTTGATTTTTAAATTTATTTATTTTATTTTTTTGTACGCCTTTGGTATACTGATTTCAAAATACTTTATATGGTTCTATAAATATGGTCTTCATAAATGACCAAGTTAGCCTGGGCGTCCACTAGAACCGTTTTCAGCCGAAATTTAGCAGACCGGGCGGGGAACCGATTTCAACCGCCTGAGGAACCGAGTGAACGGTCAATTTACCTGTTTGCCTAGGATTTGTACAATAGAATCTCACTATAAATTTACAAGTTATTAAATGTGAACGGATAATTTTGTTAAAGGTTCAAAAAAACACCCCATAATTCAGGAATCCTTTGAATGATTCAAAACAAATTTGGGGCGTCGGGAAAGGTTTTTAACTACAAAAATTCCATTAACCGTGATGTTCCTACTTATTTTATAACTTACGTTTTCCGCAAGAAAACTCAATTTTGTGTTTATTTGTTAATCACATTTTTTTACACAGACTTTTAACATAATGACATGGCTGTTTATATGTATGGAAAGAAGTAACTTTTCTCTTTCTAACGAGTCCAAGAACGTTTTAATGGGATAAACTTAATACGAAGTACAGAGCTTCAATTCAAAATGTAACTTTGGGGTTTAAAAAGTTTGAACCCTCTCGAAACTGAAAAAAAAATAATCATTTTTTGTTTTCGATGATATTTTCAGCATAAAGGTTTTTTGGTGTGCTGGATCATAATCTGCCATAGTTTGTGGAGTAGAAAAATATATAAGGCTAGTTTAACCAAAAATCTAAATATTATTTTTCTTTAAATTGGTATGATCATAATGCAATTATTTTTAGTGTTTGTATTTTTCCTTTAATATCCTCTGAAAAAAAAATAATTTGGTGGACAAACCACGTCGATATCATTTTTCAAACTCGAATAAATCAAATAAAATAATTGCAGCGTGTTTTATTATTTTTTTCTAGCCTCAGAAGCTCCTAGGGCCCATTGAAACTAACGCCGAGACACGTATCCAATATTTTTGGATGTAAAAAAAACAAAAATAATTCAGTTAATATAAAACTTTTCATACTGTTTTTAAACTTTCCAACTTCTTTAGTAAACAACCAACATTTAAAGGAGAACAAGTGTGAGATTGACTTCCCCCTAAAACGGCCTGATTTCGGCAAAAGGCCTTTTTGCCCACTGTGTGGTGGATGGCGGAAGAACGGATTTTTTTGTTATTCTACGTATCCTGAAACGTAAAACCTCTAATTTTGAGAGGGAGGATTAGAAAAAAATTTGAAATTAGAAATTAGAAAAATGACAAATCGATTGAAAATGATAAACCAGATATTCACCGCTGTAGGTGGATATTAACAATAAAAAAAACCTGTACTACTACAACCCGTGAAGGGTCTTGGGCTCAGTACTTGGGTAAGGACCGTACTGTTTCAAAGCCAACGGTTGTGTAAGGAGGTGATTTGGCCGAGATCACGCTCAACCGCCAGGTTTTTCCCCCAATTAAGGGTACCCACTTTATAGAGGCTGGGTGAGCCCCAGGAGGGTCCCCCGATCCCACAGGGTCGATCCGCGACTGAATACAGAATAAATAATTATCTGCCTCAGCCGGTCTCTAACCCAGGACCTTGAGATTAGTAGCGCAGTGCCTAACCCACTGAGCTACCCCGCTCCCTTATTAACAATAAAAGATAAATAAATAAAATAACACACTTTAAGAGTTAATTTATTGGCAAGTGTTTGAAAACGAACAAAATTAAACTTAACCAGCGTTGTACAGCTAATAATTAACCAAAAATTCATCTTCATTATTTAAGATTTTTCCTCCTCGGACACGCCACAGCATGTAAATTAACAGGAACACAGATGCGAACTAAAACTCCGTAGATGACCGTAGGGTCATTTCCGAACCATTAAAAGGCAAAATGATGCATATGAAATAAAGTGATTTTTTTTTGTTTTAGGTATTTTTGAGAAATTTAAATATTCTAACATTTTTTAAGCATTTTAATTATTTATATTTAGCAAGCATGTTTTTATACTTCTCTAATAGAATTACCATAATTCAGAATAATTTTTCCTCGCATAGGTTTTTTCCGGAATCACCAAGGTGGCTAATAACTACTGGAAATTTTGATAAAGCAGCAAAAATAATTGGAAAAGAACTTCATTTTGATTTCAATGAGGCTAGCAATTGTCCTCCAGTAAGTAATATTTCTAATATTGGCCATTTGGTATTTTTAAAACATATATCAATTGATCATCTTGACTTATTCCTAATCATATTTTTAGAACGATCCTCAATCAATTCTAGATAAAGTGGTAATTTTCTGGAAGAATAACTTAAAGCTTTTCTCAACAAATGAGCTAAGGAAAAGATTACTTATTTGCTGTTATGGATGGCTTATGGGATTTTTATATTACTTTTCAGTAGGTAAGTGCTAATTGATTAATAATCATTTATTTATATAAAACCTTTTGCTAATTAATTCATCATTTTTTTAACAATTGCTGTAATCTCTTATTCGTAAATACACTCTAGTAATTGAAAAATTATAACTTATTTCAATTTTTGTCCTATTGTATCCCCAAATAGAAGTTTATTTATTTCATTTTATAAAACTTAATGATTATTAAATGCATTATAATAACTTTAAAACAATAATGATAATAGAGTTTGTAGCCTTGTTACTAGTTTTGTATTAGTGTTGTAGACCTCCGCGAATTGAAGAGATTTTTGGTATCATTGCTAACATTGGTCCGATATCGGTGATTCTCTTTCTGTTTTTGAGAAAATTTAATTACCTTTCATAAGATCTCATACACAATTTACCATAAAATACATACTTTCTGGTGTATGCGTAAATAAAAATTTTTTTGTCATTACTTTTTTCTTAGCATTTTCTCGGTGATGAACTAAATAGATGAACAGTTAAAGAGCTTTAACGAAAAGCCTTTAGTTTAGGCAAGTTTCATCAAAATTGTTAAAGCCGTTTTCCAGAAAATTGAAAAAACTGACAAATCGATTATGTAAAGTTGCACTTCTGGTTAGTCGATATTATTAAAGAAGTTTCTGTAACATGCCAGCCATATACCTTTCTTAAATTAGTAATTTCAGTTTCGTAGGACTTTTCATTTATGAGCTATGCTGCTCACACACACATCGTTTTGCAAGACTTGGCAATAGTATAATTGGCCACCTGATTATAGGGAAAGCAACGAAGCTTCTCATATACAAAGCAGTTCACCTCTCATCGCTAACCCATGGAAGTGAAAGTTCTGTCATACTTGACACATCAGCCGAATTACGGAAGCAGAAATAAAATCCCTGCTCATAATTGTTAGTAAAACAAGGTTAGATCGGGTGTAAAATCAGAGAATAAGAGACTAGTTTCAAATGTCTGAACAAAGGACTTCCCTTGAACAGCTCAAGTGGTTCGGCAATGTCTGTCCCATGGATGAGTGATGGAAACCCAGAAAGGTTATGGAAGCCCACTCGCTAAGCAGAAGACCCAAGCCTCTCCTTCCCTCCTCCCCTTCCCCTTGCCCCGAGAACTCTCTAAGATTAGGATTACATATAGAACATGGGGGGAAGCATAGAAAAAACTCTAGCTGATAAGAAGAGGATGTGCAGGGACCGATCGGATTGGCTCCTTTGGAAAGAGGCCTCTCTATGCTAGAAATGGCACAAACACAGAGAGAAAGAATAGAAGAAGGTCCCAGGAAAATTGAATTAAAAAGAACAAATAAAGTACAAAAAAAAACTGAAATTAATAATATATTGAAAACGTAGATAAAATATTTGATGTGGACACCCCATGACTTCCTTGTACGCCTATTAATCTATAAATCAGTGGCTCAAAAACGACACTCGGCGTCGCGACGCCCATCTATTGTCACATACAGACAAATACACAAACACATACTCAAGCTCCTGTTTCTTGAGGTCTTAATCAGTTATTATATATCGTTTTCTTTCAGTTGGTAACAAGTTCCCAAGAGATTTTTTTTGTGTTCCTTGACAACATTAGAACTGCCTATGTCACTAGATAAAGCATTGGAAATCGACGGTTTCAACATTTAAAGCGGAAGGAACCGCTTAACTTATATCTTATTCTCCAGCTACAAACTTTTTCAGTTCACAAATGTGGAGGAAAAAATGTATTTTACACTCAATTTTAACACTTAAAACAATTAATAAAATTGTTTAATTAGAGTGGACAATTTTTTTAAAATGAAAATCAGTAATGACCTGCAAGTAAAGTACTACTTCCAGTAATCATGCAGTAACCAAAAAGGGAGGTTTACAAATAGATTATACAATAATCCTAAATACAAAATTTTAGCTTTCTATGTATAACCGTTTTTTAATTATGCGAGATATTTACGAACGTACGTACAGACGAAACTTGTCAAAATGGATTCAGGGGTGGTCAAAATGGATATTTCTGTTGAAATCTGAAAACCGAAAATTTTCGCGATTACTTCTTCCTTCCTTACTTCTTTCTTACTACTTCCTTTACTGCGTACAAGGAAGTAAAAACGCTGTACGTTTGAACAAGCCCGTATATGTATGATATGTTAAATATTCACAAAAATTTCGATTTGTTATAATAGAAAATAAATGTAAGCTTGAATTCGTATTTCGATTGGCGACAATGTAGGCCCCAAACACAAATTGTTCAACTATACAAGGACCTCAAACCACTGAAAAAGGTTCTTAAAATATATCTTCATTTTTGGTATTTTTTTCGCCAACACCCCACCGTGTGGGTAAACACTACCAGGCTGCATTGGTATCGCTATTGGTCCGCTATCACAGCTCGGTAGACACGATGAGGATCCCAGCAGCCAAAGGGCGTAGTTCGCCGTTCAACTGTGATTAGACAAGCATTTAACATCACATCCAAACTTTAAGAAGGGGCTGTATAGAACTTCAATGGCAGTCTTGAGCCAAAAAACAAAACAAAAAAACTTTGAGATGAAATCTGAAAGCTTTTAAATCAACACTTATGTGAATAGTGATTGAATATGTGAAGACATTGTCACCTTGAATTAAAATTTTTAATTCATCGCTAAAATAGTTCAAGGAAACAAATTTCATCTCACCTGATTGCTGTTTTAATTATGTTTGTCAAGTTTTTATATTTGTTATCAATTGTATAAATTTAACTTTGCCTAATATCAATTTAGTAACATCAACTCTAGAAACATTGTTTATTCTTATCAAAATAATTATTTTGATTTTATTTGATTAAATATTTAAAATATTCTAATCTTATGGCCACTTCTCCTTGATGTGTAAATAAAACATTCTTTCGCTATATTTAACAATTATTTATTAAAACTTAAAGTTGAATTTCAAATTTGAAATTTATTATGGAGTTTGATGCTGTAAAGACCTTTTATTTGTTGAATGTTCCAATTTTTTTCTAGTCTAAATAAAATAAAAGAAACAATTTTTTAGAAGATGAAATGTTGAAAGGATAAGTTACTCACTACTGTTTGTTTGTTTACTGATTGTTTATAAAGTAAGTCTATTCATATGTTTATAAGCAGAAAAAAAAAGAGACCGATAAATTGTTGCTTCTATTAGAAATTACCCTGCAAAAATTAAAGTTTGTTCATTTTCATTTGATAACTAACTTTGAAAACATAGAGTACATAAACAGAAGCTTATTAGGCAACAATAAAGGACTTTGATTTTTGGCCAGAAAATACTAAATGCAATGCAATTTATTTGAAAGAGAAACCAATATTGAGTAATTTAGAAAATAGAACATGTCTGTGGATTCAAAAAATTAGTGAAAAAATAAAATAAGAATGGCAGCCATTTGCTAACTATATTAAAAAAATGTTTTAAAATTATTTTTGAGCTATCAAACCATAATTGTTGACTTAAAAATTTGAATTTTTCTGAGGTTATCAGGCAATTATTTATTATTTTTTTTCTGGACTGCTTGTTCAGATTTAGTTAGGTTAAAATAATGCTTTTATGCATATTTTAATTGTACAATAATAATAATATAATAATAATACTTTTATAATTTTCAAAATAGCGCTAAATGGAGCAAACATTGATGTCAACGAATATCTGTATGTTGGACTGAATGGAATAATCGAAATGCCAGGTTTATTGTTACCAATCCTCCTCTTAAGGTACTTTGGCAGGAAGCCTACTGGAATATTCTTGTGGGTTGTTGCTGGTGTTACACTATTAGTAACCATAGCCATTCCAAAGGGTAAATAATTATTCGAAGTATTATTTTATAATAGAAACTTATTTATTATTACTTATTATATTTACCAAGCCAGTTAAACTTTACTATATTCATTTATTAACGCCTGGTTCAACAATTGCGGGTAGGACAGTGGTGGATCTTATAGTGCAGACCGAAATGAAAGATCACAAATCTGGCGAATGTATCATGATTTCTATTATTTATTTATTTATTTTTCCTTTTCCCTCTCCGGAATATTAAAAAGTAGCAAGACCCACAAGAAAATCGTCGAGGCAAGAGCCTTCGTTTTCTTTGTTGCACGGGAGATAGCTCTGATTTTTAAATGCTTATGGAGACCAAAGTAGCATTTATTGGCTGCCAAAAGTCTTCTCTCAATCTCTGCCTTAACATCATTGTTTGAATTTACCTGGGTGCCCAAGTATATAAACTTTTCAACCCTCTCGAACATATTGCTACCAATCTCTATCTGTGGGGGAGTTTGAACAGCACCCTGAGGCCATGCGAGCATATATTTGGTCTTCGCCTCATTCACCACTAGCTCCAACCCTGCTGCAGCTCTCTTAAGCCCAAGAAATGCCCTGCTCATATCTGCATATGCTTTGGCAATAATATCAACATCATCCGCGAAGGCCAAAATCATTGTAGATTTATTAAATATCGTGCCTGTTATCTGAATTCTCGATTTCTTCACCACGTATTCCTGAGCCAAGTTGAACAGTACGCATGCAAGGCCTTGTCTAAGTCCTTTATACGTGTGGAAATTCTCAGATGTGTCTCCCTGGACTCGAACTTTGCTGTTAACTTCTTTCATAGTTAACTTTGTCAGGCGTACGAGTTTAGCTGACATTCCCATTTTAAGCAAAGCCTGATACGATTCTTCTCTGTAGATGCTATCATAAGTTTTTTGGAAATCAACGAATAAGTGATGTGTATTTATCTTGTGTTCCCTTGCTTTCTCCATTCTTGATTTATCTACATATATAAAACCCTGATTCGACCGGTACTAACGTATGGGTCGGAGGGTTGGACCATAACAAAAGCCCAGGAGTCCCTTCTCCATCAATTTGAGCGATGCATATTGCGGAGAATATTTGGCCCCATAAATTGTGATGGAGTGTGGAGAATCCGAGGCAACGCAGAACTGGGAGACCTATACAAGAACCCGGATATCGTGAGAATCATCAAGGTTGGACGGCTTAGGTGGGCTGGTCATGTTATAAAGAGGACACGGGACCAGATACCACGAAAAATCCTTGATGAAAAAATATTTGCCCCCCAGAAGAATTGGTAGACCACGGCTGAGATGGATGGATGGGGTCGCATCCGATGCGAGATACATCCTGGGTTTCCGAGACTGGAGGGCAGCAGCGACCAACAGAGATGACTGGCGGACCAAATTGCGGTAGAGGCCCTGACTCTACAAGAGTTTTAGTGCCGAGAAAGAAGAAGAGCCTTCGTTTGCGAAAGTGTGCGGTGTGGAGCGGTGGCATCAGTGGGAAGGTCAGATGTCCGAAAATGAGGAGGGATCACTCTGCTGGTGGTTGTGCAGATGCAGGTCTGATAACACAGTCTGAGTCCCTTCCCTCAACGAAAACGTCAGCTAAGGAGATGTCACCTTGCAACCTTCCAGACCTGTGTGTCGGGCCGATATTCTGGATCTGAGGATTGGGGAAGAATTACGGAAGAATAGATGTGACGTCGTTCAATAAACTCAGGCACTGAGAGGAGAGGGAGCTCTTCATGTAGAATTCTGTAGCAAGCTCTGAGATACCTCGGACGATCCTCCAAAGGACGGAATTGTGATAACTCAACAGCGTTCTCGCGTCTAGGCAGCGGAGCACCGTGGAGTGCCTCTGGTTGGATGGCTACCTTAACATTTGCAGCTTCAAACGGAGAGAAACCTGAGGTGACGTGAGCAGATGATAGAGCTAGTGTAGCCAGACTTCTGCTTGGTCAATTTGAGTCTTTCCTTACAAGCCTTGAGAAAATGAAGTGCTTTTCCAAGGTAATATTTAAGTAAAGGATGAAGGTCAAAATGGACTTTTCATAGTTTTCGACAATAAAGGCTTTTTGTTTCGACAACACGGTATCATCCCTCTTCATCTGGTTCACCTTGATGCCGTTTGAGCGTTGATGATGAAGGAAGAGGCGGCCTGTGCAATGGTTAGGGACATCGAGCGTATTCGCTGGGGCATACATCATCCGCATAGACAGCTCCTGGATGCTGAAGGGAGACAATCAGCGTCCTTAAGACGAGAAACATGATACGATTGGTCCCAAGATTGAGTCTCGTGGCACTCCGCTGGTAGTAAAAATTGCAGCTGATAAGCTCTCTCCAACTCGTACTACGAAAGACCTTCCGCTGAGGTAACTTGTGATCTGACTGCAAAGATAGAAAACTTGTAGTCTTATAGTCGGCGAAGCAGCAGTGGGTGGGACACAATAGGTGAAGTGAACAAAACTGAGCAGGTGATTTGTTTCGATGTGAATAAATAGAAGTTACACAATGAAATACTTAAATACTCTATTATTATTTATTTAAAACCGATTTTCGTTCAAAACTAATTTTCTTAATTATTATTTTACAATTCTTTTAATTATTGTTTTACTAAGTGTGTGGAGCACTTGCTCCACAAATTTGGACTGATTATTAATTTGGAGTATCTACACACCTTATTTTCCTGAGTATCTGCTCACATAGTATGCATTCTCTCGTTTTGTTCACATAGAAATATGATCTGGTACTCCGAATCAATAATTAATCCATATTTGTGTATGGATACACTTAGTAAAATAATAATAATAGTAAAGAAAATTAGTTTTGAATGAAAAACGGTTTTAAATAAATAATAATTGATTATTAAATTATCATTGTGTAGCTTCTATTTAATCACATCGATGCAAAGCATCTGCTCATTTTTTTGAGGAATGAGTACGTGCTCAGTTTTATTCACTTCACCTAATATAAATGCATTAGAGCAGCCCAACAAGTTGAAGACTGCGGGATTGTTGCGGTGCATCTGATCGATGGTGTACGCTTGCAGCTTCGCAAGGTGATACTCTGGCAGCCGGCAAAACCTCGCTAGAACTCGGTATGCTCAGACGGTATGATGAAATGGTCTTTAAGGAGATAGTGAACTGGACGTTCGAACACTTTGCTAATGTGCGAGAGGAAACTGATGGGCCTTAGTGCTGAGTGACTTCGAATCCTTCTTCCCAGGTTTGAATAAGGCACAACGATCACTCGCTTCTAGGTCTATACGAAGTAGAAGATCCGGAAGCAGGAGTTGAAGATGTTTAGGAGAAATGCCATTTCTATCCGAGGAAGCACCTTCAGCAACACGTACTGAACCCGGTCCTGTCCTGACAAAAACCTTTGTTGTGGCGTAGGACGGACTCAAGCTGTCTGAAGATCCAGAAGACTGGTGTCACGTTGGGACTCAGTTATTGTCCAGGTTAAGGCAAGGGGATCAGGTCATCTGCTCAGCATCTCTAGCAGTATAGGTGGTAGTGGATAGGTTAGCTCACTCTCCTGGTACCAGTGAACGATCCTCCTCTTCCTCACGAAGGTTCGAATAAGCTTCCAAACTGGTGGTGATTATCATAAGATCGCCGGAGTTGCTCATACTAGAACGCCATTTTCCTGACACAGTGATCTGACGGCTCATCATATAATGCTTGGTCGTCCGTAATCATTAGGAGAACCTCGAATGGCAAGCTGAGTTGTCTGCGTGCCTAAAGATATGCACTCCCGGGTGGAAGACGATCACTCTTGGCTTAGTGGTGTCCCTAGTGGGTTGTTCGTACCGTATATAGCCAGACGGTATGTGGAGCATTGTAGTTCCCATCGACGAAATGCCTACTCCCTCGCCTGTTCATGTTGTAGTAACATAGTATACACTAATAGTATAAAAATAGTAGACACTAACTTCACCGTTGTAAGACTAGGTGCTCATGGTCTTCTGTAGACATAGCTAAATGAGATCTGATGTCTCAATCTTACATCAACTATGACTAAGTAAAAACTCTCGGTAGTTTCGACTGGGTTAGGGATGGAGTCGGGATTGCAGAAATTTTGTACTAGAATCGTCTCCAAATGTTCTCAGGGATAGTCTTTTCGAATTGTGATGTACCTCGGGAAGTGTAAACGAGACACGGTGGAGAACATCGTTTCAATCAGTACCACTATTGATAGTCGGTGCTGCTGTGAGAGAATCTTTGCATCAGCTTCGAAGAGAGGCCTCAGATCAGGGGCGTAACCAGCACCTGGTAATGTGGCAAATTCCACGGTCCTCGGTCCAAGGGGATCTCGAATTGGTATTTATGACAAGAAAATATAATATCAAATTGTATTTATAGGTAGTAATATAATATTATTTGAAGTTATACAATTAATAACTAAGATTGTATTATTGTATAACACATAGCCACATCATCAAATTTTGAGTAAGAAGCTTAGGGGACATCAAAACTTGGCTGCACGGGCCTCCAAATTCATACTTGCGCTACTACTTCTGATGTTATAATTGATTACGATATGATCAATCATGTTGCTTCTCGATGATCTTAGACATCATGCTAAGCATCCGTGTTATTATATAGCCTTCTGTAAATTACGCTCATCTCAGTTTGTTAATCTCAGAAGTTGATGATGTCGATTGATATTTTATTGAGAACAGCTCGTTAGTGTTTATGACATGCCTGGCGGAAAGGAACCCTTCCAGTAGACGTAGGCGTTCCCCGAAGACTAGCTCTGCAGAGGTCGATTGCATATTGTCCCTCCAAGCACCTCTTATCCAAAGTAGGGCCTTGTACAGTGAAAATGAAAGCATCATTTTGCAAGTAGCACCTGGTTATTGATCTTTATAGGTTTTCTCATGCTGAATGAAAAGAGAGATGAGCCTTGTTCGTAAGGAGTGGTGACGATGCCGTATGCTAACGGGTAGTACGACGTAGCTCTGAATGGTGACAACGTTCGCCACATCCGCAACAGCTTGCATCACAGTCGAACGATTCAGCTCAAGCTGAGGTCATTAGCAGCTTCTGTATCAGCTCTCATGTAGCCGATGACACTCCGAACTACGAAAACTCAAACTACGTGAGAAATCACAGATATACGCCCGATATTATAAACATGATTCCTTTAATGTATCTATCTAAATTAACCATAAATATCAAAGCCCACTTACGCAAATGTGAAATGTAATGGACAATACACAAAGATAAAAGAGGTCTATAATGAGGTATTCGCTTTTGATCTTTCCGTTTGCTCTCCTGTATAAGACCCATCACTGGCCAGCCGGCGATATTCCAATATGGGTTATTCAGAATTCCTATCTATATTTATTATTTTTTCCTATCTCTATCTATCTTAGCACAGAAATGTTCGGTAAAACTATTTTGAAGAATAATTAATCATTTGAATGCTGTAACCTAGATTTTTTGTTACAACACACAATCTTCTCACGTTCTTCTTTTTTATAGCTCTTTTTGGTTTATTAGTTTCAATAATAGACCTTTGGAATCGAGCAAGGAAAAAATGTTTGCAACCCCCCTCAAAATTTGAGGTTTTACGTTTCAAGATACGTAGAATCCAAATATCGAATAAAAAAAATCCGTCCGTCCGCCGTCCGTCGTACGCCGTCCACGGCTTTTCTCCGAGACTGCTGGACCGATTTTATTGAAATTCGTTACCAATGTCACAGGTCAGGCCAGGTTGATCCTCGGAACTCGACATTAACATCCGTCTGTTTGTTTTAAAATGGCGGCCGATTAAAGATCTCATCATATGCCCATAACTCTGCCATTTATAAAGATAGAGGATAGATGTAAGGTGTTTTGGAATCAGCTTAACAAGGCATTACAATAAAAAAAAAAAAAATCTCTATCTGTAAATGCTTTTGGTTTATTATTTTCAATAATAGAGCTTTGGAATCGACTAATGAAAAATTTTTTGTAACCTTCCCCCCCTCAAAATTTAAGGTTTTACGTTTCAAGATACGTAGAATCCAAATATCGAAAAAAAAATCCGTCCGTCCGCCGTCCGTCGTACGCCGTCCACGGCTTTTCTCCGAGACTGCTGGACCGATTTTATTGAAATTCGTTACCAATGTCACAGGTCAGGCCAGGTTGATCCTCGGAACTCGACATTAACATCCGTCTGTTTGTTTTAAAATGGCGGCCGATTAAAGATCTCATCATATGCCCATAACTCTGCCATTTATAAAGATAGAGGATAGATGTAAGGTGTTTTGGAATCAGCTTAACAAGGCATTACAATAAAAAAAAAAAAAATCTCTATCTGTAAATGCTTTTGGTTTATTATTTTCAATAATAGAGCTTTGGAATCGACTAATGAAAAATTTTTTGTAACCTTCCCCCCCTCAAAATTTAAGGTTTTACGTTTCAAGATACGTAGAATCCAAATATCGAAAAAAAAATCCGTCCGTCCGCCGTCCGTCGTACGCCGTCCACGGCTTTTCTCTGAGACTGCTGGACCGATTTTATTGAAATTCGTTACCAATGTCACAGGTCAGGCCAGGTTGATCCTCGGAACTCGACATTAACATCCGTCTGTTTGTTTTAAAATGGCGGCCGATTAAAGATGTCATATGCCCATAACTCTGCCATTTATATAGATAGCAGATAGATATAAGGTGTTTTGGAATCAGATTAACAAGGCATTAAAAAAAAAAGCCTTGTTTTGTTTGGTGCTTATATTGCATTTAAACGAAAGCTAATGAAATTCCCTAAAAAACGAAATAAAAATCATTTAAATCGGACCATTATTAGTTGAGATATTGCGTAAGGAACTTCTGAGACTGATTCTTCTGGCGGCTAGTCATCCGGCTTCCTGACTTATCTATCGGGCTTCTGACTTCCTCGTATCTCTCTGTTTTATTCTTCCTTGGATTATTTCTTTACTTCCTTTAGCTTCCTTACTCTTTCCTTTTTTTTGTTTCCTTCTGAAGCGCAAATCGAATATTTCCTCTGTATCATTTTACATCACAGCCTACTTGCATTCACAGAGTTTTTTAAATTAACACTCCCAGTTCAGCACTCTCACGTCGATCATCTTGTGAAAAGCTTCACATTTCTTTCCCTTTGGTGCCTACTGCTGATTTTTTTTTACTTGAACAGAATAGAAATTTTTGAAATATTACTAAGTGGAAATAATAAACCATTGTCTAATAATTTGCAGCGTTTTTTTTACTTGGACAGAATAGATATTTTTGTGATATTTCTAAGTGTAAATAATAAACCAATGTGTAATAATTTGCAGCGTTTTTCTGTTATGGATGGAAATAAATATAAGATTGGATTATTGGAGATATTTATTTGGCATTTATGCAAAAATATGGATGTATTTAATTTGAGGCTGTTTTCTACGCGATGCATTAATTTAGCTCCCGAGTCTTTGATGAATTTATGTTTTTTTTCATTTAAATGAATTGCAAAGTTGGAATTATCTTTCTTATTACTATAAGCACGTATATGTTCATTTATTCTCGGATTTAGTGATCTCCCAGTTTTTCCCGGTTATTTGGCTGCACAATCATTGCAATTTAGTTCGTACACTCCACATTTTTGGAAAGGGCCTATTATATCTTTAAGAGAAGGGAAATATGAGGATAGAGTTTTTTCTGTTTTACATACAGCGTGTAATCCTAGTTTTTTCAATTCATTTCCGACTTTGGTGGATTTAGGACCGTAATATGGAATCAAGACATATTGTTTCAGGAGGGGCCTGTCTTCTGAGGTAGTTGGATAGATGTCATTTATTGTCTTTTTGTATGGTTGTTTTTTAAAGATATGATTAATAGTGCTTTATTGTACCCGTTATTTTTTTCTATGAGATATATTATTTCAATTTCTTTATTATAATTCTTTTCATTTTATGATAAATTAAACAAACGGTAAATCATGCTATTAAAGGCTCTGAGTTTATTTGCTATCGGTCTGCTAGCTTCATTGTTTATAACTACATGCGTGTGGATGGTATATAAACATATATGGCATATAAACCGGTAAATTCCAAATTCACGTCGTTTATTTTTTATTGAGATTTCTAAATCAAAAAGTTTGTTGTTTTTTTCCAGTTCTACTGTTAATTTAATCGCGGGGTAAATTTCGTTTAATAAATTATTAATTTGTCTTGCCGTCTAGCCAATTGTCTTGAGCCCATAGGCATATTATGTCATCTACATACCGATACCAGTACATGATTTGTTGAGCTAATTGAGATTTGTTTCGGTCAAGAATGCTTTGTTCTAATTTGTCTATAAATGAATCCGCTAGAAGGGGTAAATCCTTCAAATCCAATCTAGATTTTTGCTTAAATGACCAAATAAATATCTCCAATAGTCCAATTTTAAATGTATTCCTATCCATAACAGAAAAAAACAATTACTCACCGGAATTACCGGAGAAATCCCGATTATTTCCCATAAACTGTCCCATCTACCTACAAACACCTGGCCTTTCTTCCATTATAGTCATTTCCATTACTAGTTCAGTGCGAGAACAAACCAATGTAACCTATTCTATTTGATACAATTTACTGAAACCTTGGTGAGCACTAACATGTATTTGATCTCTTGTCTTAAGTAAATTCACAATAAATACATTTTTAATAATACTAATATATATTACATTTAATTAATTGCGTATAAGTCATATGTATTTTTACGACATATAATTCAATAGGTATAATAATTCCAAACAGTATTTTAAATTGCTCATTTTTGAATTTTTGTGTGCTTTTAGAACTGTAGACAAATGTATAACATTTGAAAAAAGTTTTCACTAAAACAAATTTATAAAAGTGGCAAATAATTTGCCAATCCCTAATATACATTTTATTATTGCATTAGATCTTCTGAAATCCATGTTTTAATTACCTAGAAAAAACATTTCTGAATTAAAATACATACAATAAAGTATAAAAAATGTTGACCTAAAAAACAATTAATTCAGTTTTATTGACTTTTGTCCCATTAAATTGCTAAACAGCAGTGACTGTGGCGTTTTGGACGAACCGTTGTTTGGTAGTGAGCCAGTAGAGAGCCAAGAACCGAACTTTGGTTCTCCGAATCGTTGTTCCCATATGTGCAGCACATTATTTTTTCCTCTGTATCTTCTAAATTCACTTATCAACACATCTTCTTTCATATTTTGAGTGCTCTATGAATACATTACAGAAAGTATTTGATAATCCTGAATGTTTTTATAAGCTTCAAGTGAGGGACAGTCCTAAATATTTACGATTTCCAGACTTGATCTACTCGTCCTTTTGAACACGCATTAAGGCTCTGAATATTAACTGTACCTACATTCATTGTATGTAATAAAATCCTTTTGAAACAACGAAAATATAGATAATTTAATTTACATATACAATTTGTTTCTATTATTTTTCTTCTAATGTTGAGAAAGTACCGTGGCAATTTATTTAAAAAATAAACTATCACGCCTAGGTTTATTTTACATATTATACAATCAGAAATAAACTGTGGATGATTTGATTTAATAATCTAATTAGTTTCTTTGTTGTTAGGTTGGCCAATTATGTGTGTTTCTTTGTTTGCGAAACTTGTCGGGAATGGTGCAAATAGTGCTGTTATGCTTTATTCTTCAGAGCTGTTTCCAACTGAACATCGCAACTTTGCCATTGGTTGTTGCACTACCGCTGCTCAGTTCGGTCCATTAATAGCACCATATTTAGTAGATATATTGGTGAGTATAAATTATAAATGTGAGTATAAATTTCAGTTATCGTATACACCAATGTGTATATACACACACACACACACATATATATATATATATATATATATATATATATATATATATATATATATATACATAATTTATTATACACCGATATTTTATATTGGTATATATTTACACATCATTTTGTAGATACCATATTTAGTAATTGGTGAGTATAAATAAGTTATGGAGTGGAGAGATGGCGATCCCATCGCCCGGTGTTGTACCGCAGTCAGCCACTGGCCCTCCAGGTTGAGGGATCAGCACACTGACACATACAGTACACTAATACAACAAACAACATCACCCCTACGCTTCAGACAAAGGACACCAACATAATTGCAAAGTCAAAATTGAGTCCCAAATTCCAAAAAATGTACTAATTCAGTCCCGGTACCTTTGCATTGGGTGTCCCTGACCCAATAACTTTTTTTAGGTATCAGGCCTGGCTTATCAGGGTTACCCAGAGTCACCATGAAGCTTGCTGGCTTGTTTCCCATATATTGTATGCGTTCAAGCATAAGTCACTAAGTCCAATTAATTAATTTTGTATGATAAATGATTTCTCTCTGGTGGAAAAACGCAGTACAAGGACTAAGTGCATTTTTGAATGAAATTACAGTCAGAGAAACCGTTGTATGGCTTAGTCTTGTTGTCAGGTGAAAATAGTTTGCTAATTAAAGAATTGAACAGTGAATTTTTTACAATTTTGCTTGTTTCCACCTCACATCAGCCATAAATATGTTGCTTATAAACAAATAAGGGTTGCATAGCACGCCAGACGCATAGGATAGATTTCATTTAACAATGAATAACAAATAAATATTACATAATTAAAATACAGTATTGTTTTTAACAATTGTAATCAGTCTATGTGTTGTGAAGGTTGTAATGGTTTGTAAGATGTATGCAACTTGAAATTTATAGACGAAAGATTAAGCATATGAAAATAAAAAAAAAATTACAACTAACAATAATTACACATAAATATTACGCCAGTTTTGAATAAAAAAAATCTGTTAATATACTTCACTCGGTAGAAGAATACTGTCCTCATTGTATAAACAATCGAACCTGATATATATCGAACATGAAGGCTCCTTGAAAAAAAATCGATATATGGAAATTATATTGGATGTATGATTGAATTTGTTCACCCTTTTCAGGCTTAAAACAATTACAGCTACTTTTAGGGTTAAAGAAGTACCAAAGAAAATTTTTGGGGTTAGTGATGTAATAAAGGCAATTTTTTAGGGAAAAAGAAAAACAAAACTGAACAATCAATAGCACTTATTTGAAAAATTGTACAAATTACATCTGTGATTGCAGATTTTTTACAAATTTGCATTTATAATTTAATATGGACATGTATTAAAAATATGCAAACATAAAAAAATATTAATTTATTTTTGTTTTCGCGCAAAATAGCTTCTAATGTATATTTGTGTATAATTCATCAATCGCTCTAAAATTCAATTAAATAATTTTATTACTCTAAAATTTACTATTTCTGGATTACAAATAATGTTTTGCTTAAGCTTTGAACAAGATCTTAAATATTCAAATTAAATTCTATATACTATGACATCCTAAGCAAGATTGGATTCTCAATCATGTACATGTTACAATACTATAACATTATTTTTGATCAAGAAATATTAACTATTATACTTTTATACCACCATTATAACCAGATTCGTAGTAAAAAAAGTAATATTAAGTAGAGAGAATAAATTAATTGATTAATTAATAGACTAATTGAAATGATATAATTCAATTGTGCAGTGTTCTGATTGGTCTATTGAATTATATTTAATCAAAACAGTATAACGATAGAGTAAAGGCATATGTATTTATTTACTTGTATTTCTTGATCGTAAATAATGTTTTTATATTATAATATGTTCATACTACTAATATGCACAAAATAATTGAATTTTAGATTGTTTCGAAGTGTCCATTGAATTATAAATAATGAAAAAAGTATTTTTCTACGGAATGAAGTATATTAACAGAATATTTTTTTCAAAACTGGGGTCAGGTTTGGTTTTAGCACTTTAAAAAACCTATATAAAACTGTACACAAAATTCACTAACTGGTCTTAGTGACTTTTTCTCGAACGCACGAAATATTTGAGAAACGACCAAGCTCCTCAGGGTGTCTCTAGATAACGCTGATAAGCCGGACCCAATACCTGGAAAAAGGTATTGGGTTCGGGAGACCCAATTCCCAGGTATAGGGACTCAATTTGATTTGCGCTCTTCGCCATCTCATTAAATATTCGGGGACTCAATTCGGATACATCCAACATTATACACCCTTGAATCACCTCCCCTAGGAAGCCGCACCGGATAGAGAATCGGTCAGGTGGTTTAGGAGGCAGCCCGTGTACCTGACTCGGGAGGCTTGATGTAGGCTTGATAAGTCTACTCTTCTTAAGCCTTATCTATCAAGATAGCAAACAAAGATTAGCTGGACTGGAACCCAGGAAACAACACAGCAAACGTCAAACGGATTTCACACTTGCCTTGTGAAATATTTTATTTCTTTGCAGATTTGAAGCAATCCAAGTGCTTCTAAATACTCTTCTTTACTACTCCATAAACATAGCTGCCATCCAGGAAATCAGGTGGGCAGGGCATATTACCTTAAAGAAAGGAGCATATACCATATATTACAGCTAAGAGGACCGCCTCCAGACTTTTGGAACTGGATTCATTGTCGGGAAGAGGCTGTTACATCTCGTAATAGGTTTCAAACCAATTAACCCTAGGCTGTGCACATTGCGAGTAAAAGGAAAGTTCTACAACTACAGCCTGATATGTATAGACTCCAGTTGAGGTATCAGAAGGTGATCTAATAGATGAATTTTATGATCAGGTAGAAAAGAGCTACAATGAATGTCCTTGTTACGATATAAAGATAGTGGTCGGTGATTTCAATGCCCAAGTTTGTAAGGAAATGATCTCTCAACTTAATATTGGTCGATTTAGTATGCATGAAGTCTGCAAACAGAATGGAAAACGATTTGTTGATTTTGCAGCATTACATATGACATATTATTAGCAACATGCACTAATTATCGGGGGACATGTTTCCTCCATAAATCAATTCACTTGGGTACATGGCGGAAGTTTGTACTCCATGGACAAATAACAACGTCCCAGATAGACAATATGCTCATAAGTGTGAAACTCAAATCTTCCCTAAAAGAGAAGACGGAAGCCTTATAACTAAACAGTAAGAGATCAAGGACAGATGGACTGATTATTCTAGCTGTATTCTCAATAAGGAGCGGAATGAACTACATAGGAAGCAAATAGTGATCAAGATTTCATTGAACCATCAGATGAAGAGGAAGTAAGGGAAGCTATTGATACATTAAAAAATCATAAAACGCCTGGTTTCGATGAAATTCCGGCAGAGCTCATAGAGCACGGTGGATATGAATTGGTTAAGCTACTGTAGGGGCTATTGATTGATAAATGGAAAGAAGAAAGACTGCCGGCAGAATAGAATAGGTGATGCACTGGACTTCGGCAACTGCCGAGGCGTATATCTATTTTCATGTGCATACAAGATCCTGTCCACCATCTTATATGGAAGACTGCAACCTCTTGCCGAAAAGAAAATCGTAAGATACTAGGCTGGGTTCCGAAGAGGAAAGTCAACCGTCGATCAGATTTTTACCCTCTGGATGCTACTAAAGAAAACCGTGGAATACCAGATCCCAACTCACCATATTTTCCTAGATTTCCAACAAGCATATGACTCCATATTGCCATGTTAGAGATGAACATTCCTCTTAAACTTGTGCGACTAGTGAGAATGACTATGGAGAATAATATCTGTTTTTAGAGTTTGAGGGTTCACTACAAAGACTGGTGTCAGGCAGGATGATGGCCTGGCTTGCCTTGTGTTTAACCTAGCATCAGAAAAGGCTGTAAGGAATGCAGGGATACAAGTTGGGAGAACCGTGTTGAATAGATCCGTTCAAATTCTTAGATGTGCCGACGATTTAAACCTTATATGTAGGACATGGGGAGATGTAGCTTTAGCATTCGACTCTAGAGGTCTCGGCTGCAAGAATGGGATTAAGAGTAAATAACGTGAAGACGTTAGTACCTGCATATATCCACCCATCAATATGAGCAGGAAGCAATAGTAGAAATGGGTCCTCAGACATTTCAGAGAGTACGAGAATTTGTTTACCTAGGAAGTCAACTCTCAAAATAGCATCAGTGAAGAAATAAACAATCGCATCTTTTAAGCAAACAGGTGATATTTCGCCCTTCAGAAATATCTCCGTAGCCGAGGTCTGATCAGGGGCGCAAAGAATCTATAAGACGCTGATCCGCCAGTCCATACCTATGACTCAGAAATGTCGACAATGACTAAAGCAATGGAATTCTCACTTCTGATGTTCGAGAGAAAAATTCTCCTAAGAATATTCGGACCAATATGTGTAAATCAAGTCTGGTGAAGAAGAACCAATAAAGAGCTGAAGGATATGAATAAAGATATAGATTTTGTGCAAGCCATTAAACTAGCCAGACTATGATGGACTGGTCCCTTCATAAGGATGAACCCAGAATAAATCCCACGGAAGTTATTCAGTGAGCAAATAGGTATTTTGAACCAGGAGAGTTGGTCGTCCTAAGCTTAAATGGGGAGACTCAATGGCTACTGATGCCAGAATTCTACTTGTTATCCGAAATTGAATGAGAGTAGCACTTAATCGGGAAAACTGAGGGTGGAAGCAGGCCAAGTCTCAGCTTCGGACGTAGCGCCATCAAATAGTAATAATATTCCATTAATGAAACTAATGGAAAACATGAAACAGAAATTGGCAGTCTATGCGAATAGAGAGAGAAGATATACTGTGGCAGCTGAAAGGAGGAAGCAAAGTACAGCTTTTACTATCGTGGAGAAATTGTTATATAGACAACTATTTACCAAAAAATAATGGCAAACGACAGTTTCCCGAACACCGAGGTTATGATCAATCACTGGAAAGCTACATGGGCACCGTTGAGTCGTATAACAAGGATGCATATTGGCTAAAAGAGTTGAAGGATAGTATATGCAAGCTGTCGAAATAAATGTAAATGACATAGCCATGGCTTTGGAAAAAATGCGAAATCGGAAAGCAACTGGCCCAGACAAGTTCCATAATTATTGGCAGAAATACTCTAATTGTATCCATTCAGTAGCTCTTAGAAAACAAAATTGAAATGCCTGAAGATTTCTGCACCGGTCGTACCTATTTAATATCCAAAGGGGAAAGACAGAAATTTGAGCCTAAGGATTTCAGACCAATTGTTTGCATGAATGAAACATACAACCTGTTAACATCAGTTATTAATAACAAACTGATATAAATGAGCATAAGTTAATTGCTGTTGAACAATTAGGGACGAGAGAGAATGCAAAGAATTGCTTGTCATCGACAGCCTCATAGCTTCAAAGGTGAAAAGCAAGAAGCGTAATATATCAATTTCATGGATTGACTACCTTCTGGCATGGACTGATTGCCTTCTGGCCTATGATTTTGTGTCTTATGATTGGCTTCTAGAATGCTCAATTATCTACAAGATAGACAAGACAATAATTGATTTGTTAGAGCGCCTTATGAGGCTGTGGAATGTGCCTCTGAGTATGCTTGGCAGTGAGGCACTGCTATCCAATGAGAAAATTCCGATCAATACAGGAATCTTTCAAGGTGATTCTCTGAGCCCACTTTGGTTCTGTTTGGCGATCAACCATTCAGTTCAACCATCAGTCGGATAAAGATTATCATCTTGGCCTGGAAAAGATCGATCGGGAAACAATTATCCTTTCCCTTTGTATGGTTGATATCAAGTTGTATGCCAGAAATCTACGAAGCCTTCTCGAAATAGTATGGGGCTTTAGTGGAGACATTTATATGAAGATGGGATTGGAAAAATGTGCTGTACTGCATTACAAAAAAGGAAAGCTTAAAGATGCAAATAATATAGAGGTGTCTAATGATGCAGTAATTAAGAGTCTCATGGAATGTAGTTTGCTAAGATTGATTGTGGCCATTTAGGCCACAACCCGCACAATTCCTAATAATTTCATAAACATCAGATAAATGGTAGTAGTTGTTATGAAGGAATAAACATATAATTCTGCGAGGAAGCACTAAACAAATAAGATTTATCCATTTTCAAAAACAAAGTGTACCAACAAACGCATCCGAACGCAGCTGCATTTTTTAAAACATTTTATCAGGAGTCTTGTTTTATGAAAAAAATAGATTTTAGACCTCCAGTCGGCTGCGTTCGGAAGATATACACTAAAAAAAACTTTTTTATTGTTTTTGTTATTTATTCGGGCAATTATTATTGGCTTAAAATAAACAAAAATGATGTTTTTTTTTACACTTTCAATATTGAATGGTATAGCTGTTGTTGATTACAAAGGAAAATCGCACCAAGAAAAAAATGTATGAGTGACTATAATAACAACTATGTCGGGAATGTTTTTTTTTTAAATCAAATATTATTTTAAAGCTGGATTTGGAGGCTCATTACAAGTGTAAAAATTAAAATGTTTCCGATTAAACAGGTAAGATATTTTAGATAACTATTCTACTTATCAATATTGAAAACAGAATGATTTTTCAAATACCTTCAAAAAATATGATTTTTTCCACCTTTCAATCATTGTGCGGCGTCTTAAGCTATAAGAGTATAGGTGGATATGCGAAACAAATAAAAGAGGAGCTGGATAGGCTAAAAATCAAGGATAAGAACTGCTTCGATAGAGAGCTTTTCGGAAAAAACTAAAAGAAGTTGGGGTTCTTGCAGGAAGGAAGGAGAGACGAGGGAGAAAATGGCGAGAGAAATAGTACAGGAATATGAGAGGGTATTGGAGTAGAAGGAAGGTGGAGAATGTGAAAAGCATTATTAAGTGATATTCGCATGGGTGATATTGCTGGCCGATTCGTGTAAAAAAAAAAAAAAAAAAAATATTGCACTTTTCAGCATAATTATTGCAACATGAAATGAATGGGAATGTAACTAAAAGCATTATAGCGAACATAGATTCACTGAGGAAACACACCACTCAAACACACTTACTTGCTTTGCCGTGTGGCTATGTGGAATGAAAGGAGACTGACAAGATCAGAAGCTATTTTTTACAAAAATTTCATTGCTTTATTGTAAAGCTAGTACTATTATAAATAAATATATTGGCCTAGGTATATTAATTATGAAATAAAATTCAAATAGTTTTGTACAATTTTTGTTTACAGATAAAAAAAGTAACAGTATTTTGTAATTTCGGGTTGAGGGTCTGGACCCACTGGGCCCTCCCTCAGGCTACGCCACTAGGGAGCTACCAGAACTTTCAACGAAACAACCGGTTACCAACAAAAATTTTGACTAAATATCCCAAGATCAAAGGGGAGAACATTTTTCTTGGTAATGAATGCATTGCTTAGAACTCGTCTCATTTCATTTAGACATTTTCTAGGAACAGGATCAAAATAATAATTAATTTGTCAAAACGACAGTAAATCTTCACTTTATTATACACTTTTTCCTTAATCTCCGATTTTATTAACAAATTACGCTTTCACGCAATAATTTCACTCTTGTTAAAATGTTTTTACATGTATGAAGTTGTCATGACAACGATTACCAATTTACCTATGTTTACTTCCTTGTACGAAGTTTTCGGTTTTCAGATTTTAACGACTAGTTTGACTAGTTTCGTCGTGACGTCTGTGCGTGCGTTCGTTCGTACTTACGTTCGTAGCTAGCATAAAAGTTAAAGTTTTATATTTAGGATTGTTGTAAAATCTAGTTGTAAACCTCTCTCTTTGGTCACTGCATGATCACCGGAAGTGGTACTTTACTTCAAGGTCATAATTGATATCCATCAAAAATTATATTAAAATATAATGCAAAACTTCTCACAGTTAGTATTTATGATTTATATATTGATTTAAATAACATACTAGATTTTGGGCTAAATTGGGAAACCAGAAGCGGTACTTTACTTGAAGATATATAATAAACTTTTATCAAAAATTATATTAAAATATAATGTAACACCTCTCAAATTTGATAATATACTAGATTTTGGTTAAAATTGGTGCGCCGAAAGGGTACTTTACTTTAAGGTCATAATAAACACATCTAAAATTATATTAAAATTAAATAGAGAGATCATATGGTTCGGTAATAAAGGTTACAAACGCGATTTTTTTCCCACTCAAATTAAACGTTTTTATTACTTGTTTTAAGTGTTAAAGTTGAATGTAAAATACTTTTTTTCCCCCCTTTTGTGAGTTGAACAAGTCTGCAGCAAGAGAATAAAATATAAGCAAAGAGGTTCTTCTGCTTAAAATGTCGAAACCATCGATTTCCAATACTTTATCTAGTGACATTTACAAATCTAATATTGCCACGGAACACGAAGTAATCTCTTGGGAACTTGTTTCGTATTGAAAGAAAACGACATTTAATAACGGAATGAGACCTCCAGAAACAAAAGCTTGTGTGAATCAATAGATGGATATCGCGACGCTGAGTGTCGTTTTTACTGCAATCTTCGGAAACTAATAACCAAATTCATTATCACTTTTTGAGCCACCGATTTATAGTTTAATAGGGAATTCAAGTAATTCAAATTTTGTCAAATGTTGTTGTTCAAAAAAATTTTAATACAGTTTTTCCCCAGTTTCTCACCTTAAGGGGAGCATTTCGAAAAATGTAATGCATATAAACCTTCCGTAAGAATTCCTTTAATTGATAGTGAAAACCGTATCAAAATTTACCGACTACTTTTTGAATTTTGCGAAGACAAATAAACGCAGGCTGAATTTTTATACATGATGATGCTTGCAGTCAATTTGCTTCTACGGGAACGAAGTTGTAACGGCTGCGACACGTACGCAAGTCGGACACTTTTTCTCATAAAAATTAATAAATTCAATTTAATAATAAATTAATATTAGTAAATTTTTAATAACATTTTAATGAAAAAGTGGTAGTTATTATTATATCTAAACCTTCTGGAGGTCATGAAGATAATATAGTTACAATTTGGTAAAGATTGGTTCATTAGTTTTCGTGTTTAGTGGTTGCAGACGAAAAAAATGTATAAAGTATAAATTAAATAATTAATTATATTTTCTGAGAAAATAAATCCTATTCAAGCCTACTATACCATTATATATGTATAAAATTTATTCCAATTATTCCAAAAAAATTCAAAATTCTCCCAAATTTAATTAATTTTCCTAATTATATTGCCCATATTTATATATTATATATTTAAACATTTCCTTTTAATATTCCACATTTTTCAGGTATTCAATTTTAATAACTTTCAAATTCTTATTAGACCATAGAAAGTAATGTAATGTAAAAAGAATAGTTTAAAATAATATAAAAACAATTGGTTTGAATATGAAAAATAAAAATAGCATAGAAATAATCACTTGAAAACTACACATGAAGGAAAATATTTAATTATTTTTCTAGTCCTTAGTTAAATTAATTATAAGTCCTTAATTATAAAAATATCCTTAGTTACCAGCTATTTTTATTTTCACACTACGTAACTAAAGTAAGACAAGTCTAATATATGTAATATTTTGAAGGGTAAGAAGGCTTGGTGGATGCCTACTACAGCGTGTGGCTTGCTTGCCCTCCTAGGAGCTCTATTTTTGGTCCTTTTACCTGAAACCAGAGATTCACCAATGCCAAACACGATCAAAGAAATGAACCTGCACTAAAAAAAATAATATAATAATATATAAATCAAATAATCAATTTTTCGTCTGTTTTATTAATTTACTTGCTAATTTATAATAATTTTATTTTACTCCAAATATCTTATACTAGCATAATTTTTTTTTTTTAATATTTTTAAATATTTAAGTAATAATAAAATTAGACAGGTCAAAGGATAGCCATTCCTGCATTGATAGTTAAAATCCCAAGCTCTTATATGTTTGAGGCATAACTATCCAAATTACATGTATAATTTTCATAATAAAGCGTTATTCTACCTACTCTATAATAGAAAATATTATTACTAGTTATAATGCAGTATATTCGTTTTAAAAACAAACCAGAATGCCGTAATCTGTCATGTTTATAGCGTTAATCATATGGGATGTAAACAGTATTAAGTGTCAACCAATCAGGCTTCGTTCATAAATATGAAATCATTGGTTACACAAATCCCCGCCAAGCAATCATTATAAGAAAAGGTGCCATGTATGCATGTGGTAATCACAGAGGAATTTTCCTCCTTCCAGTAGCTTATAAGATAATGACCAATATCCTACTAAATCGGATGATTTACTTATATATATAAAATTTATTACATATGAAAATATAATAGGCGACAAACAAGTAGAATTCAGAAGAGGAAGAAGCACGCTAGACCAGTTCTTCTTCCTAGAAGAGGACAGAGGAGATTCCAAGGATATCAAAATAATTAGCTCAACGTCAACACCACAGCCATTGCTACACGACCAGCTTCAAACTCAGCTCAAACTCCATATCGACATGGACTCAACAAAAAACAATACAACCTCAGTATCGACATGACCAGGCTCTACTCAACAAAAAACAATGTACTTATGGAACTACTCCCGTAGTAACAGCTGGAAATCCTAGACAGCTGCTAACTTTCAACCTGCTGAAACAGCGCCAACCGGATTTCTCCAGACTGCTTACTGCTTACCGATTAAGTTAAGTTTCCCGGTACAACTTTACACTAGGGCGCGTTATCACTTGTTCATTCCAAGGTCACCCGAAGGTTGCCGGACTAGTACACTCTAGCGTCATTTGTGCTAACTGCTTTGCATTCAATTGTAACATTCGTATTCATTGGAATTATTAAAATTGTTCCTGCTTTAATTCGATATTATTTAAAATTACTAGTGCTGTCGATTTTATTATTATTATTATTATTATATATTATAATATAAATGTAAATAAATATTATTATATAAATATTATTATTTATTATTAAATTATTATTATTAAGATTATTTTTTAATGTTTTTCATTCTATTGGAGCTAGACATTTTTTAGTAAAAGTTCTTATAAAACTTTTATTTAAAACCTCTATTAAAGCAATTGAGGATCTTTTTTTAATCAAAAGTTAATACATCAACTTCTCAAAAACTTTTTCTACAAATTAATATTCTGCGAATTATTAGACGAAGATCTAACGAAGAGATCTACAGAGAAATTAAGGACCTAGAAACCGAGCTAAGAATCAGAAGGCTGATGTTCTATGTGCACATGAAAAGGATGAAAGAGGAAAGATTGAACAAAAAGATCTTTAACAAAATTTTTAGCTACAAAAGCATGGGAAGATACACGAAGCAAATTAGAGAAGAATTGAAAAACCTTAAAATTTCGGATGCCGACTGTCTGGATAGAGACACACATCTCACCAATATTGAAAGAGAAAAGAGGTGGGGTACAAAGTGGTCCGAATAAAGAAAAGAAATGCAGTCGAAAATCATGAAACTGCGATCGGAAGAAAGAGAATCAAGACTCCCAAAGAAGCCTAACCAAATGATATTCGCGTGGTCCTTAGTGGCCGATACGTGATTTAAAAAAAAAACTATAACTTCATTAAAAACAAAAAAAATTTTTTAATTTAGTCATATATAGTTCCTATACTGCCCTTTCTTCCGATCTTGTCAGTCTTCTTCTCTAAGCCCTTTGGCAGCCATTCCCTCCACATCCTGCATCCATCTTTTCTTGGATTGTCCACACTAATTAAAAAAATGAAATATATAAATATATATAGTCATCTATTGTATAAAATATATATTATAGTAATAATAAAATATATATATATATATATATATATATATATATATATATATATATATATATATATATATATATATATATATATATATATATATATATATATATATATATATAATAGTTACAATTATATACCCCCATACACACACACATATAAATAGATATAATAATAAAATATGTATTAGGAACTTCCTTTAAAATGTGCATATATATATATAAAATAGATAAAGTGTTTTTTATGGTTTTTAATTGTTGGAAATAAATCAAATTTATATGCTTTGTATATAAACTTGTTTGTAAAGATCATAAGATCGAGATGGTATTGTATCCCCCTCCATCTTCTTGTACTCTGTTCTTTGTTCTGTAGTAGTAATGACCACCTGTATGATGCTTAGATGTACTGTTTATCATTATAAATGAATAAACTTGTTTATGCCAAACTTGGCTTTGATATTTCATTATATTTATAACCCCAACATTAATTTCCTTTGGACAAACTGAATCAAACCCTCTGATCATTCCAATCAAAACTGAACAACCCTTTTTTTTGCAAGGCTTGAGTTATGATAATTTTTTAACCAGTACTCTTATTAATTTTTTCACATACGTGTGATATGTGCTCTTTTAACAGTAAGCTCCTCATACTATAAAATAATAAATAAAAAAAATGAAATATGTATAAAAACTAAAAATATTTATTTTAATCTTAAAAAATCCTTTTAATTTATCTTTCCTAAAAATTATTAATAGTTTCCTAGTTGAATTGCTTCACACTCTTGGGTCAGTTCAGTTGTAGTTTTACATGAATAACTTACCCTGATGTTCATGTAATATTTTATTATTAGTCTTATAACATGGAACACATGATCATTATATGCATTTTGATTCAATATGTGCTGTGAAATAGAGCTGAAAGCTTGTTGGTCAAGGCTTTTTTGGAAAATTGTTATTGTTAAAGACTTCTCTGTACCACTGTTCCAGTGATGCAGGCCTTTTACTTTTTTTTGAATAGAGTAAGCCACTTTTAGTTTCAGTGTGTATCAGACTTGATGTGAGGGACACATCGCTTCTTAATGATAAGTAATATAATAAATAATAATATATTTAGTATATAGTAAATAATATATTATAAATTAGTAAATAATATATTTAGGTCTTGAAGAAGATAAATAAGTTGTGAATTAAAACATTTAAAAGATATTGCATTGCGTTGTAAAGATTCTTATTGAGGAAGGTAAACACTTTTAGTAAGACTTTTTTCCACAGCTGCATGCATAAGTAGACCAAAAAGTTTTAATAAAAGAAAAATACAATTTTGTCATGAATTGTAAAATTTAATACAATTTTTTGACTTATAATCTTCAAAAATGAGAGATATAAAAAATAGTATTGAATAGAAATTGAATATAATTCCCATCTTAATTAGAGTTACCTTGAAGAGTACATTAACATTGTGTATTCATTATAAAAAGTTAATTGCAAATTATATGATGTCAGCTTATTTGCAATAATTAGCATTATAATTATTTCATATTTTATAAAAATATTGAATCATTTCATTACCCTTGTGTCTTGAATCCGCTTCCAATTAGTTTCACCCTTTCATTCCTGTTTATGAAATGGAAAGAAGCAAAGCCTGTGGGTAACAGTTTGCTGATTTAATCAATGCAAGTACGTCTTATGTAGTTATAAAATACTTTGTTTAAAAGTTCAGAATTGCACCAACAGGTTGTTTTTGAAAAAAGATTATCATATTTCACAGATAATAATTGTACCCACAACCGGTAAGTTTTCCTTTTTAATATTAGGGAACTATAGTAAACATCCTATGCAAGATGCTAAATCTAATTAGTAGTCGACATCAGTGTGAAATAGTTTAGAAATTTCGTTAGAAACATTTTAACCTTTAGTTAAGATTTTCTGTTGGTTTGAATTATAGTTTTTAATAGTTGAAATGAATATTAGTATTTCAATTTGCAATTAGGTTTTGTTAATATAGTATATAAAAATAAACTAAAAACAAATATATTGAAAAAATCTATAAATCAAAATTTAATAAATATGATAAATCAAATTCTTTTATTTAGTATTTTCTAATTTTAACGACTTCTCTAATATATATTAAATATAGCCAATGAGAATTTTGTAATATCTTTATAATTTTGATAAAATTCTTTCTTCTATATAGAATATTCTCTATGTGCCCATATGATCCCATAAGCTTTTCAAACTAAAGACCTACAATTAAATACTCTATGTAAAACATCACAACAATATCATCAGTAGCAATATCACATTATCTGATATTGTTCGATACCTTTTACATATGATTTTTGTAAGTCATATTTATCAATTCCATATATTTTCTTATTTTGAGCTATGTTGATTTTTAGTAATTACATGTTTTGCCAATGCTGCCACATTTATATTTTTTGGGTTTTCACAATTAGTTACATGATGATTTATTCTTGTTTTTAGATTTTTGATGTTTCTCTTATATAAAATATATTTGTGCATTGCTTGCAATCAATTTTAAAAATATCATTTTGTCTCACATTGATATATATTTAATCTTTAATATTTTGGTATTTGTTATATATTTATTTTATTTATTATTAATGTATATTCCTAATTATATGTTGTCATTCTTATGAGATTTAAAAGATTTTTTAAATTTGTTAGTTATTTTAAGAATGTATTTTAATTGATGAAATTCATTGTTATATGTTGTATTCATTACTTCACTTTGATTATTTTCTTCTTAACTATTATTACCTTAATTATTATTATCCTTATTAAATATTTGAAAATAATCAGTAATAAAACTTTTTTTTATTATACCATTAGATATATTTTCATGTTTGTTCTTTTGACTTTTTTTTTTTCACCATGCTTTTGTTTTGTTTATATTGGTAAACCATAAATTATTTATTAGTCTATGAGGATGAACAATTTTAATCAAAATGTGGAAAATTTAATTTCCTTCAGATAACATTTACAAGTTTGTCTTGTTGCTTTGTTTATTATGTTTTTCGCTGTAGTAATTATTTGATATCTTGGATGATTGAAATAATAATATTATATTGCATCGCTTCTTTTTTTTTTGTCCATTTTGTGCATATTTTATTATTGTTAAAAGTGATGTTCATACCTAAATATCCTATAATCAAATCTGTGGTGTGTACTTGAGACGTAAATTGAATTATTTTATAAATATTATTTAGTAAATTTTAAAACTTCAGGGTCTTGAAATCTCTGATAAGACAGAAATTGTTTTTGAAATCCTCAGTTTAAAAGGATAGTTCAATGCTTCCTCAGGATATATTACCAGGTTTAGGCAGCGCCACGGTATTTGTGAAGCTGAGTTTCGAGGAAATTATTTCTGAACATGGTTATTCACCTGAACAGATTTACAATACAAATGAGTCAGGACTTAATGGAAAATGTTTAACAACTTGTTCATTCACTTTTGAATCAAAAGATAATGCAGCAGGACCTAAGTCTAGTTCGAGTCAGCACTAGCTAAAATTATTGGAAAAGCAAAAAATCTTGTTCAGTTAAAAGGCAAGATACCTGTGCATTATTACAAAAAAACAAGAGTATTGATGAATAAAATCATTTTTCAAGATTGTTTTAAAAACACTTTATTCCACGGGCTCGAGAGTACCTCAGCTTGAAAAAATTGACATTGAAGACTGTGCTGCCCTTTGATTAAGGCACATGTCATCCTGCAGAAGTTTTAAAATCAACTGATGGATATATTATTGCAAAGCTTTTACTGCCAAAAGAGGCTGCACTCATTCAGTCCATGGGCCAGCGTATAACAGCGGCAACAAAGAAGATAAATGAAATGAAATGAAAATAAATTTGACTCTAGGACTTTCAGTCCTCTTTGCCTAGCTTGCTATTTTGTTACATTTGTCTAGCTCACTGAATAATTAATAAATACTTAAATTATAACATAATAAAAATTATAAAATAAAATGCAAGAATATGCAATAATTGCAAATATTTAAATCATAATTATATATCTATGTACACCTATTTACACTAACTAACAATAAACTTAATAATAATGAAGTAATAAACAATTAAAATGAACATACATATATTAATAATACTAATGTATAATAACAATGACTTTAATACTTACATAAATGGGGACGATTGATAGTTAAAGATGTGGAGAAATAATTGATGCTTGGAAGAGGATAAGGACGAAGTTTTTCAAATGGAGTTGGGTAAAAAATTCCAAAATGAGGTAGCATGAAAGGTAAAGGATTTTTTGAAGGAAGTAGTTTTTGAGGGGGAATTTACTCGTACAAATTTGTAGGTGTTGGATCTGGTGTTCAAGAGAGTGTACAGGGAGAACAAATTGAGAATGTAAGGTGGCTTTTTGGCTCTGAAGGATCAGAAAAGATAGATACCTAGAAAGTATTGCTGTTGGATAACAGGGTAAAGCCACTTTAAAAATGGGAGTGTCTGGAGATTCCAAAGATGAATCTTATTATACAATTCATTAGTCTCTTCAGTCCCATCTCATGCCTACCAGACAGTCCACTATACACAAGGCAGCCAAAGTCAAAGTGGGGAAAATGAGGGAGGAGTTCACGGGTCTTAGGTATAGAATCTCGATATGTTATGAACTGTTTAAGGACAGCAATGGACTTTTGGGTGATTTGGGAAATGTGGTTATTCAGACAAGACAAGTGGCGATCAAAAATTATTCCTAGGTTTCTGAAAGTGATATGGAAGTTAGTAGGAAGAAAATTGAGATAGAGTAAGGGTTAATATTAGGACTGGTATTGGAATTGGTGGGGGGAACTAGTCTGGCAAGTGGGCCTCATGGTCCTTTTTGCCAACCCCTGATGGCTGCCTTTACGTCACAGCCGCGTACTAACCAGAGTGGAAGTGTCGAGATTCACTTCAGGGTATCACCGCAAAATAAATATTGACTGACCCAGGCGGTAATCGAACCAGCAATGTTCTGAATCGGGCACTCTGGGACCCTCGCCCCAACGTGCTTGACCGCCACGTCCTCAAGGGATAATAAGGAAGGGAATTGAGAAGGTGCTTGATACCGATAAGGATGACCTTGGTTTCTTCCACATTCAGCCTCAAATTATTGCATACTGCCCATACATTGATGTAATCTATACCTTCTTGTACCTTTTGGATAGCCTTAAGCATCTCGGTAGAATGGAAGAATTGGTAAATTTGAAGGTCATCGGGGCATATCAATGATATTGTAAATGTTAAATAGAATTGGGAAGATCGTTAATATAGACAGAGAAAAGGATTGGTGAAAGTGAGGACCCCTGAGGAACACTATATGCTAGTAGGAGGTGGGAGGAAGGAGGTTTATTGGGAATTATAATAGTTTGGGATCGAAGAGACAGGAAGGAAAGAAACTACTTTAAGACGCTATTTGATAAGGAAAGGTTTTGGAGTTTGGAAAGAAAGATATTATGATTAACTCAGTCGAAGGCTTTTGAAAAGTCAAAGAGAACAATAATAGTGATTTTCTATTGGTCTACAGATGATTCAAGATCTTTTGTAATTTTCAACAAAGAAGATTGCATGGAATACTGGGATTAAAAACCTGACTAGAGAGGGTTGAGGAGAGTTTTTTGCTCGAGAAAGTTATTATACTGAGAGTGGACTATTCATTCAAGTAGTTTTGATAAGTTGGATAGAATGGAGATGGGTCTAATGTCGGAAACCATGGAGGGAACAGGAACTTTATTCAACGGACGGACTATGAATTTTTTCCAAGCTGCTGTGAAAATGAAATTTTGAAGAGCAAAATCATAAATATGTAAAAGAAAGGGAAAAATGACTGGGAGACATAGTTTCATGATTTTCACTGGAATTTTATCAGAGCCAAACTCATGAGTTCTGGATTTGTGAGCCGAGGAGAGTAACTCTTCAGGGTAAATATTTGTAAAGTAGAAATTTTCAGGATCAAAGGATGTTTGCGGAATGCAGCATGGAGGAGAATGCTATATAGGAAAAGTATCAGCAAAATAGGAATTTATTTCATTAGGAGCAACCGGGTAATAAGCGCAGACTTTGGAGTTCACTATGGATATATTTTTAAGGATTTTCAATCTGGACTTAGGATCGGGGTCTTGTGATTAGGATATATGGAAATTTTGTGCCTTGGCATGGCGTAAGATAGGGTGTGGTTGCATAAGGATACACAGATCTTACTTGCTAAAGAAAAATGTCGATGAGGGATATGACCTTAGTGCTTTTTAAAAAGATTTTGTGATATTGTAAAGTATTTATAATATTACAGTTACAAGGTAATCAATAAAACCGTCCTCTCACTTGAAGCCATTGAGGAAACTGCTGCCAAGTGCGGTGAATGATTTAAACAAAAATCAACTACCAACAAAAAATGGCAAAGAACAAGACGATGCTGCGATAACTGAATTGGTGAGAAGTGTGAAATTGTGAGGCTGATGATCCTGGTTTTGAGCTTAATTGTTGAGCGAATGGTCTACAAAGCAAGAGGCAGTTGATAATGAACTTGGAAAACAAGAGGACGAATCCATCTAAGAGCAACGAATTAGTAAGGATGTAGCATTGGAATAGGTAAGCAATCTCCTTCATTATTTAGAGCAAGACCATGATGCGTTTCTGTTTGACAAACTCATTTTGTTCAAAATTCAACCACAGATTAAATTAGTGTTTTTCAGCAAAAATAAGTGACATTATTTTCAAAAACTGAAATTACTTTTTTTATTCTTATATGTACAATCACATATTAACTTTAAAGAACTAATTACTTAATCTTATTGTAAATCAATCTGTAGATTTATTACATATTTGTGATTTATACTGGTGCTACAACATTTTTTTTTACATATGGATTATGCGCAAATTTTGGTTATTTGCACAATCATGCCAATCAATTTACGAATAGTTGGAAGTTGATTGTAATATTTTAGCTGACAAAAAATCAAGCTATCTATCTAACTTCTAAAACACATCATAAGTTTGTAGATTGTTACTCTTGTTTAATTGGTGATGATTACCTATGTTTAATGTTTAACATTTCTGTTTAAAAATTATGTTTTATATTTTCCATTTTATTACTGATATGCAATTTTGTTCATCAATTTTTATTCAACAGCAGTGAAATGGATCCAATTGCATTAGAAAATGCTTTAGAAAAAAAATGTAAAAATCGTGCTTGGCTAGCATGGATATTATTTCTTACGGCCAGTCCTGCAATTTTCAATTCTGCACATTTAGCTTCATATGTGTTTCTTGGAGGAAACCCTTCTTTTTTCTGCAATATCCCGGAGTTAGTTGAGGCAAACTGGACAAAGGAACAGATAAGAGAAATTAGTAGTCCCGGGTAGGTTAATTCATCAATGGTCATTCTTTATTTTCATAATCTTAATGTGTTAATGAAGTATATTCTGAAAAATTATGTAGGTTAGAAAAAGAAAGCTGTTTTCATTATGCCTGGAATTACTCTTTACTGAAAAATTTGGATTTTGATGATGCTCTTAGTTATAGCAATTTGAGACAAAAACCAGATGCGATAAAATGTAAAAGTTATGTTTATGATGAAGAAACTGTCCATCAAACAATAGTGAGCGAGGTTTGTATTAAATATATTCTGTTGCATCTATAAACATTTCTATCTTTAAAATATATTATTTTTTTATTTTTGTAACTTTAGTGGGATCTTGTTTGTGAAGATTTACCTCTTAGATCAACAGTTCAAAGCACTGTTGCAATTGGGAAAGTTTTTGGAGCTGTATTCTTTGGCCTGATCAGTGATAGGTGAGAAATCTGTTTTCAGCTTTTTGTAATATTAAATTATAATTTTAATTTAGATTATTTGCCACACTGACACTTCTTTTACTACGCATTTATTCATCTCCCCCGTTTCCTTCCCAGGTTTATCTGCCATTAAGCTGCAGAAGAACTAATTCTACATTATAATTTTTTTATTTACTTAAATTCTTTAAACACATAGTTATTAGGAATCATTCCTTTTATTGCTCAATAGTTAATTACAATATTTGGCAATTATAAGTTATCTATCTGACAATTATAAGTTATTATTATATTTTATTATCTATATTATACTCATTGCTGTAATTTAAAGTAAATTAATTTAGGTTTGGAAGAAAGAAGGCATTTATATTTTCATCCATCCTGTATATGGTAGCCGGTCCCTCCTCTGCTTTTATAAACAGCTACTCAATGTTTGTAGTCTTTAGAATGTTCATAGGAGTCGCTGGTGCTGGAGTCTACGATATTGGTTATACAATCTGTAAGTAGTTTCAAATTGAGATTAAGCTAGCCACGATCTTGTTTCAAACCAACAAAATATTTTAATATGACTGGTAATATTCCTTAGATTTATGTTATTTATTTGATAAATAAGGTATTTTTTTATTATTTATTAGCTTCAACAACTTTTTATCAAAATTCTTATAAATAATACTTTTCAATTTTCCCAATGGCAAACCAATTTTGTGGTTCATGATATTAAATAATATTCATGTTTTTAATTTAATGATGATCATAATAAGATATTATAAACCCAGGAAAGGTAGCTTTGTCTTCTTGAGGAATAGGCAACACACTTCTGTAAATATGTTAGCTTTGGCAACTTTTTATTTTACTTGTTTTAACACACTTCTTTGAATTCTAATAGGTTCAACAACTTTTTATCAAAGTCATTATAAATAATAAATTAAAAATTTTCCAATGGCAAACCAATTCTGTGATTCATTATGTTAAATAATATCAAACATAAATAGGGACTGATCCTTCTATACCATCATGCGGCTGTCAACTCAAACATAAGTTTTCATTTTTTTAATTTAATGATTTTAAGAAATTAACTCAGGAAAGGTAGTGTTTGTCTTCTTGGAAAATTAACGCACTTCTGTGAATCACAGAGAACTCTCCCCACTCCTTGCCATCTGCCTTCTTACATTAAGCTTCCATTACTGCCAGCTCCCGCTCCATTAAGTACCTCACCAGACGCTAGAAAGAGAAGGCCAATAGCTGTATGTACATTATTTCTTTTTTCTTTCTGAAGTAACAATGCCAATTTGGAAGATGACATTTCTGAACAAGTGAGTCAACATATCCAAAATGTGGACCCTTCACAACCTGACACGCATATGCTGAAGAATTATTAGCGCTGCTTTCACTCCTTTATCTACCAGCGGCCTTAAATGAAAACCACTTAAATGAATTAACTATACATAAAATACAGTCAATGAAGATTTTTTCTGAGACAAGAACAAAGTAATGATGACAGAATCTAAATTCAAATTGTTTTTTAAGTGCTTATTGAAGACAATAATTTTTTTAGCTATCAATCTTCAATCCAAAAATTAATTTGCATTATTTAAAAACATAAAGTTTGAAAAAAAGTTAAAACATAAAATAAAAATATTATATTACATAATATTATTATATTACCCTATCATTGTAATTTAGCTTTATTTAAAGAAAAATAAGGTCACTTTGTCTTATTGACGAAGCGCTACCTAAACTCACTCCTCAACCAGCGCCACCCTTCCCGGGTTAATTTGAATAAGTTCTTTGAATTAAATACAAGTTTAATCATTAATCATTAAGATTATCAGTAATTATTTTTTGGAATTATTTTTTTTATGTTTCCACCCATCTAATGCTTTTTCCAAATCCAAATCACCAAGATGGTTTCTGTAATAATTTTCTTCATAAGAAATTTATTTTCCATGATTAGATGCTCTATTTCTCCTCTTACCTATTTATTTTACAGTATTGGAACTAACTGTGAAGAATTATAGAGTATATACAGGGAATATATTCAACATATCTTTTTCATTAGGAATTATACTTCTTCCATTGGCTGCATATTTGACCTATAATTGGAGACAACTTCAATTAGCACTCTCAGCCCCAATGGTTATGCTTCTCTTCCATTGCTGGTATCAAGAATCATTTCTATTTTATTTAATATTTAGCTTATGATCATTAAAATTTACTAAACAAAGCTAAAATTGAAGTAATATTCGACCTTTTCTAAAGATAATTTGACCAAGACCATTATTTGAAAATTTCTCATTTATTATACTATGTAATTTTTAATCCAACAATTCATTTCCAACTTAGGTTCTTACCAGAATCACCAAGATGGCTGATAACTTCTGGAAAACTCGAAAAAGCAGCAAATATTATAGGAACTATGTGTCACACTGGTTCAAATAAGCCTGATCAGCCTGCCCAAGTATATTTTAATTTTCCTTAGTCTCTCTTCAAGCCTAATTTTTTTCTTCTAACTATAAATGCTGTTTTAATTTTATTTATGTTTTTTTCAGAGCCAATCTGATCCATGCTCCAAGAATTTGTTTTTTTTAAGTAGGAATTACTTAAAACTTTTCTCAACACTTCAAATTTCTAAAAGAGTTTTGATATGTTATTATTTGTGGTTTCTGGGAAACTTAAACTACTATGTAATAGGTAAGGCAATGTTATTTTAATAAGTTTTAATTAGCAGATGCTCTTCAATTATTAAGTTATCTTTGTTAGTTGGTTGATTATTAAAATAATTATTTGATTGGTTGTGTACTAAATTTCATGAGATGAGGCACATTTATGAATTTAAAAATATCCTTTCCCAAAATATGAAATCCCCACTACAAAAATAACAAAAAGGGACGGTAAGACAATTCCCTACAAAGGACAACATTAAATTTTTTTTAAATAAATAAATTAGAGAGATTATACACTGGGGATTTTATTTTAATTATACACTGTTCAGTTGCCATAATTCGATTGAAACATCAGATGAGCAAGCCAAGCAAGAGTGCTATGGCTTTTTACTTAATTCTATTAAAGCATGTCCTCTTTCAGACATAATAATAATTGCAGCTGATTTTAATGTGAAGGTTGGTAAGGAAGCAATCTATTTTACAACCATCGGTAAACATCGTGCTGTCCTTCACTTAAATATTTTCAGAACTTTGTCCATCAGGAGCTCTCTTCATATCGAAGCTTTCAGACTCCATTCCATTGATCCTGATCCTAGAACTATGCAATGTCAATTCTGTCATAAGATCTTTTTTGAGGCTTAAGAATTTACATATCGGCTACTAGTGTTATGTGGTGTTATGTAGCATCCGAACTTATTCCTGCTGCTTTTAGGGTGTTAACATCTCTGATAAGCTTTCTGATATTTTTACTGTACATATATTATACATGTGTTACTGTACTGTACATGTGTTACAGGAAGTAGTCAATAATACTTTTTTTGGCAGTGAACCTAATCTTGAGAACTTTTATTGTGAGGAAATAGGGAGTTTCCAATCAATAGACCAAAATCTACCCAGAAGTCAATCAGTTGTTGCCCATTTGTATTTTTTGTTTTTGGGAATTCTCCATCACCCTGGTTGTAGTCATTTCCCGTCCTTGTATTAAAGTCACCCATTTTGATTATCTCCCTATTCTTGTTCTGTGCCTTAATAACGTCTCTTTTTAATTCATCATAAAGCTGTTCCTTGTCTGGGATATGTGCATCTTCCGTAGGGACATATACCTGGATAATAGCTAACTGTTTGGATGCTATTTCTGCATGCATGCTTATAATCCTGGAAAATACAGGCTTCCATTCTTCCACCTTGGCTCATTCTTCCACATGCTATCCCCTTTCTTCTAGTGTTTACTCTAACTCTTTTTGTTGAACTCTCTACCTACTCTATTATTTCATCAGCAGTGAAGATGAAGTTAGGTAGTTATGAAGGTAAAATCATTCTTTTATAATATTGGTTTGATTTTCGAATTGATAAAAAGATTATTTGACCAGTGTTTTCACTGGGTATCTGGATTAAATATAATTTTGGTCCTCACTTCTGATTACAACCACATTAAAGCTTTTAAATAATTAGATTAAAAAATTTGCATTTTTAGAGTTTCCATTGGGAATAATTTTGAGTTTATTTTAGCAACCTTGGCAAATATATTGTCTTTCATGACTATTTCTACAAAAAGCTGTGATTGCTCAGAGTGTTAAGGCGTCACCTTAACATCATCGAGTCTGAAGCAGTGCTAATCCGAATCCGGCCTGGGCAGGTTAAAATTTTAGATCCATGGAACTTGACCTTCCCACTCTGGCTAGAATAGGTTGGCAACCTGCAGGATAGCGTGCCCTATCTATCTTGATTGGAGTTGGTTAGGATGTTAAACCCCAAATAAATAAAAAATTATTTCAACACCTTCTTAGCTCTGGTGTCCATTGGGACTCCCAAATATTTCATGGTATGGTTCCATGGCAGTCTTAGTTCCCCATTGTCTTTTTTCTTTGCTTAGCTTATGCCAAGAATGTCAACATCTCTGCTGAAATCTCCTTTTCTTTTCCCGTAAATATCAGTATGTTCCAAGTAGCCAGCCAAATGTCCTTTTGACTGCTGTATCCAAACCATTGAGTTTTACCCTGTCCAAGGCCATGTAATAAGATTTGAATAAGTTAGAACTATTTAATTTTAGTCCAGAGGATATTTTAATATGATAAAAATATCTGAAATTGAGATATCAGGATGAAATTGGGATACTAGAAAATCATGTTAGTAAAACAAAAAATTTTACAGTTTTTCCAATGGATGAGCAACTAATTATTAAGTAACTATTTATTTTTGATAACCATTTTTTTTTGTTATTAAGTTTTATTTTATGTCATCCTTTAAATGCTTTATCATTCTGTTCTTAGTTTTAAGTGGATTGGCCTTTGATGTCAATCAGTATGTCTACATGGGACTGAATGGAATCATAGAAATGCCGGGCATCTTGCTTCCTCTTCTCTTCCTTTCATACTTCGGCAGGAAAAGTTCCGGAATAGCAATCTGGATTATTTCTGGCATGGCAATGTTATTGATAATGGTGGCACCACATGGTAATTCATATTTTTTAAATATTATTAGTATATACATGATTTTGAGACTCTTCTGATGATTATAAAGTACAGTATTCAGTATTATTAACATCGATTTTCAGAATTCATGAGATGCATCAGCTTATGTTGAAATGTATCTCTAAGTCAATTCCACTTTTTGATAAGGGATTAATCCATCTGAAATTACCCAGACCATGTTGCTCGACATTTTTGATATTTATAATTTTTTTTTACCAGTCCTTATCATTTCATGAGTTCAAAACTAAGGCTAAAACATTTTTCAGGCTCATGCTTTTTTTTTTTTTTTGCAGTAATTATAAATTTGCTTTGTAGCTGTAAATAAGTTTTGAGAAAATATCTTTAACTTTGATAATTTTGCCAATATAAAAATAAAGCAAAAACTAAAATTATGATAATGATATGCTCTATATTTTTGACCTCATAACACATCATCTAAGTAGTGACTTAAGTGGTGAAAAAGATTCACAAAAATTGACATAAAACGAGAACTAGTTTCGTTGTGACGTCTGTACGTACATTTGTACGTATCTCGCATAACTCAAAAACGGTAAGCTGTAGAAAATTTTTTATCTAGGATTCCTGTATAATCTAGTTGTGAACCTCCCTTTCTGGTCACTGCATGATTAACAGAAGTGGTACTTTACTTGAAGGCCATTACTGATTTTCATCAAAAATTATATTAAAATATAATGCAAAACTTCTTGAATTTGGTATTTAAGACTTGCATACTGATATAAATAACATAATAAATTTTAGTTGAAATTGGCAAACCGGAAGTGGTACATTACTTGGAGGTTATTCAGGACTTTCATCAAAAATGATATTAAAATATAAAGTAAAACATCTCAAATTTGGTAAATTAGACTTTTATATCAATATAAGTAATATAATAAATTTTGGTTGAAATTGAAGATTCGAAAGGGGCACTTTACTTGAAGATCATAATAAACACATGAAAAGTTATGTATTGTTTTATCATTTATTACAGAGATCACATGTTTCGGTAATAATGGTTACAAACACAATTTGGTTTCTAATCCAATTACACAATTTTATTACTATTTTGAAGTGTTAAAATTGAGTGTAAAATACTTTTTTTCTTCCCGATTGGTGAGCTGAACAAGTTTGCAGCTGGAGAATAAGATAGAAGTTAAGCGGTTCCTTCCGCTTTAAATGTTGAAACCGTCGATTTCCAATGCTTTATCTAGTGACATAGACAGTTCTAATGTTGTCAAGGAACACGAAGTAATCTCTTGGGAACTTGTTACCAACAGAAAGAAAACGATATATTGGATTGAGACATCCAGAAATAGGATCTTATTTGTATGTGTCTGTACGTGTGAATAGATGGACGTCGCGACTACGAGTGTCGTTTTTGAAATACTGCTATCTTCCGAAACTAGTTACTAAATTCAGGGTCACTTTTTGAGCCACCGCTTTATAGTTTAATTGATGTACAAGGAAGTCATGGGGTGTCCATCAGATATTTTATTTGAATTTTCACATATGGCCAAAAGTCATTTTCTCCAAATTTAAAGCTGAATATTTCAAAAAGGACTGAGTGAAAAGTTATGAAACTGATCAAGTTTATACCTCTATTTGATTGGAACATATGACACATATTTGATGACTGAGACTCAACTCGTTTCAGAGTTCTTATGCATCAAATATTGCTGTCTCGCAAAAGTTGGCCTCAGCATATCCTTGAACTTGAAGCAACCAGTCTCCTTTATTTGAATAATAATTGATCACATCATGCATGAGACATGGACTATGCATGAATTTTAGAAAAAGCTTATCAATGAAGTTATGAATATTTTACATCAATAGCATTTACCTTAATTTTTATTTAAAGGGAGAAGTTGGTCGGGGGGTACGGTCAAAGAATTACACTATTATAAGTGCCGACGTTTCGGCCTAAGTTTTAGGCCATCTTCAGGGCTAAAAGGAAAACAAAATAACAACAATGAAAAAAGAGACAGAGGCAGTACCAGTAACAGTAAAAATGATAAAAAACAGAAAATACAAGTAAGATAAAAAAGTATGAAGTATAAAAAGAAAAAGATAACACTAAATTACATAATACAAGAGACAAATGAAAAAGTAAAATAAAATAAAATTAATGAAATAACAATATAAAAATTAATTGAAATTAAAATAATGCTTTATTTACACAGGGAATAGTGAAATATATGAAATCTATTAATTAAAAACACAAATAGTATGAAGGTTTGGTAATGTGTAAAGCATACAGAGATAGTTGTGATGTGACAAGTTATGCAAAAGATGATGATGATGTTAAAGATGTTAATTCGATTATGTTAATGTTCGATGATGATGTTAATTCTTTAATGATGTTAAAGAAGTTGACATTGTTGTAATTAAATAATTATGAGATGAAGGAGAAAAATATAAAGTAATGTAAGCCCCAAAACAAAAATAGATAAAAAATCCTATGTGGTGAAGAAAGAAGAAGGATAGAAAACAATGAGGAAGAGGAAATGTAAAGAAAACATGATAATTACATACCAGAGAGGCGTGTGGTCGAGCGCCAACTGAATCGTAATAATGGATTACTGGAAATTAGAAAAACCGTTAAAACAATGTTACCAACTCACTGATTTGAAATAAAACTAACACGAAATTTAAATGCTGTGTGATCAAAAGACATAACAATTGATTTGAAAACTGAAAAAACGTATTGATATAAGTATATTTAAAAAATATATATATAAAAAAATAAAAAAAAAATAAAAAAATTAATGTTAAAAAATTTTAACTTAATTTTTAACTTACGATTCCTAAAGTAATTGCTAATGCCATAAAAAGAAGGGCCTTTTTGAAGGTATTATACAATAAAAAAAGAAGGGCCCTTTTCTAGGATCTTACAATATATTCATCTGTACCTTACAATCAAAAATTGTCATAAATAATAGTTTAAAATGGTTTTAATTTTTTTGGGACACATGTACCCTATGCGCCTAGAGATGTTACATGAAATAATTTGCCTTATCGAGGATTAAAGAGACAAGGTCTGCCAAATATGTTATAGTGCATAGTGGTCAACCATACTTAAATTCTCACAATCTTCATTCTATTTTTCACTGTACTACTAAATCTTAATTCAAGAGGATATTTTAATAATTATTATTAGCTGTTCTCATAAATTTGAGTGGTCTCTGTTACAGACATAACCCCTTTGAGAAAATTCCATTGTATTCTGAGAATCAAACCTGTATCTTCATAAAAAGGTTTGGCAGTAGTTAACTCTTTATCAAGTTAATATTTAATGGTCCTTTAACTGACAGCTACTACTAATGGGCAACTACAACAACTTCTTAGTCATCCAAGTACTAGTTTTAACTGTAGTTAATCCATAACTCAGTGGCGGTTTCTGGATAGTAGAAACAGGAGTTTACATTAATAATATTTACATTAAAATTACAACATAAAATACCCATAACAAGTAGAGACACCTTCAGTTTTTGCGATTATACTACTGGGTAAGATAATGTAAAGCAAATAGTTTCCAAAACAATAGAAGGCGTTAAAAGAGCAAATTGTATACATTTGTCATTTTTATATGAGGCATAAACAGTAATGTATTTCTTTTTAAGAACGTTATTGATAAAATGACAATAAATAATTTATACATGAATTGAAAATGAAATTAACATTTGTAAGGTTTTTAACTGTTGCCAATTATTTCACAAATTTTGTGTGCACATGACGGAATCATAGCAGACTGTATCACCTTCAAAGTGAAATTTAGCCCTCTCTCAACCTATCAGCTCAATCTAGGAGGAGCACTGCTCAAGCTGTGCGGGATGCATCAGTAGAGTGAAAGTGCTCCATTCAATCCACTTAATCTTAAATAAATATTTTCTTTCTTCTTTTTTTTTTTTAAATTTGTATTTTTATATTTATTATTATTTTTATATGTATTGTAATATAATATTTTAGACTATAAAGAAAATTGTATTTTTCTTTTATAAAGCTACGGCGACCACATGTTCACAAATGGAGTGACTGCCACTGCCACAATTACTGTATTATCAGATTTTGGCAAATTTCATTCTAAATAAGTAATGATGATTTAATTCATCAAGTTTTTTTAAGAATTATCGATTCATTCTGATCAAAATAATCTTTTATTGATTTAGATAATTCAAATTAATATTTATTCTAATGGATTAGGCTGGCCGATGATGTGTGTGACTTTGGTCGGGAGACTTGCAGGAGTAGCTGCAAATGGTGTTGTCATATTTCTCACCTTAGAACTATTTCCAACAGAAAATCGCAACACTGCCATGGGTAGCTGTGTTACTGTGGCTCAATTGGGACCCCTGCTAGCACCTTATATAGTGGACATATTGGTTAGTTTATAAATAAATCTTAATTTTGTTTTCTTTGAGGGCACAAGATTATCAAAACGTTTTGTTCTATCCTCTATTTGTTTACTAATAGCCCTGTCATCTGTTATTTATATCTTCTATAAATTTATTTGATTACGAAACTATGAAATATTTTATTATATTTTTATATTTTATTACTTTCCATAACCTATATATGAAATATAAGTAAGGGAAAGTATTGCTATCATGAAATTTTTTGAATTAGAGTTTTCAAGCGAAATACACGTTTTAAGGTCCCCTGAGTCCAAATAACCAAGTCTCACAAAATGGTCTGTGTGTGTGTCTGTCTGTATGTTAACAGGCTATCTCCTAAATGAAAAGTTGTACGATACTGAAATTACGTATTTCAGATAGGCACATGCATGGTTTTCAGAGCATAATTGTTGACATTACATTCGGTTTACTTTCCATGGGAACATTTTGTCCATTAAATAATATAAAAGTAGTAATCATTAAGCTAATTTCTGCTTTTGTATGTTTAAATTACCTTATTACAGAGCGTATTATTGACAACAGATTGGCGGATTGGTGAGAGGAGGTCGCCTCCATCTCCTTTCGGATGCGCTCGGTTATCCATCTAGGATCCTGTAGTACTCATGAGATACATTGATATACTATATGCACGAAAAGTTAAAAGGCTTTAAGGAGAAGACATAAGGCAAGTTTCATCAAAATCGTTAGAGCCGTTTACAAGAGAATTGTCAAATCCATGATATAATTGCCACTTCCAAATTAGCCCGATGCGCTTTATCTTTGCTAATACTGATCCGATTTTGATGAATTTGATGAATAAATTTTTTTGTTTTTTAGATAATTTAATTAATTTTCATAAAATTCTATACGTAAAATGCATAATTTTTAAGTTATGGGCAAATAAAATATTCTTTTCATCATAACTTTTTTCCCTGCATTTTCTTGTTGATATTACTATATACTTGAAAAGTTAAAGGCCTTTATGAAGAATAATTTAGGCAAGTTTCATCAAAATCATTTGAGCCGTTGTCGAGAAAATTGTAAAAAAGTGTAAAATCGATTACATAAAGTGGCACTTCCGGTTAGTCGATTTTGACGGAAAAGTTGCTGTTACTTTTAAAGCTTCTTAAAGTTTTTTTTGAAGCTGTTGTACACACGGATGCGACCTCCTCTCACCAATCCGCCAATCTGTTGTCAACAATACGCTCTGTAATAATGTAATGCAAGAATACAAAAGTAGTAATTAACTTAATAATTTATACTTTTATATTATTAAATAATATTATTATTTCATTTAATATAATTATTCCATTAAATTTTAATGGAAATAAAATGTTTCCGAGGAAACTAATCAGAAACTTTTAAAATATATTTTCAACTTGACAAACTTAAAATATATAGGTAGTGTACAGAATTTTTTAAAAAACTGCTCTATTGTACTTATGTGGGAGAAGATGTGAAAAGTTGTGAGCTTATTTCAAGTATTATTTATGAGAACTCTTTAAAATTATATTAAAAATAAAAATTATTATAGAACAGTAAGGGAAAGTTGTGTGATGTGCATACCGCACCAGATTTTTTTTAAATGGAGTTTTAAGACAAATATTGACAAGACCTTCAAAAATAGTTCTTGAAATATGATTTAAAAAAAATTAAAAGTGAAACTTTTTTTCTTATATTTTGTGATGTCTTTACAGTTTTTAGATAAAATTTGTTTCACTTAAAATTAAACCTAAGACTTTTTTTTTTCATTTTATGCCAGACGAATGATTTGAACTCAAGAAAGTTCAAAAGCGTTCTTGAAAGGTGAACATTCTGCAATTGGGTCAAGCATAAAACAATTCTGGTTGGATAAAAAAGCAGACTTGGCCAATCCGCAGTCCACCATGTTAACTTGTGCAGCTCACCGGATGATTTAATATTTCTATTAAAAGTTTTGTTTCTCGTATATATACAAAAAGTATTAAATAAATTTGCATGTGAAACAAACTCCAGTTCTATATTTGATATCCACAAATGCCGAATGTTACTGAAAGAATTTGAAAAAATTAATTGAAAGAAAGGATAAACAAATATCTCATTAATTAAGACTCGGGCATTAATTATGTTCAATTAGAGTATAACAAAAAACTTTTATTTTTTAAAATTTGAACTACATATTTTTAAAGCATAATTACCTGAAGTGCGGCCCCACTGTAAAGTTATGCGTAATGAAAGTGGCCCGTGAGACCATTTGGGTTGGCCAGGCCTGATCTAAAGCTATGTATAGTCAGCAGTTGCGTTGCATAGTAATTCCCCCTGTAACTTTATTTCAGCATTGTTACATCTTTCTCATCCCCCAGTAGCTATGCCTGAGATTTCTCATATTGACCATCAGCTCACTTTCAGGTCTTTCTAGTATCCACACATGCTAATTCATATGATACAATGAAAAGAACAAGAAATATTGCTGATAGTTTCTGTGTGAGGATTGAAGCAGAACCAAACATCAACCAATGCTGCAAAGTACTTTAAGAGTAGTGTAGGAACAGTCAGAACTACCCACAATAGCTTCCCATTCTGTCCTTTCTCTGTTCTATGTACCTTCTCACAGCATTAGTGTCACACGCAGTATTGAGATCTTCTAAGGTCTATTTACCCCTCAATACAAATTCTATTGATAATTATATACACTATAGGTTCGTTCTATTTCGATACAGTTAATAAGACTATGTATGAAAATTATAAACCCTCAGAAATTAAATTATTTTCAAAATTGATTAAAAAATCAAAATAGAATTGAAAATTTTAAGGTTCAAACAAAATATAAAGATAAAATAAATTAAAAATTACAATAATATATGGGTACTTATTATTCATGTTTCCTCAAGGTTTTAAGCTTCTATTTGTTAAATATAATTAGAAACTTAATTTATATCTTAGAAATATATTATACTTAAAATAAAATCATGGATATAAAAGTGTTTTTTCTTTTTCAGGGTAAAAAGGTTTGGTGGATTCCTACTACTCTTTGTGGTTTCCTTGCACTCCTTGGTGCATTTTTTTAAATGTTTATCCCTGAAACCAGAAATACTCCAATGTTGGATACTGTAAGTGAGATGAAGCTACTTAAAAAAGAGGCTCTTTGCAAACATTTTGAACAACCAAGTTAACATATTCTTTTGTTTACTTTTTGTATTTTTCTTATTATATAGTTTGTGTTTACATTATGTCTTACGTATATGTTTAAATTAAATAAAAGCCTTTCTTAAGATTCTAATCTTGCTTTATTCGATTAGTTTCATAATCGTAACAATTTTATTCACTTCAACCTAACTGCTACAAAAATTAAGATGGATAAATTTCTCAGACCGCCTAGGTTCGAGACGAAACCCGATTCTCATTCGGCAGGTAAGGTATGGGTACATTGGCTGAAGACCTTCAACAACTTTTTAGCTATGGCAACGAAAAATCTTACAGATGATGATAAATTAATTAATTAATTAATTGCCCACAAATTATCTATCACATGATGTTTACGAATTAGATAGTGATAATGGAACATTTAAAGAAGCCATAAATATGTTGAATTCTATCTATATAAAAAAGAAAAATGCTATCTCAAGGAAAGGGGTTAATTGCTTTTTTTGTGGTTATGATCACCATCCTCGTTCATTGCAAGGCATTTATTTGCAACTAGAAGACGAGAGAGTATTGATCAGTTAGTACAAGATTTCGTACAAAATCTCAATATCGGTTAAAAGGCGAATGAAGTTTGAAATTTGTTTGCCCTCAATGTGCCAAAAGAAGTATAACTTCAAAAATGATGCGTGTACTCATGAACACGCGGGTAGAAGTTCCTTATCTTAATATCAAGGATATTCTGAATTCTAAAATAAATCGATGCGCGAGCATTTGATCTCAATATCGTTTGTATAAACTATGCTTCCTATAATGCACCTTAATATCTTATAAATCTAAAATGTTTAAATAAATCGTTTTATGAGCACGCGGTATTAAAACCGATGGTATTTTCAAAACCTATGGATCCGGTAATATAATAATAGACCACAATATTAAATAAATATGAAATATTTAAAAGTAATCGATATTCGAGTGCACGATTTATAACGCGATAGTATTTTCTAAATCTACGCATCCGATTACACAATAATGGACCTCAGTATTGAAAAAATCTGAAATAGCCAATACATGTAATGAATTCGACTCTTGTACACTTGTAGAACAAAATAATCGATTTGTTGCCTACGGAAGTAATGCACATCGTTGGAAATGAAGAATATTGTCCATATTATGACTTGAAGAAATACAAATTGCGACTAAAATATTTTTTCGTCATTCTCCATTGCACATTAAGCAACATAAAATTCAACTTTACAACTAACTAACCTAATTTAACCTTTAAATATAAATTTCAACAAAAACAATTTTTTCTCATTCCCCATTGCACATTTAGCCACAACAAAATTCACCAAGTGCCGTTGTTCAATAACATTAAAACGTTCCATACAATCAATGTCAAGTTCAGACATACAATAAACAATTCACAAGTATGCAAGGTAAATAAATTTTAATGTATTGCATGTGTTTAATAAAGTACGATTTAACACAAGAAACTTCTTTGTTGTTAAGCATACACTAAAAACAAAACTGAAGGTTATTCTCCTAGTTACCAGGTGTTAGGTATTTCACCTTTTAAATAGTAAATCATACATAACACATTTTCCGTTAAAAAAAAAATAAATAACATAATTCAAATTTCTTTTACAATACGTCTAAGTGGCCGACGGTTCCTAACAGGCCGAGGTTGAGGAATAAATTAGAATCGATTGTCTGTTATTTGAACTGTTTGAAGTCGGAAGCCTTTCTTCCAAGTTCTTCTGGGACACTAAAACCCATCATCCATACCTTGTCGTTTAAACTAAACGTCACCTTCCTTGTACCTCTGGCAAACTCAGCTTGTTTATCTTGGTTTCTGGAGACGGTCTTACTCGCTGGATCGGGACGAAGGAAATCCAGTCGTGTCCTTAACTGTTTTCTAGAACCTCGGCTGGTGATTTACCTGTCGTACCATGTTTCGAGTTCCGGTAATCCATTAAAAATATGGATACACCCTAGTCTTTGGAAGTAGATGATATACTAAGCTTTTTACAGCTCTCTATACTGTTTTACAGAATTTCCTGCAACTCCATTTGTTTGCGGATGGCATGGAGCGTCTGAACCCTGCTCAATTCCGTTTCCCTTAAGAAACGTAACATTGTCTCTAGAAAGAGATAGGAAGAGGGACCCAAATCTTGTGAATAAATCTCTTAATATCTTCATAGTAGCTTCTGCTGTCATACTCTTGGAGTGAATTTGCCTCAACCCACTTGGATTAAGCGCCGAGAATAATCACCTGATTGTTATACTGATACTGATTGAGTATTACCTAATACTACTTCCTAACGGCCCTACATAATCAAAATGTAATCGTTCCCGAGGCCAAGGATCACAGGTGTTTTGGCGAATCGCTCTTACTATCTATGCACAATTGGCAATTCCTTATAAGTATCTACTTCTATATCACTCTCCAATTTGGGCTACCATACATACAATCGTGACAAAGATGACCTTCACTATCCCAAGATGAGATCGATGAAGCTCCTCCAGGTCTTTTTCTCAGCTGTTTTGGGTCGACCACTTTGGCTTAATATGATCCCTATTAAAAACGCCAATTTCTACAGTAAAAACTGTAGGGTATTATGGTTTCAATTCAGGTATACATTTTGCTGGATCGAATATATTAAAATATCTGAAAATTACTTAAAACATTTTCGCTTTCAATTTTCAATCTTGACGAAGAAAACCCAGGAGAGGGTGTCCCTTTATATCTATAATGTATAAAGGTTAGTCCACCATGACTTGTTCGTTAAATTTAACACAGACCATACCTACCGGAGAAAACGTAGAGCCACATTATATGATTAAAACTTTATGGATCATTTCTCTTTAAATGTCAGATTTTGCTTCCCCAGGGCTATTTTAGAGGTTTATTTGCGCTATTTTTAAAAGATTGATTTTTTTAAATTAGTGCTATACAGTTTGATTTTCTGAACTGTTTTACCTAACTGTTTGACCTTTTTTGAAACTTGATTTGAAATAAAAATAAATAAATTATTAGCAAAATTCCAGGAGTGTTACTGTCTTCCATCCATTTTTAAAACGAAGCATGTTCAATTTTTAATGGAAAATGCTGTTACATGAATTGGAAAATATGATCTGTTTATATTAGAAGTTTCTTTAAATTTTTGATATGGATATGATTTTTTAGAAAGCTTACAGTCGTAAAGATCCATGTTCAAAGTTTGGTCCCTAACTTCTCTTCTTAGTGGTTCTTCGTGAGTGTTATCAACCTTATGATCAAGGATTTAGAATTTTTTGGAAAGGTAGCAATTACATTCTATTGTTTGAGGCAGTTTCTGTAATGATGAGAGGATTCCCATATTTTAATCCCCAAAATAATGGTAAGTATTTTAATTACTTTCCATGACCAACTTATTAACATATAACTTCACAAATACCTTCATATTAATAAAAAATATAAGGCAAGAGAGCGCACGACCACGACCACGACCTTTTTAAAATTGGAAATTTTTTTTTTAAATAAAATAAAATGTTCTTCACGACTACTCCATATTAAGCCACTACTATCGGAACCTCAAATATTAAATTAAGATTTTGGAACTTTTTTCGAAGCAGAATCTTTTTTTCTATTTTTTTTACTAACAAACGCTTTTTTTTTTTTAGGTACTCAAATAAAATTATCGTCAAATTAATTTTTCCCACATAACTACGTGTAAGGCTAAAAAAATAGCAAACTTTAAAGTCGTCCGAAGATTTTCGTTGGTGATTGTACGTCCAGTAATGAATCATCCAGTGAATAAGATTAGAATGATCTGTCCTGAAATTTATTTTTTTTAAATAAAGCTCATAAATTTTACTGTTCAATAGACCTTTCCTGAGTAGAATATGGTGAAATCTTCTCTTATTTAAGAAAAACTAAAACCAGAACTCATCAGATACTGAGAACAGAATCCTGCTGGTACCAGCTGGTGGAAATTAAGTGATCATTTTCCTCATTTGTAGAAGCTATAGAGAGTATTCGATAGGCTCGATAAAAAAAATGGTAACACTGCTCGATTGAAACCGTGTCAAGTACAATGTTAAAACGAGGAGTCAATTATGGGCCATTTTTAGTGCCTGAGTAGTTATGATCTCCAACAGCAATTGCTTCCGTAACAAGAACTGAGGTCACTGAGATTTTGGCAACACTCATGAGATCTAAAAACAAAACTGAAGGTTATTCTCTGAGTTACCTTTTAAATTGTAAATCATACATTATGTAAAAAAAAATTTAGAAAAAGAAAAGAAAATATCTGATGTGGACAACATATGTGTTTCTTGTACGCGTAATAAACTATTAATCGGTGGCTCAAAAAGTGATCCTGAATTTGGTTACTAGTTTCCGAAGATTGCAGGATCTCAAAAACGACACTCGGCGTCGCGACATCCATCTATTAACACACTCACACAAGCTCTTGTTTCTGGAGGCCTCATTCCGTTATTATATGTCGTTTTCTTTCAGTAGTTAACAAGTTCCCAAGAGATTTCTTCGTGTACCGTGACAACATTATAACTGTCAATGTCACTAGATAAAGCAATGGAATTCGACGGTTTCGGATGAACTGACTTAACTTATGTCTTATTCTGCTGCTGCAGACTTCTTCAGCTCACAAATGGAAGGAAAACTTAAGTATTTTACACTCAATTTTAACACATAAAACAAGTTATAAAATTGTTTAATTAGAGTGGAAAAAAATAGCGTTTATAACCTTTATTACCGAACCATATGATCCCCGTATTTAATTTTAATATAATTTTTGATGTAAGTTCATTATGACCTTCAAGTAAATTATCCCTTCCGGCTCACCAATTTCAACTAAAATCTAGTATATTATTTACATTGATATTAAATTCTTATTTATCAAATTTGAGATGTTTTACATTATATTTTAAAATAATTTTTGATGAATTTTAATTCGAACGTACGACGTACGTACGGACGTCACGACGAAACTAGTCAAAATGGATTCAGGGATGATCAAAATGGATATTTCCGTTGAAATCTGAAAACCGAAAATTTTCGCGAATACAATACTTCCTTTACTTCGTACAAGGAAGTATTAGTCTGTAAAACTAAATACAGAAATCATATGTTTCGGTAATAATGGTTACAAACACAATTTGGTTTCTAATCCAATTAAACATTTTTATTACTTGTTTTAAGTGTTAAAATTGACTGTAAAATACTGATTTTTCACCCCCATTTGTGAGATGAACAAGTCTGCAGCAGGAGAATAAGATATAAGCTAAGTGGGTTTTCCAGCTTAAAATGTCGAAACTGTTGATTTCCAATGCTTTATCTAGTGATATTGTCAGTTTTAATGTTGTCACGGAACAGGAAGAAATATCTTGGAAACTAGTTACCTACTGAAAGAAAATGACATAGATTAACGGAATGAGACCTCCAGAAACAAGACTATGTGAGTGTGTGTGTCAATAGATGGATGTCACGACGGCGAGTGTCGTTTTTGATACTGCAATCTTCCGAAACTAGTAGCCAAATTCAGGATCATTTTGAGTCACATGAAGTGTTGTCCACATCAGATATTTTGATAAACAACTCAATTTATATGCGTTAACTACATCCTTGTAGGCCATTCTAACAAATTTTGATTTGGCTTTCCAAAATAAATTTAACAAGAGGAAAACTCTTTTCCTACCTTGGTAACAACAAACCAGACTTTTCTCTTAACAGATTTTATAAATGAGGGGTTTTGAGACAGGATTCGCATCATGAATGAGGGATACCAAACGATGAACATGGTCCTCCAGATCAATTGGGTAGAGAGAGTTGTTATTAATAAGTATTTCCAGATTTATTTTATACTGTTCCCGCCTACCGTCCAGCCAAGTCAACTGAGGCATCAAAGGTAAAACTATTTCGTCACTGACAGATCTAATAACCAGTGTAACATAAAGAGGGAAGTGGTCCGATAAAGGTTCAGAGAGTACCTTAAAGTCCTAAACAAAAATTTTCTATTGAAAGTCTAATATGACCTTCAAGTAAAGTACCTCTTTCGGTTTTCCAATTTAGACCAAAATCTAGTATGCTAATTAAATCAATATATAAAGTATAAATTTTAAATTTGAGAAGTTTTGCATAATATTTTAATATAATTTTTTATGGAAATCAATTATGACCTTCAAATAAAGTACCACTTCCGGTGATTAAGAAGTGACCAAAAAGGGAGGTTCACAACTAGATTTTACAACAATCCTAAATACAAAATTTTAACTTTTTGCGGCTAACCGTTTTTGAGTTATGCGAAATACGAACGAACGTACGTACGTACAAATTCAGGGATGGACAAAATGAATATTTCCGTTGAAATCTGAGGACCGAAAATTTTCGCGATTACAACTCTTCCTTTACTTCGTACAAGAAAATAAAAATCTGATGTCGACACCGCTTGACTTCGTTGTACGCCAATTAAACTATAAATCAAAAAGTGATCCTGAATTTGGTTAGTAGTTTCTAAAGATAGCAATATCTCAAAAACGACACTTGGCGTCCCGACGTCCATCGACACATACAAGCAAACAAAAACACACACATTCACACAACTTGTATGTTAATGATAGTAATATATAAATCATAAACACCAAATTAGAGAAGTTTTGCGTTATATTTTAGTATAATTTTTGATAGAAATCAATTAAGACCTTGAAGTAAAGTACCACTTCCGATGATCATGTTTGTGACAAAAAGGGGAGGTTCATAACTAGATTTTACAACAATCCCAAATACAAAATTTTAACTTTCTACGGCAAAACGTTTTTCAGTTATGCGAGATACGCACGTATGTACGAACGTGCTTCAGTATGGACAAAATCAGAGATTCAGGGATGGACAAAATGGATATTTTCGTTGATATTTGAAAATGTTCGCTATTACAATGCTTCTTGACCTCGCCAAAGAGGTTGCTCCACTCTTAGAGGATAGGCACCGACATCAAAAAACATTAAGTTATAGAACTTTTTAGATTGTTTTGAAATTGTTACTAATGTTACTTAATAAATTACTTTTGTAAGAAAAATTATTTCTAGCTCTTTAGTGGCTCATGTGAAGTCGTTTTTCTTCCACTATTAAGTTGTTTTTAAGTTCTTTTCAAAATTCTGAAGTAGTGAAGCGGCTTGGCTTCGACTTAAAAAAAAATTAAGTTATTTTACTGCTAAGGTTGATTCTGAATATTTACTAATGTTACTTAATAATTTACTTTTGTAAGAAAAAATATTCCTATCTCTTTAGTAGTTCTTGTGTACTATTTTGTTGTTGTATTTATTCACTTCTTTTTAGTGGTTCTTGTGTACCGTTTCGATGTAGTTTTGTCTTTCACATTCCTTAGAGGGTAAATTTAAAATACGGAATGGGTGAGGCCTACTAAACACGCTGCTTCTATGAGACTGCAAAGATTAACGTATTTATTTATTTGGTTGAAATTGGATAGGCGAAAATAGTACTTTACCTGAAACTGTTTTGTTTTTTTATACCTTCTGCCTTCTTAGAAGGGAGGAATTAGAATCGTGCTAAAAATCACAAATCGATATTTTCATTGATCAGCACATATCAAGGTCCGTACTAACTGTTTTTTACTTTCCCTTACCTATATACGAAGTATATTGTAAGGGGAAGTATTGCGATCGTGAAAATTTTCAAATTCGAGTGTTCGACGGAAATACACGTTTTAAGGTCCCCTGAGTCCAAATGACCGAGTCTCGCAAAATGGTCTATGTGTCTGTGTCTATGTGAACAGTCTAGCTCAAAAACGAAAAGTTGTACGATACTTAAATTACGTATTTAAGGTTGGCACATGCATGTGATGTTACAGCAACATTTTCGTCAAAATCGACAAACCGGAAGTGCCGCTTTATATAATCGATTTTACAATTATTTACGATTTTCTCGAAAACGGCTCTAACGATTTTGATGAAACTTGCCCAATGTCTTCTCCTTGCAGCCCTTTAACTTTTCATGCTTGTAGTATATCAACGAGAAAACGGAGAGAAAAAAGTTATGATGAAAAGAATATTTTATTTGGGCATAATTTAAAAAACATGCATTTTATTGTAATTTATGTATAAAATTGTATGAAAGGTAATTAAATCATCTAAAAAACAAATAAAGAATCATTAAAATCGGACTAATGATAGCAAAGATAAAGCGCATTGGACTAACCGGAAAAGGCAATTATATGATGGATATTACAATTGTTTACGATTTTCTCGAAAACGGCTCTAACGATTTTGATGAAACTTGACTTATGTCTTCTCCTTACATTCCTTTAACTTTTCATGTTTGTAGTATATCAACGAGAAAACGCAGAGAAAAAAGTTATGATGAAAAGAATACTTTACTTACGCATAATTTAAAAAACATGCAGTTTATAGTAATTTATGAATAGAATTGTAAGGTAATTAAATTATATAAAAAACAACGAAAGAATCATCAAAATCGGACCAGTATTAGCAAAGATAAAGCGCATCGGACTAACCGGATGTAGCTATTATATCAGGGATTTTACAATTTTCTCGTAAACTTTTCCAACGATTTTGATGAAACTTGCCTAATGTCTTCTCCTTAAAGGCCTTTAACTTTTCATTTATGCAGTATATCACAGAGGAAATGCAGCGAAAAAAGTTATGATGAAAAGAATATTTTATCTGCGCTTAACTTAAAAAACATGCAATTTATATAGAATTTTATCAAAGGTTATTGAATTATCTAAAAAACAAAAAAAGAATCATCAAAATCGGACTAGTATTAGCAAAGATACAGCGTATTTTATGAGGAGCACAAGACCATAGATGGATAACCGAGTGCATCTGAAAAGAGACGGATGCGACCGAATCTTCTCTCACCAATCTGTTATGAAAAATATACTCTGTAATAAAGTAATTTAAGAATACAAAAGCGGAAATTAAGTTAATAATTTCTACTTTCATATTATTTAATGGAAAGAAAATATTTCCATGAATACTAAACTGAAACTTTTAAAATATATTTGCAACTTGACGAAGTTAAAATATATGTAGGTAGTGTACAGAATTGTTGTACTGAAATGGTTTAAAAAACTGTTTTATTGTACTGAAGTGGGAGAAGATGTGAAGAAGTGAATGCTGCTGAGTTTATTTCAAGTATTGTTTATGTGAACTTTTTAAAATTATATTAAAAAGATAATTATTATAGGATGGTAAGGGAAAGTTGTGTGATGCGTGCACCGCACCAGATTTTTAACATATGTATAATGGCGTGTGTCAATAGATGGACGCCAGTAGACGTCGCGACGCCCAGTGTCTTTTTTGAAGTACTACTATCTTCGGAAACTAGTAACCAAATTTAGGATCACTTTTGGTGCCACCAATTTATAGGTTAAGAGGCGTACAAGGAAGTCATGCGGTGTCCACATCACATATTTCTAACAAAATAAAAAACATGCCAACACGAGATACGAACTGTTTGATTACAAAAATACTAATATAAGAATTTAGTATATGTAGTAGATAGGGCGTTTCCTTTCCCAAAATTGGAAATTCCAAAAAGTTGGGGAATTAGAGAATTGATAACATACTTCAAACAACGAAAATAGTCGACATTTACCTCAAAGAGTTACTAGAATTTTAAACAAATAACAATACATTTTTCTTATGATTTAGGTGAAGAAATTTTCAATTCAATAGAAGAATATTGTGCTATATTTTTATTACACTATATATATGAGAAGAGGATATCGTGATTCCTATTAAGAACAAGGCCCCTTTTGCACCTGAAGCCGTACTTAACTCCATTGTACCACAGGCTGCGGTATGCCGGAAAGCCGACACCCACTGCTCACCTGTTCGTGGCAATTACCATGGCGCGCAGTGGGAAAAATTGTTCCAAATTCTATAGCTCTTGATTAAGTCTATTATTAGTGAGAGTGAACAAATTTCTAAATTCTTTCTTCACTTTATTTTAAATCGTAGGAAATCGTAATTGGGGGAAAAACTTGGCGTTTGAGCGTGATCTCGGCTAAATCACATCCTTGCACAACTGTTGGCCTAGAAACAATACGGTCCTTACTAAGTACATAAACCCAAGATCCTTCATTGGTTGTAATGTTACAGGTTTTTATTATTTTTTTATTGAAACTTTAGTTTACTTAAAGAGATTAAGTGTCACATTTATCGTAATATTGGTCCTTGGGGGTCGAAATTGAAGAAAACTGAAAAAAATCCGAAAATTTTGTTTTTTTCAAGGATTTAATATGATCCAAAGGTTTATCGAGGTTGAAAACTTTTATTTATCATAAGTATATATCACATACATCATATAAAAAATCAGAACTATTTCATTTGATGCAAGGCAAAATGTTTTACATTTACATAGAAACGGATGGGATTTTAAATGTATTGTCTTATAATAAAAGGATAAAATCCAATTTTTAGTTCATTACTAAGAGTAAAATTATCAAAAGTTAATAGGTAATTATGGCTGTAGTGTTTTGCATTATTTTCAAAGTATGCCATTCTTTTGACATTTACAACATTCTTGGGTTTTAATTCATAATTATTTAATCCACAATGCGACAGGTAGGTGCATGGACCCGTAGGTATATTTATCTTTCTTATTTTTGCAGCAGTGTGTCTTTATGGTCCCACCGCTGGTTTTGTAAAATCTTATTAGTTGTTTCTTGAATAGTTAAAGAAGTGATAGGACGCTGACATATTTTTTTTCTATGGCTAATATGCCGCTTTTTCGGAGCATACCGGGTATGTCAGACCTACCTGTCATTGCGGGATGTTTTGCTATAATCCCCGTTGAAAGGCACACATTCTTTGGTTTACTGTAAGATTTTCTAGATTGTTTCAATATAAATTATAAACTATAAATTTATTTTATTTACCATTTCATTATTTCAATTAATTTATATTTTTGAAAATTATTCAATTTCCTTTTAAGGCGGTAATGGTTAAGTAATATTGCATACAAAGGAACCAGATTCGGCGAATACATTATTGAAATTACTAAATGAATGAATGTATTAAAAAGGCTATACCTATCCGCCACTGATACTTTTAGTGACAAAATAGATGAGAAACAGGCTTGTTATCTATCTTCATACAAAAAAGACAGAAAGACAAATTATATAGGTATACAAAGCGAAAAACGTGTGTGCCTGAATGTTCAAAATCACAGTAACTAATATCCGAGAAGCAAAGTATCAGACAAGGAAATTTTTTTGTTCAAATGAATTTGGATAAAATATTTGATTTTTCCAAATATATTACACAGACCAACAGTAGTTTTGGTGTCGAGGTATTTGGAGCTGATTTCATGTGAATTTGGTTCTCTGAATTCAAATATGGCATTAGTTTTTGCCTAGGAGGCCAAATTTCTAAGATGTGACGTTTTAGTGAGTGGTGTTCGTTTTACGTTATATTAGGTTAAATCCATGAATCAAGTCTAAGCATGTAAAATTTTATTACTAAATCACAAAAATATTATTATATTATACAAATATCATTATATTACACAAATATCATTATATTATATAAATATTATATTATAATATTATATATTATATATTATAGCTATATTATATATTATAGCTATATAATATAGCTGCATATATATATATATATATATATATATATATATATATATATATATATATTACATATACGAATATTATTATATATATAATGATAGTACCAAGTCATCGATGGAGCCAACTAGTCACTCACCACTTCGGTAACTTCTTTTTCGTTACCTTTAATATATCTTAGCCCTCTAGTCCCTTTCTAAACTTCAGCAATAATCAGTCATCATGTGCTTATCCCATCTTCCTTGATTGAGGGTCTTCCATAATTTTAATATCTTGATGAAATCTTTCATCTTGCTCCTCACTGCTATCTCCTAAATTTTCATGAAAATGGTCCAGGTGAATGTGTAAATGGTGCACCTTAATACTCATGTTGCATCCAGGAGATTTCAAAATTTTAAGCATATCGTTTACCAGTTCAACATATTGTTGGTTTTCTACTTTTCTTTGGCCCAGAAAATGCCCAACAACTGCAAATAATTAAGTATCCGGATTTTCGCTCAGTCTCATTCATGGAATTTATGAAAGCTTGGTTCTTAATGAATTTTCATTTTTCTGGGCCGTAAAATTTTCCTGCTTTAATATTTTCCTGATTCAAGTTAGGAATTTTCCCCCTATAAATGCAAAGCATGATCTGTCCTTATCAAGAGCCTTTACAAACTGCTTGACATGCAGGAGGAAATATGATTTTCTAAGGGTTCGTTAATAACGTTATTTTCTGCAACGACCTTGATTTCTCTCTTACCCCACTCTTGTCTAACCCAGTGGTATGTTTTGTCTCCGCTATCCCAGAGGCACAAGAAACAAGAATATTTGGTGTGGCCACTTTGCTGTCCGAGGAGAAAGTATATAATCTTTGTTATTTGTTCCAATTGCGGAGAAGGATACATTTCAAGTTTCTCTTTGAGCTATCAATAAATAGGCGCCAATAATCTGGAAAACCTTCAGGAAGTCTCATTTTTTCCAGGAGCACTCAAATAGAAGAATACTAGTAGACCCTTTTCTCTTGCAATGTAAAAAGTAATTTTGGTTCCTTGCACCAGTAAATTTTTGTAGTTCAAAATAGAAGCCAGTAATTCAGAAGCTTCTTTGGACAGCTTAAGATCACCGACGAAGTCATTTTACTCATCCTGTTTGAAAAGTTGAGAAATCGTTGACATCCCCCATAATCACTCTCACCTTTATTAGTATTAGAAGGGTGATTATAGGGACAATAGCTCTGAAAGATCTGGAATCTGGTGAAATTCTGGGATCGGCACTAGACTAATTCCGTAGAGACTAATTCAAAATAAGTCTGACGTAAATGTTCTGTACAAGTTTTGTAAACCTGATGAGGTGCCCAGTATTTATCTTGATCACCGAGCTTAATACCAAAGTATCCTTGATAAGTTCTATTTACAAGGTCACAGACTTTCTGTTATCTTTTAATGTATATTCTCCGCATATGTAGCAAAACGCATCAGGCTGATTTACTCAACTTCTTATTATACTTGAACTCATTTTTTATCAATTTCGATCTATCCTGCATGGCTAAAACTCACAAAATGACCTCAAATTTAGAAAATGATGATGATGATGATTTCAATGATGATTTCAAAATACTGTCATATAATATAAACGGTTTAAGTAACATATTGGATGAAGATTTTTTTATTTATATAAATTCTTTTGATATAAGTTGTTATATGAAACATCTATAGAGGAAAGAAATATCGATACGTAGTATCTATATTTCCCCAGTTTTGCGATTTACTGGTTACGGGCAATTAGGAATTCTAATTTTGGTAGGACAATCGGAGGTAGGCTGTATGGGATAAAAAAGAATGTATTCAGGACGATGAGCAGAGTTCACGTAAATAAAAGGATATGATGTGGATGATAAAAGGATATCAGGGTGTTGTCTAAAGATAGTGCGATGTACATGGTGCCTGTTTACCTTAACGACTGGAATACGGATTATAATGCTCTAGTAGAGGGAAAATGCGGGAACTGGGCCACTTCTGTGCGCGCCCACGTGACCAGTCACGTGACCTATAGCGGCAAATTTGAATTTGAATTTTCACCTCAATCTATCCTTATCCCCTCCACCAATTGAAGGCTCCGGCACCCACCATATAGAGCATGAGTGTAATCGGCCGCCATTTTGTTTTTTCTACCGTTTGAGAGACTTAAGATTTTTTTGAAGGGTCAGGTACCCACCTTATAGATCATGAGTGTAGCCGGTCGCCATTTTGTTTTTCTACTGTTTGAGAGAGTTAAGGTTTTGTTGAAGGATCAGGTACCCACATTATAGAGCATGAGTGAGCCCACCCGCCATTTTGTTTTTCTACCGTTTGAGAGACCTAAGGTTTTGTTGAAGGATCGGGTACCCACCTTATAAAGCATAAGTGTACCCGGCCGCCATTTTATTTTTCTTACGCCGCCATTTTGTTTTTGTATCGTTTGAGAGACTTGAGGTTTTGTTGAAGGGTCAGGAATCCACTTCATAGTATGTAACCTTCACAACGGTTACATAATCTTTACAATATTTAACTTTAATGATATCAGGATAGATAATATCACACTTGAATAATTCTAAACCTCTTTATTAATTTGCTGAAAGTAAACAATGGACTTTGAACTGTTCATCCTTAAAAAGTTTAACTATTATACACAAAGAAAGATATAGGGCTTCCTAATCCATTAATGATATCCTAGGTATAACATGTTTGTAACAGTATTCAAATGCATTTTATTTGTATTTGTTAAAAGAAAATACAATTTTATAAAATAAAAAGATTTATTCCATAAAAACATTAGATACAAGAAATAAAATATTTAAATAAATGAAACATCATCTTTATTACCAATTCTTCCATTATACACTAAAGAAATTATTTCAGCCCTATTGTTAAAAGCATCGAGGTCTTCAACCGAGATCTAGATCTTAAAACGTTTAGGAAGATACACTCTGATAGAATTATCATGATCCTTTAACGTAGCGACTAACGCTAACCCCGTTTTCGTTTCAACATGTTCAACAAGTTCTCCGATGATGTACGGCCGCCCGATTTGGATATAATTCAATTTATGCACTGTAACATCTTAAAAAAAGGGCCCTTTTCTTTTATTGTATAATACCTTTAAAAAAAGGCCCTTCTGTTTATGTCATTAACAATTAACGCGACATTTCTTAAAAGAACACGTTATTTTAATTAGATAATGTAAATCAATATAATTCAAAAAATTATTAAAACACGCGGAACAACTGTTAGTCAAGCCGGTGCTAGGAGAACCTCCTTGATCGAAGGACGGTATAGAAATGACAAGGGCTGTGGACTGCGGGAGATGGTTGGCAGCGCTATATACGGCCCACCAGGTAAACTAGGCGAGCCAGTGCTAGCAGGCGGGAACCGTCTTGGTCGAAGGCTGGCATAGAAATGACAAGGTCTCTCTCTCTCTCTCTCTCTATCTCTCTCTCTCTCTCTCTCTCTCTCTCTCTCTCTCTCTCTCATGATAATATAACAGTTTGGTTTCGCCCAGCGAACAAAATGCCGAACCAACAGAAGCAATTAAAAAATCAGCAATAATTAACGATCTAACAAAAATTAGTACAAACAGAAAATGTAAATGGTATGATGGAGATTGTAGAAGAGCTAGAGCACAACTTTCATCAAATTTAATAAATATAAAGAAAACAAATTCAGATGAGGATAGAAAAAGTTATATAATGGAAAATAAAAAATTCAAAAACTATGTAAGGATAAGAAAAAGGAATATTATATAAATTTAATAGAAAAACTTAATAAGATTAGACATTCACAGCATTTTTGGGAAATAGTAAATCAACTTAGTTGTGAACATTGTATTACTGATGAAAACATAACTCGAGGTAAATGGACTGAACATTTTTATAACATGTACAACCAACCAACAGTTGTAGTGAAGATTCTATGCATAGAACCTTTAATTTATAATTGGAACATGGATGCACTATTTAAATTAGAAGAATTACAATTCATAATTAATAAATCCAAGCTAAACAAAGTATCCAGAATAGATCGAATACCATTCGAATTTTATAAAAATTAATCGAAAAAGTTTTTAAATATACTATTAGACTAAATAACTAAATACTATTATACTAAATTTTCGAAACCGCAATAATTCCAACACAGTTTAAACAATCAATAATCTATCCCATTCATAAAAAAAGGAAATAAAAATAATCCGAATAATTACAGAGGAATATTCTTTATTATGTGCGGAAATTGTTCACTGGACTACTGCATTTAAGATTTACCGAGTGGGCTGAAAATGATGATATCATTAAAGAATCACAAGTAGGATTCAGAAAAAAATATTCTACAATAGACAATATATTTAACCTAATCAGTATAATTAAACTAAAACTCAGTAAGAAAAGAGAAAAAGTCTATGCATTCTTCATTGATTTTTCAACTGCCCGTACAGATAGAGGGACATTAATATATAAATTATATGAATTAGGAATATCCTCTAAAGTAATGAACATTATAAAAAAAATATATTCGGATGTAGAGGGAACGGTATGGTGCAAAGAAGGGTTGACATTTTTTTCTAAGGTCAAGATAGAAGTTAAACAAGGATGTATTTTGAGACCATTTTTATTTTCTTGCTATATTAACGATTTGGAGGATGAAATCGGAAGAGGTCTTTGGATTAATGGAAAAAATATCAGACTTTTAGCATATGCAGTCAAAATCGTAGCGTTGGCATCCGACCCAACTTAGTGGAGAATATTACAATATATGATAGCCTAGAAAAATATTCTGAAAAATGGGGACTGAATATCAATGTAGGAAAATAAAAAATAATGGTGTTTATAAATGGAGGGAAATTGGGACCTAAGGAAAATTGGTACAATAATAGGAAAAAAATAGAAATATTCAAAAACTATAAATATTTTTCCTAATATATTCCTAATATCAGGCGCTGTTTTTTTGTGGCGTTGAATCTAAATATGAAATCAGTTTTTTTTTCTATCAGCTCTACTTTTTGAGATAAGTGTGTAAAAGGGAATAAAATCGGCTGCTTGACCAGGCTGGGAACCCCCACTTCGTCACTGGGAATCCCATCCTTCGTTTCAACGCTTCGACTAAATTTGAGTTACAGGCATGCAGAACAGATCGAAGTTGATAAAAAATGAGTTCAAGGAGAAGAATATTATTAATATAGATAATATTAATAACCTAAAAGATTTATTTTTACAGGTCAGAAATAATTTACAAAAATCCTTTAATAATAGCATAAGTGAAAAGGCGAATAATTCAACGAAATACTTAACAGTATAAGCAATTATCTTATAATTTACTCGTGATTTATTTTTCTAGTATTAAAAGTATAACTGATATTAAATGGATTTTCAAAGCCAGAGGAGAACTCCTAGATTTAAATTATAAAATATATAAAGAAGATGAAACTCAAATATACATGAATATTAATGATACCTTGAACGGTTTTAATAACTCTTTCTATTGTTGTATTATGTAACAAAAAATTATTTTTATTGTGACCGACACCTAATTTTCAATGATTCTTGATAAATGATAAAGGATTCTTTTCATTTCATTTGTATTTGTGAAATCAGTAGGAGTTTCGTGAATTATATTTATATTAATTTTAAAGGGTGCAGTGTTAATTCTATAACGTTTTGAAATACAGAATTTCTGTAACCGGTTGTTTTTGCACACAATTTTCAAATATACAAATATCATTAGTGATAACAGAAGGTATGTTATTTGCCATTACATTAAACTGCGCATTCAAATAATCTTACATTCAACATCCCAAATTTCTTCTGAATGGGATATAACATAGGAATGGAATTTGAAGAAATATAACATTTCACATCATTAATTAAGAATTTAATAATAATTTTTAACTACTTATTTGTTTTGAGTTATAATTCGTTAATGCCATGTAGAGAGTATATCGCTAAGTAATCGCTTAGTGAGTTTATCCATTATCTTCCCTTAAGCTCACTACGAATTTTAAGATGCCCTAGTTAGTCTTCTGGCTAAAGGTAAAGCCTCTTTTTGTATCCAAATGAGCAATGGAGTGCGGTTCAGTATTACTTCCATGGTTGTTGAGGGGCATGTTCTTATTGCTCCTATGGCACGTAGGCGAGCCATTCTTTGAACTTTCTCCAGCTATTTGTCCGGTTTTTCCGTTGTTTTCGGCCACCAAGTGACTGGTGAATATGTCAGGTCGAATGACACTAGTGTATTTCTCAGCTTAGTAGGCAAATTGATATGAATGTACTGGGGAGTTGTTTTCAATTGTGTTTCTTAGATGCATATCCATTACCTTTTCTATTGGTTATACTCTTCCCATTTTTCTTGGCGCTTGGATCTGTTAAAGAGTTTTTAAATTCTTTTCCTAAGAATCTCTAGTTTTTTATTCCACCAAGATATATCCTTTTTGCCTCTTTAGTCCTTCTTGGGCAGCTTTCCTCATAGGAAATAAGAATTGCATTTTGTACCACTGTGGCTTCCTCTTCTAGAGAACTACTGGTTTCAATTGGATTCTTATCAGTTTCTAGGTCTGAGGGTAGTAGTTCCTCATATAGTCTCCTATCAATATGTGTAGGTACTATTGTTCTTTGCACCGCTTTTCCTTCCAAACTTTACATTAAATCTAATCTGTGGTGATCAGAGAGCGAGGCTTCCGGAGAGACATGCCAGTTACTAATGCAACTTTTTGTGGTTGGTTTGGCCAAGATTAAATCAAGTATTTTTTGTCTGTTTTTTGTTATGAAGGTCAGTTTGTTCCCTGTATTAACTATATCTATGTTATTACATATTAAGTAATCCTACAATTCCTCACCTCTTTTGCTTGTGTCAGTACTGTCCCATAATGTGTTGTGGGCGTTGACATCGCATCTAAGGATGTACTTCTTGTTATACTTTTTTCAGCTGATGAAGACTTCAACTTCTTTTGGAGAGATTTCGTTCTTATTTTCAGGGAAATAGGCTGAATCATAAGGTATTTCTTTTGTTCCTCCTCCTGTAGGCATCTCTATCGCCACTGCAACTAGATCATGTGAGACAATGATCATTTCTATAATCACAAAGTAACTAATGTTATTATATATTACTATAGCCGCTCTCGGTCTATCCACATTTCTGCAATAGATGAGCTGACTTAACTTAATTCAGAGTCCTTTACCTCTTATCTTCCAAGGTTCTTGAAGTAGCTCTTAATCCATGTTAGTGAATCTTCTTGCTGATAAAGCGGATGCCCCATTGGGATGATGGAGATTCACCTGTATTACGTTTATATTTTCCATTTTTTTTTTTTTTTTATTAACTATATCTTTACTTTTTCAATGGATTACCATGAAAAATAATATCTGCCAAGTCCGGATCAACGGACAGAGTAGTGGTTATTTTGGTGAAAAGGCGGGGATAAGATAGGGTGACGATTGGCACCTCTGCTATTTTATCGAGCCCTTCACAGAATTATAAGCAGAAGAGAACTGAACCATGGCAATACAATAATTACCAGAATGGTACAAATCCTAGCGTACGCGGATGAGGTCGCAATAATTGGGAGATCTCAAGCTAGTGTGGAGGAAGCCTTTAGCGAGTTTGCGCAGAATGGCAAAATGGTGGGTCTTAAGGTGAACATAATAAAACAAAGATGGTGCGCATTAGTAAAAATAATGTAGCCCCACAATAACAAGTTAAGTTGGGAAACCATAGTTTTGAGGCTGTTCCAAGCTTCTAGTATCTGATACGAAAAATATGGAAGAGGAATCTGAACTGAGATGTCAATTAGCAACCAACGAAACATTTATTTAGCTATCCAAAATTATGAGCAGCAAATTACTAAGCCGCACTATGAAAATAAGGCTTTTAAAATGTCTCGTAAGGCCAATAGCGACTTACGCATGCGAAACTTGGAAGCTCGACAAGTCAATAGCAGAAAAGATTGATCACTTTGAGAGGAAGATCCTGAAACGTATTCTTGGACCGATTAAGGAAAGTGAAAAAACTGCGCCGAAATGCGGAGTTGTACGAATTGAATATGAATAATAGGATATGAGTATCATCAACTTCATCAGGTTGCAGAGAATAAAATGGACTTTGAACATCATTGAAAATTGCAGTGGCTCTTTAAAAACATACAAGAACACCATAGGGGGCCGGACCCAGATAGCACTGGAAGGATGTTCTTTTAGACCTAAAACTGCAGGGATGACCACAGCATATGCTGTAGATAGATCGCCAAGGGCAAAGTGATTGAGCATTTCAAGCATCGCTTCGTGTGTCCGTAGTGCAACTAAAAAAAAAAAAAAAAAAGGAAGAAGAATCGCTAAATTGAAAATATCTGAGGTGGACAACATATGACTTCCTTGTACGCCTATTAAACTATAAATTGGTGGCTCAAAAAGTGATCCTCAATTTGGTCACTAGTTTCCGAAGATTGCAGTATCTCAAAACTCGGCCTCGCGACATCCAGCTATTAATACACACATACTCTTGTTTCTGGAGGTCTCATTCCGTTATTATATGTCGTTTGCTTTCATTAGATAACTAGTTTCCATGAGATTTCTGCGTGCTCCGTGATAACATTAGAATTGTGAATATCACCAGATAAAGCATCGGAAATCGATAGTTTCGACATTTTAAACGGAAGAATCCACTTAACTTATGTCTTATTCTGCTGCTGCAGACTTCTTCAGCTCACAAATGGAAGGAAAACTTAAGTATTTTACACTCAATTTTAACACATAAAACAAGTTATAAAATTGTTTAATTAGAGTGGAAAAAAATAGCGTTTATAACCTTTATCACCGAACCATATGATATCTGTAATAATTGTCGATATTCCTTTTGATGTAAGTTTATTATGACCTTCAAGTAAAGTGCCCTTTTCGGCTCACCAATTTTAACCCAAATCTACTAAATACATTTTTATTGATATAAAAGCCCTATTCACCAAATTAGAGATGCTTTACATTATATTTTAATATAATTTTTTATGAGTCTAATATGACCTTCAAGTAAAGTACCACTTCCGATCTGCCAATGTTAACCAAAATTTATTATAATATTTATATTAACATGTAAGTCTTATATACTTAATTTGAGAAGTTTTGCACTATATTTTAATCTAATTTTTGATGAAAATCAATAAAGTAAAGTACCACTTCCGGTAATCATGCAGTGATCAAAAAGAGAGGTTCACAACTAGATTTTTCAACAATCCTAAATACAAAATTCGAACTATCTACGGCTAATCGCTTTTGTGTTATGCGAGATAAGCACGTACGTACGAATGTACGAACGTATGCAGAAGTGATCAACTGCATTATAGCGAACATGAAAGTTTGTTGCTATCTAGCTGTTCCTAAACCACATTTACACTTCACTATTGAAAAAATGACAACAAAAGTTTTGTCATTATTGAAGCGTAAATTCGGTCCAGGCACATGTAGATACTTTGTCATAGATACTTTGTAGTGTACATGTAGAACATCTTCGCAAAACTGCATTTGATCACATTCACCTCCAATACTTTGAAATATTTAGTGAAATAAGATAATAGAATACTTTCTTACACCTTAATATTTAATCTTATAAACATTTTTACTAATTTCTCGTTCCATCCCTGTTAGGCAACCTTATACCTCAGTTATCATTTTAGGACAGTGAAATGGATCCAACATCATTAGAAAATGCCTTAGAAGTAAAATGTAAAAACCATTTTTGGTTAGCTTGGATATTGTTTCTAACGGCTAGTCCAATTATTTTTAATTCTTCACAATTGGCTTCATATGTATTTCTTGGAGGAAACCCTTCTTTCTTTTGCAATATTCCAGAGCTTGTCGAGGCTAACTGGACAAAAGAGCAAATAAGAGAAATTAGCAGTCCTAGGTAGGTAATAGATATTTTCTAAATCTTATCTAAAATCTATTATTATTTTCACTATCTCAATGCATTATGATGTATATCATGATGAATATGTAGATTGGAAAAACAAAGTTGTTTTTATTATGCCTGGAATTATTCTTTCCTGAAGGATTTGGATTTTGATGAAGCTCAAACTAACTGCAATGCCAGACAAAAACCTGATGTGATAAAATGTAAAAATTACATTTTTGAAGAAGAGACAGTTCATCAGACAATAGTCAGTGAGGTTTGTAAAAAATATGTTATAGTCAACCTATAAATACTTTTATAAAACAGTGTATTAATTTATTTATTTTATATCAGTGGGATCTTGTTTGTGATGATTTGCCTCTCAGATCAACAGCTCAAGGTACTATAGCAGTAGGGAAATTTTTTGGAGCTTTGGTCTTTGGCCTGATTAGTGACAGGTTAAAAAGTATCATATATTTTAGCATCTAATAGTGTGGCTAATGTTAATGGATTATTTATTTATTGTTGTTTTTTTGTTTTATTTTGTACATTGCCTTATACAAACATAGTAGGCCACTATACTGTTTGGTCTTCGGTATGCTACTGTAAATATCCTCTAGACTGCATTGAGAGTTGAATTATTTCCAAGAATTTTTCTTAAAGAAAATTTATATCATAAAATTACTACTATTTTACGGAAGTTTTCATTACTAAATTAAACAGTATTATTATTTTTGTGAGCAAATACACTTCCCTTAAATTATCTTTATTATTTTTCTACATTAATATTTTTTTACCCACACACAACCAACGTTTCGAAATTACATTACTAATTGTAAAATATGTATAGTGTTGATGTTGTATTATTGAATTTTAGAAGAAAAGAAAGGAAAACCCAGAAGATAAAAAGAATTTCGAACCGTTGGTTGCGTGAGGGTAAAAAAATATTAATGTAGAAAAATAATAAAGATAATTTAAGGGAAGTATGTTTGTTCAAAAAAATAACAAAACTATTTAAAGAGAATTGTAAATTATTGCGTAAGAAAGAGGTTTTAAGTACACATTTTTTTTTTTTTTTTTTTTTTTTTTTGGAAATCCTATTATATATGCTTAGAGAAATGCATTAGGAAGCCTCACATTTTTTTATCCAGCTAAAAGAGTTTTGTTCTACCAGCACATCTTGTCCAGCAGATAATCTATCACACTTATTAATTTTCTTCTATCCTTTCCTAATTATACATGAAATTGGCCGATGAATGGGACAGATATAATTTTTCACGATATTGAATATTGAGTATTGAAAGTTATGTCACAATAGGAAACTTCTTGGGACGAAGGATTTAGAGGGCGTCAAATTCCGATTGTAATTTTATTTTTATTTAAAGTAAAATACATTTCTTTCTGCTTTTGTTGTTTTGACCTTAATGAGTCGATAAAATGAGTTGGTGAATTGAGATGATGATATTTATTTCAAAATAGGGAAGAGGGTATTAGCTAAAATACTGCTATAAAACGGTCAACTTTTATTGAAGGAAGAGGAAGGGTGAATGAAGGGGACGCTAATATTGAGCTTGCTACACTGACAAAAATCCTAGTTTTGTTCCTATTATTTATAACTCCCTAACAATGATAAAACTCCTTGACATGTTATGTTGTATCGATTATATTTTAATCATTAATATTGTAAAATGCTATTTAGGTTTGGAAGGAAGAAAACATTTGTATTTTGTTGTATTATGTATATGATAGTCGGCCCATCGGCTGCTTTCGTAAATAGCTATGGAATGTTCATATTATTTAGACTGTTGATAGGAATCGCTGGTTCTGGAGCCTATGACACTGGTTATACAATCTGTAAGTATTCATAAATTATAAGAATACTTTTGGTTCAATAGAATAATTCCAGTACAGAAATACTCAATGCATTGGAATCCTTCAATTAGTTATAATTCTAGTAATGTTTTTATTAAACTTGATTACGGGTGTGTGGGTTAATTTTTACAATAACTAATACTGATTAGAAATATAATCAAATTATCTTGGAGCTGAGGAATAGTGAATATAGTATATTTGCAATAGATACAGTGCATCATCTTGTCACAGACAGGAGCGTATACAGATTTTTTTTTCGGAGGACGGATTTAATTTGAAGATAAATAATCATTGAATGTCTATAATCGGCAAATAGAGCTTACGTTTTAAGAATGAAAATGAAAATTACATTAAAAATTATTACTCAAAATACAAAAATTATATTGTAACCATATTTTTCAAAAATGTCGGGGGAAAGATGTTTCGCCCTGATTTACTCTGACATCACGTTCAACCAGAGTGATACAGGAATAAATATGAAACGAGTGGATTCATCAACTTCCCCAAAATACATTCGTGACCCCTTTTATTTAACTTTCACTCTTAATAGCTCTTCAACTGTAAATCACATCTTATTTAATTCGCAAATTATACTACAGTTTAATGGAGGATTTTGGAGGTGCGATATTAAACGGATGTATTGGCTTCTACAACCAATTTTCTCAAAAAGTCAGGTTACACAGCCTAAGATAATTTACAGTTCTCTTATGTTTCCACTTACAATTTCAATTCCATCTTATTTATTTGTAAATTGTGATTTTTAGAATTTCACTCGATTCATACGATCCTCCGATTCTTTTTCGTCTTAGAAATTAATGTCAAACTCTATAATATCTCGAAATAGTACAAATACTATTGAGCTTTTAGGCATACTAAAATTCCTCTAGTCATTTAATGCTGTAATTATAACATAAATAACTTTTAACTGTATAATAATATCAATTATTTAAGTAAATTTTTATATTTATAAATTTAATAATAACTATAATAGGATTTTAATTAAAATAAGCCATTTGAATGATATTTATTTATGTGAGCAATATAACTTATTGAATATAAAAAGAAAACATGGCCAATATTTAATAAGTTCTATTGGATATATATATATATATATATATATATATATATATATATATATATATATATATATATATATATATATATATATATATATATATATATATAACTAAAAATATTATAACTAAAAATAATATTTTAATAATATAATTAATATTATTATAATATAATATTATAATATTATTTATTATATTATAATATATTATATTATAATATTATTATAATATAATATTAATATTATATAATATAATTAATATTTTAATAATATAAAAATATTATAACTAAAATATAATATTTATGATATTTTTAGTTTGTAAATTTATTGAAAATGCTGTTTTTAATCGCAATAATAATTTTATTTTGAACCATATAGATGCTATCTTGTTCTCATTAACCAATTGTTTTGCAGTAATGGAACTAGCAGTGAAGAACTACAGAGCATATGTGGGAAATATATTTAACCTTGCTTTTTCAATTGGACTTATTTTTCTTTCACTAGCTGCTTATTTGACCAATGACTGGAGACAACTTCAATTAGCAATCACTGTCCCGATGTTTGCGCTCCTCATCCATTGCTGGTACCGATTGTTTTGTTTGTTTCTTTTGGTTTAGAATTTATCTCATAATAATTTAAATTAATTTAATAAATTCTTTTAGTAATTTACGATTCTAATGCTCATAAAGGTAATCATAATTAATTATAGTCAGTAGTGCTGAAATATTTCTATTTAAATATGAATGATTTATTGTAAAAAATGAAATTTATTAGTTTCACAATCCAATTATCACTGAATAATGAACTTTAATTTACTTTTATTAATAGTTTGCTTATTTACAATTTAAAAACAAATAAAATTGTTTGTGTTTTAAGTTCAAATAAACAAATATACAAAAATTAATACAATTAAAGGACATAAGGATTGTAGTCATGCTAGGTTGTGTATATTTAACTTTTATTATCTTATTCTGTAAATAAACATTTTTTATGCTTGCATAATTATTTTATTATTTATTGAAGCCATTTAAGTTTTTGATAACAGTAATCAAAACTGTAACTGCTGTGTCCATACACACGAATTTCCCTGCCGCTTTGGGGGCAAAGTTCAATACAAAAATTCTTTGCCGTAGCATTCGCTTATATTGGTTCAATAAGATTTTTTTGAAGTTATACTTCTTTTGGCGCATTGAGGGTAAAATTTTTATTGTAACGGAAGTGCAGAAATGCGACACCATGATAATTACTAGTAATTGTCACTTGTAAACGCCATTTCAGTGAACTGTCAAGTTGATGAAAATTAAGGGAGCTGGTGCACCGTTAGGAGCAGCCAATCAGAAGTCAGCAGTGAGAGGTCACGTGATCATGGCGAGAAATTCGAATTTAAACCTCGACCTAACCTTAATTAACACCTGGGCTTACCTTGACCTAATCTTTTTTATTGGGCTACGCCCCTTTTTAATCACGTGATCTAGCAACGTGACCCAAGACGCCAAATTTAAATTTTAACCTCGAAGAAATAGCCTTCAATTAAAACATGTAAAGCAGTTATTCTTCTTTAAAAAACAATTGTCGCTTTTTAAAATTTTCGAAATTGTTACTTAAATAATATACTTTAGCGGAGAAGCGGTACGGAAGTAAGCACTTTCAGTCTTCTTCCTCATCAGTGAACAATCATAAATGCAGTAGTTAGCAGCTTGATCGACATTATTTAGTGTAATCACATTAAAGAGCACATATCAGCAGAGGTGTCACCTCCCCCCGAGCCAACGACGCACCCCTCCTCCCTTAATCGAAGACGCACCCCTTTCCCTCCTCCAAACCTACCGCTACTGTTCTTTAATGTGAATCCCTTATTATTATTATTATTTATGAACATATTACATAATTTAATTTTTATTTTATAATACAATGTGTGGAAAAATAGAGGAAAGTTTTACTGTTGTAAATTTTGGTTCACCCCAGTTTTTTGCGTCACTGAAAACGTATCTGAGCTTTGCTGACAGATATTTGGACCGGAACCTTGTTTTCAAAATATTTTAATTACAAAATACTTCATTTTTTTTTTTTATTGGCCAATATCTTGAAAACTATTAGTTTTTCCGAGGAGACCACCAGTTACGAGATTAAAATAAAAAAAAAATTCTACATTTTACGTCCATAAAAATGTCTTTACGATCAACCGGTCAGCCGCTAGAGCGCGCTGTAGAAGTACAAAAAAGTGGCAAAAAGCGATTTATGGCTCTTTTCGTCTGATTTCCATAAAAAAAAATATTAAATGGTCACCCTACTTTTGACCATAAATACTTTTAAACTTTATTAAATACACATTAAATTTATGAAAAGTACACATTACCTATGTACATTGTGCTTGTAGCGTGTTTCGAAGCAAATGTTTAAAATCAAAGTGAAAGGGAAAATGATGAAAAATATGAAGACAAATGATAAAAATAAACTTTAGGGTGTGTACTGCAAAACTCTTTACTTCCATTTTTTTTATAAAAATCGAGATAGGAATGGCTATTACTACGCACTGAGTGAAATGTGTGAACTGGTTGCTTACTTTATTTTCTTCATCCTCTCTTCATCCAGCAACCTTGGAATGCAGAACTAATTGCCTAAATCACAATGTGAAAAAATGGTAGTAAGGAGTTTTGCAGTTCATACCCTCATTTATATTTATGGGTTTTTGTTTATAAAAAGTTAAAATGTCAGTTAAAGTAGTGAGTTGAAAATCCCTGGTCCGTCCTTCATCATACTCGGGTGCTTCACAGAGTCATCTGTTGTATATCCAGAACAGAAGGAATAAATAAGGATGGAATTAGTGGGTTATTTTCGATACAGGTAGTCACGATTAAGATTTGGAAAAGATAATATTAAAGGTAAACAACATAAGGAAGAGCCTTTTAGTGAACATGCACCCGTACATTTGTAATTGAAATAAGGATCAACTAACGAATTATGCACGTTATCAAAAGAATTTTAAGCAAATAAAAATGTAAAAAAAAAAATATTCAAGATCATTAATTTGACAATGTACTTTTTAAAAATTTATTTTCATTCCAACCTCGCCTTTACGGCTATACGGGGTTCGGCAGCAATCCCTGTAGCATTGTTTTCAATTTTCCGATCATTTAAACATGATTTCTTATCTTCCATACATCTTCTGACAGTCTTCCCTTTACTCGCCCTCATCTATATCTATTACCTGGATTATAGTGAGGTAGTCCTATCGTCGCCTTCCCGCCATAAATGAATTTCTTGAACCGCGGGAAATTCTTTCTCGGTAACGAAGTAGATTCGCGCGGCTCTTATCATCTTTGTCATTAATGCTTGAAATGCGATGCAGGTCGAGGTCACATGCTCAGCTGTCTCCTGAACGCCGCATCTGGGACGTAGGGGTAAATATATATTTGACAAGGTAACTGTCTAAAGGTATGTAGAGGAAAAATGCTTTTCCATCCTTTAGTGTAACCTCTCGGCTTATGTTCCGCCCACAAGAGTCTTCCTTTTCATAGGGTTGTTGATCTGGGTTATCAGACTGAAGGCCAGAGAAAGTAAGGATAAAGAAATTAAATTAAAAAATTAAAACCGTTTCGCCTTAAGGTCCTAGTTGACGATAAAGTATTCTACTCTGTCCACCAACACATTTCTCCAAGAACCAGCCACAGTTTCTTGAGCATGTTTTGGTGCATCTGCATAGCAATGTTGAGAAATCAGTGGTAATTGGCTCAAGATCATTTCTTCCTCCCAACCACACCCTTCCACACGTTTCTCCACCACTATGCATTGCTGAACCTGGTGGTATACTCTAAAACTGTGCTGAGTGGCTACAGCTGTTGAGGGTGGTTGTTCTGCTACTTTGAATGAGGCTCTGAACGCTGACCTCTTATACGATACGAATCTGAGTTGATCCACCCTCTTTAAATGTTTGCAGTCCTCTCACTTTAAACATATACTAGAGCGTACGCAGGAATTTCTTTCCGAATTTCTTTAGGCCGGTCAAAGAGAAATACAGCTGATACATCTGAAATATGAATAATTTACGTATTTTCGACTTTATTCAAGACAATGTTTAAGTATCGGACTCAGTTTTGAGTGTGCTTTTTAGAGCAGAATTTGATTGATTATATCACGGATTTTAAGAAAATTTTTGAAGTCGGCCAAGAATACCGTGTGTTTTGTAGATTTCTTGAGCTACTCTTTAAAATTTCAAACGTACGTAAAAAATCGGACGAAAATGTTTGTTTTTTGAAACAGGATTCGGCTGGATACAAGAAAATTGATGAAAAATGGACCAAGATTTACGTTTTCTCAATATTTCTAGAGCAGAATATTTAGCTTTAATGTCACCCGTTTCTAGAGAATTTTTAATAATAGGATGAAACGTTGGGTGTTTTGAGGATTGATGGGGCAGAATTCAGTTCGTTATATTTTTCATAATCAGAGGCGAATAGTCAAGGTTTTGAATCTTTAAGGAGCAGAGTTTAGCTCGTTGTAAATTTTTGGAAAGTGTTTTCAGAAACATCCATTTATATTGATCGAAGAGGACGAAATTTTCTTATAGCCACGTATAGCATGTAAGAACATGATATGCTTATACAAAGTTTTGTTGTTAACAGTGTATGATGAACGTTGTCGCTTTCTAGTCGACATTTTTTTTCTTTTATTTTTACTGAAATCCAACAAAGAATAGGTAAAGAAGAGAAATTTATTGGACCTCTGCTTGTTCAGATACACCAAATATTTATATGAATTTCATGTATTTTTATTCGTATTCCATGAAATTTAATAGCGAATGGTCAGAAGTAGCGTAACCATGGATAGCTTTTATGGAAATCGGACGTGAAGAGTCTTAAATCGAGTTATCACTTTTGGGGCATTTTGCCTATTTTAATTTGGTAGTGAATGATCTTGTTTGAATAAAACAATAGTTTCAAAGATATAGATGGAGAACCAAGGTTTCTGGCAAAATATCTGTCAGAAAACCTCAGATTCAAGTTCAGAGACCCAAAAAACTAGAATGAACTAACACTTTCGTCTACGACAAACCTTTTCCCTTTTCTCTCCTAGTTTGTTTGGACCACCACTTGTATAATTTTAGTTATTTGTATATAAGTTTATTTTTCAAACAACCGCTCTCTCCCCCTCACCCGCTGGAAAAACCAAAAAAGGCCATTTTTCGCCCCTCTCAAGAATTTTTACGAAGCAGCTTGCGTCGTAACCACCCCTGTGGGCACCACTGTATATCATCAGTGCAATTATTTAAGTGCCAGTAACAATTATATATATATTTTTTCTTTTATATATACTTTTTTTACATTCTTTATTCTGTCCTGAGGACTTATAAGACGGCCCTCTCGTAAAAAAATATACAATTATAGTAATAAATCTTAATTCAGATTCGTACTCCCACCACATCCTAATTACATATCGGTATAGCCCTGGACCCAGGACCGAAATTGAGTACTCATTTTAGGAGAAGATTTGAATGTGAATTACGAAAGTGTAGGACAGCCTAAGTAGAATAAGCCTTGTCTCCCATTCCAGAGCCATTACCATCAATAATAACGGCATTTTATTCAAGACAAACGTAAAATTATCGTTCATTTTTGATTCCATGCTCAGTATCTTGAAAACTATCATCCACGCGAAAAGTATTTAAATGGCCTTTAATAAAGGAAATAAAATTTGGGCTATAATAGAGCTCTTTACATTTACCAGTTCTCAAGATAATGTTTAAAAAAAAACATATTATAAAAGCACAACAAAAAACGAGATATCACCTTTTGTTAATTTATTTTTGCAAATATCACAGAGTCATATTATCATTAATCAGTTAATCATTGTAAACTAGTTTATGGTTCATTTAACTAGCTCAAATTTTAGTGGTTATTGACATCTAAACGTCTAATAGTTCCCGAGATAAAGTCTTAAAAAAAAAAAAATTTCTCCAAAAACAAGAAATCACCGTTTTGTGAATTTGATATAGAGAATATTATGGAAACTGTTCTTCCTACGAAGATAATGCTTATATACTACTTTATGATGCATTTAATTAGTTCTAATGTGAGGGGTCATAGACATCTTACGTTAAATAGTTCTCGAGATTAAGTTTTTAAAAAAATAAGTTGTCGACGATTTTGACTGAGTTACATCTTCAGTAAAGTTAGATATTTCGAGAACTTTTTGGCATACAGATGTCTATTACTATTCAAAATATAATTAACCTAGTTTTAATTCAGATTTGAAACAAGTTAGAACTAACCTAGTTGAAACACATTGTTTCGAGAACTGGTAAATGCAATATAATTGTTATTGGCACTTAAAGTATTACACTATGAGCTCGAATGTGCCATTAATTATACTAAATAATGTCGATCAAGCTGCTAACTATTGCATTTATGAATGCTCACTGATGTGGAAGAAGACTGATAGCACTTATGTCCCTACTATTGGTTTTTAAAGAAGAATTAGTGCTCTACATGTTTTAATTAAAGACTATTTCGGATACAACTATAGACTAGGGGCGTATTGTCACTTGTTCATTCCGAGGTCACCCGAACTAGCACACTCTAGCGTCATTTGTTCTAACTAACTGCTTTGCATTCAATTGTAACAATCGTATTCATTGGAATTATTAAAATTGTTCCTGCTTTAATTAGATATTATTTAAAATTACTAGTGCTGTCGACTTCCGGTGATCTGGGAAAATTTTTATAATAATTTAAAGGAGTGATATTTTAAATTACTACAAGGACCCGATCTCAACTGAAAAGAAACTTTTGGGGTTTATCTATCTCTTGAGCGAGTGTAGCGATCTAATCAAAGCAGTAATAATTGAAGCTACGGTAAGGCCCCGATCTGAACTGAAAAGGATCCGTTGATGTTTTGTTTAGTTCTTGGGCGAACGTAATGAGCGGAAGTCGACAGCACTAGTAATTTTAAATAATATCTAATTAAAGCAGGAACAATTTTAATAATTTCAATGAATACGAAGCAGTTAAAATTGAATGCAAAGCAGTTAGTTAGCACAAATGATGCTAGAATGTTCTAGTCCGGCAACGTTCGGGTGACCTCGGAATGAAAAAGTGATAACGCGCCCTTAGTCTATAGTTGTACCCTATTTCGTTATTGTTTGCCATTTAATTGCCACTGCCCTTGAAATTTCAACTTTCCAGTGAACGGCTTGAAAAAATTGATTTTACTGCTGTTTTATAGCGTTTAAGCTATTTACTTTCATTTGTTTTCCAACATTCATTTGATTCTCCGACTATTCATCTTTGAAACAATGTCAGTTATGGTGAAATTAAGCCAATCGCTGAATGATAGTGACCAAAAAACTAAATCAAGTGAAAGTCGGTAGTCCGCCATCTTTGGACGCCAGTTTTGGTAAGATGCCGCCACTTTTTTTTTTCTGGGAACATTGTTTTTTTTTTAATCATTAGACACAAGGAACACAACGATGAGCAATTTATAGGAATGTGGAGGGAAGGAGGGATACTCGGTAGGGGGGTCTGCTCCTCCTACCATGGTTATCTCTTTTATTATTAATAATTTATTTTTGTATCCAATAATTCTTTTCTATGACAGGTTCATACCAGAATCACCAAGGTGGTTGATAATTTCAGGAAAGTTAGAAAAAGCATCACACATCATAGGAAACATGGCACAATTAGATGCTAACGAGCTTGATCGATCAACCCATTCAGTTTTTGAGGTATTGTTTATCTTTTTTTTTAATCTCATGTTTTAATTCTTCAATAAATGTGGTTTATCATTTTATTTGGTTTACATTCAGGAACATTCTGATTCATGCTGGAAGAATGTGTTTTTTATCTTCAAGAACTACGCAAAACTTTTCTCAACACTTGAACTTACAAAAAGAACTTTGATATGCTATTATCTGTGGTTTATGGGAAATTTATATTACTACACAATAGGTAACTACTACTCTTACTAACTACTACTATTACTACTCTGTTCATTTAATTGTTATTTCCTTGATGTGATTTATCAATTAATAATCCAAGTATGTAAATATAGTTCAATGGGAAGAAGAAAAGTTTTAACTATGTATCATTGGAATAAACTCTTCTATGTAACAAATATTCCATTCCTTTATTCCAACATGACTCCAACATTTCGGGGAACTTCCCTATTCTCAAGATGCTCTTCTACAAATAACAAACACAAACTGAACAATTCAAAATATTCTTTACTAAATTGTACATAAGTCACTATATGGACCATAACATCATAATTATATCCTATACAGACTTTCATTCTTCTGTACTCTATTACTGATTGTCTAATTTTATCCATTGTTCATTTTTTCTGTTTAAAAACTGTATTATATTTAATTTAAAATTATTGCAATGAATGTGCAATACATATTTACAATAAGTGCCATACTGCTGTAGTATTAACCATTATACTAATATTCAACTGGGTTGTTACAAAAGTCCTTGTGTATAGCTTTATTTCAGATTACATATTTTAAACATTATTGAATACTACTCTTCAAAGTAAAGTCCATTGTTTTCAACTAGTTTCACCCATCTTTCTGCAAGTAATTGGATGTGATGGCGGTACCACTCCTTTGGTTTTGAGGCTAAGAACTCTTCACATCCAATTTTTACGTCCTCGTAATTAGCAAAGATGCGAACTTTTAAAAAATAAGCCATTGATCTAACCTAACCATAATCTGATGGTGCAATATCTAAGTTATATACAGGATGAGTCAAAACTCCTTGCAGGTCCGATGATTTTTCCTTGGTCAAACCAAAATGATGTGCAGGGGCATTGTCGTGTTGCAAAATGGCTTGGTTCCTGTTGACCAAAGCGGGTTCTTTGCACTCAAAACTGTGTAAACTCAGTCTAGCTGTTCACAGTAAAGGTTTTAGTCAACAGGTTTTAGTTTTACAACGGGCGATAAATCACGAGTAGTGGGGTCCTGGTTCACACATTCAAGAAGAACGTCATCATCAGTGACCGATGGATGACCTGATCTGGGTTGTGGGGCAGTATTTTGATCGATAATTGACTCTCCAACTGTGGCACAATGTCTCAAAACACCGCGAATCACGATTTTTTCTTCTGGCATTGCACGAACTTTTTAAAAATGTAAATAACCCCATAAAGCCAACTCACGTCACAAGGAATTAAGAGATTAGTAAATGCAAACAGGGCCAAGGAGCAGAGGAAGGTAGCACCTTCTCCAGCGTTGACCTATGGATTGGTTCTCCTTTTGCAACAGGGGAATAGCTGAAAGGGGAGGTCTTAAGGACGCTATATGCCTAAGACTGTCCGTGTGTGGTGAAGAGCCACATCTAGCTCAAGATGGCCCTGCTATTGACAGAACTTTGCCTTTTCCTTCCAATTGTTACTCCCAACCGTTTGAGGTCATCCTCCAGATCATCCATCCATCTTCTCCTAGGTCTTTCTCTTCTGGTTTGAAGCATCTTTTTTGGCATTCTATTAGCTGGCATTCGTAGAACGTGACCCAACCATTCGATTCGGCAGGATTTTATAAAGCTCACAATTTCGGTATTATTGTGTAAGTCGTAGAGCTCATTATTTGTTCTTATTCTCCATTCTTGAATTACTTCATCGAAGAATGGGCCAAATATTTTCCTAAGTATTTTCCTCTCAAAGACTCTTAATGCATTTGCGATGGTGGTAGTAAACGTCCATGCTTCAGCAGCATATGTAAGAATAGGTCTAAGTAAAGTTGTGTATAACCTTAATTTTTTTTTTCCTTGACAGCAATGTTGATATAAAAAACTTTATGTTTGCAAAAAAACTGCACGGTTAGCGCCCATAATTCTTTTTTGCACTTCTGTTATCATTTTATTTTCATTATTCTATTGCTTAGAGACATCTGTATCAATCTTATTAACTTTTTTGGTATGCTATATTCTATTAGTGATCTAATTAAGTTGGTCCCATTAATGCTGTCGAAAGCTTGGGGATTGTCGTTGATAAGAATATGAAGGGTAGGTTTTTGCTCTCGATATAGTTCTCTATCATTTGCTTCATCGTAAAAATTTGATCGACTGTTCCTTTTCCTTTTCGGATATTCTGCTAGAATGCTTTCATCAAAGAAATTAAGTTTCTTTAAGATAATATTCGAGAGTATTTTGCCTGCTACACCTAAGAGTGATATCCCTCTGTAATTTTTACATTGTAATTTATCTCCTTTTTTAAAGATGGGACAAATCAAACTAGTTCCCCACTCTTGGGGCATGCTTTCATTCATTCATATTTCAAAGATCAAATGATATATATAGGTGTGAGAGCATATTCTCGCTACTTCTTTTAAAGAACTCAGCAATTAATAAATGTTCACCTGATGCTATCTTATTTTTTAAATTCTGAATTGCTTCAGTTACGTCATCCATATTAGGCTCGATGTCATTAACATTCGGTAAAAATACCCCAGCATTAATTTCTTTATTTTTATTCTTGTTAAGTAATTCGCCGAAATGCTCGGCCCATCTGTCGATCACCAGGTTTTTCCCTTTGGTTATGTTACCATTCCTGTTTTTGCAGGTGTCCATTTATGGTTGAAAGCCGCGACTTATATACCTTATAGCTCCGTAGAATTTTCTGGTTTCATTATTTGTATGTTTTTCATCATTTTTTTTTTTTTTTATGTACTTTCTTTTCTTCATACGTATAAGTTTTTTAGCATCCATACGGCTTGCTTTATATGCTGCCACACATTGTCTACTTGAACGTTGCATCATCGCTAATCGGAGGACGTTTCTTTTCTTTAATATTTCTAAACATTCATCATCAAAACACTTTTCTCTACTCCTATCCTGCACACCAACTACCTCCTCCGCTGATTTGATCATTACGTTTTTTATCCTATTCCATTTCTTTTCTATCCCTTCTTCCTCTTCTCTCTCTTCATCTTCTTTAAGTTTCTCTTCCATTTTTTTATCCATTACGTCCTTCAATTCAGCGACTTTGCTTCTTTAAGTGTCTCCAAGTTCCATCATTTTCTATTATGATGGTTTCCAAGTTTGACCTTTGAGAATCATTCCCTAAGCTTGACTCTAACCATATAATGATCCGAGTCACAATCAGGACCAAGTTCATATTTTACATCCATTATTGAAGAGCTGTGTCTTTTAGAAATCAGAACATGGTCTATTTGAGTTATTGCACCATTATTATTATTATTAATAATTGTTATTAATAATTGTTATTAATAATACGAGTTATTGCACAGGTGCCTTCCAAATACCCTTATGGTTGTCCTTATGAGGGAAGTATGTGCTTTTTATTATCACTTTGTTTGATTCTGCATATTGACATAGGAATTCACCATTCTTGTTTGTTAAATTATGCAGCGAGTGAATACTGGCGACAGTTTTAATAAAATCCCCTTTTCCAATTTGGGCATTGAAATTTCCCAATACAATTTTTATATCATACTGTGGAATAATGTGGCTAATAATAATGTGGGATAAGCTCTTTCGAGTTTTTGAAAGAATTCCATATTTTTCTCATCATTAATATCCTCCTAGAGAGCATAGGCAGATATAATTGTGATATTTCTAAATTAGCCTTTTAGCCGTATCTTACATAGTCTATCAATAAAAGGCTCGAATAATAAAAGAGTATTTTTCAATCGCTTTGGAATTATAAATCCCGTCCCATTCCTGCCGGTTCTTTCTCCTGCTCCACTGTACAGTAGAGAATACACTTGTTTATTTAATATGTCTTGACCTTTCCATCTCATTTCCGGTAGCGCAACTACATCTATTTTGAATTTTATAATTTTTTCTGCCACTTCCACCATTTTTCCTGGTTATTGTCCTTTTTATTAAATTTCCATTTTCCATAGCCTGGTTTTCCATCCGGTTTATTATTGTTCCTAGGTTTCGCAGCAATGTTTCTTTTCCGATGTAGGGTTGTTAGCCTTGCGCTCAACCCCCAACCTGGAAGGCCAGGTCATTTTTCTTAAGGGTTTTCGTCCCCGAGCCTGGTTGCTTCCACTATAGCTTAGAGTCCTCTCTTAACCTCTGGTCTGGGGCTGCTTATTTGGGTTAACCTTTATTCGCAGCTAACCTATATATCTACAGGTTATTCCACTATCCACCACCTCTTGGACCCGTCCAGTAGCCGAGGTAAGCCCTGGGAGGACATGCTCTAGTCTATTCAGGAGTCTCCCCAGGACACAGAGCAGTGGAAGGTGTTGGCATCATCATGAAAGATGAAATATTAAAGAAGGTTGTAGAATGGGAACCAGTAAGCACTCGCATAATCATGGCAAGTATAAAAATCTGCAGATCGGAGAATGGGCTCTAATCCAAGTGTATGCCCCCCAAAACTGGAAACAGAGCATTTCTATAGCGATCTGAAGCGAGCTGTCATTGAAGCATGGAACAGCAACAGAAACTTGATAATGGGAGATCTCAGTGCGAGAATGGGCAGTGACCACTTGAAGGCATATGGAGTGATGGACCCATATGGTGGAGAGCGTATTAGGAATGAAAGTGGACAGCGCCTAATTGAGTTCAGTATTGAGAATGACCTAATTTTAGGAAACTCCTTCTTCCCGCACAAGCGGATTCATAAAATTACTTTCTCAGCCACTGAGAGATATCCAATAGAGATATCCAATAGAGCATCATAGACTACTTTATCTATAGCCGTAACATCTGGAGGCATTTCTCAGATGTCAAGGTGATTAGAGTTGCGGAGACCACATGCTTCTTATAGCAGATACCCGGGTGCTAAGAGAACGCAAGGTAAAGGCAAAAACAGATGCGAGAATAGTGGTACAGAAGCTGGAGGACTCCAAAAGAGGACTGAATATGAAGAAGAATTGAGGAAAAGGCTCTAAGAAGTGGATGCAGATACAAGTCTAGATGAACTGTGGAATTCTATAAAAGGTAGTATCATGCAGGTAGCTTCCCCTAATTTGAGGAAAAGAGGATGTATATAAAGGGAAAGAGCTGAGGGCGCAGGTCAAGAAAAATAAAACTGCGTGGAAGGACTACTGGCAAAACAAATCACCAGATAAATGGCGGATATATGGGGTGGCTTGAAACAAGGCAAAGAAAGCTGTGAGAAGAACAAAACAAAAATCATGGAAGGGATTCAGAGAGAAACTGAACCAGGATCATGCAGAGAACATTAAGCAATTCTGGAGAAAAATTAAAGCTCTGAGAGGATGCAAAAGCAAAGGTATAAGAAATGTGAAGAATGAGCATGGGAAGGTGATTACGGAGGATGAAGCCATTTTGGATGTCTTGCATAAGCACTACAATAAGCAAATGGATGGGGACGATATGTATCCAGTGGACCCAGAAGGAAAATGTTCATTCCATGAATACCATCCTTGAATATATCGAAAGACTCTGCAGAGGAAGAGGCAAGGATCTCTGTCTGGCCAGGAATTTAGCAAGGAACAGACAGGAGTGGGGTTCGTGGCTATGCACCCCCCCTACGCTGAGATGCACAAAAGGGAGAAGCGAAAGAAGAAGTCAAAGTAAGCTTTGACCTAAATAGTAGAAACAAAAACATTCTTATAGGATAATTATGAGAGTTGGAATTAAGAGTTGACTTCATGCGCAAAGACATTTGTAACAAACTAGTATTTATTATTATTTTCTCATACCGCTTATATCTTCCTATGCTGTCATGCCGTACATTACTTATTTTTCATTTCTTATTATTATTTTTTTTTGTTATTTTAAATAAAATATTAAATGCAATCTTTTAATATTTTCCTGTTTATAATTATTTTTTAGAAAATTATTATTTTAATTAATGATGACATTTAAATATTTTTTCCTTTCCTTATGTTTTAGGATTTTTAAAATCAAAACTATGGTTATTTTCAATATTGTATTGTGATAAAGCTGTCAGGCTTTTGTTCTTATTATTTTTTATTATATAATTGCTTATGTATTGCTTAATTCTGATTTATAGTTTTTTAGAAGTTTCACTTACATATATTCAGTTGCAATTATTACAATATAACCTATATAGCACATTTAGTCCGTCCATTTCACTCAGTCTGCCTTTCATGTTTTTCAAATATTTTTCTAATTTATTATTAATGTAATAACCAAGTTTTTTATTTTTATGGTCAGAACCTATTAATGATTTTTTAATATTCTCCCATAAACCTGGAACATAATTCATTTTGTAGTATTTTATTCCTCTAACGTACCTTTCATTTTCTTTCTTACAGTTGTGACATCCATTTTTACTTTTATTTTTGTATTGAAATCTATTATTATTTTTTGTTTTGGTTTTTCTATTTTCTTTTTCATATCTTTACCATCTAAATTTTTAGAACTATTTTTATTACTCGGCTTTAAAGTCTCTTTCATATTGTTTTTACTATAACTAGTCTTGATTATTTATTTTTACATTTATTTTTGTATTGAAATCTGTAATTATCATTTGTTTTGACTTTTCTTTTTCTTATCTTTACCATCTAAATTTTTAGAACTATTTTTATTACTTGGCTTTAATGTCTCTTTCATATCGTTTTTACTGTAATCTTGATTATTTATATTATATACCACATTTCATTGATTGACTTTTTAGGATAAAAATTTTCTTTTAAAACTTTATTGATAACTGTTTTTATCTTTTAAAAATATAATTAGTTGTATATCTTGGGAGAAGCAATAATTTTTCAAGAAATATCTTTAAAATTTTTCTAAAACTTCATAGCACTCGAAACTCCAAGTCTGCCCAGTATGCCTAACCACCGCCCGAGAGATTAATTTATATACTTCTAATTTTTCTTTTATAGGGGATATTTTTGTTAGTCATGACATTTTGCCAAGTAGAATTCAACACTAGTTACAATATCTTCTAAATATTTTGGCTGTCTTCTGATTCTTGAGATATTCCGATCATTGTTATCATTCTTATCAGATGAAAATCCTTGGAAATTTTCATAATCAGAAATAGGTTTTTCTTTTTCAACACCACGTCCTCAACAATCCTTATATTTGGTTTCTTTGTCCACCAAAGGGATTTGAACAATATCAGGGTTATTAGGTTGACTCACATTTGTGAAATTATTTACAGTATTAAGTTAAAATGAAAAGTATGCTTGTGTAAAATTGCTGGAGAGTGGGAGTTTTGCAGCAAACTAAAATTTGATTCATGGCTAAGTAAGATTTTTGCCGATTTTTTGCAAGTTTTGGGTTTATTTTCAAAGATAGAACCAGCTGATGTAGAGGAAAGATCAAAGGACATATTGTCGATGCGAAGAGGGAATATAAATAAAGAGAATAACCTCTTTTAATTTGATGTAGTTGTGCTTGATTTAGTGCTCAACGAGTTTGAGAGACCTTCATGCAGTACAATGCCATGGTCAAAATAGTGGAAGATAATGGATGCATGGGTTAATTTGGGAAGATTTAAGAATGAGAATGAGAAAGATTGGTGATGTTCTAACTTTTCATTAGAGAAATGTGTTTTTTTCATGAAAGGGTCACTAATTTTAAAATTTTGAAAGTTTTCACACCACATCCTCACAGCAAATATTCTTATCAGATGAAAATCCTTGGAAATCTTCATCCTCAGAAATAGGTTTTTCTTTTTCAAAACCTCGTCCTCAACAATCCTTATATTTGGTTTCTTTGTCCACCAAAGGAATTTGAACAATATCAGGGTTATTAGGTTGACCCGCATTTATGAAATTAGTTTTTCTAAACTCATCCAGTATGGTATTCCTAGCATATTCTATTTTCCTCTTATGCTGATTCAACAATTTTTAACTATTATCACAGTGGCCTGCCATAAAAAATCTCTTGGAATGCTCGCTGAATTTTCCATTTCTGTCTTTTTCGTGAATTAATGAATAAGCTGGACAACTAAATATTTTTTTTATTTTACCTAAATTGGGTTTGAAATCATACCACCTTTCAGCAGATGTTAAATCATTTAGTATATAATATACAGGGTGATATTTTGTCATATACATCCGATGAAAACTTGGAGAACTCGAGAGATCTTCCTTTGTTCTGAGGTGTGACTATAGGGGATCTTGTCCTCTTTTCCTTTAATTGGAAGAAAAAGATTGTAAAATTATTTTTGAAGAATCTAGTGTAAAAATTATTTCTGGGAATAAAATTTTAAAAGGTTAACTATTCGAACATTAATATGTTATTAAGTTAAAATGGGCATTTAAGGGAATGTGTCCATTTGGCGGCAAGAGAGGCTCTTGGTGAGGAGAAGGAGTGGCGTCTGCAGGATTATTACTGTCCGAATAGTTAACCTTTTAAAATTTTATTCCCAAAAATAATTTTTACACTAGATTCTTCAAAAATAATTTTACAACCTTTTTCTTCCAATTAAAGGAAAAGAGGCCAAGATCCCCTATAATCACACCTCAGAAGAAAGGAAGGTCTCTTGAGTACTCCAAATTGTTTCATCGGATGTATCGGAAAAATATCACCTCAAACGTATAATGTCTATAATTACTTTGTCACTTTCATTGATTGTTATTTTTGTTGTACTTAATTACTCAGAAAAAAGTCAAATTTATCAAAAATGTAAATTGTTCAATCTATGGCAGAACTTTAATTTGGAGCACAATAGAATACTTACGCTGTGATAGAGGTGGAGAATATGTATCTAATGAATTTATACGATTTTATGATTCAGAAGGTATGAGGATAAGCTACTCTGTCCTTAGGAATTCTTCATAAAACAGAAATAATGAATTAAATTTTATGAATTATAAGAAGCAAAATGCTATTTGACAGTAATTTTGAAAAAAAAAATGTAGGGTAAGGAAATTATGACAGCTACTTACTTAATCAATAGATTGCCAACATCTTCTCTACTAAATGATTTAACCCACCAGTTCCCATGGCTAGATGGAACGGTTTTTTAAAAAAAAATTTCCATTATTCTGTTTTTTCACATTTATATAGCAAGGTGAGATAATCAGTTTGTCGAAAAATTAAAAATTTCTAGGAGAAATTGGGGTGGCACCTACAGGTGCCTTTGGGCGGCAGACACCAGGCACCTAGCAGTGCCTTCCAACAATTTTTTTTATTGGGAAGAAGAATGAACATAGACAAATATGCTCTAGATGATTATTTATTAACACTATATAAAACAAAATATAAACGTTAATAAATCGAGCCGCAATAAGAATAAAACGAAATTATAATTTGGAATGAAACACGTGTGAACAGTGGATGTGGAGACCCACGTTGCAAAGTTTGCAGTGTTTCCTGGTTTGCTTGTGGCACTGTGCACACCAACGGTGCTGTTTACAATTTTCCAACTGATGACGAAATTCACTGCTGTTCATCCTTGATGTAGATGGAACATTTTTTATGGCAGGAACAATTTTCGGGGCTGTCCCGAATTTTTACAACCATTCCTGAACAATTGCCCTTCCGAAGTCGCACAAGTAGTTTTTGCGTCAATTTCAGTGTACATTTTCAACATCCATGCATTTTGGCATGAAGAATCGACGCATGTGTATGTATCTGACTGGGTTTCCCAAAACATGTATTTGGGTGTTAGATATCCAGTGAGCAGTAAGATAGCAATGAACACTTTGATCTCACTGTCTGTCACGTTCAAAACATGGTTGTTTTGTAAAGCATAAGATTACTCTGCTCTGTGATGGGGTCTACCACTTCAGAAGAAAATAGTTCCTCAAACCATTCCACACTAGATTCAATGGATGAGGGCCCTCATTATTTCTCTCCTTAGCATCCCTATTCCCAGCTCTGTTGGTAAAACCTGATTCGTCTTCAAGCCACATGATTTCTAGATTCTTAGATTTACGGCTCCCGCTTGGCTTAGCTCTAGATGTCATACTGTTTGATAGGCCAGCTACAATCAATAGTTTAGAATTCACACTTGATCCTATTGTTTCTGCCTGTATCTTTACTGGTTTGTCTTTATTATCGCTCGAATCACTCGTTATCATGCTCCTGGTGACCATCCTTCCTCTCGTTTCGTTACTGTTCACTTCTTCTTGGGCTACTTCAGTTTCCCCTTCCCCTGTAATGTTTACAGGGGTACATGACATGATGTGGTTCTCCTCAACGACATGATTTCCATCCTCAACGACAAGATTTCCATCCTTAGTGACAAGATTTCTATTATCAGCGACAATATTTTCATCCTCACCGACAAGATTTCCATTCTCAGCGACAATATTTTCATCCTCACCGACAAGATTTCCATCCTCAACGACATAGTTTCCATCATAGTACCCAATCAAGTCCAATTGCTCATCACCTCCCACCCACCCCGTTTCCTCCATCATTTCGATTTCCCTTTGATTCTCATCTGCATCGCCATTAGCGTTAATGTTTTCTCCATAAGTGGCCTTTACTTCAACTTCACTTCTAAGTATACTAGCTGGAAGGTGATTCATATCAACCTCATCCTCTTCTCCACTTTCTTTATCAGTTTTTCGTCCATCATCAGCTGGAAATAGAGTGATTTCAATGTCCTCTAGGTCATGGCCAGCTTCTAGGAGAGATATAATCTCGTTCAGAGGAATTCTGTTGAATAACATGAGAGGCATAAGAGTACCCATCGAAAGTAACACTAGACTGGTCAATAATAATTATGTTCTCTATTTTTATGCAGCTCACTCTATGCTTAGTTTCATAGATTACTATAATAATCCTATTTTTATAGTAGGAAATTAACAGTTAGATTCCACATAAAAACGTTCACAATAGCAACACGTATATTCATCTGGGTTGAATGTAAATAGCATCAAACTTGTAGAGGACCATGGAGAGGAAGAGGCTTCATCGCATGATTGACTACATAAATACATAGCTACATACACTAAACAAATAGGTACATAATAATAGTAATAATAACAATAATAATTAGTCAGAAACTATTATTATGCACTAATCTACGCCAAAACCCAAAAATATTAGTTAAACACAAAAATGAACACTCAGTCGAAGTTCGGAGTCGTAGCTGTAGTTTCCCAAAGGCACCTACAGGTGCTCCCATGCGTTTGCACTTGTTGAGTTGGCTTATAATTTACTTTTATGCACGTAAAAACGTTTCTAAACACAAGTTACATTCATCATGCATTGAAATAAAACGGAATTATACCTTTTAACTACCCTTTTCTATCCATTTTCAAGAAAATGTGGCGATGTATCCACAAGCTTATCCTTATCACAAAGAAGGTTCAACACAGACTGATACTAATCACAAATGAACACACCTAGCGACCGAACTATGGAACCAATAGTTGTGTTAGGTCCCAGAGATGCCATTAGATGTATCATAATTCAAAAATGAAGAATTAGAGTGTCAACACTGGCAAATAAAGGAAGAACACCTGTAGGTGCCTTTGGGAACTGACGGTTTAACACCTGCTGAAAGGTGGTATGATTTCAAACCCAATTTAGGTAAAATAAAAATATTTGATTGTTCAGCTTATTCATTAATTCATGAAAATCTCAAAAATGAAAAATTCAGCGAGCATTCCAAGAGATTTTTTATGGCAGACCACTGTGATAATAGTTAAAAATTGTTGAATCAGCATAAGAGGAAAATAGAATATGCTAGGAATACCATACTGGATGAGTTTAGAACAACTAAATTCATAAATGCGGGTCAACCTAATAACCCTGATATTGTTCAAATCTCTTTGGTGGACAAAGAAACCAAATATAAGGATTGTTGAGGACGAGGTGTTGAAAAAGAAAAACCTATTTCTGAGGATGAAGATTTCCAAGGATTTTCATCTGATAAGAATATTTGCTGTGAGGATGTGGTGTGAAAACTTTCAAAATTTTAAAATTAGTGACTCTTTCATGAAAAAAACACATTTCTCTAATGAAAAGTTAGAACATCACCAATCTTTCTCATTCTCATTCTAAAATCTTCCCAAATTAACCCATGCATCCATTATCTTCCACTATTTTGACCATGGCATTGTACTGCATGAAGGTCTCTCAAACTCGTTGAGCACTAAATCAAGCACAACTACATCAAATTAAAAGAGGTTATTCTCTTTATTTATATTCCCTCTTCGCATCGACAATATGTCCTTTGATCTTTCCTCTACATCAGCTGGTTCTATTCCTTGAAAAATAAACCCTAAACTTGCAAAAAATCGGCAAAAATCTTACTTAGTTGCTTAGCCATGAATCAAATTTTAGTTTGCTGCAAAACTCCCACTCTCCAGCAATTTTACACAAGCATACTTTTCATTTTAACTTAAAACTGTAACATTGAGTTAAAATTCTACAGTAAGAAAAAGACATGATAAGATCGGCGCAAGTCCTCAATAATATTAACCTTGTCTAAATTAGTTATCTATAATTATGTAATAAAATTATGAATCACATAATATAAATATTTTTTCTGATATCATAAATTTTGCATACTATCAGAGCTTAATTATTCTATTTTTAGCATTAAGCGGATCAAACTTTGAAGTCAACCAGTACCTTTATATTGGACTGAATGGAGCTATTGAGATTCCAGGCTTCTTGCTTCCTCTCCTCTTCTTCGCATATTTTGGTAGAAAGAGTTCTGGAGTAGCATTGTGGACTTTTTCTGGCATTACAATGTTGGGAATAATAGTGATACCACAGGGTAACATATTTATGTTTAAATATTATTAATAAATACACCATCTTAGAGATAACACTGTTTTGTTAATTTCAAAAGCTTTATATTATTTGTTAATTTTTTTTTCTATTCTCTTCATTCAGATGTGATTTAAACATTTTACCATAAATCTTATGTTGAATTTTAAAATCTTTAGGGTATTACCAAATCAATAGTTGATTAGAAAAAACAAGAAAAGTAAAAAAAAAAGCACTATGAAATTTTTCATTTCTTACTAACTGATGCTTAGGGCTTTATATATTTATTATCATTATACTTAATTTAATCATTTTTTTAAAATGATTCTTGCCAGCTTAGTTAACCCAAAATCTTTATAATAGGTTGGCCTATTATGTGTGTGACTCTAGTCGCTAGACTTGCTGGTGCAGCTGCATATGGTGCTATCATGTTTTACACATTAGAACTATTTCCTACAGAAAATCGCAACACTGCCATGGGTAGCTGCGTTACTATGTCACAATTGGGACCATTGCTAGCACCATACGTTGTGGACATATTGGTTAGTACTGATAGATGCATCTTTTTTTTTTTTTATGTTTTCCAGACTGCTGAAATCCATAATGTCATTCAGAATTCATTTGAAAATGATTAATATTAATGTTGAATATTTAAGAATATTCAATAAAAATAATGAATACGACATTATAAATTTAACTTTGTTATAAATGTGTGATATCCTTTAACAGTATTCCGTTTATCCTCTACCTCTGCCATCTCATCCTTACAATCCAAACTATGTCTCCTAATTATGTTGCAAATAAAGTTATCGTAGGAATTTGATATCCAGGATCAATTTTAATTATTTATATTCACTGTGTCTTACAGGTATTCCAAGCCGATCAACCAATGTAGAAAGTTATTATTCCATATGGAATAATACGTATAAGTTATCATGAATAAACAATATATTTTTTATTATTAATATATCTTTATGTTTTATTTTTTTCACACATAAAACGGTACAAAAATAAAATAAAATGATAGGAATAAACAATAATTTTATTTATATTGACCTAAAACTCAAAAACATTGTAATGTAAGAAAAAAACATAAAAAGCTTAAATTATTAAATTTACAAATGATAATTTACATTAATATATATATACATTAATTGTGTACAATTAATGCACAACATATTTGTCAGGAATTGGTCATGACAAATAAAAAATATATTTATTCATGATTTTTTAAATCTGTTTGTCGACAGAGCTTGTCTTCTCATCCTCATTGGTTTTTATCTGCAATGCTATAAAATAGTAACTGATAGCATATTGTACTCATAACATAGCAATTTTGATACTGTGGATTCTTAAGTTTTTTAGACATCAATTTTGAAACATGGGAAGTGTAGGCAATAAACACAGTGAATCCTTTCAGGATATTTTAAACAGTGCTATGTTTTATCTAACTTGAGTTGAGCTTGATTACTATTTAGCTCTAATACATTAGTCTATATATATAGGGATGCCATTGGGCAATCATTGAGGATGATTATCCCAAAATTAAGTAAGCTTATGAATACTTTTGAATTTCTTACCTTGTCCTCTAAATTGGATACCTTTCCAAGGGCCTGGTTTGTGTTTACCATTATTTAATAATTAACCAAGATAATGTTCCTCATTTTAAGTTTAATACTAATGTTAATCAAAGTTACTGATATCATAATGAAAAAGTATATTCAAATTAAATATGGACCTGGTTACTAAAGAACAACCTCCTTGCTAACATTTATCTTTATTATTCAAAATTAAAATAACAAACTATTACAATAAAAAGTAAACCATGGAATGATTCAGCCTAGACTTAGCCATTAATTGTTTTAACATAAATCTCTTATCTGTACTAGTTGATGTTGATGGTTACTCAGCATCTCTCCCTCGGGTTCCCCTGCATATCTTCAGTCAAGGAGCCAGAGCGCATTTCTCATCTTCAGAGTCTCGTTTTTCCGCCCTTGAGCCCGGCGAGGTCAGCTTTCAGCCAAGCCCCGTCTAGAAGTATCTCCCTCCGCCTCGATCAGTTCCTAAGTCCCTCCTTTTCACCTCTTTTCTTCTTTCCCCCTTTCTCTCTTATTTTGCCTAAGAGGGGATTGAAAACGATGTTCATTGGCCGACTAGTTTTATAGAGGGAGGAAATTCTGGGATTTCATCGGATGGCTCCACCCCTTGTCCTAACAGCCGGTATCTGCGAACCATTATCCAACTAGTCTAATTTAATCATACCTTTTCCACTTTTTCCTCGAGGCCAGCCAAGCCTAAGGAGACCAGTTCTTAAAATTGATTAGATGTTCCAGCTTTTGGCATTGTTACAGTTTTAACTTCTCAGTAGGGTTTTTAAATTAACTTATCCCTTATCACTTATGTGGTGACATCTGTCATCGCCTGTCAGTTACCCTTCTCTACCTGCTCGACCCTTATTTCTTTTGATCGCACCTGGTCTGGTTAAATTATATGACGATAATATTGTCCAAGCTCAATACATATTAACAGATAATACTTACTATAGATAAGTCAGCTACTGTATGCATTGATTGACTTCATTATTATTATAATTATTATTTATAAAGGCAATCCATGACAAGGTGATGTCTGCCTATGCTCAACTATATCGACTATCCAAGATTGATCGATATCAGTTCATACTGCACTGCACTGCCAATACAGTTGGCAGATGATTGACTTCAGAAAAGAATAATGTTATATTTGTTGTCAGTAAAAATACTGCCTATTGTAGGATAGTTGGGGCTGTTGACATGAGATGTGCTATCTCTATTTTATTAGACTTCATTAATGTGACTTCATTATTTGAGGTACTGGATACGCCTCAATTAGCGACTTACTTATTAGCGGCTAGAGACACTAAAGGCTTTGGAATTTTCCAATAATAACTTAATTCAGTATTTTACTATAATTTGCTTACCTGATTGTTGTCATTATTCCAGTTTTCAATAGACCTCAGATTCTTTGTATAGGAAGAAACTAAAAGAAATATATTTTTTAATGATTAATTAAATATGATAAAATATGTTAGTGAGTTGTTTTATTTTACAGGGAAAGAAAGCTTGGTGGATTCCTACGACACTTTGTGGTTTGCTAGCTCTCTTAGGTGCATTCTTGTTGATGTTCGTCCCCGAGACCAGACACTCTTCAATGTTAGATACAATCTGCGAAATGAAGAAATTTTAAAAAGAGTCTCTTTTTAAAGATCCTGAACGAAATAGTTGAAATATTCCTCCAATTAAATTCTTGAACTGTGTTTCTTTTTGTATTTTGATCACTAAAATATAATTAATTAACTTATAAGCTAAGATGTAAATAAATGATTAAATGATAAATCTTCATATGAATGTTCCTATGAATGTTTTCGTATGAATGTTTCACCAACCTTCTTTTCTGTTTTTATTAATGATCTACCTCACTAAATACATCACTCCCAATATCATCTGTCCTTTCACGATAGGTTTCTATGATTTATATTTGGAATCCCAACACATACATATATCTCATCTTGCTTTACTGAATAAGACCCAGTTCATCCACAGCATTATTTTCCGGTAGCGTTTTTTTTTTATCCTTTCTATTTTTTAATTGTCTGATTGTTTATTGAGCTACTTTTGAGTGAGTGAATGGAAAAATATTCTAGTGTGGGGCCAGACCCCCCTACTGTGCGCCCTCTGCTCCTATAAATTGCACATCATTTTGATTCTTGTGACTAGTGATTAAAAAAAAAAGCAATGTTCCCATAAAAATAGTGGCCACACTTTGCCAAAATGGCGGACTACCGAGATTTTAGTCATTGTCATTTAGCATTTGGCTTAATTTCGCCATTATCGATTTGTTTCAAAGCTGAATAGTCAAAGAATCAGATAGAATAATAAACAAAAATAATTGGCGTAGCCACTAAAAAGCACCAGTAAAGTCAATTTTTTCAAATCGTTCAAGTTGAAATTTCAAGAAAAGTGGCAATTAAACGGTTTTCAAAAAATAAAATAAATAATTTAAAAAAATTCTAATTAAAGTTGTGGAGCACTGATTTTTCACTGAACTCCACATGGACATACGCCTTATTGTTTCAAAATGGCAGCCGATTCAATAACTCGGCAATTTATGAAAATTTAGGAAATATGTTGTGTTTTGGAATTAGCATACCAAGGCTTTTGGTTTATTATTTTCAATAATATCTTTGATATCAACCAACAAAAAGAAATTAAACCTCCCCTCCCCCACAAGATTAGAGGTTTCACATTTCAAGATACGAAGAAACCCAAAATCGAATAAAATAAATAATCCGCCCGTCCGCCATCCGCCGTTCGCGGACTTTCTCCGTGACAACTCTGCCAATTTTCTTAAGATTTGGCCGAATTGAGATTTTATGTTAATGTTTTAATTTTATGTGTTATCACAAGAGATTGTCCAATGAGGGACAATATGGGGCACTTAGTGGAACAGTTTTCGATGTGAGACGAGAACCCAAACGCGGGACAGTCCCACCTAATGTGGAACGCCTGGTCACTTTAAGTGCTCGGAATCGTCATACTAAATTGTTCAAAAAACTATTTTATTGTACTTTTGTGATACAGGATGAGAAGTGTATGCTGCTGAGAATATTTTAAGCAGTGTTTATGTGAACTCTTTAAAATCATTTAAAAAATATATTTTTATTATAGGGTTGTAGAGAAAAGTTGTGTGATTCGCGCACCGCACCTGATTTTTATTAATGCATGGTGTTTTTAATTCTTGAACATCAATTAAATAGTTTCTTTCTACCAACAACATAGTGAAATTACTTATAATTTTTGTTTTCATACTTCTTCTTGTAAGAAATTATAGTTTTATTTTATTAATGTTTTCATGGAACGATAATGGTATGATTTCATATAACAGCAGCTTTTGGAAATGGATTCGATAATACTAGAAGATGCACTGGAAAATAAATGTAAAAATCGAAGATGGTTAGTATGGATATTTTTTCTCACGGCTAGTCCAATTATGTTTAATGCCTCACACCTAGCAACTTACGAGTTTCTTGGAGGAACCCCTTCTTTCTTTTGCAATATCCCGGAGCTTGTTGTAGCTAACTGGACAAAGGAACAAATAAGGGAGATTAGCAGTCCTGGGCTGGTAACTGATCCCTACTTCATTTTCATTATATAAATGCACTAATGAAGTACATTATTATAAATATCTAGATTGGAGAAACAAAGCTGTGTTCATTATCGCTGGAATTACTCTTTATTGAAGGATTTACATTTCGTTGAAGCCCTTAGTTTTTGCAATGTGACACAAAAACCAGATATGGTAAAATGTAAAAGTTAAATTTATGACGAAAGGGTAGTTCATCAGACAATAGTCAGCGAGGTTATAATTTAATTAATTGATTAATTAAGGTGTTAATATAAGCTCAGGGCAGCGTTGCAATTGGAATGTCTTTCGGGGCCTTGGTCGGTGGCGACAGGTTGTAATATAGTTTGGAATAGCTAAATCCTATGGGATCTTTTGGGGTGACCAACAGCGAAAAGTTTTTTGTTTTTTTAATTCAGTCATCAATTGTGAATGATTTTCTCAGCCCTCTGCTGGGCTACCTACACTCCATTTTTATGATAACTTCTATTGTTATTAAGCTTTAATTTCGTGTGAATGAAGTCGAAGTTTCTTTTGGGATTGGTCTAGAATTATCAGAAATAGCTATGTGGAATAAGATTTCCCCTAAAAAAAAAAAAAAAAGGTTTTGAGAATGAAATTTATTAAATTCACTTCCTTTTTAACAATACAATAACACGGAAATACAAAATAAGAACCTTCTATGTGAAATAAACCAAAACTTTACCTTAAAATAAATCTGTAAATTAACTTAAAATTGTTTTCGTTACTTTACAATTTTTTTTGGTAAAGCTTTGATTTATATCGCAATGAATATATTAACTTATAATTAACTTATAATTATTTTTGTTAGTTTACATATTTTTTTGGTATAATTGGTATAATTTATAAAGAAGCTTCTAATTCTGTACTTCCGCGTCATTTCATTGATTAGAAACCTCTAGAACATCCAAGATCATTTAACTTTGACTTGGGTTTAGCTATAATATATGCAATGAACGTTCATTCTCTCTGTTAAGTGCCGTCCAATTTTGATATAAATAAAATCAGCTGTATTCTAGATGTAAGATTAGATTCCCATATAAATTAATTGTCTTGGCCAGTAAACCTCTTTATAACTTTACTTTTGTATAGCCTTTTAGTACATTTAGTGATATTTTCGTTGGTTCTGTTGATCAGCTGTTTAAATATAATGTTTCCCAGCTGTTGTTATGTTATCATCCTTTTCTGTATGGTATGTGTGTATACTCTTATTCGTCTTTTTAGACCGTTGATGTGAGATAAGCAGTATTTTATCTGTATAGATGTAGGGTTTTTTTTTTTTCTGTTCTGAGGATGGCTGAATCGGAGAAATTACAACAGATTAGTTGTTTATAATTGTTTTAGAGGCTATTGGCTTTGTGTTTGGAATCTTTCATTTTTATCATGATCATCAAAAGGTAATGGTAATAATAAAGGTATGTTAATTGAGCTTAAAAAAATTTTTTTTACAAGCTACATTGTATAAAACCCGTTTAAAATCAACAAAAATGTCCGAATCTTTTTAATTTACGTCTTTAGAATAGAGTAAGCGCATCACAACCTCGAAGGCAGCTACCGTTCGCTGCGCAAATGCTGATTGTGCTGCTTTGACGTCTGAACATGGGGGATCGGAATCATCAAATATTCCTTCGGCTTTAGCCAGGGTGATTTCAGCCATAATTTCCAGGTTACTTTGTGGTCGTGGAAACACCGGAAGCCCCGAAAGGATTGACGGAAAACCACGGGGAAGTGAGCACTTCCTTCAGATATCTACAAGCAACAGACAATTCGTTGAAAAGCCGTGGTTTTTTCGTAAAACTGAATAATATTTACACCTGGAGATCGAATTTCTCCACGTATAACTGAATATCGTATAAGGGAACTATTAATTACTTAGGGTTGAATGGAATTTCATTGAGGAATGAGAATTTCTTATAACTGAATATTTCGTATAAGTGAGTTTCGTAAAAATGAGACTCCACTGTACACATCAAGGGGAATAGTCCAGGCACGATAATTTATTTATTTAAATAAATTGGCAATGGACTATCTCAACGTGATAATTAGGAGAAAAATAGTAGAAACCAATTGTATATATTAGATAAAATCGTACATAGCTAAAAGTTGAAATAAATTCATAAATGTGCCGAAAAGTGTTTTTTCACGTTTAGGAGATGCAATTTTTTTAAGTAAATTAAGAAAAGTATCTAATAGCGTCTAAAAATTACAATTAAAAAATTGAAGTAAGTCAACTTTCCGCAAACAAATAAAATTAAAAACCGCGAAATTTGGCGATTTTTGGACATCCTTTTACAGCGCTTGTAATTATCGTAGGAACTTGTTTAGTGTTACTGTTAAGTGCCGTCCAATTTGGAAATAAATAAAAGCAGCTATAAGGAAAGGCGTATAAGGAAAGCCAAATATAAGGAATAAATATTAATATAAGGTAAGCCAAGCTGTGGGTAGCAGTGAATTAATTCCATTATTTTAAGCCCAGTGTGAGAGAATTGTTTCTATTCAAAGGTAGGTAATCATAGGTAATTTTATGTTTCTTTTCTAGTTTTTTCTCTTCTGAATTAATTATTTCATTTATTTAAAACTAATTAAACAACCATTTTTCCACATTATAATTTCTCAGAAATTACAATTATGCTTAGTTCATTAGCATATATCCTCCGTTTAATTTTTAAATCAAGTGAAGCCAAGCTGTGGGTAGCAGTGAGTTAATTCCATTATTTTAAGCCCAGTGTGAGTGAAATCTTTCTATTCAGAAGTAGGGAACTGTTCTTATTGATTTAGAGAGGATTTCATTTAAATTATTAATTAGTAAATTAAACATATTCGTAGCCCTGGATAAACCAATCGAGTTAATATATTTGCATTATTTTATTATTTGCCACCATGTATTCTATTAAATTTCTGAATGGGTGTGTGTATTTGTGTCTGTGTTTATGTGAACAGTCTAGCTAAAAAATGAAAAATTGTCCGAAACAGTAATTACATATTTAAGAAAGGTTTATGCCTGGTATGTTACAGCAAATTTTTGCTAAAATTGACTTACCGGAACGGCCATTTTATATCTTCCATTTTATACTATTTTTTAAAAAAAAATGGCTCGAACGATTTTAATGAAATTAGCCTAAAGCTCTATAAGTTTCTATATATGTAGTAGATTACAAGAATAAAGGAGGCACATAACTCAAAAATTATGCATATGATGGTAAACTAACAGAACTCGCACGGAGCACAGTGGCCAAAAACTGGCCTTTTTGCGGAAAAAAAAATAGCCTCTTATCTTGTCTTTATCTGAATAACAGTACAAGAGGGTTGTTTTAATGCAGAATCGAACGCAGCAAATCCCGATTCAATAGGAGTTAAACATTTTAAAACATAATTCTAAATATATGGAAAATAATTGAGTAAATAAATCATATGTTGAAAAAAATTATACGAACATTAATAAAATATAATTTTACTAAAAAATAATTTAAAAGTTTTAACGTAATGTATGTAATATATCTGTTCATATTTGATAACAAATATAAAACAGAGTATAATATAAATAAAATATAAATTAAAAAAAAAATTGTGCAACAATATTAATTGCATCTCGGATATCGAGAATTCGCATTTTTTGGTTTGTCTTTAATTAATTAACAAATTAAAAAAAGCATGGGATGTCTCTCGAAGTATGTTGATGACATCCTTATTGGTAGCAACCCCGCTTAAATTTCGGGAATGCTTTATTGCAATACTCTGGATATTATTTTTGCTAGCTTCTTGAGTTATTTTCTCTGAGTACCCCAATAAAGCATAAATAGTATTACGTTGCAAATGAATCTTGTAGATATTATTAGGCATGTTTTACCATCTATACAGTTGTACATAGAGTTTTGCAGTTGCGTGGCAATAAAATAGAGAGACGGAATGAAGAAATTTATTTTTTGAGCTTTTCAGCATTTTTTTATTTCTGGGAAAAATTTAAGATTTGGCACTAAAGTCATTTGTCACCCCAGAATGTGTGTGTTTGTCGGAAGTCCACAATACCTTCCGCCATTTTTTTTTTAAATGGCGGCCAATTCGTTATCTTATACGCCCATCATTCGGCTATTTATGAAGATATAGAAAATGCATAAAGTGTTTTGGAATTTGAGGTTTCACCTTTCAAAATGCGAAGAATCCGAAAATCGAATAAAAAAAATAATCCGTCCCTCCGCCATCCGCCGTTCGCGACCTTTCTCCGTGACAACTCTGCCAATTTTCTAAAGATTTGGCCGAATTGATATTTTAAGTTGATGTTTTAATTGTATGTGTTTTCACAAAAGATTGTCCAATGGGGGGCGATATGAGGCACCTAGTGGAACAGTTTTCGATATGGGACGAGAACCTAAATGCGGGGCAGTCCCATCTAATGTGGAACGTCTGGTTTCATCAGCGCACGGAATTGTGGTACTACAATTGTTAAAAAAATATTTTATTGTACTTTTGTGAGAGAGGACGAGAAATGTATGAAGTATATTGTGTATGAAGTGTATCTATTGAGAATATTTTAGAATTATTTATGTGAAGTCTTTAAAATCATTTAAAAAAATAGATTATTATTATAGGGTGGTAAGGAAAAGTTGTGTGATTAGCGCACCGCACCTAATTTTTATTAATGTATAGTGTTTAAAATTCTTGAACATCAACTAAAAAGTCTATATCTAACCCACAACATAGTGAAATTACTTATTATTCTTATTTCCATACTTCATCTTATAAGAAATTATAGTTTTATTTTATTAATTTTTTCATGAAACAATATTGGCGTTTTCATCCAATAGCAGCGTTTAGAAATGGATCCGATAATACTAGAAGCTGCACTGGAAAAGAAATGTAAAAACCGTAGATGGTTAGTATGGATATTTTTTCTCACGGCTAGTCCAATTATGTTTAATGCCTCACATCTAGCATCATACGTGTTTCTTGGAGGAAACCCTCCTTTCTTCTGCAATATCCCGGAGCTTGTTGAAGCTAACTGGACAAAGGAACAAATAAGAGAAATTAGCACTTCTGGGTCGGTAATAATTGATTTTTTAACTGATCCCTACTTCGTTTTCATAATATAAATGCACTAATGAAGTATATTATTATAAATATCTAGATTGGAGAAACAAAGCTGTGTTCATTATGCCTGGAATTACTCTTTATTGAAGGATTTGCATTTCGATGAAGCTGTTAGTTATTGCAACGTGACACAAAAACCAGATGTGGTAAAATGTAAAAGTTATATTTATGACGAAAAGGTAGTTCATCAGACAATTGTCAGCGAGGTATGTATTAAAGGTGTTATATTCCGTCATTAAACATTTTTGTAATCTAATATCTTAATTAATGGATTTATTTTATATCCACAGTGGGATCTTGTTTGTGATGATTTGTCTCTGAGGTCAACAGCTCAGGGCAGCGTTGCAGTTGGAAAGCTTATCGGGGCCTTGGTCGGTGGCCTGATCAGCGACAGGTTAGTATAGATAAAATCTTGTAGCAGATTCTTTAGATATAGTAAGCTATTTATTTTTCTGATCTTAGTCATTAATTTCATATACCTTTTTATTTTTATTCGAAAAATAACTTACACAAATTAAGTCGAGTAAAAAGATATTGTTCCTTATACTTTTTTATATATGAATCGAATGAGCCCATCATCATCGCGATACAGCCTATAGTTTAAAAGTTATTGCTGATTTTAGCTAAAAAAATATAGAATATCGAATTTTGTGACTGAACTACAGGATGTTCCTTAAGTCACGTGTAATATTTAAAGAGGTGATTATAGCCCTCAAGCGACTAATAAGTTCATATAGTAGACCCATGGTCCAATTCCACTCAGAAATGCAGGAAATCTATGTTTCGTATTTTTAATATAACTCACGTTTTTGTTGAACTGGAAGCGATCACTCAAAAACTATTCATAATCTACTATTCATTCGTATTCATCATCATACTATTCATTCGTAAATTAGACAAAATTCCCTTCAAGTAATACAGTTTGGCTTAGCTCAGTGGTTCTCAGCCTGGGAGGGCGTGATAAACCTAAAGGAGGGGAGGGGAGAGGGCGCGAGTATATCAAGCAAAAATGAGAAAACATGTATCGACAAATAATAAAAAAAATATTTATTTTACAGAAAACATTCTGACATAATAAAAATAAAATACACTTTACGTAATACACTTATCGTAATACACTTATAAATGTATTGCACAATGTATTTAATAATTAACTTATCAAAATCAAATTAAAAACAAGATTAATACTTATTAGTGACTCTCTTGGGCCTGTCTTGAAGAGCAAAGTTTTTCAAATAAAGATTTAATATTAGAAATTTCCACTCTGAGTTCTTTTTCTATATTTAACTAGAAGTAGCTTAATTTCATCAGAAATAAACCATCTCGAAACATCTTGGTTTCCGGTCCGTTTTCCTCTTTTAGAAAAGGGGCCATTTCATCTCTTAATTTATAAACACGTTGCAAAACTTTCTTAAAACTTAAACCCGTGATAACCATCTTGCCTCGCAATAAAATAGTGACGATGGATGTGCTGCAACCATGTCTATGCAAAGTGCAGGAAACATTCTTGATTTTAGGATTTTCTTGATTATATAATTTACTACCGTTTTCACCGTCGTTAGCACAATATTCAGACCAGGACTTATTTCTTTGGATGCCAGAGCTTCTCTATGGATCAGAAAATGTGTCCTGATACACTCTGCAAATTTTTATTTCGCAAGTGCTTGTTTAGGAATCTTGCAGACATTGTACGAGCACCATCGATGTATATTCCGACGCAATTTTTCCACTCTCTATTTGTCTCATTTAGAAAATCATTTAAGAAACCTAATAATGCAAGTGCTGTTGCTTTGATTTCTATTGGTTTGCAGAATAGTAGTTCTTCTACGGCTGAAATACCATAACAAAAACGAACATAGGCAATTAAATGAGCATCTTTATTGCTATCTGTTGCCTCATCAAGCTGAATAGAAAATAAATTGTCACGCAACCTTCCTAAAAGCTGATGCTGTACACTTCAGCTATGTCACCAATTCGACGGGCAACAGCATCATTTGATAGAGCTATGGACTGCAATTGTTTAGCAAAATTATCTCTAAACATAGTTTCTAAAATCTCAATTGCAGCTGGCAGAATAAGTTCTTCGCCGATGTTGTGAGACTTTTTACATCTCGCTATTTGATATGAAACCTTGCAAGAGGCAAGTAAAGTCATCATTCATAGACAAAGTTTTTTTGAAATGTGATTTTTGCATTTCATATGATTTTAATTTTAATTCGAAGAATTCTCGGGGTTTGCTAACGCACTCACTATGAAGCGTTTATAATTTTCGTTTAAGTTTATTATAGGTTTCATGCTGTCTGCTGCCAAAATATTTGAGCAAATGACACACAAAAGCCTTTCTTCTCCATTTACTTCAGGGCTGGTAAACCCAAAATTTAAATATTCTTCAAAATATTTTCTGCAATAGAGACGGAATTCAATAATCAGTAAGAAATTTTATCCTAAAATTAGTGGATCCTGTTTTTTTATGAAAACATTAATTTGCAGTGAATTCCTAATACGTTCAATATCCATCTCCAAGATAAGGCTCCATACACAGCAAGTGAAATTGTCGATGCGATAATAATCTTCGGAGAAGCGATTGTTCTTCTATGACTTTTTTCTTTTTTTTTACGTAAATCGTGTATGAGTATTTTTATACTTTATTATTATTGCTATTGGAGTCAATGATTCTTTTATTAAATCAATAAACATTTTAGATTCATACAATCAATTTTCCTCTCATAATTGTGGAATCATTATTGCAGACACAACATTTTAGCATTTTTTCAGATAAAATACGAAACCTACAGGCTTGGTAATATTTTTAATAGCAAGACGATGGAAAAATCAATAAAAGTGGTGTACCAATCTCCAAGATTCCAGTTTATGAGTTGCCTGAAAAAAATAAAGACGTTCATAATATATAATTCCAAGATTATGTAAATTCTTCAATTTTGAAGATTACGAAATTTGCTTGGCTTATCATAAATTTTTAATTAATCATAAATGGCTATAAATGAACGTATTCAAAAATAAGTATTAAGTGCAAAACTTACGTTTTCACCCCGAGAGTCAGTACAAGTTTCGGAAATGCCCAGCATGCCTAGGTCCTGGATACGTTCCTGCTTTTAAGGTGCCTCTGAAGTCCAAAGTAGCACCTATTTGCAGCCATTATTCGATGAAAGATTTCGGGATTGATGTCGTTTCTGTAGTTTACCTGGGTTTCGAGTTAGACGAATTATTCTACCCTCAAAGGTGTACTGACCAATGCTCATTTGGCCGTCTCGCTGACCTGCACCAATAGGGTTCGCATGCATGAACTTGGACTTTGTTTCATAATGAGCTCCGTATCTCTTTGTTAGATCGAGAAAGTCCTCCCAATCACATTGACGTCGTCTGCAAAACCTAGTATCATAGCAAACTTATTGAGTATTGTCCCAACCTAGACCAAAACGCCGGCTTACATTAAAAGAAGTATTACACTTATTGTTTGTTTTCTTGCTTTACTCTACTAATCAACTTTTCCTTGATGATGCTGTTTATAATTACATAACTATATACAAGAATATTAAAGATACTTTGAACGACCCCTATATATTGTACATTCATCGTAAATAAGCAGAAACCAACGACGACTAATGTGCATTGGTCATTATTATAATAATTTAATATTGCATTCTAAATGTACCTCACTCTTAGTCTCTTCATTTCATATGCATTTATAAAATCAGAGGAAGTACCTACAACCTAGACCAAGAGGCCGGCTCGTATTAAAAGTATACTTATTGTCTATTTTCTTGCCCGATCGCACTCCCCCAACCAATTTTTCCTTGATAATCCTGTTTATAATTAGATAAGTTTACAAAAGTGCATTAATAACACTTTGAACGATCCCTTTATATTGTATAATCACAGTAAAACTGGTAGAAACCAGCAATACCTAATTTGCATTGATTAGTATTATAATAATTTCTATGATAATGCTAATGTCCCAGAATAAAGTTTATTTTCCTATTCTATTCTAAACGTATCCCACTCTTGGTCTCTTCATTTCATCTGTATTTATAAAAACAGAAGAAGCACTATTTCTGGATCACAGTGCGCTTATTATATGCTTATGCATTTTTAATGCTTAAACGTTCAGAATTTCATTGACTCGTTGTTTAGAAGAGAATTTTCAAATAAAGAAATTTTAATTTAATGTATCAATTATAAGATGGATAAAAGCCATCTACAATTAATAAATACAGTGTACCATAAAATTAGTCTAGGTTACTATAAAGATAGTAATCGTAGTAAAGATTAAAGTCATAGACAACTAATTCAAGTTGGTTTTGTGATCACAAATGCACAGAACGTATACCTGTAGTTAGAAATAATTTAAAGTATTTAATTGTATTTCAAAACAAACAAAAATTAAAAGATCAAATATGTATAGTTATGTATTTGTATAGAAGTCTATGTATATATATGTTCAGCATCGTAATTTTGATAACTTTTCTAGAGTCCTTACTTCCGAGTGCTTTCTTTGATAACGTCAAAAATATCCTTTTGGCCTTCTTTGGAATTTCAAATTCTATACTGGTCAGTAAGTGTGTTATTACGTTTGCATAATGCACCTTTCCGTTGTGCATATTATGTTAAATTATCTACGTTTTAATTTTCTCACATAAACTAAAATGTCCAAGGCAGGAGCATCATTTAGTTCCATGTTGAACCCTTTGAATTAAACACGGAGAGGTTTTTCCGAAAAAAAAAAACATTTTTTTTTTGTGCAATAAAAATGTGTAGTGTGAAAAAAAATTTCTAATCGACCAATCCGTAAAGGCATGTACGTGTATAAATTATTCTTGGAATTTTATAAAATAATTTGAGATCGGAATGTATCAATAGTTTATTGTTTTACTGTAGGGTTGCATGGGAATTTTCTTACTGTTGGAGACCATTCACAGAACTGTTTGACGACTTTGTTCAAATCTCAAGACATTTTCAATGAAGTACTTTGTTTTGCATTAGTTGCATCTGGTACTTCCTTATTAATCTTGAAAAATCAGCAATAGCAAAAAAAAAGTATTTTACAATTATTTGAAATTTTAAGAATTATTTAGTTATAAACGAATTCTATGTAAAATTTTATGAATAAAATTTGTTTTTCAATTTACCTGTGTCTTGTTTTATTTATATTGTAAATTAAAATTAAAATTCTTAAAGAAAGCATTTTAGACAATATGTACAACCTTTTGTTGATTTTTTTTTCACGTTTCTGACATTTATCATGCATATTCCTTCAGGTTTCACTGCATATTTGAGGACTTTTTATTGCTTATTATAAGGCATATTTTGACCTTTTTTACTGCATATAAATCCGGCCTTTCATTATAATCATTCTTGAAGTTATAATTGGAAAAAAAAGTTATATAAATAAGAAATAAGGTTTATTTTTTCAACATTATTCTCTCAGTATGAACCTAAGCGCCTGCTAGACAGAATAGAAACAATTATTCAATGACGAATTATAATAAATTTTCGATTATTGTGAGGGAAATGCTCATCGCTAATTTTGCTACACCTCTCTGGTGATAATTAACACTAATCCTAATATATATTTTTATGATACAGATTCGAGCATGTCTGAATCTGTTCAAACATGTCTGTCTGTTCGAGCAAATCTTAACCAATATATGTAATCAACAACAATATTATTATTGTTCATATCACTGGAATTCTCTGAAATTATATAAAACTAGTTGTGTACGCACGGCGCATAGTGGTTGAAAATCGAAACCCTGTCAAGCCCGATCTGTAAGCCACGGAAAAATAATTTTGATACCATGAAATGAAATTTAGATTAGATGTATACTTTCAACAGTTTTCACCTCTAATATAGTCATTGAATAATTGTTTCTATTCTGTCTAGCAGGCGCTTAGGTTCATACTGAGAGAATAATGGTGAAAAAATAAACCTTATTTCTTATTTATATAACTTTTTTTTCCAATTATAACTTCAAGAATGATTATAATTAAAGGCCGGATTTATATGCAGCAAAAAAGGTCAAAATATGCCTTATAATAAGCAATAAAAAGTCCTCAAATATGCAGTGAAACCTGAAGGAATATGCATGATAAATGTCAGAAACGTGAAAAAAAAATCAACAAAAGGTTGTACATATTGTCTAAAATGCTTTCTTTAAGAATTTTAATTTTAATTTACAATATAAATAAAACAAGACACAGGTAAATTGAAAAACAAATTTTATTCATAAAATTTTACATAGAATTCGTTTATAACTAAATAATTCTTAAAATTTCAAATAATTGTAAAATACTTTTTTTTTGCTATTGCTGATTTTTCAAGATTAATAAGGAAGTACCAGATGCAACTAATGCAAAACAAAGTACTTCATTGAAAATGTCTTGAGATTTGAACAAAGTCGTCAAACAGTTCTGTGAATGGTCTCCAACAGTAAGAAAATTCCCATGCAACCCTACAGTAAAACAATAAACTATTGATACATTCCGATCTCAAATTATTTTATAAAATTCCAAGAATAATTTATACACGTACATGCCTTTACGAATTGGTCGATTAGAAATTTTTTTTCACACTACACATTTTTATTGCACAAAAAAAAAATGTTTTTTTTTTTCGGAAAAACCTCTCCGTGTTTAATTCAAAGGGTTCAACATGGAACTAAATGATGCTCCTGCCTTGGACATTTTAGTTTATGTGAGAAAATTAAAACGTAGATAATTTAACATAATATGCACAACGGAAAGGTGCATTATGCAAACGTAATAACACACTTACTGACCAGTATAGAATTTGAAATTCCAAAGAAGGCCAAAAGGATATTTTTGACGTTATCAAAGAAAGCACTCGGAAGTAAGGACTCTAGAAAAGTTATCAAAATTACGATGCTGAACATATATATACATAGACTTCTATACAAATACATAACTATACATATTTGATCTTTTAATTTTTGTTTGTTTTGAAATACAATTAAATACTTTAAATTATTTCTAACTACAGGTATACGTTCTGTGCATTTGTGATCACAAAACCAACTTGAATTAGTTGTCTATGACTTTAATCTTTACTACGATTACTATCTTTATAGTAACCTAGACTAATTTTATGGTACACTGTATTTATTAATTGTAGATGGCGTTTATCCATCTTATAATTGATACATTAAATTAAAATTTCTTTATTTGAAAATTCTCTTCTAAACAACGAGTCAATGAAATTCTGAACGTTTAAGCATTAAAAATGCATAAGCATATAATAAGCGCACTGTGATCCAGAAATAGTGCTTCTTCTGTTTTTATAAATACAGATGAAATGAAGAGACCAAGAGTGGGATACGTTTAGAATAGAATAGGAAAATAAACTTTATTCTGGGACATTAGCATTATCATAGAAATTATTATAATACTAATCAATGCAAATTAGGTATTGCTGGTTTCTACCAGTTTTACTGTGATTATACAATATAAAGGGATCGTTCAAAGTGTTATTAATGCACTTTTGTAAACTTATCTAATTATAAACAGGATTATCAAGGAAAAATTGGTTGGGGGAGTGCGATCGGGCAAGAAAATAGACAATAAGTATACTTTTAATACGAGCCGGCCTCTTGGTCTAGGTTGTAGGTACTTCCTCTGATTTTATAAATGCATATGAAATGAAGAGACTAAGAGTGAGGTACATTTAGAATGCAATATTAAATTATTATAATAATGACCAATGCACATTAGTCGTCGTTGGTTTCTGCTTATTTACGATGAATGTACAATATATAGGGGTCGTTCAAAGTATCTTTAATATCCTTGTATATAGTTATGTAATTATAAACAGCATCATCAAGGAAAAGTTGATTAGTAGAGTAAAGCAAGAAAACAAACAATAAGTGTAATACTTCTTTTAATGTAAGCCGGCGTTTTGGTCTAGGTTGGGACAATACTCAATAAGTTTGCAAATCTTAACCAATATATGTAATCAACAACAATATTATTATTATTATATATATATATATATATATATAAAACCAGTTCTGATGTACGGCTGCGAGACGTGGGCTCTGACCGGCACCCTACAAAACAGAATCGAGAGATTTGAAAGGGAAGTCCTGCGCACGATAACCGAAGCGATATGGGATCAGAATCTAAACTCATGGAGAAGAAGGACCAACAAAGAATTGCTTACAGAAACTGGTCAGTCAATATCTCATGATATGAAGGCAAGGAGGTTAAGATGGGCGGAGCATATAGGTCGAAGCAATCCATCAGGACGCTTCTTTACAACAATGAATGCCACAATAGTTGGCCAGAGAACATGTGGAAGGCCAAAAACCAGATGGATAGATAGGATCAACAAAGATGCGAATGAGCTGCATGCAGCAAACTGGAAAGCAGTAACCCAAGATAGTCAGAGGTGGATAAGGTTGGTTCAGGCGGTCAAAGAAATAAAAGGTCTGTCGAGCAAACTAGGCATACTGAACCAGTTTTACACTAATGCCAACCTTTTCTCAAACTTTGGCCCAAATCGAATAAACCGTTCTTAAAATATAGATGTGTCAAGAACAACAATAATAGAATAACAAAGGATAAATTATATATTAAAAATAGATTTTATTTATAAATTAGAGAATCTTTGAATTATAGTTAAAATCATTTTGGCCTTAAGAAATAATTAGTTGCCGAAAAAAAACTTGTTTAGGCTTCATTTATTTTGTGTTAAAGAAATTTCATTGCATTCAAAACCTGAATACATTTGAGTTTTCATGTATTTAAACCAAAATAAACTGTCAGCCCTCTATCTCTCCGCAAAATCACTAATTAGCATTTATTTAGGCAGTTTATATAGGTGAGAAATCATATCAGTTTTTCTTTCTGGAATAGATATCTCAAAATTTCCCCTACTATATTAGAGGTGAAAACTGTTGAAAGTATACATCTAATCTAAATTTCATTTCATGGTATCAAAATTATTTTTCCGTGGCTTACAGATCGGGCTTGACAGGGTTTCGATTTTCAACCACTATGCGCCGTGCGTACACAACTAGTTTTATATAATTTCAGAGAATTCCAGTGATATGAACAATAATAATATTGTTGTTGATTACATATATTGGTTAAGATTTGCTCGAATAGACAGACATGTTTGAACAGATTCAGACATGCTCGAATCTGTATCATAAAAATATATATTAGGATTAGTGTTAATTATCACCAGAGAGGTGTAGCAAAATTAGCGATGAGCATTTCCCTCACAATAATCGAAAATTTATTATAATTCGTCATTGAATAATTGTTTCTATTCTGTCTAGCAGGCGCTTAGGTTCATACTGAGAGAATAATGGTGAAAAAATAAACCTTATTTCTTATTTATATAACTTTTTTTTCCAATTATAACTTCAAGAATGATTATAATTAAAGGCCGGATTTATATGCAGCAAAAAAGGTCAAAATATGCCTTATAATAAGCAATAAAAAGTCCTCAAATATGCAGTGAAACCTGAAGGAATATGCATGATAAATGTCAGAAACGTGAAAAAAAAATCAACAAAAGGTTGTACATATTGTCTAAAATGCTTTCTTTAAGAATTTTAATTTTAATTCACAATATAAATAAAACAAGACACAGGTAAATTGAAAAACAAATTTTATTCATAAAATTTTACATAGAATTCGTTTATAACTAAATAATTCTTAAAATTTCAAATAATTGTAAAATACTTTTTTTTTGCTATTGCTGATTTTTCAAGATTAATAAGGAAGTACCAGATGCAACTAATGCAAAACAAAGTACTTCATTGAAAATGTCTTGAGATTTGAACAAAGTCGTCAAACAGTTCTGTGAATGGTCTCCAACAGTAAGAAAATTCCCATGCAACCCTACAGTAAAACAATAAACTATTGATACATTCCGATCTCAAATTATTTTATAAAATTCCAAGAATAATTTATACACGTACATGCCTTTACGGATTGGTCGATTAGAAATTTTTTTTCACACTACACATTTTTATTGCACAAAAAAAAAATGTTTTTTTTTTTCGGAAAAACCTCTCCGTGTTTAATTCAAAGGGTTCAACATGGAACTAAATGATGCTCCTGCCTTGGACATTTTAGTTTATGTGAGAAAATTAAAACGTAGATAATTTAACATAATATGCACAACGGAAAGGTGCATTATGCAAACGTAATAACACACTTACTGACCAGTAAGTGTATTAAATTATAATTAAATTAATATATTAAATTAAATTTGGTCCTCTCTCGCTCCTGGTTGCGACCATATGGAGTTGATCCTGCTGTGTCCATATCGGGAGTATTCCACCTTCATGAGGCCCGAAATCCTAGTTTTCCAAATTATTTGTCCCCGCTTGCCATTGATTACCTCCTCTATTTCTTCCATCTTCGCCGGTCTTTCCTCGATCGAGCTCGTATCCCCTGGGGACTCTTCTGCTTCGTCCGGTTCTCTCGAGCCTTGTTCTCCTTCTCTTTCGGGTGTCCATTCCGTCAGAAATTGACGCACGTCCCTCGATGGTCCTCCACCCTCTTCCTCTATGGCATTTATCATGATGGCTCTGGATAGTCAGTTCGCGACTACATTTTCTTTCCCGGGCTTATATACTATTTCCATATTGTACTGGGCCAGGAGCTCTTTCCATCGTGTAACCCTCGCTGAGGATTCTTTCAACGTCCCCATCCATTGCAGAGGTCTGTGATCTGTATGTACGCGGAATCGCCGCCCGAAGACGTAGGGTCTAAAGTGGTCAACGGCCCATACAATGCCTAACAACTCCCGCTCCAGGGCGCTGTATCTCGTCTCTGCGTCCGTAAGGCGTCTGCTGGCGTATGCTACTGGGCGTTCTCCGCCGTCTGCTTCCTGGGATAACACCGCCCCTAACGCGTATTCGCTCGCATCCGTGGTCACATTAAAGGTTTTGTTAAAGTCAGGATATGCCAAAACCTCTTGTAACCGCTGCATACATTTACGTATGTTACTCTCCATGAGCGGCGTTACTATGATCTTTGCTCCCTTTTTTAGTACTCTATTGAGAGGGACAAGGTACTCCGCCATTTCTGGCACAAACCATCTGTAATAATTAAGGGTTCCCCAGTAGCCTACGAATTCCCTTTACGTCTCGCGGAACTGCCATCTTCCGAATGACCTCTACTTTATCGTTGTCGGGTTTGACTCCTTCTTTCGTGATGGTATGACCTAGAAATTTGATTTGGTTCTGCCCTAAGAGTGATTTTTCATTCGATAATTTTAGACCGAACTGACGGACCCTTTCGAACACACTACGCAGGTGCTTCGCGTGCTCGGCTTCAGTTTTACTGAACACTAATAGGTCGTCCATGTACACCTGACATATTGTTTCGTCAATTCCCCTAAGAAATTCATCCATAAGGCGTTGGAAAGTTATTGGGGCGTTCTTCAACCCGAACACCATCCGCGTGAACTCATAGTGCCCTCTCTCAAAAGTGAATGCCCTTTTATGATGATCCTTGGGATTCATTCGGATTTGGTGGTATCCCGCTTTTAGATCCAGAGTACTAAATACCGTCACCCCACTCAGTCTATCCAAAATGTCCTCAAACCTGGGGATCGGGTATTTTTCGTCCACCTTGTTTTCATTTAATTTGCGGTAGTCTATCACCACCCTGTATTTTTCCCCCTCTACCTCTCTTTTATATAGGTCACCATCTCCTTTTTCAGCGGGATCTCGTGTATCGTTTTTCCCGTTACTCCGAGTGTATCTCCCTCCCTGAAGAAGATGTCCCTGTACTCTCTCCTGATCGCCTGCCTCCAGTCCTCCGCATGGTTAATTGCCCCTATCCGTGCCCTGCCGTCTTCTATAAGCTTCTGGCACTCGTATCTTTTCGTCCCTATTCTTATATGCCATCTTCCCTCGCGGATCCTAACGCGCGCGCCTACTTTTCCCAACAGATCGCATCCGATAATCCCCTGGTATTCCCGTGGCATGCTCCCCCACTATATGCACCGCTAATGTGCCGCTCTCGACTCCCCACCTATTCAATCCTATCTCCGCTTCCCCCTCTACTCTACATGGGCCACCCAGAGTGATTAGTTTACAGTTACATACCTGAATCTGGGGTGCCCTCTTTCCGCCACACAGCTCCTCAAGCGCTCTCCGGATCACGATGGTGTTGGAGCTTCCTGTGTCCACCAGACACCTCACTCCTCCGACTACTCTTATGATAGGCAACCAGCAAGTCTCTTTCGCGATGTTATGGCTTACCAAAATACGGTATAGAGATATATATTAATATATCTAATATATATATATATATATATATATATATATATATATATATATATTACTATATTAGAGAAGCTGCCAAAAGTAGAGCCAGAGCAACCTTAACGAGCTGGAGTGCCCCCGTCTCAGCGCACAGGAACATGTACAATGGCGAATTGGGAGTTCAGAAGAACTATATTTTATTTTTCGTCTTTTGTTTTTACATGGATATTTTCTATTTTGTACAGTGTATTTTTTCTGTTTTAATTTTTAGTTGTTGTTTTTTTTTTTTTCTCATTCACTATTTATGTACATAGTTTCAAGATATGAGTGCAGTGATTACTGGGAACAGTAAAGTGTAATTATAGTCAGAGTTAGTAAGGAAGTTAGGAATGTGAGGTATTAACGGCTGTGCTGTGCACTTCGTGCCTATGCTTTTGTAAAGTTTACGAAATGTTCGTAAACTGGTAGAGGAGAGTTAAGGCCCGGAGTGCAGCAGTATTAGCCTTAATACCATATACGACTGTAAACAACAGCCAGAATGTATATAAGGAGAATTAAAACCTCAATAAAGTCAGTCTTATTTCGGATATTGTGCGTGTCATTTCTTAAACTTTTTCCTTTTTTTTTTTATGTTTGGAGTCGCTGACGCTTAACTGGTGCCGAAACCCGAGACGAAGCGTTCGTATAAGATTTTTTTTTTATTTGTGAGGCCTAACTTGGAGTAAGGTTTTGGAAAAACTTCAACATTACAACATTACATTCAACAACATGGACTACTTGGCAAGCAGGATGACCCTGGCACTGAATGGGCTAGAAGATGCAGAGGTATGCAGGCATAAGAGAGAAGGCTCGGTAGATCATCATCCGGGAGCACACCATAGAGGAATGGAGGCAACTGTGGTCGACAAACTCGAAAGGGGTAACACTGGGTAATACTTCCTCACCGTTCAGTCCCGGTTAGCGGCTTAATGGGTGCTCCCAGACTACTGGGTCACGTAAGTCCTCAAGAGGCATGGGTGCTTTCGGGCCAAGCTATATGGCTTTGGCAAGGACCTGTCGTTCTGGAAACTGTCGAGAACGTAGACTTGCACTGCGATTAAGGCACAACGGAACGCACTCTGGAGGAAGACCGGACATGCTCACCGAGAACGACCTTCGTCTCCTCACGAGTCAAGATAACTACAGGCACCTGCAAGAGTTCATCTCGGTGAATGAATGAATTCGGGTGGAAGATGAATGTGGGAGCTGATCATTTTAACCTTTGCGCCTGTAGGTCTAGGCCGCTTAGAGCCGGATTCCCGGAACTGAGTTCCAACTCAGTACCTTCAAGAAGAAGCATAAAAGATGCATTTACGAATGCTAACTCCCCCAAAACCCATTTCTCCGCATAGGTAAGGTAGGGTATTAATAAATAAATAACGTTAATATGCGCATTAAAATATAAAAAAAAAAAATATATATATCCAATGTTTTCTAGAAGTTGACTACCTAGGATTTACTTTTTACGCCAGTTAATCTGGGACCCTGGTTGGAATTTAGTGTTGGAAATCTGGAAATGGTTTTAATCCGTTTGATTGCACGTCAGATAAAAGTATCCTACGTTTGCCACGTCCTAAGTGGTGAGCCAAGGCGGGACTATGGGAAAAGTCCGAAATTTTCGAACTTTTGTCAGTTTCTGACATACAAACGGCGCAGACTAGTGTAAACTTTATTATACTATGAATTAAGGAACATTAAGTTTTGCATAAAATGAGTACCTCAAACGTAGAATTTGGTTTGGCAGAAGAGCCAAAATTGAAGAGTCAAAAAACGGTTTATGTGCATATTCACTTTAAAAAATCCTATACAGTCATGATAAATCTTTTCAAATCAATCTAGATTCCTAGCTTTCTAAATGAAATAAAAAATTGAATCAAAGTTGGAGGGAGAGCATTGAATTCTGCATTAGTTATACGCTCACAAGTGGCAGAAAATGTATCTATGAGTTTGAATACTACAGCTGCACTATTTGAATAAAGAAATGAATATCTACTTAAAAAGTTCAACCTGAAAGTAGTTTGATATCCAAATATGATATGAATGAAATTTAGAAATAGGAATGATTGAATTTACGAATTAACATTTATTAATGTAATAAAAAAATGTTATAACATGCAAGAAATTAATTATAATGGAGGCATTTGCTATACGAATAAACAAAACATATATACACCTAAAGTGATTAACATATTTTTAAAAAAATCGATGTGTGGAAACATGAAAAAAATATCCTTCATTCGAATGGATATCGTGAGCCATATGTTCTCCTAGTGTGCATAAAGGTTCACGATATGGAATTCCTTCTGTTTCTAATCTTCAAGCAAAGTAAGGAGCTGAAGTTCTACGGAGCTGTGTTTCATGGTGTTTTCATCACTATGTTTCCCTAGCATAATGCTCGACGTCAGTGCCTTGAGTATAACCTGAGGACTGTGTCTTCTCCAATAATCATAACAAAGGTTGTTGTCAATTCTATATCAATTGGAGTTGTTTCCAGGATTCTGTCTGCTTCTTCTGGTTCTACCTAAACAACAAACTCTTCCTACTTCACCTTTCCACAGAGCATAGAAATTAGGCGTTGTTCGTTTTTCTCGTTGGAGAGAAAATGCTCTTTTGACCATTGTATCAGCCATCGTTTCAATTGTCGAATTCGCAACATTCAGGTTCAATTTTGATAAATCATTTTCAATAAATAACCTTTATAACAATAAAAAAAATACAACAATAATAATAACTGTACACTTGATTAATACATTTATTACAACACAAAATAGAACAGAAACAAAAAAACATAAAATAGAGCATGAACAACAGAGATTTGAATCCGTTATAGTGATTGGCTACTTTTGAAGGCAGTGTTGCCACATCACATATAACATTAATATATTACAGGTTGGAAAAAGATAGCATTAATAATAACATTGATATATTACAATCACAATGAAAGAAAAAAGGCTCAGGAAATCTTTTCCGGCCACCCCCAATATTGAGGAGTAAAAGGGTAAGATATAATTCTTCATCATCGAGTATTTTAGCACTGCTATAAATAGAGTATTCCCTTTTATTATTTGATCAAGAATTACGGATACAGCTATCAGTCATATTCAGGTTAATATTAATTAATATATACATTCTAATTTAGGTTTGGAAGAAAGAAGACATTTATATTTTCATCAATTATATTTATGGTAGCAGGCCCTTCGGCTGCTTTTGTAAATAGCTATGTGATGTTTATTGTATGCAGAGTGTTGACAGGAGTTGCTAGTGCTGGACTATTTGAAACTGCTTTTACAATCTGTAAGTAGTAAATTAAAATGACACTTTAAATATAATGTAATAATCAACTGGATCATTCTCCTAGAACGGGCGGGTCTTCGTTCCCTCTTATTTGTGGCTTCTCTGGCAACGAAATACGTCAGAATTTTATTGATTAATAAAAGCATGACTAGTAAATTAATAGATAACTACAATAAAAAATGCCATTATAAAGATTAGAGGAAAAATCAAATTTTTCATTCCCTTCCTCTTTCCTAAACCACGTTTTGAAAATTTAAAAAAAAAAAAATAATATAATGAAAAATTACTTCGTTTGGGTATTATCATCAGTGCTGATAAGGAAAGGTCAGAAGATTTTAAAATTCTTCAATTTAGAGTTTGAAAGTTATCGTAAAATGGTTGGCAGGGAATTGAAAGAGAGCGCTATTTCATTTCCTCACCAGGTGATAATTTGAGTTCTAACGGGGACATAAAATTGAAATGATTTCCCTATAAGAAGGAGGCCATGCAGAAAAACTTGACTTATTTTACAAAAGATTCGCCTATTTCAGACAATTTTGTTCTTGAGGAAAAGCTAAAAAATACAAGTTTGCCGTCTTGAAGCAGATGAAATACAAAATGGCGGCCGATCAAACATGGAAGTAACTCCAAAACGGTGATTCCTAGCGAAAACTCTTATAGTTCAAGAATTAAATACCATTAAATTCTACGTCGGATGAGTATCTAACATTATAAATATGGTTTAGGAAAATATTCTAATCCAACGGTCGAAAAACAATAATTTCTATCACCATTGCCAACAAATTCAAAAAGTGACTTTTAAACGCCTGTACTAAGGAAATGACTATTTTAAATTAAAAATCTTTCAAATGAAACTTGTAGCATATCATTTTTTTTATTTAAAGAGTACCTACATATTTATAATACATATTTAAAATGAAATACTAAATGCAGCGATTCAGATTGTCACCCACACTCACTCATTTTATAAATTCTAACCAAGTTACTGGATGAGCTACAAACTTGAAAATTGGCAAACTTGTAGCTTTTAGACTGTAACCAATCGGAAATTTCCAAAAAGTATAATTTTTCATGTTCAACCCCCCAAAAATCAAAATAGCGGACGGAACTTAAAAATTCGTAAGTCTTATATTTAAAGGTATATTGTGACTAATCAATAATGCCTATAAGCAAACGGATTGCTATGGTGGAGATACGACAAAAATCGATGGGACCAAAATTGTAGATCATAAAAAATCAGTGGCTTACGTATAATACGTTGTTAATTGGTATTACCAATAAAATCTTTTTTTTTAAAAATGATTTATCGTTTTTCAGAGGAAAAAAATTGTTTTTTGGAAATACTTCATCTCGGGAACTAAAAAACATAAAGATCTCTATTAGGTTTATAGAGATTTAGAATTATAGCAAATTTAATTGTCTTTAAAAAGGTATACATAATCTGGTTCGTGTTGTTGGTAGTGTACAAGATATTGAGCACTTGAACTTGAGAATTTGAGGTTTCTTTTTGAATAAAATATAATCAATATATTATTATAAATATCAATATAATATTATTGAAGATAACGGCTTTCAGATTCAAACCTTCTCCTAAAATGAGTACCTTATTTTGGTCCTGACTCTAGGACTATCCAGGATTATCCAGCACGTGAATCCCTACTCTCCGGGCTATATATAAAGATGATGAAAAAAAATGAATAAGATCAAACTTGTAGAACATTTAATTTTCCAAAGGTTCACCTTTAACGACGTGGGATGTATAAAAAAGGAGATATTTAATAAAAACTGGTTTTATCCCTTTTTCGGAGGAGGCTTTGACCTTTAATGACTTGAGACGCCGAATCGAGATTTAATGAGATGTTTTATCAATCATTTAGAATGTCATAATAAAGTTCCATGCGAATTTTCAGCTCTGTATCTTTCATTCTGAGGTTGACCCCTTATTTGACTGAGCTAGGAATGAAATCAGAATGGGACGAAAGCTGAATGGAACGAAACCTAAAAACGTTGTGATTGCCTGGAACGGATCCTACCTAACAAATATATCATATATTCATGCATTTCTTACACGACCAGATAGAAATGTGCAAAGCCGTCATCTGTAGTTATTTTAGTACGGCCCCAGATATCCCACTGGATATCTGGGGCCCTACTAAAATAATCACTAGCAACCCACAGATATTTGACTGAAGCAATATAGAAAAATCTTTAAATTATGTTCTCTGCATTTTATTTTTTGTTAAATATTAATTCTACCTAAAATACCCTTTTATTCTTTTATTCACTATGTAAGATATACCAAATTATAGATTTTTAAAAGAATAACAAGAAAGTTTAGTTTTGAGCCATAATTATAATTATAGTTGTCAATATAGAGATGTTATTTTGCTTCACACAACTCTTTAACTTTTTCAGTAATGGAACTAACAGTAAAGAACTATAGAGTATATTTAGGGATTGTATACAACAAAGTTTATTCATTTGGAATAATTTATCTTCCACTGGCTGCATACCTGACCAATAACTGGAGGCAACTTCAATTAGCTATCTCTGTTCCGATGTTTGCGCTCCTCATTCATTGCTGGTACAAATCATTATTATTTTATTTATTAAGTGTTAATAAATATTTTTTTTAGTATTTTGATAATTATTAATTTAATATTTTAGTATGATGAGACTATACATTATTAAAAAGTTTGGGTTTAAACATATTAAGAAAGTGCAAAGCAGTTGATCACAAAATTTTAAAATGTAAACAAAACAATTCTGTAGAGCTTGTGATTTAAAATTATTTTTAAATAATTTTAAATTTTCGATGTTTACAAGAGAATCATTTTTCAAGTCAATATAGAAAGGGGAAACATTGTATTGGAATACAAAAAATCATTAATAACAACTAAGAATTAATTTTCCTATACTATGATGACACTACATAGTACATTTTATTTTCGGAATAGCATATTTTCACTTTTGACATGCTGATAGACTCATAGACCACTCGCTTCAAGATTCCCTTGAGCTCATGAAATAGTAATAAAACAGGAAAGTATATATCTGTATGCCAATGAATACTTCTAAAATGCATTCAAATTCATTTTCAAAAAATCAATATCTGCAAGAGTTATAACGTTTTCTACCGCACTCTAGCGAGAAGTGTCCCTTAGTAACTCAAAAATCAATCTCAATTATTCAAAAATAGGCCGAACCCAAATTCAATAATTGTAGCCGTATGTTTTAACCCTACAGAGGTCGCACCCTCTATCCTTACATCATATGATGGAATCGTAGTCTTTAGTTAATAGTCAATGCTTTTTACAGAGATTAACATGGATTTTATTAATACATTACATAACTTAATAGCATATTACATTAATTTAATTTACTTTAAATATAATATCTAATATAAGGAACGGTAAACATAGTTTCAAAGTTCAAAGATTATCTTTATTGAACAATATTTTCATAAAATTAATGCTCAAAGTTATTTAAATAATCACAATATTGATTCGGTCTTAATCTTGTAGACTATTAAATTAAAAGTAAATATAAATAACATTTGGAAAGAAAACACTCAATTCAACAAATAATAAATTCAATAAAAATAGATAAAAAATAAGAAGATTTTTTTTTCGAACTACTAATTTTGTTTATGGAAAATGTTCCATAGCATAGTTTCAGTTTCGAATTCTAAGGTGCATTCTTCTGGTTTAGTAGAAAACGAAATTTAATGAGATAACTTTAGAATTTAATGTATGAATGGACTTTTTATAAAATTAATTGGGATTATTCAACGACTTCTACCTATACAACGACAATCCTAGATTCTTACATTGTCTCCAATATTTCTTACATACTTCGAACATTGTCGAAATTTTGCTGTCACTTTCATCATCGATGTTTCATTACAGTTACTGTATTGCTTGGTTTAATAAAAAATAAAAATCTTTCCTACTATAGGTTCATGCCAGAATCACCAAGGTGGTTAATAACCAGGGAAAAACTAGAAAAAGCATCAAATATTACAGAAAGTGTAGGTCACTTAAATTCCAATGAGCCTCAACAGTCAACACGTTCTGATATTAAGGTATTCTTAATCTCTTCTGATTAAAATTTTTCTTCCTGAAATAAATATTTCACATTGTTTTTGTTTATTTTCAGGGCCAATCTGATTCTTGCTGCAATGGGCAGTTTTTTTTAATGGATTTCTTAAAACTTTTTTCCACACTTGAACTTGCCAAAAGAACATTGATATGCAATTATTTATTTTTTTTTGGATTTTTGTATTACTATGTAATTGGTAAGGGTATTTTTATAATTACATAATTTAGCTGTTATCATCACTATATATTAATTCCGTTCTATATATCTCTTTTCTGGCTCTCAGGATTTTTACAAACGAGGTGTCAAAAGAAAGGGGATTTCATGGAGAGGTGACGCATCCCAATTTCGATTCTTAAATTCTAACCACAATTTTGATAAAAGTTATTGAAAAATGTAAGTGATTTCAAAACTCAAACGGTGGTAAATTGGCGGATGAAGTCGATTTTAAAAGATTTGGACGTGGACATTAATATCAGGCACAGGACGTTCTCTCGGAATGTACTAAGCTCTGTGTTTTAAAGCCTTAAAATTTGCCTGGTGTTAGCGAAATGACGCTCAACAATGTGCCGCCGGGGCACCATACAGTATGGACAAAATAAATAAGTCGTTAGGTATATATTAGGTATTGTCGAGTAGATAGTTTACATAGCTTACAACCAAGAAAAGCATAGTCTGGTCTGGTTTCCCATACATTGTGCGGAGCTCACAATTCCGGAATATTTTCCTTTCCCAGCTATTGGAGTCTCCTTTCACTTTCATTTGTCAATATCCAGGATTCACTGCCATAAGTAACTGTGGGTCTTATAACAAGCACCTCCACAACATGGGACTAACTGAGTCACCGACATGTAGACTATGTGGGAAGGAGGACAAATCGGCTTTCCACATAATCTGTGGATGCGATGCTTTGGCAAGGGTGCGGTACCTCCACTTTGGTTGTGACCATATCACTGACCCTAAGCTCTGCGAGATGATGGACCCGATGAGTCTACTCAGATTTCCAAAGGCTAAAAGTTTTGACTGAATGGGATGAAGAGCTCCGAAGGAAAGGTATGCAAATCAGCACCGGTAAGAGTAAGATCCAGCAAACAGGAAGGGCCAGGGAGATGGAAGCTGTCACGGACTTCACCTACCTTGGAACAGTTATGGATGGAATTGAGAAAATAGACTTCGAAATCTCAAACAGGATAAATAAAGCAAACTCGGTCTACTACCAGCTCTGTAATAATGTTATTAGGAAGCGAGAAGTAAGCAGAAAAGTGAAGCCATCTTCAAGTCGGTGTACCTACCTGTGCTCTTGTATGGTGCCGAAAGTAACGGACAGGCTGGAGGGTAGATTTTTGGCTACAGAAATTATATTTCTTCGAAGGATTGCGGATAGAATAAGTATTCTTGTAGACCGCATCCGCAATGAGACGATGCTTTCAGGTATTTACTGTTTCTAATTAAGCCGATTTCAATTTTTCTACAATTCAGGTTGCCAAAATTGCTCGTAGTATTTGAATCGCCCATATATTAAAAAAGAACAATCCGAAAAACTCTAATATACATAAAAGAAATATATTTTAAATAATGTATGATATTGTTAGTAGGAAATGTAATATTTTTACTGTTGTTAATCAGACGTCGTGCAGTTAAATTATCAGGTAATAAATTGTAAATTGCAAGACAATTCTTATGCTAAATGACAAAAATTATGAATATTCTATACCATTTTAACGAAAATAATTAAAATTCTAAAAAACAAATAAAGTATTTTAATTTTTGTTATTTTAATTTTGTCACATAGCTTAGTATGCATTAGATCAGACTTTCATTATTTTATTTTCAGCATTCAATGGATCCAACTTTGAAGTTGATCCGTACATCTACATGGGACTGAATGGAATCGTAGATCTACCAGGCTTGTTAATTCCTATCTTCTCCCTTACATACTTTGGTAGGAAGAGTTCTGGAATAACTTTATATACTATTACTGGCTTCGCAATGATAGTATTAACGGTGTTGCCAAAGGGTAATATTTCATTTAACATTATTATTAGTTCATGCAACATATCTTGTTGCAATAATGTTTTTGATTTTTTAAAAATACTATGCTTAAATACTAAAACATTTTAGGATACTTTCAGTTTTAGATTATTATATTTTCAACATCATTACATTCCTATTCTAAGTATTATAAAGTAACCTGTGCTCATTTAGAAAAATTAAAAAAACAAAATTTCTTGGTGGATTTCAATGTTTCATTATTGAAAGTAATAAACCAAAATCTATATTAATTTTAATAGTTTTTTTTTTTTATCAAAATCAGTAACACAGTGTTCTTCTTATCAGCATGACCAAATTTAATAAGGTATCAATCTCTGGAAAATTTACCAAGAGGATAGAAAACAGTAACCGATTCAGCAGTCTACCTTAGCAAGAAGCTTGGTTTCCGTCCTTTCATATTAATAAACACTGAACCAAAGCCATTAGATAAAAAGTTTAATATATCTGTTACTCAAGATCTTTTCGTGGAAAGCCCCTTTAACTCTTAAAAGGGCAGTGGTCATATTTGCTTGCTTAAGTGGCCATGTTTAAAAGTTTGGTTAGGTATATTAAACGGCAGAAGCTAGAGAATAATACGTTTGAAGGCTTAAAATTGCACTAGCCAAACTTCATTTATGGTGGGTCAAATATGGCCAGTGCCTATTTGAGATACGGGCATAGGTAACTAATGTTCAAAGTATTTGACACTTGTTTTCAATTTTTCCATTCATTGGCAGATATTTCCACAGTAGAGCGGGAAGCTCTTTATAACATTATAATTTAAGATAGTATTAGCGCAATTTTTAGTTCATTTTACATTACCGCTAAGATAATATCAGTACTTATGTAAAGTATGAAACGAATCTGCCGAAAATAAATATTTTTTTTTTTATTCCTTTTATTTTGTTATATAAACACATTGTATCTCATTAACAAAAAAAAAAATGAAAAAACTTCAATGTACCTGACTATTTGGGCAATGTCCTACCCAGGTTTTTGGAGGAGGAAATTTTTTTTAGCATTTTTCAAGTTTCATTTCTGATTGCTTGGACTAATATCTATTGTATCAACACACAAAAATTTCCATCCTGTTGAGAGAGCCCATGCCCTTTAAAGGGTTGTACTAAATGATTCCAATATCCAAATTTCATTTATCGCAATCTAGTTTAATCTTCCAAGAGTATTCTGTTACATTTTAATTCAAGAGATTTTCATAGTTACTATCAGTAACATCTCATGAATCTACGAAAACCTATTGAGTCCTGAAAAATTATGTCATTTCTTCTAATCTGATTAATTTTTTTCAGATATACTTGTTTGCAATAATTTATTCTATTCCTAACACAAAACCTATTAAATTATCAGGTTGGCCGGTTATGGGTATGAATCTTGTTGGAAGACTTGTGGGAACAGCTGCATTGAGTGTTGTCCAGTTTCAGACCCAAGAACTGTTTCCAACAGAAACTCGCAACACTGCCTTGGGTAGCTGCGTCACTGTGTCACAATTAGGTGCATTACTAGCTCCGTATGTAGTGGACTTATTGGTTAGTAGACTTATATATTTAATTTATTTTATGCATAAATGTATTTTCCTCAAAGGCACTAACATCCAGTAACTTCTTTTTGTACCCTCCACGACATTAGAGATTTTATCAAGCATTTTGTGACTAAAACCTATTTATTGATTCATCATGCTCATATATTGTGTCATATATTATATTATATAAATATTGTTCCATCTACCTCAGCTAACTGCTTCTCTCATATTGTATATATGAGCTCAAAATTTTCAGCATAGAATTACCGAAAGTCACGAACATTTCTCAAAACAAGTGGAATTTCTCTTTCACTTCATCAAAGTAGAAACATGCAAAAAAGACTATTCAGGCAAGTGCTTTAAAGCTGTTTAAACCAGCGCAGCTTTCTGACCCGAGAATGCTAAAGAGCTGCTTCAACCCGTCCGGGTACTATGGCCCAGTAGTGCAGGTTCAGCAATGCAGGCCATTCAGCAAACAGATATCAGACACCAAGCTATTGGCCACCTGTGATAGCTGTTTTCCCGCATTACACCTGATGTTCATTTGTTTTTTCTCTTTCATCGGCCTCTTACTCCAGCCTTTATATAAGTACAGTCAATTGTTTCTTGTATTCAAAGAACCGAACGTCTAAACCAAAATCCCTGAAAGAAGGATACGTAAAAAGAATGGTTATCTCAAGAGAAGAAAATATATTTAAGCCTGTATATACTGTCATAGATAGGTAGTGCCTACAACAATGCAAGTAGACCGGGGAAGAAACAAAAGGTATTTTACTTGAAGATGACAAAGGGTCAGCTGTTAGCACGAACACTGCTGATAGCAACTTCGAGGCAGTGCCAGATTACTCACATAGGCAATGTGGCCCGTGAGAAAAAATAACTTGCAGTAGTTTTAAGTTGTTTTTAAAAGATTTTAGGTTTATTAAATAAAATATTTTGGGAATGATTGAAAAGGTTAAAAAATCTCTCCATAAAATAATCGAACTAAAGATTTGGAAACCTTATCGTTAAGAAGCAAAATCCACTGTGCAATAAGAAATTGGATGATTTCTATATTCTTTCATTTCGAGAGTTGCCTTTTTCCTTAGGCAATGTAAATATGGGATCTGTGCTTTGAATTTTTTGGTGTGTGTTATACGGTTTAATTTAAGATGATATAATATATAAAGTTAGACGCTGATTTAATATATAAAGTTATATATAAATTATATGATAGAATATATTATTTTTATTAGTAGGTAATTCATGAAAGGGATTAAATGGTAACATTTACATTAAATGGGATGAAGCAGACGAAGGGGACCAGTGTCGGGAAGACCTCTTGATGATGGAAGACCACTTAATGATGGAAGAAACCCTGTAAAGAACAGTTGAAATTAAGAAGAGTGTGTACAGCTAATGATAATGTGTAGAGCTAATTTTTTTTACTTGCTGTAGTGTGTTGTTAGGCAGCCATGCGAAACATAATATAATCCTGCTGATACGAACTTTTTTTATTTTTATTCCCCCTACCTGGCCATTTTTGGCATACGGGGTTTCGGCAGCAGGGGGAAGTTACGTATCTATTTATTTATTATTGTCATATATAATTTAAGGATATCGTTAATTATGGGAACAATATTTGGGTATTATATGGTGCAGCCCGGTGCGCTACTGCACACCGTATACTGATGGGGCTGCATCTTTGTACCCTTCCTTCCTGATTCGTGTAGTCAGGGCTGGCTTTGACTTGCCACCCTGAGCCTCCTCTCAGCACTGCCCTGGGCTGCCACTAGACTTCAGCTTCTTCCAGCGGTTCCTCCTCAGTTTGTCTCAGCAGCGGCAGCCTCCTCTTCTTCGGGTGGACGGACCCTATCAAGATTGAAATGTGTGGGACCCACGACCTCTTTCCACCTTTCTATATATTCCATGAAGAAGGGGTAATTCCCCTCCTCTACCAACTTCGGGAAATCGGCCTCGTCAAAGGCGTACAGTCCGGTTTTCCTGGATAGCCAAGCTCGATGTCCATCCATGGGGACACTTCCTTATCCTTACCTCTCCCTTTGTATATAAGCCGAAGGTCAGCGATCTTCCACTGTTTCGGTAACTGCTCCCTGTCTATGCATTGATTAAAAATTCTAAGGAGCTACACTTCGATATGATTGGCACTATTTTTCAGAATTGCCGCGTCGACACCATCAAGTCCTGGGGCTCGTCCAGTCCTCTGTTTGTCTAACGCCATACGAAGATCCCAAATGTTCCTGGCGGATATTCGGAGGTACGCCGTTCCATTCTATCCCCCTCTGCGTCCTGGGACGGGACATCCCTGGGGTATGTATAATCCACATACATTATTGCCGTCTCCTCCAGAGTGTTTGCCTTTTTCACCTTCCACTCCCATTGGTGTCGCGAATCCATTACGATATGCTCGGAGTTCAGCCTTCGCTTCCTCCTCTCTGTACCTCTGGTATCTTCACCTCGCTGCATGTTACTCTTTCTTGAGCGCCATTAGTCTCGGCGTCCGCCACGAGACCGGGCGTGCCCTTGTTCTTTTGCGAGGGAGAAAGTTTTCTGCCGCTTCAGTGATGGCACTCATCAGCATCTCCAATCTGCCGCCAACGATAAGCTCATCACTGTCGGCCGCCGTTTCCTCCCACTCTCTGTCCACCGGTATTCCCTCAAGAGTCCTGGATAATTGCACCCAGTCTGCTGATTTGGTGATGAATCTTCTGTCAGTTTCTTGGTGGTTCTCTTCTTCTTCTACCCCGAACGTTATGGTTGCGTGGTCAGAGCTCGTATTCGATCCCAGGGTCCAGTCGACGACGCGTCTCGACATGGTTGGCGAAGTCAAAGTAAGATCTATCCAACTTTGTCCTGTCACTCATATGAAGGTAGGACCAAGGCATCTTGTGACGCCGTGCTCCACAATCCTGCCTCTCACGTCTGTTCGCTCCGAACCCCAGACCGTGCTCCGGTGTCGGAGCAAACCAGCACATTTCGATATCGGAGCGCGACAGCCTACATGGCGGTGATGCTGTCGTCGAAATTTTCTCGAGGCGGCATGAAGGATGATACCAGAGTAAAGGAAATGCTGCCCCATCTGACATAACATGCCGCTTGATCCGCAGTTGTTTGCTGTTTCAGCTCCATAGCGTCGAATGAAGAGTTAACGATGACTATGACTGCTCTAGGCCTCCTCTCTCCATGCCCCAAGGCCACCACTCTCGACGCTACGCCAAAGTCAGGCACCAGGTTCTTGTGGCACCACGGTTCCTGGACAGCCATTAGGTCACATTACCGTGCGAGAGTCCTTAGCCCATCAGCCACCACTCGCCTCCGGTCCCTGTTGACCTGCAGCACCCTCAGTCAAGTCATAACAGATCCTCCAGTTACCTCATCTCATCGAGGTGTACTGGGCAGACCCAACTGCCCACGCTGCGCCTGCTTTCCTCCTCTTTTCCTTGAGAGAGACTCTTCATCGCACAGTCCTTAGCGATTGGCCTTATTTGCCACACCATCTGCATGCCAGTGCGTTTTTACATTGACTTTGGTGTAATTCTTGACAGTTGAGACATACAGAGGGGTCAAGGAAGTCTTTGATATCTAGACCCCCCCGAAATCTCATTAAGCGTCAGGATGCTGTTTTTCACAACCGGATGGACCTCCACCACTCACATCCTCTTCAGGTCGTTCCTCTCCGGGTTGGAGAAACAGGCTCCATTCCCGCTTCTCGTTATCTTCTGCGGGTTTCCAGAGCATCCCTTCAATGCTTCTCCACAGGACTTCTTCCAGCTTCGCCGTCGTCCAGTCTGAGGGGACCCTTCGTATCTCGAGCCGGGGTCTCTCGTATCTCGCCCTTGCCAGCCACGCTGTTAGGCCTTTGTCCTTACCGGACCTCTACTCCATGATCTGTTTGGCTTGCTCCGGCCCTTTTGTCATTACCAGGACGCTACGATTATTATACTTTAATTTCACTACGTCCACCTTTAGACCTGTTTCCTCTCTTTCTTTTTCAGTAGGGAGCACCTTCCATACATCAGCTGGGTTCCACCTCTCACTTTCAACCCTGATGGTGACGTACCTGGTCCCTTCTGTTATTCTGGCAGTTGGGTCCACTAGTTCTCCCATGATATCAGCATGGGTGAGCTTGCCCTTCTTCTTACCTTTGCTCTTAGCGTTTCCTTCTTTCCTTACCGACTCCTCCGGCTGCTATTGTAGTATTGTTCGGGCTATTGACTTCGGTGACATGTCCTTCTTTTCCTCTTCCCTCCATCACACCAGAAGAGACTCAGCAAGCTCCTTCTGGCTTTTCATTGTTTAATATCACAATACCATATTGGTCAGCAAGGTCTCAAGAACTCCGTAGGTTTCTCTTGGGTTCGATGAGAGCCCATTTCCGATGCTCAAATATTGACCTGATGTACCTTGCTTCATCCACATCTTCAGGGGTCATCAATCCATTAATAGAATCAAAACTGGTCTCGTCGTCCTGCACTCTCTTGGAATTGAGAACCCCTTCATGGAAAGAAAATTTCCTCTCCCCCCATCTGTGGACTTTCCTTTTGAACCCATTTTGAAAGGAGCTCTTTGCTTCCACTCGGAGCATTCACTTCTCTCATTCAATCCTCCCCTAAGTTCTCCTCCGGTGGGGTCTCCGAGTCCCCCTCTGGCGCTTTCTTGTTTTCCTGATGGCTGCTCATAGTCTTGGAGGTTTACGTCCGTTTACCAGATTTGTCAAATGAGCCTACTCTCAACCTCCTAGCTCATTCAATCTTGATAGAAGCCGTGAAGACCGGAGCCCACGTACTAAGTCCGATTTCGCCAATTAATTTAAAAATTGATTTCTTTTTACCTTGTAGGGAAATCCCAAGTCCAGCCCACCATTTTTCTAAGCTCATCGAGATCTGTCGAATCAGCCTGCTCACGACCTCCTCGCCTAGACTTGGCCGGTTAACCTCGTTGAAGCCACGTTGAAACACGGCATCTCCGCTCTATCAGTCTTGGCCTCAATCCACCTATATCTTCGTGATATTTGGGCTTGGTGGCTCCAAATCTCACTCAGCTATTGTTGGGAACTTACTTAGCTAGATCGGTGATATCCCACACCTTCCACTCATCCTATTTCCCTGCTTAACCTATATGGGTGTAGCCTCGTGGTGACCACGTGTTCGTCTTAACCTCTCTACTCCTAAATCAGCCGATATCTTTGCGATCTTAGGGCTTAATCCAATCTCGCTCAGACACCAACCGAATAACTATTTTAGCAAATTATACCGTTCTCGGTTATTTTGCCTGCTTGAACTAGATTGACCGTCCTCGGCGCTGACAATCCGATTATCCACCCGGCGATATCTTGATAATCTCTGGACCCATTCGAACCAAATTTCACTCCGATATCACTCAGTCAGATACTACACCGTTGGTATCAATTACTTCCCGTCACCGGCAAATTTTTCCAACTTGGACTAAATCGCTACGGAACAGTATAGAAACACGTCTTACTTGGTTGCAAACACGTCTTACTGGCCAAATAGCCAGTTGGGCTGCAGACACCCGTATATCCCTAAAGGCAATGGAGGGTGGTAAATACAAATAAATGAATAATCCTTTACATCCTAAGTCTAGTTTCATCCAATATTTCACCTTGGATTGGGGGATGTTTAGTCTAGATATGTCGTATTTAGTTATAGCGGATTAACTCTAGATGAATAGGGCTCAACACCGCGCACGAACGGTCCAGGTTGTAGTGTCCTCAAAACCTCTCCTACAGGTTCAAATGATCTGTGGGCCAGATCCCCTATCATGCTCCTATTTATTGCGCATCCCTATCATTGTATTCCTTATGACTAATGATTATATAAAAACCAGAAAAAAAATGCCATACCTTGCAAAAATTGCGCCCAAAGATGGCGGATTACCGACTTTGAATTGATTTCGTTATTTGACAAAGAATAATTTTTTAAAAATAATTGGCTTGGACATTGGAAAGTACCAGTCAAGTCAATTTTTTCTAGTCGTTCACACGAAACTAAAAACTTCAAGACCAGTGGACATCAACGAAAAAGTGTGCAAATAAAACCTGTGGAGCACTTATTCTTCTTTAAAAACCACTTTTTATAATATTCGAAATAGTTCCTTGGAAAATACACTTGATTAGTGGTGAAGTGGTAAACAACATAAGAGCTGTCAGTCTTCTTCCTCATCAATGAGCATTCATATATGCAATGGTTATTAGCTAGATCGACATAATACAGTTTAATTACAATTACGAGCTTATATTTGTGCAATACTTTAAGCGCTAGTAACAATAATATGTATATAATTTTTTTTTTATATATTCTTTAATCTGTTTTGAGGACCTATTAGACGAGACCTCTCGTAAACAAATATGTGTTTACATTAATAAATTTTTATCCAGGCTCATACTTCCATCTCATCCAAATCAAGCATAAATATAGCCAACTAGGGCAAGGGCAGAAATTGGGTACTAATTTTAGGAGAAGGTTTCAATGTGAATTACGAAAGTGTCGGACACCCGAAGTGAAATAAGCTTTGTTTGCCATTCCAAAGCCACTATCTTAAAGAATGGCGGCATTTTATTCTAGAAAAAGCACAAAATTTTTACTAATTTTTCATTTCATATCTTAAAAACTACCAATCACACAGAAAATTTCAAGAAAACTTTAGAAAAGAATAGAATGGAAATCTTATTTTATTCTGGGACTAGGTCCCTCCAGAATAGCAAAAATGAATGAATAAAAAGAAAACCATATCTAGCCAAAAAACTGCAATAATAGTAAGTTTTTAATAATAATAATAATGAGTTTTTAGTAATATATGTTTTTACATCCTACATAAGGTCAGAACGAAGATAGAACGGAATGAAAAATGGAACCAGTGATCAAACGTGTAGTATAAACATTTTAACATAAATCTTATGTTGAATTTTTAAATCTTTAGAGTACTACCAAAGCAATAGTTGATTAGAAAAAACAGAAAATTAAAAACAAGTACAGTGAATTTTGTTATTACTTACTAACCGATGCATAGGGTTTTATATAGTTATTATTATTATATATAATCCAATCAATTTTTTTAAATGAGTCTTGCCAGTTTAATTTACACAAAATCTTTATGGATTTGGTTGACCTGTTAGGTGTGTAACTCCAGTCGCACAACTTGCTAGAGCAGCTGCATATAGTGCTATCATTTTTACACATTAGAGCTATTCCCTAGAGAAAATCGCAACACTGCCTTGGGTAACTGTTGGGTGTTACTATGTCATAATTGGAACCACTGCCAGCACCATAGTTGTGGACATATTGGTTATTATAGATAGGTGGATGTTTTATTTTTTGTTTTGTATGTTTTATGTTGCTTAAATCCATAATTTTAATTCAGGATACATTTGGAAATGAGTAATATTAATGTTGAATATTTAAGAATATTCAATAAAAACAGTGAACAGGGCATTATAAATTTAACTTTGTTGTAAATGTTTTACATCCATTCACTTTTATACCAATAATAGTTGGACATATAAAATTATAAATTCTTTGGTAGTACTATACATCTGTGCTAGGAACTCAGTAACCGTTTTTCACGGATTTCTGAAAGAAGCATAGGTCATATAATGCCATTAGTTGTTATGTAGGTCATAGCCTGCAAAGAGAAATCTAAGAAAAATTAAAAAAATGAATAATTAAAAATGAATAATTGTATTTATTGATGGTTCCATTAAAATTCACATAGTAACAACAAAATTATGCTAAACATTAAAATGAATAATAATTGATTTAATGTTACCCAAAAATTGTAATTTTATATATTTTAATTTTATTTTTATTTTAATTATAATTTTTTAAATCCTTACAATCCAAAACATGTCTCCTAATTATGCCTCAAATAAAGTTATCGTAGGAATTTGATGTTCATATTGATTTTAATTGTTTATATTTACTATGTCTTAAAAGGATTCCAAGCCATCTGAATCAAACAGTGCAATGTTTTTTTATTTTTCATAGCTAAAACTCGGTTCCAAAAAAAAGTTAAAATGATAATGACCTTTAATTTGAATATAAACATTGGATAAAAATAAATGATTGAAAAACGTAAGGAGCACACTATAAAATAGTAAGTAGCTGATGGCACATCAATGTTGAGACTGTTGATTCTTAAGTTCTTCAGACCTTAATTTTGAAACATGGGAAGTGTAGGCAATAAGCTCAGTGAGTCCTTTCAGGATATTTTAAACAGATAATAAGTACTATAGATAAGTCAGCTACTGTATGCAATGATTGACTGTAGGAGCCATACTTAAATGAACAGAAAAGAACAATGTTATTTTGTTGTCAGTAAAAATACTGAATATTATAGGATAGTTAAGGCGGTTGAAATGAGATGTGCTATCTCTATTTTATTAGACTGCATTAATGTGACTTCATTGTTTGTAGTACTGGAGACGCTTGAATTAGCGACTTTTTTATTAGCTGCTAATTGAGACACTATAACCTAAGGAATTTTCCAATAATAACTTAATTCAGTATTTTACTATAATTTGTTTACCTGATTGTTGTCATTATTCCAGTTTTCAATAGACCTCAAATTCTTTGTATTGGAAGAAACTATAAGAAATATATTTTTTAATGATTAATTAAATATGATAAAATATGTTAGTGAGTTGTTTTATTTTACAGGGACAGAATGTTTGGTGGAAACCGACGACACTTTGTGGTTTGCTTGCTCTCTTAGCTGCATTCTTGTTGATGTTCGTCCCTGAGACCAGAGACTCTCCTATGTTGGATACAATCTGCGAAATGAAGACATTTAAAAAATAGTCTCTTTTTTAAGATCATGAACTAAATAGTTGAAATATTCTATCATTTAAATCCTTGAAATGTGTTTTTTTTTTTATTACTAAAATAAAATTAATTAACTAATAAGTTAAGATTTAAATAAATGATTAAATGATAAATCTTCATTTGAATGTTCCTGTTTCGCTGGTCTTCTTTTCTGCTTTTATTTATGACTCACCATATTATTTATGACTATAGTGTGTGGGCCAGACCCCTTCCCCTCCCGTACTGTGCACCCTCTTCTCCAAATCCCTATAAATTGCAAATTATTGTATATCTTGTGACTAGTGATAAAAAAAAGAAAAAAAAAAAGGCAATGTTCCCAGAAAAAAAAGTGGCCGCACTTTGTCAAGATGGAGTCCAAAGATGGCGGTCTACCGAATTAGAATTGATTTAGTTTTTTAGTATTGTCATTTAGCATTTGGTTTATTTTCACCATTATCGTTTGTATCAAAGCTGAATAGTCAAAGAACCATAAGACATAGAGTAATATATTTGCTATCAGGTACTTCGCTCTAAGCCTCGAACCAAGCAATTCTGAATTTTCTTTGGTCAGAGTTAAGTCTCGATCCTATTCGTTTAGCTCAGACTGTGGAAAAAGAAACATTAAATAGAATGAACCAAAAATATCTGATGTGTACAAATCATGACTTCCTTGTACGCCTATTAAACTATAAATCGGTGGCTCAAAAATTGATCCGGAATTTGGTTACTATATTCCAAAGATTGCAAAATCTCAAAAACGACACCCGCCTTCGCGACATCCATTTATTGACGAACCTACACACACAAGATCTTGTTTCTGGAGGTCTCATGCCGTATTATATGTCGTTTTCTATCATTAGGTAACAAGTTCCTGGGATTTCTTCGTGTTCCGTGACATTAGAGCTATCAATATTCCTGAGTACAGGCATCGTTTAATGGGTTATCGAAGGTTCTGATTCCATTTTTACTTCCTTGTAAGAAGTAAAGGAAGTATTGTAATCGCGAAAATATTCGGTTTTCAGACTTCAACGGAAATGTCCATTTTGGCCATCCCTGAATCCATTTTGACTAGTTTCGTCCCTCTCCATTCTCATTCCTATAAAGCATTCTATATTCGACATTCCATATCAGAGTAAGCAATGATGTAAGATAGCTAAGATATTGTAACCTAGTTTGTAAGAAGCATTATAAATGTCATTGTAACATTTTGTTTAGACAATAAAAGTATATCTTAGGGTCTTCACAGTCGTGTGTTCGTTAATTCGCATAACTCAAAAACGGTTAGCCGTAGAGTTAAAATTTTGTATCTAGGATTACTGTATAATCTAGTTGTGAACCTCCCTTTTTGGTCATTGTATGATTACCGGAAGTGGTACTTCACTCGAAGGTCATTACGGATTTTCATCAAAAATTATATATAAATATAATGCAAAACTTCTTAAATTTGATATACAAGATCTATATAATAATATAAATAACATGATAAATTTTGGTCAAAATTGGCAAACCGGAAGTACTACTTTACTTCAAGGTCATATTAGACTTTCATCAAAAAATATACTAAAATGTAACGAAAAACATCTCAAATTTGGTAAATTAGACTTTTATATCGATATGAATGTATTTACTAGATGTTCGTTAAAATTGGTGAGCCGAAAAGGGTACTTTACTTGAAGGTCATAATAAACTTACATCAAAATTATATTAAATTAAATTCAGAAATCGTCTGTACGTACGTTCGTATTTCGCATAACTCAAAAACGGTTAGCCGTAGAAAGTTGAAATTTTGTATTTAGGATTGTTGTAAAATATGGTTGTGAACCTCCCTTTTTGGTCACTACTTAATCACCGGAAGTGGTACTTTACTTGAAGGTCATAATTGATTTCCATCAAAAATTATATTAAAATACAATGCCAAACTTCTCAAATTTGTTATTTATAACTTATATATTGATTTAAATAACATACTAGATATTGGTCTAAATTGGAAAACCGGAAGCGGTACTTTACTTGAAGGTAAAGACTTTCATCAAAAATTATATTAAAATATAATGTAAAATATCTCAAATTTGGTAAATAGGACTTTTATATTGATGTGAATGTATTTACTATATCTTGGTTAAAATTGGTGAGCCGAAAACGGTACTTGAAGTTCATAATAAGCTTACATCAAAAATTATATTTGAATTAAAATAGAAATCATATGTTTCGGTAATAAAGGTTACAATCGCAATTTGGTTTCCAAATCCAATTAAACATTTTTATTGCTTGTTTTAAGTGTTAAAATTGAGTGTAAAGTACTGGTTTTCCTCCCTATATGGGTGTGTGTGTGTCATAGATGGATGTCGCGACGCCGAGTGTTGTTTTTGAGATACTGCGATCTTCGGAAACCAGTAACTAAATTCAGGATCACTTTTTGAGCCACCGATTTATAGTTTAATAGACGTAAAAGGAAGTCATGTGTTGTACACATCAGTTATTTTAAATTGAAATTTTTATCGAGCATGCGCATTTCGAATTACTATTACAGTTGGCGTATCTCTGTTACACGTATCGTTTACTAAGTTTTCAATCACAACATATGATTTCTCTTTTAATTTAAATATAATTTTTTATGTAAGCTTATTATGACCTTCAAGTAAAGTACCCTTTTCGGCTCACCTATTTTAACCAAAATCTAGTTAATACATTCATATCGATATAAAATTCCTATTTACCAAATTTGAGATGTTTTACATTATATTTTAATATAATTTTTGATGAAAGTCTTTACCTTCAAGTAAAATACCGCTTCCGTTTTTTCCATTTTAGACAAAAACCTAGTATATTATTTAAATCAATATATAAGTTATAAATACTAAATTTGAGAAGTTTGGCATTGTTTTTTAATATAATTTCTGATGGAAATCAATTATGACCTTCAAGTAAAGTACTACTTCCGGTGATCAAGCAGTAACCAAAAAGAGAGGTTCACAACTAGATTTTACATGAATCCTAAATGTAAAATTTCAACTTTCTACGATTAACCGTTTTTGAGTTATGCGAGATACGAACGTTCGAACGAAAGTAGGTGCGTACATTCGCCACGATAAAGCTAGTCAAAATGGATTCAGGAATGGTCAAAATGGATATTTCCGTCGAAATCTGAAAACCGATAATTTTCGCGATTACAATACTTCCTTTATTTCGTATAACGAAGTAAAAACATTACCATCGCAAGTTAGTGTTTTGGTAATAGTCGCACCGAGGAAAATCTACCTCCACCATCCATGTCGAACTAAGTCGAATTAAGTGAACATGTATTCAGGTATATCCATAAAATTTCATCTTTGATTGCCATAAGTACTAAAAGAAAAACAGGAATCAATGAGCACCGTCATATGTATAACCATAATTTTTCAAACCTCTACTCTCAGAAATCACTGGAATCTTATCCTGTTTATTCAACATGCATTCTTGGTGCACGAAAAAAAAAAAAAGAAACGTTCTTTACATTGTCAAGGTGAGGATGATGGTATACCAGAAGGCCTCGAACAAGGCGTATCCAGAATGAGATAAGGATATCTGGAGGGAAGGAGGAGAGGTTAAGATAGCATGATCGAAGTATCGAAGAGCCAACACAGCACATAGGAAGCTACAAACGAAGGTTAATACCCACCTGACTAAGCCGAAGGGTATTCGCCCTCGGATCTGAATATATGAAATCTCAGAAAGTTTTAGGAAGAAATGAAATGAGAAACCTTAAGTAATTCTAAAATGTTATGCAGATGAACTGATCTCTAAGTGGGTTCAGCTCGGGAGAGGCTGAATGGAGAACTTAATAAAGCACAACTCTGCGTTATTCATTCCGATATGCCATTGAGAGTTTTTACTATTAACTATAATGATTGGCTTAAATGAAAACGAGTACACCTCGATACCATAGCTTTACTATAAGAAAAGAATAACATATGTACATATTTATATTAAATTATATAATACAAGAAAATAGCAATGTTATTAAACAATTGTCTTATTTTACATGACGGACGACTGCGCAGTCATCTAATAGTGAAAGCGTGAACTGGTTGAAGGAACGATTGTGTAGATGTCCTTTACAACACCAGAAGACACAATCCTATGATTACATAACTAAATTTATAATGAAAATCCGTCTCGTATACATTATAAACAGTGCTTCAATACTGAAGCATAATTTGAATAAGTCAATATTTCAATGCCAAGCATCTGAAAATGTGAATGAGTTGAAGTATAACACAATATCAATCCCAGGACATGGCATTGTTTGAGTATAATTCAACGTAACAATAGGGTGATAACTTTTTTTGCCAGCTTCAATTATAAAACGAAATAATCTACATATTATAACTTTAGTTAATTTAAAACTGTAATTTTATAAATAGTCATAGTACAATGGTCAGTACCTGCACAATGTTCGAGGAGTGCACATAAGAAAGTTTTTGGGTTCCCATGAAATGGCAAAGGTAGACAGGTACTCCGAAAATAATACCTTCCGGGATACGGATTTCACACAGCCCCCTTTTCTGCATTACGCACCATAAGTAAAGCAGAAGAAAATAAAGGAGCTAACAGGTATTAAAGAAAAAGTTTTGCAGAATCTTTGGAGTTGTATAAGACTGCTAATAAATTCACTAAGAATTTGAGAAGTTTAAAATATCGACTTTTAATTGGATGGCATTCAGCAGAAAGAAACCAATCCAGAAATTATGCGAAAAATGAATCAGTGGATTATGAAGATGAATTTGTGGATTATCACAATGAAGTTGTGGTTTTTAATGCTTACTAGTACTATCTCTGGGTCCAAACACCTACAATGGAAAATCGAAGTTAAAAAAAAATATTGAAAATAGAAAGGGATGCTTCTATTTCATGGAAAAGAACTAAACTACTTAATGAAGGAATGAGATGGTTCGGGAGGCGGTCAAAAAAATGGATCGAAAATAATAAAAACTATTTATTAGGAACCGACGTTTCGGCCCACTTTGCAGGTTCTCTTTGGGCTTGAAGCTCAAAGAGAAATGGAGGTAAAGGTGGAACTCCAAAGTGGGCCAAAATGTCGATTCCTAATATATAGTTTTTACTATTTATGATCCATTTTTATGATCGCCTCTCGGGCCATTTCATTCCTTCATAAAGTATTAGGTCAACTATTGATAAAAAATAAATAAATAAACCACTTAATTTTTCCAGTAAGACGAACTGCAATGTTATCCAGAGGTGCCCTCCCCAAGTCAACGACGCAATCGCGCTCTCTCCAAACTTACCGCTACTGCTCTTTTATGTGAATCCTATATTATTATTATTTATGAACATATTACATTATCTTAATTTTTATTTTATAATGCAATGTGTCTAAAAATAGAGGAAAGTTTTGTTGTATTCCTAAATTTTGGTTCACCCCAGTTTTTTGTTTTGCTGAACACGTACCTGAGCTTTGCTGACAGATGTTTTGACCGGAACTTTGTTTTTGTTGCAAAATCCTTAAATTTTTTTATTATATATATATATATTTTGCCAATATCTCGAAAACAATTAGTTTTTCCGAGAAGACCACCTTATGAGAAATTAAAGTATACAAAATTTCTACATTTTATGTCGATAAAAATGTCTTTACGATCAACCGTTAAGCCGCTGAAGAAGAAAAAAAAAATTATAAAGAGCCATTTATGGCTCTTTACGTTCAGTTTCCGTTAAAAATAGTTAAGCTACCCTACTGTTTTATTTGTTACTGATCTTTTATAGTATTTGACTTCATAAAAACACATTAAATATAAGAAAAGTGCATATTACTAATGTAAATTATACACGGAGCGTGTTTCGAAGAAAGTTTTAAAATCAAAGTGAAAGGGAAAATGAAAATTGTGAAGACAAATGATAAAAATAAACTTGGGGGAGGGAGGAGGAGAGATGGAAGCAGCGAATTGCAAAACTCTTTTCTTCCATTTTTTATTAAAATCGAGATAGCAATAATTATTTTTACTCACACTGTGAAGAGTCTAAATATGTCTAAACTGATTCCTTACTTTATTTTCTTACGTTTAAAAATCAATAGTGTTTCGTCTTCCGAAATATGAAAAGGTGAACCTGGCGCCATCTCACGGTAGTTGAGACAGTTGGGCCATAGTAACGCTCTATGCATGAAGTAAAGGAAAATAGGGGGGCTTTAAAGTACAACATTCAAGTCTGAACATAAAGTCCAGACAGCCAGCATTTTTTCTTAAGAGCTATTAAAAACTCGAAAATGACGGAGTAGATTTAAGAAGCTGTTTTCCTGGCACAGGGAAGAAGGAAAATGAGAGAGAAAGAGATGAGGAGAGGCCTGCAGGCAATAATCAGTATGAGTTGATTCAAGAAGCGCAGTAAAACACCTTTCTTTTTTAGCATGTTCTGCTATAATTCACCCACCTACCTTCAACATATTCTTCCGACAGTTCATCATCATCAATAGACCCTGCTATCAAAATTTAACTAACCCTGATAATCATAATTGTTCAAATTTTGGCTTTCTCATTCCGCATGTAATTCAGAAATATATTAATTATATTATTATTATTATAAATATATTAATATATTAATTCAGTAGTCTTTGTCTTAGACAGTTTCTTTTCATACAGTCCACTCCAATTTTCAAACAGATTTAATTTCAAAAGGTAATACTTTACCATTTAAGATGAAAGTATTAACACCGTACAAGTCCCGGTCCTCCGGGCCGGATAAATTTCAAACAGACATTTTCCTAAAATCTGAATTACAAATAATTATTGCATTGTAAAACAGTTATACCCTTCAATGCTAATTGATAATTTATACTCAATAATTCATTAGTTCATTAATCAGCCATTTTGTTAATAGCCCAATTTATATATATTAAGTTCCTAATTTTAATCAGGCATAATTTCTGAATATTTATATCATCAAATAAGATTAGGAACCATAATAGTAGTTTTATAGTGTAAGATTCGTTATTTAATAATTTATTGTAATACTTCTCAAAGGGCAGTATAAAGTTACCTTCTTAAGAGGTTAATTAAGTTTTTTGTTAACAAAGGCCATAAAACTTTAAAATTCATTTTAAATTAAATTTCAGTTTTATTTCATTGTATAGGTGGGTAGAAAATTATTACTATGTAATATCATGTAATTTTGTTTTCAATATTGTAATATACTTCATGCACAGAGCTCTTTCAATTAAATTTAACTGCCGCTTATTTTGCAACTATTGAACAATATGCCGGCTGACTGGACTTTATGTTCAGACTTGAATGTTGGACTTTAAAACCCTCTATTTTCCTTTACTTCCTGCAAAGAGCGTTACTATGGCCCAGCTGTCAGGACTACCGTGAGATGACGCCAGGTTCATCTTTTCATATTTCGGAAGACGAAACAAACCGCCCACCTTAATCAGCCCCTGGTGATTTAATTATAGATGCGGCACGCAGGCTGCTGCTGCTGGGAGGCTAAAATATACAGAAAGTAAAATTCTCTCTATCCAAAGAGCCATAAAATAAAATAAATAAACGTTGCTTCCAAAGAAGATGTAACTAAATCGAAAATATATAAATGAATTAATTAAATCGATGTCAATTTGTACATAATTTACTACAAAATAATGAAAATAATATTAATCTGAATTAAGGAAAAAAACCCAAGAAAAATAGCATACTTAATCGCCTTATTAAGTACCGCCTAATGAAAATTAACTTGCCTCATGACGGAATGGAAATATATTAAATAAATAAATGATACTTTTCTTTTTCTCCACAAGGGAAAAACAAAGGGATAACTGACGTAACCGCTCGGGTCAGACAATGTGAGAGTGCAGGTAATTCTGGTGACCGTGACAGGACACTGTTGTTCTTTAATAATTATTATTATTTTCTAAATAAACTGATGTTATTCTATCTAACCCCTAGTATTGGGATAGATAAGTTATAGGTCTAGTCTACTTCTTGTTGTTTGCTTGACTATTGGCCGTTCTTCATTCTCCCATTTTCTCTCTCTTCCTGTGTTAGGGGGACTTCTCCGTCATTTCGAATTTTATTTTCAATCTCAATTCAAAATGACTGATTCTCAGAAGGAGAAGGAATCGTACTACTTTGCGTCTTTATGCTCGTGCCGCTGTAACGACGGATGTGGGGCATAAAACGTTATTGGTATCGCTTCTATTAAACTCGAAACCCTTAGGCGACACCGATGCCGATGCCTTCGAAGCAAGACTAGCGGAAGCGAAACAATTCTGGACAGAGTTCCGGGACACCTGGAATGAGCGTGAGGAACTCACCATTAAAATTGGATCTGGTGACACATTCCCACCAACTTTATAACTCGAAGGAAGAGATAGTGAAAGCAAGTGGAGCCCTTCTATCTACACAGAAGTGCGAGGCAAGAAGGAGGGATACCATGCTCGCCGCTTGCTCCGCAATAAATCTAAGCGGAATTCAGGCGCACAAACCACATCTTCCGAAAATACCCATACCCACCTTCTACGGTGATATGCTGAAGTGGATACCTTTCCGTTACACTTTCGATTCTATGATCCATTCAGAACCAACCTTAACTAAGGTGGAGAAATTTCACTACCTGATAGGCGCTTTGAAAGGTGAGGCTGCTGCCTTAACTTCAAGATTCTCCGTAGAAGAAGATTCATCCGACTTGGCATGGAGACGGGTAGTGGAAACTTATCAGAATCCTCTAGTTTTGGCCAATATGCTAGTCCATCGTATGATTGAGTTCGACTCCAAAACTACAAGAGGTGACCTTCAGCGATACGAGTTGTTCTCAACAGGCGTAGCTGATGGCATTGACGCGTTTCGCGCACTCAAGCTGAACAACCCAGCCGATTTCTTACTAGCCACACTTGCATTAAGAGCATTGGACTCGGAAAACTCTAAGACAGTTTGAACTGTCATTGGAGTCCAATAAGGAATTCTCCAATGTGGACGATGTTATAGACTTCGTCCGCCAAAGGAAAAATGCCATAAGGATATCGCAGGACCTTGAAGGCTCTTCACGCAAGGGTCGCACCGTAAAATATTCTGTCAAGCACAATTCCATTGCGTTACACTCTGCCGGTGATGCAAATTCCTCCGTTAAGACCATTCAGAAGAAGAGATATCCATTTCAGACAGGAGTCCAGATCAAACAGGAGAATAACAATAATCGTACGTTGCCATTGTGTCCCCTCTGCATGGGCAATCATCCCCTTTTCAAGTGTGAAACCTTTCGGAGATTACCACTCGAGAAGAGGCTGGAGCACGTTCGCACATTTCAGGTGTGCTGAAATTGCCTTCGCAAGGGTTATGGAGTAGCCACATTCATCTCCAAATTTCGATGTCGCAACTGCAATTTACGACATCATACTATCATCAACAGTCAAGGAGGTAATGAGGTAGAAGCAAGCCTGCGTCGAGTCCCAGTGAAGCGGCATCCGGGGAGACTTCACTGGATTTAGATCTATACCTTTGGCATCTTCCGCCAATAACATGATACTTTTTGGTACTGCGAGCGCACTCATAAAGGTCAAACGAGGAGACTACCACCTCGCCCGTGCGGTGCTGGACTGAGGGAGTCAAAGCTCATTCATCACTAATGCGCTTGTCCGCAAAATAGGTGTCGAAATTATCCCTTCTGACAACCAGCCTTGGTGAGTCAGCTATGCCGAAGACACATCTTAAGGGTTCGACGTCATGCACTGTCCATCCATGCGAAGAAGAAGCTGAGTATAATCTCTCGCCCATTGTAGTCGACCGTATCATCACTGCCTAGCTGTGATATTCCGGCGTCTACGATCAGTCGCATAGTGTGCCACCCACTAGCTGATCATACCTGAATTTGGGGAGTCAGGAGTTGTCGATCTATTAATCGGTGGCGATTTATACCCACGCATTCTCACTGGAGCTTCCTACCCTTCTGGAGTCCAAGATCTGTACCTAACTCCTACTGTATTTGGATTAGTCGTTTCTGGAGTAGTTCATGACTTGACCCTAACCGCTTCATGCTCTCTTTTCTCAGGCTTTTGGGAACTTGAGGAGCCCACATCAGTCGACAGATCCGATCCTTACGATGTTCAGTGTGCGCAACACTTTGTCCACACTCAGAGCCGCAATGACGATGAAAGATATGTGGTCAGGTTATCCTTCAAGACCGAGCTTCGGGAATTAGACAACAAGAAAGCAGCGCTTCGCGGGTTCTAAATGTTGGAATCGAAATTTCAGAGACACCCTGCTCTTTCTGACAAGTACAAGAGGTTGATTGGAGAGCATTCCGAGTTGGTGCACATGTCCCCTGCAATGACCAATTCCGATTATCTGATACTCCATCATGGGGTATGGCAGGAATTTCCTCACGGTTCCAAGTTACGGGTGGTGCTAGACGCCTCCTGTAGCTCTACCGGCCACAGTCTGAACGATTTAATTCATTCTGGACCTAAGCTGGAGACCTGTATAAGGAGACCTGTTCATAATCCTCACGAGGTTTCGCCTACATGCAATCGTTGTCTGCGCCAATATTGTGAAGATGTACAGGCAGATCGTTATGCATCATGATGACAGGAAGTACGAGCACATTCTTTGGCGCGATGAAACCTCACAGGCCACATACGGAGTCAGGTAAAGCTCTTTTCAAGCTCTCCACGTGATTCGACAGCTGGTCAAGGATGAAGGCTTATAATTTCCACTTGCCTCAAACGGAGTAAGCAATGAAATGTACGAGGAGCTGAAACACCTGAAGAGGCCATCGAGCTTGTCTCGCAATTATGTGCAATGTTGGAAAAGGGCGAGTTCAGTCTCAGCAAATGGGCATCTAATGTTACCGATGTGTTACCATTCAGTAGCGAACTAATCAAATTAGTCCCCATTCATAACCCAGAAAACGCTTTACCATCTCCCTCAGAACGGATTACCAAACGCATAATGTTTTCAGCAGTGGCAAGAATTTTCGATCCGTTGGGCTTGCTAACTCCGGTGATATTCATGGCGAAGTTTCTTATTCAAAGTGTATGGAAGGTTGGTTTAGGCTGAGACGACGATCTGACTGACGAGCTCATTGACGCATGGAGGATATTGGTGGTGGATTGTCAAACTCTTTCCTCCATATCCATTTCTTCCAGCGATACATTTCACACGCGCAAGCCAAGCATCATCTGATCGGATTTTGCGATGCATCTTCCCATGGATATGCAGCAACGCTGTATGTCAGCTATGAGAGGCCGGAAGGTGAGGTGAAAGTTCCGCTAATCAAGAATAAGTCAAAGGTAGCACCACTGCGATTCGTCACCATCGCTCGTCTTGAGATATGTGGCGCGCTCTTGCTCACTCGTTTAGTATCTTCCATCACGCTACAAATGGCACATGATGTGATCTGCTGCACAGACTCACAAGTAGTCCTTTCATGGCTTCACACTCCCACTCACGAGCTAGGAGTGTTCGAAGCTAATCGCGTGCCCCAAATCCTTAACACCATCGGAATAGACTGCTGGAGACATTCGGAGGACAACCCCGCCGATTTAGCTTCGCTTGGTTGCGTTCCCAAGAAGCTGAAGGACGCCACCATCTGATGGAATGGATCATAGTGGCTGAGCTCACCAATTTCGTATTGACTTTTGGGAAGACCGTCGTGATGAGCAGCTTAGTATCGCAGCAGTACGATTTTCATCTTTTCGAACTCTCACATATAATGGCAACGTTACCCAGAGCAAGATTCGCTGAGATCCGGTTGGCTTCGCTCAGACTGATGTTGATTACGCCGGTCCCTATCTGATAAAGGATTCCAAGGGACGAAACGCCTTCTTGGGAAAGGCATATCTCTGCCTTTTCATTTGCTTGCTACTAGCTACTTCCCTCGTCAAAATCGAGGCCCTGTTGAATTCTCGTCCACTATGCCCCCCACCGAAGATGGAACCAGCTTTGATTTCCTTACACCAGAGCACCTCACATCACTTCCTCCACGCACAGTACACCTCAGCTCGGTGCCACCCCTCATGTCAAGATGGAAGATGATAGAGGTCTAGGTCGGCCATGTGTGGAATCGCTGGAGAAAAGAATAGCTCCACACTCTTCAAAAACGACATAAGTGGACCGAGAAAAAGCTTACAGTAAACGTAGGTGACTTAGTCATTCTTCTGAAGAAACGGTCCCTTGTTGGTCAATGGCCCGTTGCCAGAGGATCAGCAACTTTTCCCGGCGGGGATGGAGTTACCCGCACTCTCACAGTGCGTACTCCTTCAGGTAGTTGTCTGACCCGAGCGGTTATGTCAGTTATCCCATTGTTTTTCCATTGTGGAGATAAAGAAAAGTAGTATAATTTATTTATTTAATATATATCCATTCCTTCATGAGACTAGTTAATTTTCATTAGGCGGTACTTAATAAGGCTATTAAGTATGTCATTTTTCTTTCTTTTTTTCCCTTAATTCAGATTAATATTATTTTCATTATTTTGCAGTAAATTATGTACAAATTGACATCGATTTAATTAATTCATTTACATATTTTTGATTTAGTTACATCTTCTTCGGAAGCAACGTTTATTTATTTTCTTTAAAGGCTCTGTGGATAGAGAGAATTTTACTTTCTGTAAATTTTAGCCTTCCAACAGCAGCAGCCTGCGTGCCGCATCTCTAATTAAATCACCAGGGACTGATTAAGGTGGGCAGATTGTTTCGTCTTCCGAAATATGAAAAGATGAACCTGGCGCCTTCTCAGGGTAGTCGAGACAGCTAGGCCATAGTAATGCTCTCTGCAGGAAGTAAAGGGAAATAGGAGAGGGGAGGGGGCTTTAAAGTCCAACATTCAAATCTGAACATAAAGTCCAGACAGCCGGCATTTTTTCTTGGGAGCTATTAAAAACTCTCTTCATCCAGCAACCAGTAGACTACAAAACTACTTATCTACAGTGTGAAAAAATGGAAGTAAGGAATTTTACCGTTCACCCCTTAACTTATATCTGTAGGTTTTTGTTTGTAAAAAGTTAAAATGCCAGTTAAAGTAGTCTGTAGAAATTCACTGGCCTATCCTTTATCATAATTGGATCCTTCTCAGAGTCATCTGCTGTATATATAGAACAGAAAGCTATAATTATTTATCTATACTGCTAGTCAGAACTTAGATTTGAAACAGATGTTATTGGTAAACAACTTAAAGAACAACCTTATAGTGCGCCTGCGCCTAACAATAAGCTTTTATTATTGAAATAAGGATCAACTTACGAATTATGCACGCAACTTAAAGAATGTTAAACAAATTAAAATGTTAAAAAAATACTGAAGAACTTTTATTTGAAAATCTACTTGATTTTAACTTTATCTAGTATCTTGTATTCTTGAAGTATCTTTATCTACTTCATTTTCATCCCAATCTCGCCTTTACGGCTTTACGGGATTCGGAAGCAATCCTTATACCACTGATGTCAATTTTCCAATAGTTTATATGATTTTTTATCTTCCATGCAGAACGGTCTCCATCTTCCAACGGTCTTCCCGTTACTGGTCCTCTTCTATTTCTATTACCAGGATTCTAGTGAGGTGGTCCCACCGTTCCTTCCAGTTGTATAAGAATTCCTTGAACTGTAAGACATTTTCTTTATTCACCAACCGAGAAAAAAATTTCTAACGATTCTCATCATCTTAGCCCTAAATGCATGAAATGCGATTCAGGTTCTCGTCTCTGCCAACCAACACATTTCTGCAAGAACCAAGGCTTGCCTATCCGCAGCCACAGTTTCTTGAGCAGGTTTTGATGCACCTGCACGTTACCAGCTTCATGAATGCAAGGAAATCAGTGGTGATTGGTTCAAGATCGTTTCTGATTACCTTCCAATCATACCCTTCCGCACGTTTCTCCCCCACTATCCATTGCTGAACCTAGTGGTACGCTACAAAGATGAGTGGCTACATCTGTTGAGGGTGGTAGTAGGACGAGGCTCTGAACGCTGATCTCTTGTACGATATGAATCTAAGTTGGTTCCAAGAGGGTGCAGTCCTCTCGTTTTAATCATTCGCAAGGGCATGTATTCAAGACAATGTCTGAGTATTGGTAGCAAATTTGAGTGTTACGGATTTTTAGAGCAGAATTCCACTAATTATAATATCACCGAATTTAAAAAATAATGTTTAAGTCAAACGAGGATATGTTTTTGTAAATTTCTGGAGCAGAATTCAAATCTTTATAATTTCAACCGTTTTAAGAAAACTTTAAAAAAAAAATCGGGCGAAAATGTTTGCTTTTTGGAGCAGAATTCGAATAGCTATAATGATGATATCTAAGAAAATCGATGAAAAATGGAAGAAGTTTCACGTGTTCTAAAGATTTCTAGAGCAGAATATTTAGCTTTAATGTCGCCCGATTCATGAGAATTTTAAAAAATCAGATGAAATTTGGGTGTTTCGAGGATTTATAAAGAAGAATTCAGCTCATATTTTTCATAATCAGGGGTGAATAGCCAAGCTTTTGAACCTTTCAAGAGCTGAGTTTAGCTGAAATATTACTTTTCAAGAAAATTGTTGAAAATCTGAAGCGAATTCGGCTGTTTTGGTGCTGTCTGGAGCCGAATTCAGTTCGTTTTTCGTTAGGATCTTGCGATGCTAGTAGAGGGAAAACAGGTGAGCTGGTGCACCAAAACATTTCAGCCAATCAGGAGCCAGCATTTGGTCACGTGACCTATGGGGGGAAATTTGAATTAGAATATTTGCCTCGACCTAATCTTAATTGACACGTGGTCTTGCCTTGACCCTATCTTAACCACCACGTGGTCTCACCTCGAACAAACCTTAACTATTAGGCCACGCCCCTTTTTAGCCACGTGACCCTTATGCCCCGCCCCTTTTAGTCACATGGTTCAGTCACGTGACCCCTTTGTACCCTCTGGTCTACGATCCGCCCATAAGGATTAGTCACGTGATCCAGTCACGTGACCCATGGAAACTCCTGACCTATGCTCCGCCCACAAGATTTACCCCCTCCACCCATTGAAGCGTCAGGTACCCACCTTATAGAGTATGAGTGTACCCGGCCACCATTTTGTTTTTCTTACACCCGCCATTTTGTTTTTCTACCGTTTGAGAGTCTTGAGGTTTTGTCGAAGGGTCAGGTACCCACCTTATAGAGCATGAGTGTACCCGGCCACCATTTTGTTTTTCTTACACTCGCCATTTTGTTTTCCTACCGTTTGAGAGACTTGAGGTTTTGTCGAAGGGTCAGGTACCCACTTTATAGTCTGTAACCTTCCCCACGGTTATATAATCATAACCTATACGATGAAGGGTCAGGTACCCACTTTATAGGCTGTAACCTCTCCTACGGTTATATAATCATAACCTATACGATGAAGGGTCAGGTATCCACTTTATAGTCTGTAACCTCTCCTACGGTTATATAATCATAACCTATATGATGAAGGGTTAGTTACCCTCTTAATACTCTGTTACATTCCCAAAGTATACATAACCTTTACATTGTTTTCGTGTTTGTGCAACCTTCTCAATGTTTACATAATCTTTACAATGTTTAACTTTACCAACATGTAAACAGGTTGGATCATGTATAGACAAGTTGGATGATGGCTAGGTGAAATACAAATATGGACTTTGAACTGTTTATCTCTAAAACAAAAATAAACAGTAGGGCTTCTTAATCCTATAACAACTGTTGGACTTTGAACTGTTTATCTCTAACATATAAATAAATAGTAGAGTTCCTTAATCCTATAACTGCTTTTGGACTTTGCACTCTTAATCTCCAACCATTCTTATCTCGCTGAAACATAAACAAAACAAATTTTCAATGTACTACGTATTTTTAATAGCTGATAGTATAAATAATAGTCTTAAAAGGATTAACTTGTCAATTTTCTACGTATTTTTATCCTCCGATAGTTAAATAATTGTCTTAAAAGGATTAACTTTTAATCCATTAAGTTCCTATCGAACTTTTAATCTCTAAAATATATTAACAAATCGAAACGATGGTATCATGCTGGCCAAAGAGGTTGCACCTTTTAGTTAATCCTTCCGCTAAAAAGTAAACAAATTTAGCTGTCGCAATAATGCTCTCTCTCTTAATCCTTCCTTTAAAAGTAAACAATGGACTTTGAACTGTTAATCCTCTATCATTACTCATCTCGCTGAAACATAAACAAAACAACTTTTTAATCTTATATGTATTTTTATTCTCTAGTATAAACTATTAAAACGCCGTAAAAGAATTAAATATTAAATGCTTAAAGTTTTTTTATCATTTACAAACAATGATAAAGAGCCTTTTAATCATTTCATAATATCTGGATAGATGACGTCATTATTATTAGCTAAAGTTTTGTACCTTTTTCAGTTCTCGATGTTTACATTTTATGCAATTTTTCCAAATTTTTACCTTTACCTATCTATTTCTTTTTTAAATTTTCTATAACCTCCTCAATGTTTTTACTTTTTCTGTCCGCTAGGGCGCAGCACCTTACTCCAGTAGGTGATTTTCCTGGCTAGTTTATATAATGTTCTCAATGTCTATGATTTATGCAGCCTTCCCAATGTTTACGTTTACCCACCTATTTGTTTACGTTTTCTTTATCCTTCTCAATATTTAAATTTTATGTAAATATAGTCTTCTCAACTGATTTTTTGCCTTTCCTAAATTGTTTTTTCCCTTTTCTGAACTTGATTTAATTATAACTAACAACCCTGGTTCTTAATTGCACTCGTATCAGACCTTGCGATATCATCGGCTCCTTTCGGCTACTCTCGGATACCCTCGGAGCATTGCGGCTGGGGCCCGATCATCGTCCTCGATGTTGCTCGTTCGCTTTCGATCTCCATTTGTATGATACTATGTTTTTTTGTGTTTTTTTTTCATTCCTAATGATGCCCGAATTGGCGAAACGTTGACTGGTCAGATATTTACTGCTGTTAAAGAGACTCCAATCTTTATTCAGGATTCTTTCTGAAATATACAAATAATTTAGAAATATTCATATTAACCCTTCTCCATACTCGCTTCATAATTCAAATTGTTTGATTTCTTTCATGAAATGATAACTATTTATTAGATATTTCTATATCGTCTCCGGGTCAAAATGTCTTGTTTTGTGCAGGTGACTGTCAATATTAGAATGTTTGGCATGATCGGATTATAGATAATACTAAAATTAACTCATATGAGCACAATCGTGGTAGTTATAGCACAATTATGACCACACTTTTTCCTAAAAATACCATAAGTTCGCCTATGAGGCACCACTATCAGTACTTGTTTCCTCATCGAAGTTTGTTTATCGATTAATCAACAATCAGTTCAATCAATTTTGACGAGTCCATCTTGCTTTTGCACACTAACTTTCTGTTGGACAGAACATTTATGGACTTCACCAGGATGAGAACCATTGTTAAGAGGTGTTTCATAGCACCCTAGGATTTTAAAATGAGTGGCCGATAGAGGGAAAATGAGGTAGTTCGAGCACAATGCTGATCACACTTTCTACGAAGAATAGCATCAGGTCTCGTCTATGAGACATTTTTTCCCAGTTACTTTCGCCTTGCCGAGGTGTGTTTATTGGTAAACACAGCAATCACATACTAGATTTTATTTGTTTTTATTAGATTGATATTTATTTTTTATTAAGAGGCGGAAGCTGGACCTCATTAAGACTCCAATATCTTTTGGTAATCAACTCCAATCAATCCAAAATGTTAAATATTTCCTCGAAAAAACATAAATTTAACGGAAGGTATTAGCTCCGTCCTCATTTCATAATTCAAATTGTTTGATATCTTTCGTGAAATGAAAACTATTTATTAGATATTTCTATATCGTCTCCGGATCAAAATGTCTTGTTTTGTGTAGTTGACTGTAAATATTTTATACCCCGAAAAGACGGAAATTTAACAGAAGGCATTGATCACTTTCTGAAAAGTTAGACGAGCTGCGGACATTACATGTGACTATAATCCATGAGTCATGCGCTGGATAAATTCTACTGTCATAATATTAATCAGGGATGGGTGACCTTAGTAGTTGAGCTCCTCTAAATATCTACACTCTTAATAAGAATATAAATTTTTTAATCCAATTAACACTTTTGCAGTGTATCGATGATTATTAAAACTATCAACACAACTGCATGCGACCTCTATTGTCTGTTTTAAGAGCTATTATTCAGCTTTTTTTTTTTTTTTTGGATGAAACTGTGATCAGAATCTAACTATCACGATTTTGTTCATATTAGTCACTGTTAATATTATCTGTCATTTGATGATGGTAAACATTCTAATATTTACAGTCACCCACACAAAACAAGACATTTTGATCCGGAGACGATATAGAAATATCTAATAAATAGTTATCATTTCATGAAAGATATCAAACAATTTGAATTATGAAATGAGGACGGAGCTAATACCTTCCGTTAAATTTATGTTTTTTCGAGGAAATATTTAACATTTTGGATTGATTGGAGTTGATTACCAAAAGATATTGGAATCTTAATGAGGTCCAGCTTCCGCCTCTTAATAAAAAATAAATATCAATCTAATAAAAACAAATAAAATCTAGTATGTGATTGCTGTGTTTACCAATAAACACACCTCGGCAAGGCGAAAGTAACTGGGAAAAAATGTCACATAGACGAGACCTGATGCTATTCTTCGTAGAAAGTGTGATCAGCATTGTGCTCGAACTACCTCATTTTCCCTCTATCGGCCACTCATTTTAAAATCCTAGGGTGCTATGAAACACCTCTTAACAATGGTTCTCATCCTGGTGATGTCCATAAATGTTCTGTCCAACAGAAAGTTAGTGTGCAAAAGCAAGATGGACTCGTCAAAATTGATTGAACTGATTGTTGATTAATCGATAAACAAACTTCGATGAGGAAACAAGTACTGATAGTGGTGCCTCATAGGCGAACTTATGGTATTTTTAGGAAAAAGTGTGGTCATAATTGTGCTATAACTACCACGATTGTGCTCATATGAGTTAATTTTAGTATTATCTATAATCCGATCATGCCAAACATTCTAATATTGACAGTCACCTGCACAAAACAAGACATTTTGACCCGGAGACGATATAGAAATATCTAATAAATAGTTATCATTTCATGAAAGAAATCAAATAATTTGAATTATGAAGCGAATATGGGGAAGGGCTAATATGAATATTTCTAAATTATTAGTATATTTCTGGAAGAATCCTGAATAAAGATTTGAGTCTGATGTTAAAAATTAGAGGTTGAAGTCTAAGCAGTAAAAGACCTACTCAAAGGATATTATCAATAATGTAAAAGAAAATTATGGATTCGGTCAAACATTAGGTATGGTATTATTGCCGAACTGTATTTTGCTATTAGAACTTGATGAGAAATAACTAAAAATCAATAAAAACCGCTAAAATTACTAAAAAACACTAAAATTGTGAGACTTCAAGTTATGCAAAATGTAAATATTTGGAATTTTGGAGGAGAAAGTGTGGTCAGAAATTGTGCTCCAACTGCCAAGATTTCGCTCATGTTAGTTACTGTTAATATTATCTATCATCCGATGATGGCAAACGTTCTAATAATGGCATTTTGCTCATATGAGTTACTGTTAATATTATCTATCATCCAATGATGGCAAACATTCTAATTTTGACAGTCACCTACACAAAATAAGACATTTTCATCCAAATTTCATCTGATTTTTTAAAATTCTCATGAATCGGGCGACATTAAAGCTAAATATTCTGCTCTAGAAATCTTTAGAACACGTGAAACTTCTTCCATTTTTCATCAATTTTCTTAGATATCATCATTATAGCTATTCGAATTCTGCTCCAAAAAGCAAACATTTTCGCCCGATTTTTTTTTTGAAGTTTTCTTAAAACGGTTGAAATTATAAAGATTTGAATTCTGCTCCAGAAATTTACAAAAACATATCCTCGTTTGACTTAAACATTATTTTTTAAATTCGGTGATATTATAATTAGTGGAATTCTGCTCTAAAAATCCGTAACACTCAAATTTGCTACCAATACTCAGACATTGTCTTGAATACATGCCCTTGCGAATGATTAAAACGAGAGGACTGCACCCTCTTGGAACCAACTTAGATTCATATCGTACAAGAGATCAGCGTTCAGAGCCTCGTCCTACTACCACCCTCAACAGATGTAGCCACTCATCTTTGTAGCGTACCACTAGGTTCAGCAATGGATAGTGGTGGAGAAACGTGCGGAAGGGTATGATTGGAAGGTAATCAGAAACGATCTTGAACCAATCACCACTGATTTCCTTGCATTCATGAAGCTGGTAACGTGCAGGTGCATCAAAACCTGCTCAAGAAACTGTGGCTGCGGATAGGCAAGCCTTGGTTCTTGCAGAAATGTGTTGGTTGGCAGAGACGAGAACCATGTCGTCGACATAGACCTTCAGGAGAAACTGGATTTCGACTTCTCTGGCTTTCAGTCTGATAACCCAGATCAAGAACCCTTAGACGAAGAAGGCCATTGTGGGTGAAACATAGGCCGGGAGGTTACGCTGAAGGATGTGAAAGCCTTTTCACTCTACATAACTTCTGATAGATACCTTATCAAATACATATTGATCTCCTATTTCCCACATGCAGTGTTCCGGAGATAGCTGAGCTTGTGATCAAGACCTGAATCGCATTTCATGCATTTAGGGCTAAGATGATGAGAATCGTTAGAAATTTTTTTCTCGGTTGGTGAATAAAGAAAATGTCTTACAGTTCAAGGAATTCTTATACAACTGGAAGGAACGGTGGGACCACCTCACTAGAATCCTGGTAATAGAAATAGAAGAGGACCAGTAACGGGAAGACCGTTGGAAGATGGAGACCGTTCTGCATGGAAGATAAAAAATCATATAAACTATTGGAAAATTGACATCAGTGGTATAAGGATTGCTTCCGAATCCCGTAAAGCCGTAAAGGCGAGATTGGGATGAAAATGAAGTAGATAAAGATACTTCAAGAATACAAGATACTAGATAAAGTTAAAATCAAGTAGATTTTCAAATAAAAGTTCTTCAGTATTTTTTTAACATTTTAATTTGTTTAACATTCTTTAAGTTGCGTGCATAATTCGTAAGTTGATCCTTATTTCAATAATAAAAGCTTATTGTCGGCCGAAAGGAGCCGATGATATCGCAAGGTCTGATACGAGTGCAATTAGGAACCAGGGTTGTTAGTTATAATTAAATCAAGTTCAGAAAAGGGAAAAAACAATTTAGGAAAGGCAAAAAATCAGTTGAGAAGACTATATTTACATAAAATTTAAATATTGGGAAGGTTAAAGAAAACGTAAACAAATAGGTGGGTAAACGTAAACATTGGGAAGGCTGCATAAATCATAGACATTGAGAACATTATATAAACTAGCCAGGAAAATCACCTACTGGAGTAAGGTGCTGCGCCCTAGCGGACAGAAAAAGTATAAACATTGAGGAGGTTATAGAAAATTTAAAAAAGAAATAGATAGGTAAAGGTAAAAATTTGGAAAAATTGCATAAAATGTAAACATTGAGAACTGAAAAAGGTACAAAACTTTAGCTAATAATAATGACGTCATCTATCCAGATATTATGAAATGATTAAAAGGCTCTTTATCATTGTTTGTAAATGATAAAAAAACTTTAAGCATTTAATATTTAATTCTTTTACGGCGTTTTAATAGTTTATACTAGAGAATAAAAATACATATAAGATTAAAAAGTTGTTTTGTTTATGTTTCAGCGAGATGAGTAATGATAGAGGATTAACAGTTCAAAGTCCATTGTTTACTTTTAAAGGAAGGATTAAGAGATAGAGCATTATTGCGACAGCTAAATTTGTTTACTTTTTAGCGGAAGGATTAACTAAAAGGTGCAACCTCTTTGGCCAGCATGATACCATCGTTTCGATTTGTTAATATATTTTAGAGATTAAAAGTTCGATAGGAACTTAATGGATTAAAAGTTGATCCTTTTAAGACAATTATTTAACTATCGGAGGATAAAAATACGTAGAAAATTGACAAGTTAATCCTTTTAAGACTATTATTTATACTATCAGCTATTAAAAATACGTAGTACATTGAAAATTTGTTTTGTTTATGTTTCAGCGAGATAAGAATGGTTGGAGATTAAGAGTGCAAAGTCCAAAAGCAGTTATAGGATTAAGGAACTCTACTATTTATTTATATGTTAGAGATAAACAGTTCAAAGTCCAACAGTTGTTATAGGATTAAGAAGCCCTACTGTTTATTTTTGTTTTAGAGATAAACAGTTCAAAGTCCATATTTGTATTTCACCTAGCCATCATCCAACTTGTCTATACATGATCCAACCTGTTTACATGTTGGTAAAGTTAAACATTGTAAAGATTATGTAAACATTGAGAAGGTTGCACAAACACGAAAACAATGTAAAGGTTATGTATACTTTGGGAATGTAACAGAGTATTAAGAGGGTAACTAACCCTTCATCATATAGGTTATGATTATATAACCGTAGGAGAGGTTACAGACTATAAAGTGGATACCTGACCCTTCATCGTATAGGTTATGATTATATAACCGTAGGAGAGGTTACAGCCTATAAAGTGGGTACCTGACCCTTCATCGTATAGGTTATGATTATATAACCGTGGGGAAGGTTACAGACTATAAAGTGGGTACCTGACCCTTCGACAAAACCTCAAGTCTCTCAAACGGTAGGAAAACAAAATGGCGAGTGTAAGAAAAACAAAATGGTGGCCGGGTACACTCATGCTCTATAAGGTGGGTACCTGACCCTTCGACAAAACCTCAAGACTCTCAAACGGTAGAAAAACAAAATGGCGGGTGTAAGAAAAACAAAATGGTGGCCGGGTACACTCATACTCTATAAGGTGGGTACCTGACGCTTCAATGGGTGGAGGGGGTAAATCTTGTGGGCGGAGCATAGGTCAGGAGTTTCCATGGGTCACGTGACTGGATCACGTGACTAATCCTTATGGGCGGATCGTAGACCAGAGGGTACAAAGGGGTCACGTGACTGAACCATGTGACTAAAAGGGGCGGGGCATAAGGGTCACGTGGCTAAAAAGGGGCGTGGCCTAATAGTTAAGGTTTGTTCGAGGTGAGACCACGTGGTGGTTAAGATAGGGTCAAGGCAAGACCACGTGGCAATTAAGATTAGGTCGAGGCAAAAATTCTAATTCAAATTTCCTCCCATAGGTCACGTGACCAAATGCTGGCTCCTGATTGGCTGAAATGTTTTGGTGCACCAGCTCACCTGTTTTCCCTCTACTGGCATCGCAAGATCCTAAAATTCTTCTAATATCGATAAATTGAAAGCCATTAGAAAGAACATTTTAAAAATTAAGTTCAAGTTTTAAAATATAAACATCCATTTATTTTAATTCAAGAGGGCGAAATTGTCTAACAGCCACTTATATCATGTAAGAGCTTGATATACTTTTAATACGTTTGGTTGTGCGTGCATTGGTATGACGCGTGCATTGATGTAGCAAATGTAACACATTTGCTACATCAATGCGATTTTTCCCATCCGTTGATGAAGCTATTCTTCTGTAAAAAGTGAAATGGGTTTTACAAATAAGTAACTGATACACCCCAAAGAGGAACTTGTTTTGGAGGCCATAGCTTCAAAGACTGTTCATCTACTTCTGCTCTTACGGAACTCGAGGACTTCATAAACTAGTCCAGGCAAACTAAGCCAGAAGATGACAAATAAACAAAAAAAGTCATGTTATTCCAATTTTTCTGGAATGTGTATGGGGGGATCTCCTGTACACGCAATAAAAAATCCCCAGCGATCATGGTGCCGTGGGTAGTGGAAGGGGAAGGGGGAGATTTAAAGGGACTTTCTCACGGTTGCGTTCACATATCTCGAAGATGGTGCGTCGTAGAAAAAAAAAACATGGAATGAAAAATGAAGATGACAAAATCCCCAATATATACTATATACATTATTTGGAAAAAAACGAACCGTTTCCGAGTTATCCGCTCTGAAAAATGGGAAATTTTTCGAAAAATTGTTTTTTTCGCCAAAATTGTTGTCCTAACTCCTTTCCACATTTTTTCATACACAAAGGTGTGAATTGAAAAGTTTAAGAGAATTTAATTCCTTTCAAGAATATATATACAAATGCCAATTTATCTTCAACTGGTCAAAAAATATAGCAATTTTGTGGTTTATGCAACACAGCCATGAAAGACCTGGAGATATTTTTGCCACTAATTTCTTTTGAAATGTGTCATAGGATGTCTGATCAAGTATAATGTATTATAATGAATTCCCGTGATTACGTTGCCCCGGGGAGAAGGGGATGATGAATGAACGAGTGAAGGAGAAATCGAAGAGGAAATAAAAAATAGTAATAAAAAATAATACTTCAAAAAATGTATATTTTAATATATGTTTGTTGATGTAAGGTGAATGCTTTCATATATAAAAATAAATGCAAAACAGTATACTTTTAAATTATTCAAAAAATGAATTCAATTAAATAAAATGGAAATTGGCACTCGCACAATACAAACCTTCATTGGTAATACCTTTGCAGAAATGAAGCAGTCAAAGAAAAACACTGTAACGCCATTGGCTGCTATGAGCAATACCATCAAAGTGAACGATGAGCTACTGGTGGTTGACCCTTTGATGATTTTTCCAAGGAGTGTAATCAGCAAGACGGGAGATGAGGAAGTTGTGAACCTCCTGAATCTCTGTTTCCAATGTCATTGTTCGATGAGGGAGGCATGAGGAAAATGCAGAAATCTGCCCTATACAAGGAATTTTCCGATAACAACAGCCAACATTAGGATGTAAAAAGTAGTTTTACTCCCGTCGATGGTAGTTTTCTCCTTCATCGCGTCAAATGGATTCCAGGAAGCACCTTTTCAGCAATTTGCCAACAATACGCAATGTATGTGACCAAAAATAAGTTTTGGTATTTTATGGCTGTTTCGACTTTCACCACAATACTTCAAATTGCTGTATCTTTTGACCAGCTGAAGATAATTTGACATTTGTACATCTACTCTTGAAGGGAATTAAATTCTCTACAACTTTTCACTTCACGCCTTTGTGTTAAAAAAATGTGAGAAGGAGTTAGGACAATAATTTTGGCAAAAAAAAACAATTTTTTGAAAAAATTCCCATTTTCCTGAGCGGATCACTCGGAAATGGTTGTTTTTTTTCAAATAATGTACCAGTATAATAGCATATATTGTAGGAAATTTTGTCATCTTCATTTTTCATTGCATGTTTTTTTTTTCTACGAAGCACCGTCTTCGAGATATGCACGCGCAACACTGGGAAGGTCCCTTTAAATCGTTCCCCCACCCCTCCCTCTCCCCTTCCCCACGACTCCACGATCGTCGGGGATTTTTTATTGCCTGTGCAGGGGACTCTCTCCTACACATTCCTGAAAAATTGGAACCACTGACTTTTTTGGTTTATTTCTATTATTTTGCCTAGACTAAGGGAGGATTTATGGAAACCAATCACAAGGGATTCACTAGACTCTGCATATTTCTCCCGACTCTGTATAAATACCCCTCCCTCCCTTTTCCACTTAGCGGATAGTTAGTCTTAAATAATCAGTTAGACTATATCTGTTAGTGTTATAATTTCAATAGAATAGTCCTGTTTATGATCATTGTAAACATTTTTTATTAATAATCTTTTTTTTTAAGTTCAAGTGATTTAATTGACTCTTAAAAGTGAGTTTCGGTAAGAAACAAATTGTACTAGATTAAATCGTCATGTAGCTACAATGTGAAAAAAAAAAAATAAAGGTGCTGTAAAGAGTTTTTTTTCTCACGTTTAAAAGTTTTTTTTTTATTTATTGATAATTAAAAACCGCGAAATACAGCGCTTGTAATTATCGTGAGAATTTGTTCAGTGTTACTGCTCAGTGCCGTCCAATTTGGAAATAAATAAAAGCAGCTATATTTCAAGGTGTTAAATTAGATTCTTATCTTAAGAATTGTTGTCTTGGCCGGTTCTTTACCTTTTTATAATCACTTTAATTTTGTATAGTCTATTACATCTTTTTTGGATGTTTAACAAGTGATATTTCGATTTGTCCTGTTTTCTGCTGATCAGTTGCTTAAACATAAATTTTTCCAGCTATTGTTAAGTTGCCATAATTTTCTTCTTCAGTATGAGGTGTATACTTTCCTTGAAGTGATGTACTATTTCTTATTGTATTTTATCAGCATATACAAGATCTTTTTTTTTTCTGCCCCGAGGCTAGCTGAATTGACCTAGTGGCTATTTGTTTACAGTTATTCCATTATCTTGGCTTTTCGTTTGGAATCTTTCTTTTACGTATACCCTAACAATTATTTTATGTCTCTTTTCGAGATTTACCGCTTCTGAATTAATTATTTTTTTAATTTAAAACTAATTCAATAACCATGTTTTCACATTATAATTTCTCAGAAATTATAATTATAATGAATTCAGAAGCATATATCCTCCGTTTCATTTTTAAATCAAGGAAAGCCAAGCTGTGGGTAGCAGTCAGTGAGTTAATTCCATTATTTGAAGCCCAGTGTAAGTAAAATATTTCTATTCAAAAGTAGGGAACTGTTATTATTGATATAGAGAGGATTTCTTAGGATGTATTATTATTCATTAGTAAATTTTACATGTTTTTAGCCCTGTTTAAGCCGATCGAGTTTATATATTTGTATTATTTTATATTTGCCACCACGCACTCAATTAAATTTCCGAGTGGATATGTGCGTTTGTATATCTGTGTCTGTGTGTTTGTGAACAGCTTAGCTCAAAAATGAAAAGTTGTCCGAAACTGTAAATACGTATTTAAGATAGGATGCATGGCATATTACAGCAACTTTTTCGCTAAAATCGACTTACCGGAACGGCCATTTTATATCTTCCATTTTATAATTTTTTTTTCTTCATTTTTTCGAAAATGGCTCGAAAGATTTTAATGAAATTAGCCTAAAGTCTTTTCCTCAAAGCTCTTTAACTTTTCATCTATGAAGTTAATATAACAGGCGGCGCATAACTCAAAAATTATGCATTTTATGGTAAACTGGCTGAACCTGCACGGCGCACAGTGGTCGAAAAGCGGAAAAAAATCTATTTTTTAAGGTATTATAAAATTAATTCTTTTTTTACTATTAATAAATACATAAGTTACCTGAAATATTTTACCAATTTAATTGGAAAGATTTCAATTTTTGCACCTGCAACAAGCCTTTCCATTCCAATTATGGAAAAATGTTGGATTTTCAAGAAAAAAATTGTCGATATTATTATTACTATTATAGCCACTCATATTTTTTTTTCTTAGTCCGATTTTCCTTTGTAATCAACAACAGCTATACCATAGAATATATCGAGTGAAAAGAACATCAATTTTTATTGTGTTTTTTTATAAATAAAAATAATATACCGAATAATAAGTACCTCCAGCTGCGCCCGACTGCGTCTGTGTGCACAAATCGATTTTGAAAATGAAATTGCTATTGGTATTTGTTTATTGCTTCCTCAGTACCGAAGTTGTCAAATCCATATGACGGGCATAACTCCTGTTATGTTAATCTGATTTTGATGACATTTTTAGTGATTGTGCATATGGTACCCGGATGGCCCCATATCAATTTTATCAAATTTCATTCACTATTTTCCATATACATGCACAAATGTATATTTCTTGACATACCTATTTATCAATAATGGTTTGCCCGATTTACCTCAAACCTGAAGGGAAGCTGGCGATTAAAGTAAAAATGATTTCTTATAAATTTTGTCCAGTATCATTAACTATTTTTGCTTACGCATGCCTAAACGTATTTTCCTTAACGTACAGATATTTCAAAAATGGCTTGTCCGATTCAACCTAAACTTGGGGGAAAGTATAGTATCAATGTTGCCCAATTCCATCCACTTATTTCGTTTAGGCACGCGCAAAAGTATTTTTCTTGGCACATCTATATTTTTAAAACGGCTCGTCCGATTTGGCCTAAAGGTTTAGAAAATGTTGACACTAGTGTACGAATGATCCAGTATCAATTTTATCAAATTCCATCGATTTAAATATATACATATTACATTTAATGTATACATTTATAAATCTTTGTATTTTAGTTAAATTTATCACTTTGGCCTTAAGAAATGATTAGTCGTTTAAAAAAAATATTTTTTCAGGTTTGATTTATTTTGTGTTAAAAACTCGAAATTTCATCATATTCAAAACCTGAATACGTTGGAGTTTCTGGTATTAACCCGAAACAACCGAAATTTGCCAAAACAACAATTAAGCTTCACGTTTTTTTTTCCCTTGATCTCCGATTTTCTTAACTATCAAGCAACTGAAAGCATCATTTCATACAATAATTTCGCACTTTGTAGTAAGCTTGCTTCCACATGTATGAAGTTACCATTACAAAATTAACTATTGCTTCCTTGTATGAAGTAAAGGAAGTATTGTGATCGTATTCTAAAATTTTCGGTTTGATTCCTGAATTCATTTTAACTAGTTTCGTCGTGACGTCTGTACGTACTCGTAAGTTCATTAATTTCTCGCATAGCACAAAAACTGTTTGCCGTAAAAAGTTAAAATTTTGTATTTGGAAGTGTTGTAAAACCTAGTTGTGAACCTTCCATTTTGGTTACTATATCAACACCAGAAGTGGTTCTTTACTTGAAGGTCATAATTGATTTCCATCAAAAATTATATACAATGCCAAACTTCTCAAATTTGTTATTTATAACTTATATATTGATTTAAATAACATACTAGATTTTGGTCTAAATTGGAAAACCGGAAGCGATACTTTACTTGAAGGTAAAGACTTTCATAAAAAATTATATTAAAATATAATGTAAAACATCTCAAATTTGGTAAATAGGACTTTTATATTGATGTGAATGTATTTACTATATTTTGGTTAAAATTGGTGAGCCGAAAACGGTACTTGAAGTTCATAATAAGCTTACATCAAAAATTATATTTAAATTAAAAGAGAAATCATGTGTTGTGATTGAAAACTTAGTAAACGATACGTGTAGTAACGCCAACTGTAATAGTAATTTGAAATGCGCATGCTCGATAAAAATTTCAATTTAAAATATCTGATGTGTACAACACATGACTTCCTTTTACGTCTATTAAACTATAAATCGGAGGTACTTTTACCCTTTTCGGCTCACCTATTTTAACCAAAATCTAATTAATACATTCTTATCGATATAAAATTCCTATTTACCAAATTTGAGATGTTTTACATTATATTTTAATATAATTTTTGATGAAAGTCTAATATGACCTTCAAGTAAAGTACCACTTCCGGTTTTTCGATCTAAACCAATCAATATATAAAGTATAAATACTAAATTTGAGAAGTTTTTCATAGTAATTTAATATATTTTTTGATGGAAATCAATTATGACCTTCAAGTAAAGTACCACTTCCGGTGATCAAGCAGTGGCCAAAAAGGGAGGTTCACAACTAGATTTTACAGCAATCCTAAACACGAAATTTCAACTTTATACGGCCTACGGTTTTTGAGTTCGAAAAACGAACGAACGTACGTACGACCGTATGTACGAACCTACGTGCGAACGTACGTACAGACGCCACGACGAAGCTAGTCAAAATGGATTCAGGGATGGCAAAAATGGATATTTCCGTTGAAATCTAAAAACCGAAAATTTTCGCGAATACAATACTTCCTTTACTTCGTACAAGGAAGTAAAAAATAAGAATTTTTTAAATTAATAAATAATACTTTTATATTTCGGTTTACTATTTTCTATTATTGACAATTTGTTATCAATAAAAAAAAAAAAAAGGAAATCTGAACATTTCAAGATACGTAGAATCCAAAAATCGAATAAGCAAAAAATCAATCAATCCGTCCCACAGTGGTCAAAACGTGGAAAAAAATCCATTTTGCAATAGTTCACGAGCCCATTTCCAGGATCACAAGGGAAAATGGCATTTTTACAATTGTTTTTGCTTAGCTCAAACTCGTTTAACCAAAAATCAAAATGTGTCACTTCATTTCTACTAATATATCTATGAATATGCAATGATACTGTTGGAATATTTATTTGACATATATGACACTTGTGGGTGTTTGAAGGGGTTTTTAAGCCTTAAATACATAGATTTTTTGTACTTTTTACTTACTTCTACACAGTAAAGGAAGTATTGTAATCGCGATAATTTTCGGTTTTCAGATTTTAACGGAAATATCGATTTTAACAATCACTGAATCCATTTCGACAAGTTTCGTTCGTACGTATAACTCAAACACGGTCACCGGATTAGTTAAAATTTTGTATTTAGGATTGTTACAAAAATCTCGTTGTGAACCTCCCTTTTTGGTCACTACATGATTACCGGAAGTGGTACTTTACTTGAAGGTCATTATTGATTTTCATCAAAAATTATATTAAAATGTAATGAAAACTTTTCAAATTTGGTATTTAAGACGTACATACTAATATAAATAACATAATAAATGTTGGTCAAAATTGGCAAATCGGAAGTAGTACTTTACGTGAAGGTCATATTGGACTTTTATTAAAGATTATATTAAAACACAATGCAAAATATCTCAAATTTGGTAAATTAAACTTTTATATCAATATACATAAAATGATAGATTTTCGTTGAAATTGAAGAGCCCCAAGTGGTACTTTACTTGAAGGTCATAATAAACTAAAATCAAAAGGTATATCGATATTTAATACAGCGATAAAGCGATAAATTTAATAAATGCGATTTTTTTCCACTCTAATTAAACAATTTTAATATTTGTTTTATGTGTTAAAATTGAGTATAAAATACTTGTTTTCTTCCCCATTTGTGAGCTGAACAATTCTGCAGCGGGAGAATAACTTATAAATTAAGCGGGTTCTTCCGCTTAAAATGTTGAAACCGTCGATTTCCAATGCTTTGTCTGGACAGAAAACGACATATATTAACGGAATAAGACCTTCAAAACATGAGCTTATGTGTGTGTGTGTGTGTGTGTGTGTGTGTGTGTCAATAGATGGACGTCCCCACGCTGTAGATACTTTAGGAAGTCATGGGGTGAAATAGCATTTTTAAAAGTGTGCATAGTATCCATGTGCGTAAATCCGCGAACTCCGTTGATATTTTGATTTTAATTCATTAAATAATTGTTCTGGCTGAACGTCCCCAGAAAGGGATCTAGGTGGAATGTGATGGAGAAGTTCCGAAAATTTACTCCATTATGTTTATTAGGGTGCTGATTACGAATTTCAATTTTTCCACCTCAATTTTTTTCTGAAAGTATCGAGAAAAAGCAAAAATCGTACTGTTTTTTTTTTTGTTTTTTTGCTCATTACTTGAAATAATTAATTTTAATTACTTCTAATATCCATTTCACATTAAATTAAATAAGAGTAAATTACCTACAATTTTGATTTTAAAGATTTCTTTGTTTGGCCTCTCTGTTTTGAAGCGAAAAAGAATCGAAATAAGGAGACGCAATGTAGTTGTCAAATGGGAAACTGGAAGGCAGTGGAAAGATTTGAAGAAGTTATAAAAATCTAATTATTTATGCTTTTTGGGGTGCTGAATGTAAATTTCAACTTTGCCAACTCAAATTTTTCCAGAAACAAAAAATGCCATAAAATGCTTATCACAATGTTATTGTCATAAAACTGCAAAGCTGTAAGTATAATTGCATAGATGGTGAAACATGCCTTATCTGCAAGATTCATCTGCATGGTAACACTATTTAACCAATTGGGATGCTCACGAAAAAAAAATAAGAAGGTATGAAAAATAATACCGAGACTATTGTAATAGGGCGTTTCCGAAATTTCAGCATGGCCATTACCAACGAGAATGTCATCAACATGCTTCAAGTGCCATTTGATCCTTTCGTAAATAAATTAAAAATGCGAATTCTGGATCTCTGATATGTACTTAATATAATTACTTAATATATATTTTTTTTAAAATATATATTTTATTTATATTGTACTATGCTTTATATTTAATTTATATCAAATATAAAAAGATATATTAATGATATGTTAAAAGTTTTTAAATGATTATTTTTTAGTAAAATTATATTTTATTAATGTTCGTACATATTTTTTCAACTGTCACTTTTATTTACCCAATTATTTTCCATGTCTTTTGAATTATATTTTGAAATCTTTAACTCCTGTTAAATCGGAGTCTGCTGCAATCGATTCAGCGTTAAACATATATTAAAATCACCCTCCTGTAGTGTTATTCAGATAAAGACAAGAGAGAGGCTAGTTTTTTTCGCAAAAGGGCCGGTTTTTGACCACAGTGCGCCGTCCGCAGCTTTTCATCGCTATTACTTGTTTGATTTTGCTGAGATTTGGCACCAAAATCACAAGTCACCCCAAGAATGTGTGTGTCAGAACTCCGTATTACCTTCCGCCGTTTCTTTTCAAAATGGCGGCCGATTCGATATCTTATACGCCCATAACTATACGCCATATTTATGAAGATATAGGAAATTATGTGAAGTGTTTTGTAATCAGCATATCAAGGCTTTTGGTGTATTACCTTCAATAATAATAGACCTTTGTTATCGACCTATAAATAAAAATTAACATCCCCTCAAGATTTGAGGTTTTACCTTTCAATATGAGAAGAATCAAAAGTCGAATAAAAAAAAAATCTCTCCGTCCGCCATCTGCAGTTCGCGGCCTTTCTCAATGACAGCTCTGCCAATTTTCTTATGAATTGGCCGAATTGAGATTTTATGTTGATGTTTTAATTTACGTGTTATCACAAAAGATTGTACAATGGGGGACAATGTGGGGCACTTAGTGGGAGAGTTTTCGATGTGGGACGAGAACCCAAATGCGTTACAGTCCCACCTAATGTGGAACGTTTAGCCACTTTAAGTGCACGGAATTGTCGTACTGCAATTGTTTAAAGAAAATATTTTATTGAATTTTTGTGAGACAGGACCAGAAGAGTGTGCTATTGAGAATATATTAAGTAGTGTTTATGTGAGCTCTTTAAAATCTTTTAAATAAATAGATTATTACCACAGGGTGGTAAGGGAAAGTCGTGTGATTCGCGCACCAAACTTGGTTTTTATTAATGCATGGTGTTTAAAATTCTTGATCAACTAAATAGTTTGTATCTAATCCACAATAAAGTCAAATTACTTATTATTCTTGTTTTCATCCTTCATCTTATAAGAAATTTTGGTTTCTTTTATCAATATTATCGTGCAACGATAACACAGTCCAACGATGAAAAAACGTTTGTACTGAAAATACCTTATTCCTAAAGTTTTTAGGGTGCTGAATCCAAATATGATATTAAAAAACCTGTATAACCCTAAATTTCTTCACATTTTATAGTTAAATTTATCAAATTAAGCGATTTTTAAAGAATTGAACAGCTTTCAGTCTTAGGCCTCATGAAACAATTAGGTCTTAAGTTAGGCCTCATGAAACAATTTGTAAAGACTTTGCCTAAAGATGGACCATGTTTCAAGTATCTCTGCCAATTCAAGCAAGTCGTTACAAAGTTCTTGGGAAATGAAAAAGAACCAGAGTATGTTTCTATTGCAGCTAACATGTTACAGAAGTTTAAAAAGTTAGGATGTTTGATGAGCCTGAAACCTACGGAAAACTATAGGTGATACAAAAAAACTAAGGCCAGATTTAGATTCAGCAACTATTAAAGTTAAATAAGTTTTCAAAAAAAGTTTTTTTTGTTTACCTGTGTAATGGTATGTTTTCATCCAACAGCAGTTTTTGGAAATGGACCCGATATTACTAGAAGAAGCACTGGAGAAGAAATGTAAAAACCGTAGATGGTTAATATGGATATTGTTCCTCACGACAAGTCCAACTATGTTTAATGCCTCACACCTAGCATCATACGTGTTTCTTGGAGGAAACCCTTCTTTCTTCTGCAATGTCCCGGAGCTTGTTGAAGCTAACTGGACAAAGGAACAAATATGGGAGATTAGCAGTCCTGGGTTGGTTATAGTTGATTTTTTAACTAATCCCTTCTTTATTTTCATAATATAAATGCATTAATGAAGTATATTATTATAAATATCTAGATTGGAGAAACAAAGCTGTGTTCATTATGCCTGGAATTACTCTTTATTGAAGGATTTGCATTTCGATGAAGCTGTTAGTTATTGCAATGTGACACAAAAACCAGGTGTGGTAAAATGTAAAAGTTATATTTATGACGAAAAGGTAGTTCATCAGACAATAGTCAGCGAGGTATGTATTAAAGGTGTTATATTCCATCATTAAACATATTTGTAATCTAATAATTTATTTAATTGATTAATTTTATATCCACAGTGGGATCTTGTTTGTGATGATTTGCCTCTGAGGTCAACAGCTCAGGGCAGTGTTGCAGTTGGAAAGTTTTTCGGAGCCTTGTTCGTGGGGTTGATCAGCGACAGGTTAGTATGGATCAAAGGTTTTAGCCTTTAGATATAGTGAACTATTTTTTTTTTCTGATCTTAGTCATCCATTTCATTTAGCTTTTTTACTTTTATTTGAATAATAACTTGCACAAATTAAGTCGGGTAAGAAGGAGCGTTTCTTATAGTTTTTTGTATTTGAATCGAATGAGACCATTATCATCGCGATACAGTCTATTGTTAAGAAGTTATTACTAATTTTGTGTTTAAATTCTGGAAGTTTTTTTGAATTTTGCGACTGAACTACATACATGGTGTTCCGTGAGTCACGGGAAATATTTAAAGAAGTGATTATGGACCTCCAGGGTACCAAAAATGTTCATATAGACCCATGGTCTGAATAATCAGAGGAATTTAAACAACTTAAAACTTCACATATTTATTTGAACGATTGCCGTGGACAAACTTATGGCATTTGAGATAATATGGAAGATAAGAGAGAAACTGTCTGAATTAAACTGCCTGTTTAAAATCCAATTTTTTAATAAATTCAAAGAAGTCCTTTTTAAATTTTGATATTAGTTTCTGTTCTGTTTCTGGCCAAATCTCATGTTTTACTAAAACGTTCTGGATTAGTTTTGCCCGAATGTTGTCCAGCTGTCAGCAATCACAAAGTAAGTGCTGAAAATTGTGTATTTGTCCGTCGTGTGGGCACTTGGCGTCGTGTATTATGTTAAAGCGTGTAAAGTATTGTTTAGTTTGGCAATGCTCAGTAAGAATTTGTGTCAACTTGTGGTCAGTACTGAGATTCGTTTATAGTTGTCAGGAATGATAAGGGGAACAAACTATGAAGGCTTAGTGATTTCAATGAAACAGACCAGGTATGATTCCATTTTACTAATATATCCTTTCTGATATCTCCTTTAATGCAAGATATTGGAACCTTATTACATGTTATTGGAAGGTCACTGTTAGCAGCTAACTTCGCAAGGGTTTCTACTCTTTCATTTCCATCAATTCCTGAGTGCTCCCTAATCCACACAATGTTTATGTTTTTATTGAGATATTGTAGATTAGTCAGGTTGTTTCTGTTTTCGTCAGTAAGTCCGTCATGGATTTTTGCGTTTTGAATGGAATGTATAACATTCATGTTGTCTGTTTAAATAGTGATGTCCGTGCATGTGTCTGTCATGTGCTCAAAAAGATATTCTGTAGCTTTGAGGACAGCTAGGCTTCTCCGCTTGGTTGTTTGAACATTCCGATCTCATTCTACACTGAGTTTCTACTACTTTTTTATTTTTATCTTTCAATATCCAAGCACATACCACGTTGTCTCCATCCTTGCTAAATGAGTTTATGCGTCAGTTTGTTCGTGCGACAGTAATTGTGCGTGTATTGCAGGATGAATCCAGTATTTACAGGCGGTTGGGAGGTCTATATTTTCGTGTAGTATATTGTTGTAGTTAGTATGTCGATTTTTAATGTTAATTAGATCTATGGTTTCGTGTATTTTCATATATATCGGAACTATTCTTGCCAAAACGCAAGTGGCTTCATGAGATATAGTACGGTAAGACTTACTATATTTTTATTGCCATTAATCTTTGTAGCCTTTGGAGTTTCTTGAGATTTGTTTTTAGGAGCAAACCTTTATGCCACACCTGTGCTACGTATAATATCTTAGGCAAGAAAGCTCCGTGATACATATTCTTGAAAACATCCGATTTAAATCCCCAAGAGACCCTCGCTGCTAATCTCAGTCGGTTAATAATTTGCAGAATCTGATTGTAGATATTGTCTATGTGTCTTTTTCAATTTAATTTCTGGTCAAAAAGCAGGCCTAAATATTTTAACGTGTCTCGTTGTTTTGTTTGTGTCAAATTTAGTCTTATGTTTAAATTTGGTATTGCCTGTATTCGTGAAAATATTATGAATTCTGTTTTGTGAGTATTGAAAGAGAGTTTATTTAGGTTCGCCCACCTTGTTAATCTGGATAATACTAAGTTGGTGACAGCTTCGAGTTCTTCAATGTTTCGCAGCTTGACCAGCAATAGAATATCTTTGGCGTATGCTATCAGTTTGGTGTCATCTGGCAACTTTATTTGGAAAATAGTGTTTATTATTATTATATTATTATTAGTATTATCGTCTTGAATTAAATTATTGAGCATGTTAGTTAGGGTTTCTTTGGAATTCTTTGTGTATTCGCCATTGTCAGTTAAAATGGTATGTAATGTCATCCTACTTTTAATTTGGTTCGAAGCCCATTTGAAAGACCAGTTCCAGGCTGAAGAATTATATGCCTAAGAAGTATATGCCTTCCATGATTCCATTTTCGATTTCTTTAATAGACGTTTGTAGTTCCGTGTCCTCGTTTGTTTTTTTAAAAAATAAATTACTCGATTTAGTTAAAACCGTCGTTAATTTCCTGGCTATAGTGTCTATATGCATTTCCCGTAAATGTATGATTATTTGCCGTTCTAGTTTTACCAGTTCAAATGTTTTACCACCGACTGCTAAAAATTGTCTATGTAAATGAATATAGCAATTAGTTTTAAAATTTTCCAAATCCGCCTTATCGGTAATGTAAAGCGATTAAATTGGTCTTCTGCTCGCTCTTATGCTTTGGTTATTTATTTCAATAACCTAAGATTATACAATTGTGGTCGGAAAAGTTTGTTTCCTTAGATATTTTACAATTTTTTATATTAAAGCCTCTCATCAAGGGGGTAGTTAGTAAGCGTAAGATCAATGTTACTTTTTCCAGTTGTACTTTCGAATGCGGTCAATTCAGACTCTATATTTAGCAGAATCAGGTCTTTAGAAAGAGTAAAAGCCACTAAAAATTTTCCTCTTTCATTCGTCGGTTTGTCGATCCAGAATTTAGACCGACTATTAGAATCTATTCCAATAATAATTTTCTCTCCATTGAATTTTAATAGAATTGTCTCCAATGTATATATACATACATATATGTACATGTATATATACATATATATATATATATATATATATATATATATATATATATATATACATATATGTATATGTATGTATGCATATCATTCATTTAAAAAATTGTAATTTAGGTTTGGAAGAAAGAAGATATTTATATTTTCATCAATTATATTTATGGTAGCAGGCCCTTTGGCTGCTTTTGTAAATAGGTACGTGATGTTCATTGTATGCAGACTATTGATAGGAGTCGCTAGTGCCGGACTCTTCGAAACATGTTTTACAATATGTAAGTAGTAAATTAAAATGACACTTTAAATATAACATAATAATCAATTGGATCATTCTCCTAGAAAGGACGAATCCTCGTTCCCTCGTATTTATGGCTTCACTGGCAACGAAATACGTCAGAATTTTTTTAATTAATAAAAGTATGACTAGTAGAGTAATAGTTAACTACAATAAATAACGTAATTACAATGATTTGAGGAAAAAAAATTAACATCAAATTTTTCATTCCCTCTCTCTGTCTTAAACAACGTTTTGAAAATTTTAAAAAATAATAAGAAATTGGAAAATTACTTCGCTTCAGTATTATCAGTTCTGATAAGGAGTGGCCAGATGATTCTAAAATTATTCAATTTAGAGTTTCAAAGATATTGTGAAATGGTTAGCAGTGAATTGACAAAATGTTCCAGAGTTTGGTTTCGTTCCCTCATCCGGAGATAATTTGAGTTCTAACGAGGACATAAATCACAATATCAAATGAGCACTAAATAACGGCCATAGGTCTCACTGTTTTCAAATTAAGAAAGGGGCACGCATGCTGGAGTGTGTTCAATGCGGTCTAGAGATGCCAGCAATTTTTATTTCTTTTAAGGCGGCTCCGTATTTTTATTTGTGATAAATTATTTATTTTTATTGGAATCGTACCAACATAACGTTTGTCCTAAATTTCCCACTTTGCATTATTATGTAACATGTCAAGGCTATTCCCATTATAAGTTGACGTATGCATGATAATATAGAAGGATCAATCCCTAATTATTCCCATAATTGTTGTTTTTTAATTTATTTGTATATGGGTAATAAATGTACTGCATATTCAAAGTGCACCATTATAAATTCATAAGCAGCACAAAATTTCAATATTTTTATTTAAACAATCCAAGAGCTGCATAATAATCCAAAACATCCGGTATTTCATGCCTTAATAATTCTTTCTCAAGATTTTTTAAAACTGTATTAGAATATTCAATGTACAAAATGATAAATTCATGATGAAATAATTAGGTAAAAATTTGAATATTTTCATTAAAACACTCTCTCCCCCCCCCCCTCTCTCGAGCTCCATTATAATAAAAATATCAAGGCTTTTATGCCGTAATTATTGTATTTTACGTTTTTTTGATAAAAACTGTATTAGGATATTCAAAGTACACGACGATAAATTCATAACCAAAAAATCAGCTCAAAATTTCAATAGTGCCATATTAGCACACCTTTGGTTTGCATAAAAATCAAATAGATTTTCATAAGATAAATTGCTAAGTCAGTACGACGTCATCATTTTATATTTGCGGTTCATTCTCTCAGTGTAATTAAATAAGAAAAAGAAACATTTATTTTTCTTTACCCGTATAACAGATTCATTTTTGGAACAGCAATAGATCTCCACCTTATAATTCTTTATTAGTGTATAATTTATAATAGTGTATATATAATAGTGTATAAGTATAAGTTAGTGTATAATAGTGTATAATTTATTTTTCTTTACCCGTATAACAGATTCATTTTTGGAACAGCAATAGATCTGCACTATAATTCTTTATTAGTGTATAATTTATAAAGTTAAAAAAAATATTTATAAAAAAAAAAATTATAAAAAAATATTTTGGATCACATAAAATGTAATCGCTGATTTATTCAATTCGAAGTTCACTGCACTGCTCTTCGATATGCAATGTTTTGGGTGATTCCATTTGATATATCTGTAAACAAATCACTTGGTTTTCCTACACGGGAGCAATTTTCCATGAGACGCAATGCATTATTTTCCATGAAAAAATATGGATTAACCAAATTTAATCCCCATACTTGTAATTTCTGATCTTTATTAACGTGGAGTGTAATGCAATTGTGACCAATATTTGGTTGTTGGAAAGTAGAAGGCAGAGACTGGCAGTAATCCAGAAGCGAAAGGTCCAAAAGACGACCCTGACTTATAATGTGGAAAAGTCAATGGATGATCATATAAGGCAGGGATATAGTGAAAGATTCTAAAATCATATTCAGGAAATAACTGCGGAAGAGAAAACAACCATAGAGAACAGATGGTGTTCATAGAAAAAAACTATGAAAAAAGGTGCTAGAATCCCTGTAGTTATTGCGAAGTCCAAAAATAAGGATTGGTACGACGAGGAGTTCCAAAAGGTCATATTTAAGAGGAATGAAAGATAAAATTGCTCCAGAGAAGGACCAGAAAAAACAAATGAAGAGCAGGTAAAACTGAGGGCAATAGCAAAGAAAAAGAGAACAATAGAATGGAAGAGCTCTGCGACGCCTTCGATAGGAAAGAGAACAAGAAATTCTACAAAGGTGTGAAAAACGTTCGATCTGGTCTCGAACTATGTCCTGGATGATGAAGAAAATATATTAGCAGATGAAGGTAGAATTCTTGAAAGATGGAATCAATACTACCAAAAGGAATTAAACATCTCTTGTTCCAGGGAGTTGAACATGGAAGATGAAGAAAGGAGAGACGAAATAGAAGATGATGAGGTACCGCTGGACAGTGAAGAAATTATAGAAATCATAATGGAGCTTAAAAATAATAAAGCTGCCAGCATTGACGGCCTCCCCAATGAGCTCCTTAAGTATGGTGAAGGAGATCTTTGGAAGGAACTTTATCACTTAATATGGGATATATAGGTGGAAGAAATGATGCTTTGAGAGTCGCCAGAAGCTGTTATCTGCCCTGTTTATAAAAAGGGGGGAATATTTCACTGTAATAGTTATCGGGCTCTGTCCCTCCTCAGCACTGCATATAAAGTTTTTTTAATAGCCGTATGCCGAAGAGTGAGTATCTACATGGGCTGAAAAAACAATTTATGAATGCCAAAATGGTTTTAGGCCGGAAAGATCCACAACAGATCATCTATTCTCACTCAGGCAAATATTCCAAAAGTCGCACGAGTATAACATTAAGAGGGCTTATGACAATATTGACTAAAAATAACTGCTGGTGGCACTAAACAAGATACATATGCCCAAAAAATTTATCAGTTTGATTAAAATGACTCTTATAGACACGGGATGCAGAGTTCCATCCCACATGAAGCCCATCCTCACACATCGGAAGCATTTAAAGTGGAACGTAGTCTACATCAAGGAGTTTCTATTTTCCAGTACTTTTTAACTTGGCTTTGGAATATGTCATCAAATAAATTAGAACCAAGTCAGGAGAGCACTTCTACAACAAATTAATTTATCATACGATGTAGTAACCTGGTCAAAAAACTAAATGCTTAAATACCACCAGAGATAGTATTTTTAAGGAAGAAGAAGTCCATGAAAGGTGACCACAACTTCCCAGCCTGCCGGTCATTCAAGTACCTTGGAGGAATCGTTACCCTTAATAACGAGATAGTCATAGAGAGATTGGCATAAGTGCCTTATCTGCGATTCAAATACCTCTTCAGAAGTGCTAAGCTGCTGATATATAAAACTATAATTAGACCCACAGGACAAATGCAGTAGTGAAATCTGCATCGGGTATGGCTGCTTCAAGTGAGGATATGCTCAGAACATGGGAAAAAAGAGTTCTACGGAAAATATTTGGGCCAGTAAGAGAGAGTAATGGATATAGGATAAGGATGAACACCGAACTTAAAGAGTTATTTGCCGAAGTGAATGTTGTAAGGGTTATAAAGAAAAGAAGATTAGGCTGGCTTGGGCATGTGGAAAGGATGCCTTCGTCGCGATTCCAAAAACAAACGCTCTACGGTCATCCAGGATGTTCAAGAAGGAGAGGCTAACCTCGTAAAATATGACGTGGAAGAAGACCTCCAACAACATAGCATCCGACGATGGCGTACCAAAGTGGCTGATAGAGTGAGTGAGTGATTGAGTGAGTGGCTGATAGAGTGAGTGAGTGATTAACGATACAATTATTGCATTTATTGCAAGATAAAAAATAAATTTATAGGGTTTCTGAATCAGTTTTATTTCGATCTTTGTCTCCCGTTGTTATCAAAATGATTTAATCGTTAGGATTTCCAGTTCTGAAAAATCTACATACACTTTGCAATGGGAGAAACCTTCTGTGACTCCAACATATTTATCTGTTTGGCGTTACGATTTGTTAATTGTAATAGCAAATGAAACTGTAAACGTGAAACTGTTAATTGGAAATTTCAAACATTTTAATTGAAATGGAAGATCAGCAAAAATAATTTAGATTCAAGTAATAAATGCGATTACCATAAGTCGCTGGTCCACTGAGAATTATACACACATAGCTTTAATTTGTATCCTGATACCGTTACGGATGTTGGATTGTTTTAACACAAATTAGAGCTAGTTAAATGAACCAAAATTAGGTAATAATGATTATCTTCGTAGGAAGGGCGGTTTCCAAGATAAATTCGCAAAATTGTGGTTTCTCTTTTTTTTTGGAAAGACTTTATCTTGGGAACTAGAAAACATAAAGAGCTCTATTACGGCTCAAATATTAGACAATTTCATTGCCTCTAAAAAGGCAGACATAATCTGTATCGCGTGGTTGGTAGTATACAAGATATTGAGCACGGGATGTAAAATGAGCGAACATTTTAAGTTTTTTCTTGTATGATATATCACTATTATTGAAGGTAGCGGCTTTGAAATATCAGACAAGTATTATTTTTCTTAAAATGTACTACACTTTCGTAATTCAGATTCAAACCTTTTCCTAAAATGAGTACATTATTTTGGTTCTGGCTCTAGGGCTAAAAGGGTTATCGTGCATGTGGATCTAGAAAATATCTAGAAAACAGTTGACCATGCAAAAAAAAAAAAAAAAAAATGAATAAGACCAAACTTGTAGAGCATTTCAATTTCTACAGGTTTTATAATAACCATTAGCGAAAACGGGCTCATAAAAAAGGAGGTATTTATTCAAAACCGATTTTTACCCCCTTTTTATTTTGTTATTGACGTTTAATGACTTGAGCCGCCCACACGAGATTGAATGAGAGTTTTTATCAAGCATTTAGAATATCATAATAAAGGTCCATGCAAATTTTCAGATCAGTATCTTTCTTTCCGAGGTTGAACCCTCATTTGACAGGGCTAAGAATGAAATCATAGATTGGAACGAAAACTGAATGGAACGAAACCTAGCAGCGTTGGGACGAAACTGCATTCCCTCGCAACTCTCATATGATCTCTTTCCGTTCCGAACCGTTCTGATGGTGCAAGCAGCTCCTCAAACCATTTCGGCCGGAACGGGTCATCGCTAGCAAGTATATCGTTTATTCACACATCCAGATTGAAAAGTGCAAAGTCGTCATCTGAAGTTATTTCACTGGAGCCTCTGAAATCCAGTGAGCAACCCTCAAATATTTCACTGAAGAAATATAGAAAAATCTTTATGTAAAGTTCTCTGCATTTTATCTTAGGTTTTATATTAGTTCTACCTAAAACTCCCTTTTATTAATTATACAAGATATATCATGTTATAGATTTTTAAAAGAATAAAAAGAAAGTTTAATTTTGAACAATAATTATGATTATAGCTGTCAATATAGAGATGAACTTTTGCTTCAAATAATCGCTAACTTTTTCAGTGATGGAACTAACAGTAAAGGACTATAGAGTATATTTAGGAAATATGTTCAACATAGGCTATTCATTTGGAATAATTTATCTTCCACTGGCTGCATATCTGAGTAATAATTGGAGGCAACTTCAATTAGCTATCTCTGTTCCGATGTTTGGGCTCCTCATTCATTGCTGGTACAAATCATTATTATTTTATTTCATATGTGTTAATAAATATTTGTTTAGTTTTTGATAATTATTAGCTTAATATTTTGGTATAATGAAACTATATAATATTAAAAAGTTTGGTTTTAAGCATATTTAGATAGAACAAACCATTTGATCACAAAATTTGAAAATGTTATTAGAACATTTCTTTACAGCTTGCTAATTAAAATTATTTTTAAGGCTGGTTCACTTAAAATATTCAATGTTTTAAGAGAAACATTTCTCGAGTCAATAGAGAAAAAAGAAGCATTTGGATTGGAATAAAAAAAAATCAAAACAAAGAATCAATTTTTCAAAACTATGACGACACTACATGGAGCATTTTATTTTCGATTTGGGAATAGCACATTTTCACTTTTGACATGGTGATAGACAAATAGGCCACTTAGTAGTAATAAAACAAGAAAGTAAATATTCGTATGTCAATGAATACTTTTAAAATTTATTCAAATTCATTTTCAAAAATCAATAACTACAAGAGTAATAACGTTTTCTCACGCACTCTCGAGAAGTGTATCTTAGTACCTCAAGGATCAATTGCAGTTATTCGAAAATAGGCCGAACCCATATTCAATAATTGTAGTCCTATGTTTTAATCCTGCAGAGGTCGTCCCCTCTATCCTAACGTTATATGGTGGAATCGTAATCTGACAGACGCCAACGCTGCTAATAGAAAATAACATGATTTTTATGAATGTATTGCATATCTTAATAGCATATTGCATCAGTTTAATTTACTTTAAATATAATATTCAATACATGGAACGATAAATATAGTTTCAAACAAATTTTTTTTTTAATTTTGAACCTTTATTGAATAACGTTTCCATACAATTGATGCTCAATGTTGTTGAAATAATCACAATAGTGATTCGGTTTATTATTTGGATTTAACCCTGTGAGCTATTAAATAAAAAGCAAATATAAATAACATCTGGAAAGAAAACACTTAATCCAACAATTAATACATTCAATAAAAATAGATAAATAATAAGTAATATTTTTGACATCCGCATGATGGTATAGAAGGATCCATCTAATTAGAAACTAGTTTTCAATAAAACAAAACTATAGAAGTGGCAAATAATTTATCAATCCCTAATTAGTAATATATATATTTTCGAACTACTAATTTTGTTTATGGAAAATGTTCCATAGCATAGTTTCAGTTTTGGATTCTAAGGCACATTCCTCTGGCTTAGTAGAAATCAAAATTTAATGAAGTGCCTTTAGAATTTAATGAAAGAATGGAATTTTTATTTAAAACTAGCAAATTCTAAAAATATATAGAATAAAAATATTTTTGTGTTCTAGATCAAATAAAATAATTGGGATCCTCAAATTCTCAAAAGAGTAAAATAATGTAAATTATAAATTAGAGCTTAAAGTAAAAGCGCGAAAATGTAAATTAAAAAATTAATATTTTGGGAATAGTCTGCTGTCAATTAATAATTTTTTAACTTTCGAAAATATACAAATGGCTCATAAGGAAGCGTTTTGATAAGCTACTTCAAGTTTAAATTAATAGTTTCGTCCAAAAGACTCAATTTTGATTTTTATTAATTATTTACATTTTTACCCAGTCGATGTTGGGTTCGGTATTACGACATTCGGTGACCAACATTATCAACTTCTTTAGGATTTTAAAATACGAATTTTATACGGGATGTAAGCTTAACCATTTTCTAGTTCTAATTTAATGTCACGGCTACAACTCTCGTTGTTATTTCAAATAGCTGTGTGAAAGAAACAACTCTGTTGAAACCTCTATAAAAAGATATATTTAAAAAAAAAAAGTGCAAAATTGAAAATATCATTTTCTGTGAGATTTGACAAATATCACTCAAGGTATGAGTGCTATTACGAGTTCCATTTCGGTTTACAATATAATTTATAAAGTTTTATTTTTATAATCAATCATATAATGATTAATAAAAGTAATAATTTTTTTTCCCATCTGTCCCACATTCCATGGTAAAATATCTGTTCACTTTAAGCTTCTATTATACTTAGTTATTTATGATGAACTTCAGGTTTCAGAAAGAAGACTATTAGTCACTGAACCAGTGTTCACGTGGAATGTGGGTATTGTTTCATTGACTTATTCCTTTTTCTTCAAAGGTCAAGTTCATTGAAAAGTACAAAATATTACTTAAATCCATTGCTCCAAATGAACGACTCGTACCCTTTTAGCCAAACACCACAGAATTGTGAAAGTGAAACAGTAAAATTTATCTCCGTATCAATTTTAAATTATATACTTCTTCTACTATAAACTTGCAGTCATGATTTAATTACAATATAATTTAAATATAATTATAACTCTAAAGGTATAGTCCAAGCAAAATCTTTTCTGCCATAGGTTTTTACCAGAATCGCCAAGGTGGTTAATAACCAGGGGAAAGCTAGAAAAACCATCAAATATTACAGAAAGTGTAGGTCACTTAAATTCCAATGAGCCTCATCAATCAATCCGTTCTGATATTAAGGTACTCCAACCCCTTCTGATTAAAATTTTTCTTCCTGAAATAAGGATTTCACATTTTTTTTTGTTTATTTTCAGGGCCAATCTGATTCTTGCTGCAGTATGCTGTTTTTTTTAAAGGATTTCTTAAAACTGTTCTCAACACTCGAATTTGCCAAAAGAACATTGATATGCAATTATCTATGGTTTTTTGGATTTTTGTATTACTATGTAATTGGTAAGGGTATTTTTATAATTACATAATTGAGCTGTTATCATCACAATATATTAATTCCGTTCTATATATCTCTTTTCTGGCTCTCAGGATTTTTACAAACGAGGTGTCAAAAGAAAGGGGATTTCATGGAGAGGTGACTAATCCCAATTTCGATTCTATAATTCTAACTACAAGTTGAATAAAAGTTATTGAAAAATGTAAGTGGTTTCGAAACTCCGACGGTGGTAAGTCGGCGAATGAAGCCGGTTTTTAAAGATTTAGACGTGGACATCAAGATCCGGTTGGACGTTAGGACGTTCCCTCGGAATGTACCGGGCCCTGCGCTTTAAAGCCCTAAAATTTATCTACTTTTAGCGAAATAACGATCGCCAAAGTGCCGCTACCTATCTATCTAGATAAACAGTATGGACCAAATAAATATTTCATTGGATAGGTATCATCGTGTAGAAAAGCTTAGGTATAAAGAATATACAAAAAGAACATTCATCCTAGTAATATATAATATGTTACAGTTAATTTATATACAGGGACGAGCCAGACTATCTGTGAAGAGTCAGACTAGTGGGGATTTATCAAAACCCTGAGTACCTGAGCTCAGTACACGTCAAGCACACATCATAGAACAGTACACTCAACTGTTATTCAGACATAAGGTCACATACCTTACTCACCTCAGGGCCACCGTCCCTGGGAGATCCAAGTTTGGGGGTTCAGCCAAATTACCAGTTGTCCCGAGGATATGGGGCCTTTCCTGCTGGACTAATCATCCGCAAGAGTATATTTGTTTCAAAATAACTTATCAAATAGACTCGGATTCGGACGTACAATGAGGAAAAAACAACCGGCAAGGAAATGGACATAGGGACCCAACAGGAATTAGACGGCGTTGTAATATGGAAACAAGATGGAAATAAGATGATATATGGAAACATATAAAAAATAGCGTCTTAGAGTCAGCTTCAACAGTAAAGTACTTTAGGAGTAAAATAAAATCACTAAGGGGCCATAAATGCATATAAATTATTCCTAATGAAAATGAGCAAGGCGAAATGGTCATAGTTGACAAGGGCATTCTGGAAGTTTGAAGAAAACATTATGAAAGACAATTCAGTGATGACTTTCTGATTCCTATGAATAACCAAGATGGAACCATGGAATGAGCCGGAGGAGATGATAGAGGAGGAGGAGGTCGAACAAGCTATCGCAAGGATGAAGACGGGGAAAGCTCCAGGACCGGATATTATAGTTGGAGAGTTTTGGTCTCTCCAAATTCTTTTTCATAAAACCTGAGCGCAGAAGAGGATACCTAAATAATGGGAATACATACATGGGAATACCATACATAAGAAGGACAGCCAGACTGAATGTTCCAACTATAGACCCATATGCCTCCCACCAGTTGTCGACAAACTATAAACGTCAATACGGAATTATGGTAGATTAAGACCTATAGTCGAGCAGCACATCGGAGAGGGACAGGCCAACTTCAGGACAGGACAAAAAACTCAAGACCACATGTTCTCTCTAAGAAATGTCATACAGAAATCGAGGGGCCGAGATAGGAATATGTACTTTCGCCTTCCTCTTTCATTTTCATCTTTATTTTTTTTATATTTCTGTAATTTACAATTGTAAATAAAATATAATAAGTAAAAACGATCTAAGAACATAAAGCTTAACAGTAGCTTGTGAAGGAGCTATCCATTGATATCAGTTCAATGACTATTAGGATTATCGGGAATAGTTTGTGATGAAAGATTTATATCATTGCCTCACAATGGTCTTGTCATTGCAAGACAATAGTTGAACAAATACCAGAATAAAAATAACTATAAAAGTAGCGCAGAGTAGCACAACGAATTGTAAATAGTTTATAGAAAATTGAATGCAGTTTCCAAATATGAACGTTTTATTTCCCAGAGTTTGTCAATTAATTATTGACGATTACTTCTTTGAGAAAAACCGTACCTTAAAATTGTTGTTCAATGGACGGTTTTTCTCAAAGAAGTAAGAATAAATATTTAATTGACAAAAACCAGGTTCATATTTTAAAACTACATTAAATTTACTTTAAAATCATGTACAGATCATCGCGCTACTTTTTTGTATTCTGGAGTTTGTTCAAATTATTACCTCTGAGTGGCATAGATTAACTCCAGATAGCGCGGGGTTGCGCGATGACCTGCACATGGTTTTAAAGAAAATTTAGTTTCCAAATATCAATCTTTTTTGCCAAAGTTTTTCGGTTAAATGTTTATTTTTATTTTTTTAGAAAAACCGTTCATTCAACTACAATAGGAATATACGGTTTTTCTCAAAGAAGTAAAAATAAATACTTAATTAGCAAACATCGGCAAAAAAAAAGTTCATATTTGGATACTACGTTAAATTTCCTTTAAAATCATGTATAGGTCATCGCGTAACTTCGCGTTGTTTTTAGACTTCTTTTATCCTAGATTTAATCTATGCCATTTCAAGCCAAGAATTTGAACAAATTTTGTAATATTTATGTATTTTACTGGTCGAACTTAATTTTTCTGAAAGCATACATATCGCTAAAGTTGCACTACTTACGCAATAAGAACAAACGGACAACTGGTGTGTCGGGAATGAAAAAACAAAGTAGGAAATTAAGCTAAATACATGTTCAATCAAAACATCAAATAGTGTTTTTAAATTACTTATCAGCCCTTGCAACACCATTTTGGAATTATGCAACTATCGCAGTAAACTACAACAATTCAATGGAGAACATATATGAGATTAACTTTTGTCCACATAAATCAGTCATTTTGCCCAGTATGCGCTCTGCAGTTAAAATTTGTTAAATTGTAAATTGCAATGAAATATATATATATATATATATATATATATATATATATATATATATATATATATATATATATATATATATATCCTATATTATATGGCAAAAATTATGAATATTCTATACCATTTTAAAGAAAATAATCAATACTCTAAAAAACAAATAGAGTATTTTAATTTTTGCTTTTTGTATTTTTACTTTTGCTTTTTGTATATAGAGTATTTTTATTTTGTCACATAGCTTAGTATGCATTAGATCTGATTTTCATTATCTTCTTTTTAGCATTCAATGGATCCAACTTTGAAGTTGATCTGTACATCTACATGGGACTGAATGGAATTGTAGAGATACCAGGCTTGTTACTTCCTATCCTCTTCCTTAAATACTTTGGTAGGAAGAGTTCTGGAATAGCTTTATATACTATTGCTGGCTTCGCAATGATAGTATTAACAGTGTTACCAAAGGGTAATATTTCCTTCAACATTATTATAAGTTCATATAACATACCTTGTTAAATAATCTTATGATTTAAAAACAAAAAAATACTATGCTAAATTCCTAAAAAAATCTAGGATACTTTCAGTTTTCAATATCATTAGATACCTACTCTAAGTATTATAAAGTAACTTGTGCTCATTTAGGATAATTATAAATTGTTTTCTAAGTCGATTATAAAATTTCATTATTGAAAGTAATAAACCAAAATCAATAGTAATTTTAATAATTTGTTATACAATATACAGTAATACAATGTACTTCTTATCAGCATGATAAAATCAGATAAGGTATAAGTCTTCGGAAATTTACCATGATAAAACAATTGATTCAGCAGTCTTTCTTAGGAAGAAACATGGTTTGCATCCTTTTCATAATAATAAAAACTGAAAGGAAAGCTGTTAGATAAGAAGTGTAATAAATAAGTTACTCAATATCTTTTCATGGAACAGAGGTTATTATATTAACTCTTTAACGGGCAGTGGCCATATTTGTTTGCCTAAGGGTCCAGTTTAAAATAGTTTGGTTACATTCCACTAGATGACAGAAGCTGGAGAAAAATACGGTTGAAGGTTTAGAATTGTTGACCAGTGTGCTCTAGCCAAAGTTTTTGTTGGGACAACCGGCGTAGGTAGCTTTAAATGTTCAAAGTAGTTGAAACTTCTTTTCAATTTTTCCATTTACTGGCAGATATTTCCGCAGTAGAACTGGAAGCACTTTTTAATATCATTATTTAAAATAGTATTAATGAAATTTTTATTTCATATTACATTTCCGCTTGGATAAAATCTGTAACTATGTGAACAATGAATGGAATTTGGCGAAAAATATTTTTTTTTGTTTATTCCTTTTATTCTGCTACATAAATTTACTGTTATATTTTAATATAATATTTATAATTACTTGAATTGAATTGAAAAAAAAAATAAAAGTGTATTTTTTCACATATAACCATATTTTTATTTATCGTAATGCAATTATTTGTAAATGTATTGAGATTTTATATGTCTTATTCTGATCGTCAAAGTTTTTTTATCTTGTTTTTTTAAAATATTATATGAATAAAAGAAAGTATATATATTTATTGAGCCTGTAGGCGACAATATAATTGTATCTGATCAAAGAAAAAATATGAAAAAACTTAAATGAAATTCGATATGCCTAACTAACTGGACACTGGCCGTATATACCCCACTCCGGTTTTTGGAGGGTGGAGATTTTTTAAAAATTTTCAAGTTTCATTTCTTGGATAATATCCAATGTGTCAAAACACAAACATTTTCATCCTGCTGAGAAGGCTTATGCCCTTTAAAGGGTTAAACAAAAATTTTCCAATATCCAAATTTTATTTATCGCAACCTTAGTTTTACCTTCCAAGAGCATTCTGTTACATCTTGATTCAAGAGGTTTCCATAGTTACTATCATTTCCATCTCGTGAATCCATGAAAACCTAATTAGTTCGGAAAAATTAAGTCATTTCTTCCAATCAGAATAATTTTTTTAGCTATTATTTTCTGTAATAATTTATTCTATTCTTAGTACATAAATCTATTAAATTATCAGGTTGGCCGGTTATGGGTATGGCTCTAGTTGGAAGACTTGTGGGAACAGCTGCAATGGGTGTTGCCATGTTTCAGACCCAAGAACTATTTCCAACAGAAACTCGCAACACTGCCTTGGGGAGCTGTCTCACTGTGTCACAATTAGGTGCATTACTAGCTCCGTATATAGTGGATATATTGGTTAGTACACTTATATATAATTTATTTTATGCATAAATAATAAATAAATTTTCCTCAAACACACAAACATCCACTAACTTCTTTTTGTAACCTCCACGACCGTCATTAGACGTTTTCCCCAAACATTTTCTGACTATTTATTATATTTATTAATTAATTTACTCATCGTGCTCGTTTTCTCAACCTCAGCTGTGAGAGAAAGGCCTCAACATTTTCAGCATCGAGTTATCGAAAGTCACGAATATTCCTCAAAAACAAGTGGAATTTCTCTTCCACCTCATCAACGTAGAAACATGAAAAATGACATTTCAACCCTCTATTCGACCTATAGGAAGTATCTTAAACGCATTTTATTGAAACCAGAACCGCTTATGAGCGGACAATGCTAAAGAGCTGCTTCAACCCGCAAATGGGTCCTTCTGGACTTTTGGGTCTCACAATTTTTCAAGGGGCATGGAGGATTTCGGGCCAAGCTACATAGCCATGGTCAGGTTATAGATCCCCAATGTTGACACAACCTGCACTGCAACGAAAAATCTGAATAATAACGAAGAACCACGGGAATTTACGTCCCACTGTGGAGAATTTCGTGGTTCATTTACAGCTGGAGATGGCGGTGGGCCCTGCATATTACAACCTTGGAGGCCGAATGGGATCAGTGCCGGGAAGACCGCCGGATGATGGAAGTTGTGTCAAGTTGTGTGCACATCTAACATTGAAATTGCATTATGTTGTTAGCAAGTCATGCTACTTACTGCTAATTACTGCAGAAACCCGTATTGCCCTATATGCAAAGGAGTGTGGAAAATAAAAATAAATAAATAATCCTTTACATCCAAAGTCTATGTTGTTCCACTTTGGATTGGGAAATGTTTACCGATTTCTCAGTCTTGATCCGCCGTGTTAAGTGGTAGCAGAGTCACCTCTAGCAGAATAGGGCTCATAACCGCGCACGGACAGTCCTGTTTGTGGCGTCCTCAAGACCTTTGCTACAGCTTCATAGATCCTTCAGCTACTACTCTGAGGTCGTGTAAAGCCTCCCCTCTGTCCTCTTCACCGCGACATAATTAACATAAGAAATAAAAAATGTGGTTCTGTTATTCAAATTCAATTTGTGATGGAAAATTTCATATAATTGAAAATTTTATAAATCATAGACAAAATTATTAGGGGTTTGGAATCCTTTGATTCCTTATTTTATTTTACTGCGTTTACCTATCTCTATATAGTAAGAGATAATGTATATAAATATTGTACAAAATTTTGAGAATCTTAAAATAAACTGCTTGATTGTTTATTAATTTTCTAAGTTTGTAATGTAGGCGACTAGGGCTGAAATTGCATCACATTATAAAGTCGAAATGAAGATGAAATGGAACGAAAATGGTTGATCAACATCTTACATGTCACAGCGTGCGTGCGATCAGGATACTAGATAAAACGGAACGAAAAATAGAACCAGTTCCAGTGGTCATAATTTCGTGGTACAACATTTCGTTCCAAATGTTAATCGGAACGGCCAATCCCTAATCATAATCAAACTTATACTGGATATTGTACCTATATCAAAACTAATTGCATTTAAAATAATTGTAAGGATGTCTTATTGAATAAAAACCCTTGCATCAATCGAGTTATCAGAAATTACATAAGCTCTCGTAAGATGACTACAAAAGAGAAACATCTGATTATCAAAAAGGTGCTGCCCTAATTGTATTGGGTTGCTATACACACAGCATACTTTAAATCTTATTAGAGAATTGTTATAACTTATAACATATAAAAAGAGTAATCAAGGAGAAGATATGATAAATGTATGGTAACTAAAAAAACATATTGTAAAATAGCATATGCCCAAGATATTGATATAAATATATATTTTTTAATCAAAATGTTCTATACCTACAATGTAACACTATTCCTTACCCATTCCTATACTTAAAAGCTCTGAACTAAAATTAGGACTATTTTGTAAATATTATTATGAATAAGGATTTAATATATCACTTATGCGATATTCGTATGAAAGATTTAACTATACTTCATCAAAAGTAACTTTTTATAAGTTAAAACGTATTGAAACTTCTGATTTAGGATTCAAAAGTGACGCATTGGAATTCGAAATGTAAGAGCTAGAATTAGTTGGAATCGATGTATTACATTCCGAAATATTGAAAGAGAAAAGTTACAATGCAAATAATTTAATTGCTATAAACAAACCATTGTTAATAGATAGTCAAAAGCATGATTATGATTTCAAGTATCGTGTGAATGAAGTAGTTATATATTTCGATGCTCCGGGGAAGTACCGAAAAGACATTTTTGATAAGTTTAATATTGGTCGAAATAGGCGCCAAAAATTGAATTGCGCTTGAATTAGCATGATCTGGAATGCGACAACAATAATCATTTGGGAAAAATGTACAATGGTTCATAAAAAGTCATTCGAATCGTTAGAAAGAATACTACAAGATATCCGGTGTAATTCTATCTAAATGGGAAGTGCATTAGTTACAGTTTCTCGAGATTTTCGAATTACTTGATTTCGAAGTTTCCAGTTATTTCAAAATCGACTAGGTATAATAGATGAATTCAATGTTTGATTTCAGGGCCTTTAAATTGTTCAAGATTATTTCGGTGAGAAATTTAGATTCACCAACTTTATGTAACGGAACAAGAATAGCCATGAAACTTTAATTACACAATATAATTGAAGAAAAAATAAGAATATAAAAAGATCAAGAAAAACAAATATTTATTCAGCAAATTCCGCTAAAATCGACCGAAATGCCGTAATTTTCAGTAAGATTTAGCATTAACAATTAGTAACATTATAAATAAGGCACAAGAACAATCGTTAAGATATTGTAGTATTCATTCAAAAGAATCATGTTTTCCTCACGATCAGTTATAGCCTGTTTGCCTAACTGTGTGAAACCAATAGAATTTATATATCTACTCAGCAATAAGATAAGAAATTTAGTTTATAATTGTAAAAGAAATTATAATTATTATTATAACGGCACTACGGTCCTGCAAGAAGCCGGACCTCCTCCATTACAGCCAACCAATCTCCTGTGCTCTCTCCCTCCATCTTCGAACACCCAGGCATCATCCAGCCATCTGATCCGAGGGCGTCCTCTCCTTCATTTGCCCTCCCTCTTCTATAGAGCATTCTCTTTGGTATTCTTTGGGGGGTCGGGTTCCCCAAACTGTTCCAGTAGTATCATCATTCCTTCTTCTTCTTCTCCAAATCCCGTTCTGAGCAACTCCGCCCGATATTCTTCTCAATACCTTTCTCTCACAGTAGTTGTGCATACTTTCTGATTTTCTGGTCAAGGGTCATATTTCACACCCGCACATAACCACCGGTGGTTTTGTAGATAAAGATTTCCATCCTTTTAGAGAGTGATCTAATCTTCAACATTATTTGCAGTGAGAAAAAGCGTCTATTTCCTGCTACTATCCCGGCCTGTATTTCGCTCTCTACTTTGTTATCGACTATAATCAGGCTCTCCAGTTACTTGACTTTGTTTACAGACCAAATGCTGTGATCTCTGAACGTTACCTCTCTGTTCACTTTCTTTTCCCTTCTTGAAATTTTCATTTACACAGTCTTGTTTTTATATTATAGAAGTTAATTTTGAAATAAAATGAAAACAAAACAAAAAATTGAGTTTTCTTTAATACAACTTTAATACGATAAGTTAGTTTAGCTTTATGATTTCTGTAATTCATTTTCTGTAGTTAATTTTTTTAAATTCACATTTGTCAGGAGCTGGTAGACTTTATCCTTTATCTTCTTCCGTTCTATTCCTAGACATTTAAGATGTAATCTACACTAGCAAAATTTAAAATTCTCTGTGATTTATGTGAGTGTTTTTCTTCAAAAACGCTTTACCCTCAAATTGTTTAAAATTCCTATATTTTTTTTCATTTAGACTCCCATTTCAGAATATAGAGCATAGAGAATATAGAATATTGATTTTAACAAAACCGGTGTTTTGCTTTTTTATTTATTTAATTATGTTTAAAGAAGATTTGCCACTATTCTTCAGGTTTTCAAAAGTTTGGGTGTTTTACTTACAAATGATATTTAAAAACAAAAAAAAATATTTTTTAGCAAATATATTATATATATTTTTTAAATATTCATGAATATAAAAGTGTAATTCTTTGCAGGGCAAGATGTTTTGGTGGATTCCTACTTTACTATGTGGTTTCCTTGCAATCCTAGGTGCATTCATGTTGACATTTGTCCCAGAGACCAGAAACACTCCAATGCTGGACACCATCAAAGAGATGAAAAAAACATGAAAAAGAGGCTCATTAAGAATTTTCTGAAAGATCCAGTTGACATATTCCTTAATTCACTATTTTTGTCCTTGTTAATTGTATTAATTTATTTAGTGTTTTAACAAGTAAACTGTATATGAGTCATTCCATGTCTAATCAACCAATGGTCTGAAACTTGAAAAGCTCCAAAACTGCTTGCTCCTCAAAACTCAAAATAGTGCCCTTTTTTACAGAATTGCATGAGCTTTAAATTGATATGTATCATAGCTTAACCAGAACAATCTTACAATGTTTAAAAATTTCTTCAAATATATTTTTTCAAAAACTCAGCATCAAAATATTTCATTAAAAAAATTTTTTATGTATACAAGTTATAAGAATGTCTGAGAAAAATGTCAGAATGGGGTATTTGAGGATTCTTTTATAAAAAAAATAAAAAATTGTATTTTTATGCCAAGTTTTTTTTTTCAAACTGAAATGGAGTTACACTGTATAATAATAATAATATTATGATCATAGAAGAGGCGCAATAACCTGGCCAAGATTATCCACCAAGCACTGGCCTTATTTTATAAAATGATTGCTGAGCAGGCTCCTCTTTATCGGTACGAGCCGAAACCGGTACTGTCTGATGAAAACAGAACATTATACTGTGATTGTTCCTTCATTACAGACCATAGAATTGTAGGTAATAAACCAGACCTTAATAGATCAAAATGTAAAAAGTGGCAATGTCATCGATTTGCTGACGAAACATCATCAGAAAATATAAGAAAATACCAAGAGTTGTGCCAGGAGCTACGGCAACTTTATAGGCTGCAGCATAAAAGGTATATTCGATTATAATTTGTAGCAATGGGCTCATCCCAGACTATACCATCAGATCAGTTGAAAATTTGAAGCTGCGTGAAAAAGTACTTAAAAAAGGGCAGAAAGCAGTTTTCCTTAGTTCAACAAGCATCGGCAGGAATGTCTTAAATTTAGTTTAAAATTTGAGCCTAACCCTTGACTTTGGTCCGGGTTGGTGAATATTTCTGGTAATAACCAAGATTGTAAGAAATATAAATAATAATAATAATAGCAATACTTTATTGATTAAAAAAAAATACAGTTACAAGTAGAAAAAAATGAACAAGTATTTTACAGCAATGGAAATATTCCGTCTGCAAGAGGTCTAGGTTACTGGTTACAAAAAAAAAATAAATAAAATAAAACATACAGTCTTGCAAGGAAAGAAAAAATACAATTTATAGTGATTAAATATATAAAACCAAAAAGGATATATAAAAAGGAAATAAAGCATTACTACGACAAAAATAAAAGACGTGATTAGAAAATAATGTGTACTACTTACATACTAATACAAAAATAAAATAACATGAAATTAGAGACTAACTCAAAGGTTGAACTGTTGAATCAGTTGCCAACGGTAATTCCAGGCATGGCGTGTCAACTTAATTAGCTGCAGACTCGGTTCATTCAAACGAGATCAAATCCTCCTCTGAAAGTACTGCGCGGCCCATATTGTACTTTTTCCCTTTTCCCCAAGAAATGCTCAATATTTTATTTTTTCGTAGAATTGCACAGAGAGCAAAATTCCATATCCCTCTTCATAAATGGAACAAAGTTCAAGTACAGGACTTCGCCAGAAATTTTAAATAACCATTGAAGATCTCTAAGCCTTAATTTCCTTGGATTCTCTCCTGCCAAGACATACATTTAGACTTTAGACATACATTTTACCAGGCAGACATCTAGACTTCTGTCAAGCTTTTTATAAAAAGGGAATCTTTCAGAAGAACGAGTTCTCTCTATATTGCTAGAACTAAAGATATTGCCAGACAAAATACATTCGTGCTTTGCACCTCTCCCCTCCCCCAACTTGCATTATTTTTTAAAGAGAAACGAAAATCAGGAAGATACTTCTCTGATAGTGAATTCCAACTTTATACCAGAGCGTATGTTTATTGATTATCTGGCGCGCTGTAATTTTTACAAAGTGATCATCAGGGAGTTACAAAACCTTCGTGACATAATTGAAATGGAGTCTCAAGGTATGCAATAATAAGGGCTCAACACTGGCCTCCAAATAAATCATATACTTTGGAGTAAAAGGGACAAGGCAAATAATTTAAAAAAAAAAAAAATATTTTCAATCTGATCATAAGGTTGGAAACCCCAAAGTTGGCATGCAGGTGAGAATAAGACGGCAAACAATATTAAACAATTTAGAAAACTCATATGAAACCCGATCATACTCTGGAGCTTTATTGTATTTCAAAGATACAAGCACGATAGAGAGCTCTTCAAATGTAAACGGATTATCCAAAACATCTCAGTAAATTCTAAATACAATCTGCATACAAAAAAGTCACAGAGTCAGGATGATAACTATTTAAAAGGCTATTAAATCGAAAAACTGTTCCTGATTAATCCGATACTGTTCCCACATACAAACTTTTTACATTTGATATTGTTAATTAGATGCCAAAAGTCTTTCGAGTCCTAAATACCATCAAAACTTTTTACCATAGAACGTAAAAATTCTCTATTTTTACTTCCTTGTACGAAGTAAAGGAAGTATTGTAATCGCGAAAATTTTCGGATTTCAGATTTCAACGGAAATATCCATTTTGACCATCCCTGAATCCAATTTGACTAGTTTCGTCGTGACGTCTGTACGTACATTCGTATGAGCGTATCTCGCATAACTCAAAAACGGTGTGCCGTAGAAAGTAAAAATTTTGTGTTTAGGATTGCTGAAAAATCTAGTTGTGAACCTCTCTTTTTGGTCACTACATGGCTACCAGAAGTGATACTTTACTTGAAGGTCCTTATTGATTTTCATCAAACATTATATTAAAATTTAATGCAAAACTTCTCAAATTTGATAGATAGGACTTTTATATCGATATGAATGTATTTACTAGATTTTGGTTATAATTGGTGAGCCGAGGGTACTTTACTTCAAGGTCATAATAAACAAAAAGTTTTTTATTTTTTTATTTAACGACTTTTACAACTTTGGTCATATGTCGTCACCAAATATAAGTTGTTTCCATCTTCCTCTGTCTTGCTAGTCTCCATCACGCATTCCCTGTTCACCATTCCTTCCATGACGTCCTCCAACCAGCTTCTTCTTGGGCGACCCCTCTTCCGTTTTCTCTCTGGTCTCCATTCCAAAATTCTTTTAGACCATTTCAGCCTCATTGTTTCAATAGTATTGAGGGTGTTCTCCATTTGTTGAACCTGGCGTCTTATTTCACTATTTGGCAGTTTTTGAAACCGTGAGATACCACATGATTGCCTCCAGTAATCCATTTCTAGGGCTATAAGTCTTTGTGATTGACTCGCTTTAATTTTCCATGCTTCCGCTGCGTAGAGAGTAACACTTTCTAGGAATGATTTATATATAATTTTCTTTGTTTTCAAGGACACTTTTTTATTCCATAGCACCGAATTTAAGGTTCTAATAACGATCTTACCGTTGCTTATGCTCCTTTCAATGTCCAGGTCTGTGGTTCCTATAGTATTTACCCAGCTTCCTAGATATTTAAAATGCTTTTCAGGTTTCATGAGTCCAGATGTAGGTATTCACCTTGGCTATTAAAGGTCACATATACTGTTTTTTCTTTGCTAACTTCCAGTCCCCATAATGAGTATTCCTGGAGAATTTTTCTCATCATATACTCTGCATCCTCTGTTTCTGCAGCGATGAGCACCTGATCGTCAGCAAACTGAAGATTATATTAAATTATATTAAAATTAAATACAGAAATCATATGTTTCGGTAATAAAGGTTACAAACGCAATTTGGTTTCTAATCCAATTAAATATTTTTATTACTTGTTTTAAGTGTTCAAATTGACTGTAAAATATTGATTTTCCTCCCCATTTGTGAGATGAACAAGTCTGCAGTAGGATAATAAGATATAAGGTTAGTGGGTTTTCCCCCTTGATATTGTCAGTTTTAATGTTGTCACGGAACAGGAAGAAATATCTTGGAAACTAGTTAGCTACTGAAAGAAAATGACATTTAATAACGGAATGATACCTCCAGAAACAAGACTATGTGAGTGTGTGTGTGTCAATAGATGGATGTCGCGAAGGCGAGTGTCGTTTTTGAGATACTGCAATCTTCCGAAACTAGTAACCAAATTCAGGATCACTTTTTTAGTCACAAGGAAGTCATGTGTTGTCCACATCAGATATTTCGATAAACAACTCAATTTATATGAGTTAACTACATCCTTGTAGGCCATTCCAACAAATTTTGATTTGGTTTTCCTAAATAAATTTAACAAGCGGAAATTTTTTTTTCTAGCTTGGTAACAACAAACCTGACTTTTCCCTTAACAGATTTTATAAATGAGGGGTTTTGAGACAGGGTTCGCATCATGAATGAGGGATACCAAACGATGAACATGGTCCTCCAGATCAATTGGGTAGAGAGAGAGTTGTTATTAATAAGTATTTCTAGATTTATTTTATACTGTTCCCGCCTACTGTCCAGCCAAGTCAACTGAGGCATCAAAGGTAAAACTATTTCGTCACTGACAGATCTAATAACCAGCCTAACATGAAGAGGGAAGTGGTCAGATAAAGGTTCAGGAAGTACCTTAAAGTCCTCTACCACTTAAATAAACTCTAAAGAGACACACCAAACATCTATCACCGAAGACCCTATAGGACTAGAAAAAGTTAACTCACCTGCATTACCTGAGCTAAAACGACCATTCAAAATAATTAACCCGAAATCATCACATACCTCAAGAACTTTCTTCCTGTACCCATTGCCCGGTTTTTCCTTAGACTTTCTGACAAGCGAACATCTATGATTATCTAGAAATATATCAGGAAGGATCTGAAGTTCACCCACTCTCACATTGAAATCACCCATGAGCAGCAATCTAAATTCAGAATTATTTAATAAGAAACATAATTGACTAAAATATTCATCACAGGAGTTACAGTTCAGGTAAACCGGTAATATATACATCTTAACTTCAAGAGATTCAACAAAGTCAACATCCGAATTACAAACTATTAAAACAGCAAAAATTACACACATTAAAATTAGTACCATATAAGTTGCCCCCTTTGTTCTACCAAAGTTAGAGGACTATGTGGCCGGGACTCAACACAATTTATATTCCAAAAAGTAATCATTATACAAAATATAATCATCTTCCATCACAAACGTTTCAAATAATAAAAAAATATCATAAGACTTCATAAAAGCCAAAAATAAATCATCTCTTAATTTAGATTTAAATCCGCTGACATTGAATGAAAGAACCGAAATGAAGCCAGAATTTACACTTGCCTATTTGGACACTTGATAGCAGACTTCACTTCAGGAAGTTGAACTGTCTTTATGATTTTTCTTTCTTGGTGACGTAGTCTGACTATTTTGATGGTTTAACCTCTGAGAAAAATAGTCATTAGAAAAACTAATTGTAACCAGCAAGGATATAAACTCAGACAAATAATTTTCAACAATCTGATTGAGCTTTTGAATACTCTCTTCAAGCCCTTTGGATGGACACCACTCCAATCTAGTGTCCTGAATAAACAAACGGATATATAGACAAAATAATCTTGAGTCGATTATTCAAAAAGTTTATCTCTCTTCTGATAAGAAATAGTTTCACTCTCCTTTTTCTTACAACCTAAGGTAGATCTTGACTTCTGAGAGCCTAAGGCTGATCTTGACTTCTGACAGCCTAAGGCAGATCTTGACTTATGACAGCCTCAGGCAGATCTTGACCAACTGGCATACCCGTGCCTTTTAATCTCCTAACAGAACCATATATGGCACTTTTACCTTCCTGGCGCAGAAATGTGACGAGCAGCGGCTTATTTGCAAGTTCTTTCCGTCCCAGAGAAAATATGTTAATATAGTCTGCATGTAGTTCCACATTTAAAACCTCTTTACAGAAGTTGACCAATAAGTTTAGAAGTTTATCTTGAGAAGAAAATCTAATTCTTCAAAAAATGAGGTTATTACTACGAGATCTTGTATCCAGATCGTCTATGCGCCTACTTTGTTTGTTTACCACCCTTAATTCTTCTATTTCATTTTTTAGTTGCTAATTCTCTTCTCTGAGCCTTACTTTATCTTTTCGCAACATTTTCACATCCTCCGTGGTAGCTAGAGAAGCCAGATTAACATCTAATAAATTGTTCATTAATGATGCCATAGAGTCCATCAATTTTGACCCACAGACGACCCACTTTCCCAATATTAGGTGAATCTGCTGACGAAGCCATTTCGTCCTTCTCCGCATTATTTTTTTCTTATTTACTCCAAAAAGGATTTTCGAAGAACTTCTTAACCTCCTTGTTCCTGTTTTAGAGGATTTTGCCGTAGATGGTAGATTGCTTTTTGATGGCATAAATTAAATATGACAGAGTCTATTAGACAGCTAACCAAAAAGAAATAAATAAATAATATATATATATATATATATATATATATATATATATATATATATATATATATATATATATATATAGATATATTCATGCATATATGAAAAATAATCTGTTTAACTGAACGTTAAAAGAGTTTATATAGGTGGTGATAACAAAAACAGCTGATATTAGGATTTACACTGACCTTGAGGTAACTTATATAGCAGTGGGAGAGATTCTTGCTGATAACGAGATAAGCAAGCTCTCAGAAAAAGCTTTTTCTTTACTCCTTCATAGTTCCTTCCACAGTTATTAGAATTCAGACATACTCTTTAATACAAATTGCAGAATAGTTCCAAAAATCACAATTTTACATCACAGTTTTAAAAATCACAATTAATGTCAAAAGAAATATATAGTAAGTAAGAAAGGTATAGTATCACAACAAACTCAAGGCAATATTAACTAAAAAGAATAAATAAAATTGCGTTTGCTCACCTAATGCATATAACAATGTGAATAAGTTTGCAAAGTGTAACCTTCCTCTCATAAGTTTTTAAATAATACTTTTCCAGCTGCATGAGATATCAATGTATGAGATATTCCAGGTTGAGATGTCGATATAATTTACACTTTATAAATAGAAAGTTAACGCAAATCCGATCTAACAATTTACACAGCCAGAACCGTACCTCAATACACTATATATAACTTAAAAAAAAAAAATTACTTTTCTAAAAGTCATTATATAAATTGGGTTTTTAAATTATTTTCCATATCCAATTATTCGTGATCCTTAATTGGTGAATGAACTTCCACAACATTTTTTTTTTTTTACATGATCCCATTGTTAAATTTGGAATTAACCAGGATGAAGTTACAATCATAAAATTTGGAATGTGCATTCTTATATTACCATTGAACATATATTTTTTAAGAGCCAAAGAGGTTTTTTTAATCAAAATGTTGAATTTTTCAAAAAATATATATATTTAATCTGTTGGCGTGTTTAATGTGTTCAATTTAAAAGATATTTTTAATTAAAATACATATGTTTAATGCTGTACCAAATTTTATGATCATACCTCAATGAGATCATTAAAAAAAAAGAAAAGGTGTCTGGAAGCTCATCCACCAATTAATGGCTCATGAATAATGTCGGTTATGGTAAATAACTTAAAAACCCCGTTTGTATAATGACATTCAGCAAAGTAAATTAAATTTCTTTTAATATGACATATACAATGTATCTCCAATTCATTTTGGAAAAAACACAATTGGAATAAAAATATAAAGTTTTACTTTTTTATAACAGAACTCTCAAAAAACCCTTCTTGAAATTTTGCCCAGACATTCTTATAACATGCATATGTTGCATATATATTTTTTTTTCACAAACTGAAATATTTCGATTTTGAGTTTTTTTTCTTATTCGATAATCTCTTCTACCTTACGGTGTAGAGATGTGTGCACTAGGGTTGGAATATCGACAAGCGATATATCGCAGTTGAAAAACCGACAAGCGATATATCGATATATCGCAGTTGAAAAACCGATATATTATATCGATATCTGAACATCCGATATATCGATGATATCGATATTTTACAACCATATGCTAAACTACATTACAGTAGAATCTCGACAATTCATATCCCAGTAATTCGTATAGATTTTCTGGTCTCTTGAAAGTCTCCCTTTATATCGTATACAAATACTGCATTCCTGTTCCCCCGATAATTCGTACTCATTTTCGTCTTCCAAGCAATGTAAACGCCTTATAATTCGAATTTCCAAATAACAAATCTGGTTAACTCTTAATCATTTCAAGATGAGAGGTGAGTGAGTGAGAGAGGAATCGTTTCTATGAATTTCGGTCGGTTTATTCTTTTTTTTTTTCTATTCAGTTTTCTTTAAATCAAATTGTAAAAAAAACCTGTAACCATACTGTTAGCCGACAACATAGATTGATCTGAAAAATTAAGTTCGCTCATGACTGGCAAATTCGCGAATGCAAGATGCTGTATAAACAAAAACTTTACCAAACGCCTATCGTGCAAACACAAAAGCATGTATCAGAAGTGAAATTTTCAACGAATGGGTTACAGATATGGAATAAAAACAGCAAAAATTTTCAACTGCTTATTGAAAATTGTGCGGCCCACAACAGTACCACATCACTCACTCAGCGGTGTTTCTCTTCTGTTTTTGCCTCCCAGCACAACCTCTAAGCTGCAATCTTGGCCATAATTAAACGATTTAGACATTTAATGCAAGGAAGTAGTGATGCAACTCTTAGAAAGCATCAAGGATGGGCATCACCTACTTCAAAATTAAGAACTCCCATGACTTCGAGATTTCGCCTATTTTGACGAAGGTTTAGAAGTAGCTTGGATCCTAACTGACGAGGAAATTTTGACTCCGTATAGAAAGGAGATGAACAAGAAGTTGATGTGCCGACTATTAGTTCTAAAATGACTATATGAAATAATGCATCTACAACGTGTGTCATTTCTAAGCAAAATCGGATGATTGTTTAAACGTATTTTCTGCTCTGAACATGCTTAACGAAGACATCGATGAGATCCGTCTTCAGGGATTGCACCATAAGAAAATAACCGATAATTTTTTTGTTGATCTAACTATATCGTTTGTATTTCCATTCATATTAATACAATTTTGTATTAATTTTATTATTTCCGATTTTTACAGCCGATTATTGGATATCTCGACAATTCATATTTACCTTTCGAACCATTGACCATACGAATGATCGAGATTCTACTGTATTTTATTTTAACAATTTCCTTTGTTCGGTAAAACTCCAGAATCGTAACCCCTAAAGGGCGGAGGTCTAGATTTTTAAGATCAGACAGGTCCTAAAAATCTAGATGTCCTCCATGTTGGAGTTACCATTCTGGAGTTTTACCAGTAAATATAACAATAAACAATATTTAATTACGAAACAATAATTAGTAGATAAGATTTACATACAAATAATGTTGATTAATACTATATAAAGAAAAATTGATGATTTATACAGGGTGTCCCAACTCGTGATGTCAATACTTTAAGAGGTTATTCTAGAAGTCATTTGTAGTTAAATGACGCAGAAATGAAACCCATCGAAGAGATATCCTATTTTTTGTGTATTTTTAAAAATACACGATTTTTTAGTGAAAAACTGTAATTATTTAATTTCTGGTTGATGTATCGTAAAAAACGAGGATATTTTCAAAACCTACATTACATTTTCTATAAAGAACATCTCCCTTTAAAATTTTATTTATTCACACAAGCGGTATACAGTAATTAATAGCAGTTAAAAATTTAAAAATTAGTATTTTCTGATTGTGTTTACACTTTTCTAGCACAGCCAATTTTAGGCGCAGAGGTTTGCCTCTCGATCAAAAGTTGCATCAATTCATAAGCTTTAAAATGATACCCCATTGACCCAGAAAAATAAAGATTTTGTGTAAAAAACTTTAATTTCCAATTCCAAAACCATAATTACGCTAAATTTATCGGCGGCGTAGAACAAAGATTGAACACACTGAGAAGAAGGAGGAGATTTTTTTTGCTTTCATTTTTTATTTTATTATAACAATCTAATGTTTGGAGAACCTATTTAGTCACTCACATATTGAAATTTCCATATTTGTTACGCGCCACGAGAAAAGGGAGCTTAGGATGAAGACCCAAATTTTTCACTAGAGCATAAAAACTTTTTTCTATTAAATGCATTTCTGAACATCTAAACTACATGTTAAATACTATTTTTGACATTGGTCACTCTCAAGCATTGTGTAAGAGCGCTGTTTTGTGAAATTCCGCTTTAGACCGGACGGTTTTTCAATGGGAGCTTGCTTTTTTCTAAAATTATAATTTGTAAAAATTAAACTTCAAATCGTTAAAATTCTGCGATTTTTGCCCCTAGAGAGCTACATAAGGGCTCATTTGATCCGTCTCTTCTAAAAATTAGGGGGAAGAAATAGATTTTCATTTGTTCACCCTAAGCTCCCTTTTCTCATGGCGCGTCACAATTATTATTACAAAGGTAAATAAGGATTATTTTTTTTATGAGCGAATACTCCTAGAACATAATAAAAATAAGCAGATTTTTTAAAAATTGTTATATGAAAAATATTAAATTTAAGACATAATCATAAATTTAGTTCTTACAAATTATTATAAGTAATATGTATCTAGATACATAATGTCTTTATACACTTTAAAATAAAAATGTCTGAAATGTAGGTACCTAATAATACTAATTCTAATTACTACTCTTTTGTCTCCTGGCCGCCATGTCTCTATCCAGCAATACTTGAACCGGACTGAGGTGGAAGGGATGTCTTCCGTCACCGACTAAAATTCGGTGCACTGAGCTGTGGGGAATCCCAAGTTGTGCTTCTGCTTCACGATCACTAGAAGAGGGGTTTTCATCAAAAAAATTCAGCACCTCTTCCTCACGTTCAGCATCCTGGACATCCCGTGCCCCGACAGGCTGTTTCGGCAGCGATCCGGTCTCCCTCAGGGTACGAAAAGTAGAAGAAACCGTCTGTCTGGGAAACGACGACCGTATTCACGGACAGCTTCCGAGGCATTTACATCGGCAAAGCCATATACAACACGATATCAGCTTATTCTTCAGTTGTGAAAAAATTAGGCATGTTGCTGGAAGCAAGTGCACCTCACCACTAGTAAAGTGATAATGAATGGCCATTTGATACTGGGAGCGAGTCTCGAGCTAGACAAGCACGGACAGGATTGGTTGACTAAAGGTATGAGCTTACCTTTGATCTATCTTTAGACATGAAGTATTAGAAACATTATTATTATTATTATTATTCAATAAAAGTTCTTTTGGGTTGGACCATGCCGTAATTTCGACATATTCTTCCGACATTTTTTCGTTTATTGGATAATTGATATTAAATACTAATTTCAAGTAGCTTAAATTTTTGAAATAAAATTATTTGTTTATTTTTAAATATTTATTATTTTTTATTTATTTGATGATAGAGGGAGGGGAATCAAATTTTGTTCGGCAACGAGCATTTCTACTTAATTATTATTTTTCAAAATTATTGGGTACAGGCATCTTTTATTAGGTTATCGAAGGTTCTGATTCCATTTTTTAAATTGAAATTTTTATCGGCCATGCGCATTTTGAATTACTATTACAGTTGGCGTTTCTTTGTTACGGGCATCGTTTTACTAAGTCTTCAATCACTATATTTTCGAATCTACAATCGGATTTTTGATCGCGCATGCGCATTTCCATTTACTGTTCTTTTCTTCGTAAATAAAGGCCGTTTAGATTTTAAAAGGTTCTGATTCAGTTTTTCGAACTGGATATTTTATCGAACATGCTCATTTCGGGTAACTATTACAATTGAGCTTTTATTGGTGAAGTTATTGTTTATTATGTTATATAGGACGATATATTACAAAAAATGTCAAATATAATTGTAATTTGAAATGCGCATGCTCGATAAAAAATAAAGTTTGAAAAATGCAATCAGAACCTACGAAAACCTAATTAACGATTTTTATAATAAAGAAAACTTCTATAGTATCAGTAAATCGAAAATCGATGGCACAATCACAAGTCCAATTAAAAAATCTTATCAGTCCTCGAAAGTCTAATAAACTATAGCAGTACCAAAGAATGTCAGCTGTAATAGTAATTCGAAATGCCCATGCTCGATAAAAAATTCAATTCAAAAATTGGAATCAGAACCTTCGTAAACCTAATAAACTATCCATACCATATATCATAGAAAACTTCAACCGTAACGGAAAAGCGAAATAGGCCTGCCCGATCTTAAACTCAATTCAAAAAATGGAATCAGAACCTTAATTCAATTTTTTATCGAGCCTGCGCATTTCGAATTACTATTACAATTGACATTTCTTTAGTACTGGTATAGTTTATTAGCCTTTCAAGTGTTCTGATCCGATTTAATTGGACTTGTGATTGCACCATCGATTTTCGATTCACTGATACCGTAGAAATTTTCTTTGTTATAAAAATCGTTAATTAGGTTTTCGCAGGTTCTGATTGCAGTTTTAAAATTTTATTTTTTTATCGAGCATGTGCATTTCAAATTACCATTATATTTGGCATTTTTACTTCCTTGTACCGAAGTAAAGGAAGTATTGTATTCGCGAAAATTTTCGGTTTTCAGATTTCAACGGAAATATCCATTTTGACCATCTCTGAATCCATTTTGACTAGTTTCGTCGTGGCGTCTGTACGTACGTACGCACGTTGGTTCGTACGTACGCACGTAGGTTCCTACGTACGTACGTTCTTTCTTGCCTACGTACGTTCGTTCGTATTTCGCATAAGTCAATAACCGTTAGCCGTAGAAAGTTAAAATTTCGTAATTAGAATTGTTGTAAAATCTAGTTGTGAACCTTCCTTTTTGGTCACTGCTTGATCACCGGAAGTGGTACTTTACTTGAAGGTCATAATTGATTTTTATCAAAAATTATATTAAAATACTATGCAAAACTTTTCAAATTTAGTATTTATAACTTATATATTGATTTAAATAGCATGCTAGATTTTGGTTTAAATTGAAAAACTGGAAGCGGTAGTTTACTTGAAGGTCATATTAGACTTTCATCAAAAATTATATTAAAATATAATGTAAAGCATCTCAAATTTGGTTAATAGGACTTATATATCGATATGAATGTATTTAATATATTTTGGTTAAAATTGGTGAGCAGAAAACGGTACTTTACTTGAAGGTCATAATAAGATTACATCCAAAATTATATTTAAATTAAATACATAAATCATATGGTTCGGTAATAAATGTTACAAACGCAATTTGGTTTCCAATCTAATTAAACATTTGCATTACTTCTTTTATGTGTTAAAATTGAGTGTAAAATACTGGTTTTCCAGCATTTGTGTGTGTAAATTGAAGGTTCTGCATACAAGTCACAGAGTCAGGATGAAAACTATTTAAAAGGCTATTAAATCGAAAAACCAGTGATGTCATTCCGATACTGTTCCTACATACAAACTTTTTACCTTTGATATTGTTAACTAAATGCCGAAAGTCTTTCGAGTCCTTAATACCACCAAAACTTTTTACCATAGAACGTAAAAATTCTCTATTTTTACTTCCTTGTACGAATTAAAGGAAGTATTGTAATCGCGAAAATTTTTGGTTTTCAGATTTCAACGGAAATATCCATTTCGACCATCCCTGAATCCAATTTGACTAGTTTCGTCCGTGACGTCTGTAAGTACATTCGTATGAGCGTATCTCGCATAACTCAAAAACGGTTTGCCGTAGAAAGTTAAACTTTGGTATTTAGGATTGCTGAAAAATCTAGTTGTGAGCCTCCCTTTTTGGTCACTACATTACTACCAGAAGTGGTACTTTCCTAATCTACTTGGTCTAATCCAATTAAACATTTTTATTACTTGTTTTAAGTGTTAAAATTGACTGTAAAATACTGGTTTTCCTCCCCCATTTGTGCGTGTGTGTGTCAATAGATGGGTGTCGGGACGCCGAGTGTCTTTTTTAAATACTGTAATCTTCGGAAACTAGTAACCAAATTTAGGATCACTTTTTGAACCACCGATTTATAGTTTTATAAGCGTACAAGGAAGTCTGTGTTGTCCACATCAGATATTTTTAGTACATCGTCCTATAAAACCTAATAAACAATAACCACTAAAAAAAACTTCTACATAACGATGTCAACTCTCTTAGTTTTCAGGGATTATAGTGCTGTGATTCATTTATAAAAAGCTTGATCTTCTTCTTCTTCTCTGGCACAACAATCTACTGCTGAATCTAGGCTTCATCCAACAGCCTCCACCAGTAAGCTCTATCTTGTGCTGCAGCTGTCCAACTCCATATTTTAAGAAGCAATCCAGCATCCGCTGCCACTCCATCTAGTCATCTTGTTTTTGGCCTTCCCTCTCTGCGAGTCCGATGTAGGATCTCTGTCATGAGTTTCTTGGGGATCTCAGTGTCGTTCATCCTTACTACATGACCGGCCCAACGAAGTATCCCAAGCTTGACAAACTTTACCACTTCCATACTTTGGTACCGCTCTTGGAGCTCCTTGCTGGTGCTTCTTCGCCAGACGTCCCTCTCACGGTAATCCCTCCTAACTGTAAATCTTCCTTTTAAATATACGGAGGCGATTTTCATCTGCTTTCGTTTTGGGCCAAGTTTCTGCTCCAAACGTGAATACAGGGAGGATGAAGGTCATGTATAGCCGTAGTTTGGTATGATACGATATAAACCTGCTTCTCATTTGCCAGGACAGGCCGAATTAACACCGATTTGCTCAGCAGATTCTTCGACTTATCTCTTGACTGAGATCATTCCTTAAGTTAAATTCAGATCCCAGGTAGACAAAATTCTCCACTCCATGAAATCTGTACTCTCCAGCCTCGAAGTACTGAGCTATGTTTTCTCAACCGCATGCATTTAGTTTGGGCCTCGTTTACTACTTGACCGAATTTTCTGGCTGACCTCTCAAATTTCATTAAGGCTTCTCATAGCGAACGCTTGGATCCAGCAACAATGTCGATGTCATCGGCATATTCCAGTAGTTCAACTGGTCGGTTGAAGATGGTCTCACCAACCAGGATTTGGGATTCTCTGATGGCCATTTCTTGTGTTAGATTAAATAACAGGCAAATCATTATATCATACTTTGGGCAGATATCTAGTGCTTTAGTAAGATCCTCATAGATCTTTTCTTTATCCTCCTCTTCAGATGTCTCAGTTGGAGCATGTCCATCAATCAGAGAATAGTTGCAGAATTTATCCTTAATCCTAACTTTACATAGTCGGGGGATGATAGATACGAAATCCAAGACCAGTCTCCTTGCTTGTTCCCTTGGCGTGGGTGGCAACTATAATAAATCGTATGAAATCTTCCTTCACTTATGTCGTTGCCGGTCCACCAAATTTTTCGGACAGCAGCGATGTCAGTTGACATGAAGTTTCAATGTGGTCCAATTCTGTAAAAAGCTCCCGAATAGGCTCCTGGTCTATTTAATGATAAAACATTCCAAAGCTTGATCAAAATCACTAAATGTAGCAAATCTCTTAAGGCGAATTTGACGTACAATCACCATTTCAGAAGAGATTGAGACCTGGGTAACAATCTTTGTTCGTTTAGTTTTCTCTTGATCAGCTGTTTAAATATAACGTTTCCCAGCTGTTGCTGTTACCAACCAAACTTTTCTTGGAGTGAGATACTGTCTCATATTGATGTGTCTTTTTAGACTATTGATATGAGATGTGCTGCATTTTATTTATCTGCATATATTTCATATTTAATTTATTTTTCTGTCCTGACGATGCTTGTATTGCTGAAACTCCAAGTCATTAGTTGTTAACTGGTATTTTAGAGACTCAGCATTGTGTTTGAAATCTTTCATTCTTATCCAAACAGTTACTTGATGTCTCTTTTCGAGTTTTCCTCTTTTTAATTAATTATTTTTTAAATTTTAAACTAAATAAATAAGTATGTTTCCACATTATGATTCTCATAAATTAGAATCGTAATTAATTAATTAGCTTATTTCCTAATTAATTTAATTAATTAGTACATTTAACAAGTTCATAGAAGAACGTTTCAGGAGGTTTCAGGTTTGGCGTTTCAGGTAGGGGTCTCGTCACCCAGATAAAGGCGACGTTCCTCTTGTTCAGGGTAAATAAGATTTTACAAATTGGATCTGTCGTGGAATACTGTAACATCTCAAAAAAGTAGTATTTTGGGAAATGGTCTTCCATGGACGCATCTGGCGTAATACCTCCCATCCAAAACTGTAACTAGCCCTATCTGTTGACTAACCAATGAACTATATTTAGCAAGGTCTTTCCCACACAATTTCCACATATTTCTGAACCAAATTCCATCAGAAACTCAAAATCTCGATTTATTGAGAACGACGGGTGCGAAATAATTTATAAAAATTCCATTTGTAACGCATAAATTACGCAGCACTAGTAAATAGGTGTTACATGACGGCTCATGTATTAAAAATATCAGTTTTACTAATAAAAGGTACGTTTGTTTTGGTAATCCTATTTTAAAACTTGTGTGCTAATTTAACATGTACCCATGGTGAGGAACAAACAACCAAATATTAACATTAGATGTAGATAAGATGTCTAACATTTTTTACATATTTTAATTAATATAGATCTAGTTAGTAAGAGTGGTAGTAACAATTGTTAATATATTATACAGAACAAAAATCTTATTTAGAAGAAATAATACAATCACAAGAACATTTTACCAAATTAGAAATTAATACATAACCATAGCTCTTAATTAGAACGCTTAAATAACATTAAGAAATCCTGTTGAAAATGTTATTAAGAGTAATATAATATAAAAAATTGGGTCGTAAAAAAATTAATATACGGTATCATATATTAATAATTCTAGAATCTTTTTACGGTTTTCAAATTTCTTTTGTTTTTAAAGTTCGCCAATTTTTAATAAAACATTTTTAAAAATTACTTACTTTACACTGTAAAGTATTAATAAAATAAGATCTGAAAACGTTTTTATCGACAAATAGTTGAGGAAATTAAAAGACTAGTAATACGATTTTAACTTGTTTCAGCAACTAGTGTAAATCGCTGCCTCAGCGCTGTATATTCCCGCCTGTTTTAAGTCTGAGCCGCGACACGGACACTCTCGTGTTGTAAGCCTTCATGTTAGCTTCAGCCACTTCTTGATCAACTCCGCTCTTGTGAAACCATCCTATTTGTTAACACATTTGAATTTTTTTAATTTTTTCAAAATTTGGACTTTAATATCTCCGATAGGAATGGAGTTAAAAATCTGAAATTAATACAAGCTTCAGTGTTTGTAAGAGGTTTATGGTGAATAATACCTTCACTAGTTTATTTGCTAGGTTGAAAAACGGGGGAGTGAGAAAAAAGTGAAGACGCACAAAAGACATTTCCCTAACATACCGAAATTTTTCCATACTTTTATTAAATTGATCTGCCTCTACCCTGGCCTTCGATGCAGAAAACACTTCTTGCCGAATTTCAGCTCATTTGATCCAAAGGGAGCCGCTGGAGGTGCTCAAATGTAGCAGAAAAAAAAAAAAAATTGTATATATATATATATATATATATATATATATATATATATATATATATATATATATATATATCAGACATCTCCAAAACTTCCGTAATCGTGCTCTAGGGGTTATGAAACGGATAGAAGACGCATTCACCGCCGATCTTCGACCCACTGTAATAATCTATTTTTTTCGGGGAAAACACGACTAAAAAACAGTGCTTAGCACAAAACTGCGCAAAATTTGATGAATATTTCTTGAAAGAATGCAAAAATTCTATAAAATTAAAAAACAAATTTTGCGATACCGAGAAGGGTATTTTACAGATTATAGAAGTATTGTTTATCTATTGCAAGCCATTGAAGCCGTTTTCGAAAACCAATTGTAATCAATATGAAATTTGTAGAAGTAATGCTAATCTGGTAAGAATGAAATATTATTACCTGATTTAACAGAAGCAATGATGAGCGATACACACACTGGCATTATTTACAACTATAAATGACTGTGGGCCTGCTTGTTCATGCCTGACTAACCTACACCGAGAGCATAATCAAATTTTGAGATTATGCTGGGGCACTTATTAAGTCACCAATAATTCATATAAAGGATGCTTTATTACATTTATCATATTTTGAAATTTGTTTTTGTCCTCCTAGATCGGCTATCGGCCCCATTGTGACATTGTCTCTATTGTTAATCTTGCACAGCTATCTTGGCGTTGATAATTTTGCCATTTCGTTTTAATTAATACACGGTTATGGCAAGTATAAATACAATGCAAATAATTTGTGTTAAACATTGTATGTGCGTGAGGGAAGCTCCACTTCTGCCACTCTACAGTAAGCGCATGCTACATCCTACTTGGCTTGAAAATGGAATCTTTAGTCAAAATGTTCATAATTTTAACTCATTTAACTTTCATATGAACGCTCGAGCTATTATATCGTGTCTGCCATGAGGCTTTTGTCCATCATTTAAGATATCTCCAATTTCAGACCACTTCGGTTATTTGTAAACGTGATAAACAAATCCGGGTGATCACAGTGACATCATCGCATCCTAAGTTCTCTGATGCAGATAACGGCCATTGTCGTTTCCGAGGTACAGTGATTACAAAATCATTCAGTGAGTGAGTGGTATATTTCTATTATACTAATAATTTAAATACTCCTTTTAAATTAGCATCTTTGTGTATGTGGGTCAATCCATACCGAGTGGTCCAAAATAAATTAATTTGGTTACTTGACCATTTTTAATTTTTTTGTAATTTGTATGTCGATTCCTCCATGTTTCTAGAGATAAAAACCTTTAGGAGTTTTTTTTTCCTTGACTGTTTATAAATGGCAGCCATTATTCTTCAGTTCTACCGGCCAATTTCAGTAAATACAGTCATTTGCGGTTCCGTCGATAGTTCAAAAATTACTTAGAAAGATCAAGCAAACACCATTTTAAAGGGAATGTAATATGCTTAAATAAATTACCCTGAGTACATTTGATTTATTCCTACTCGTAATATAATAAAAATTGACCTGAAGCTCAACTCTCAAATTTAAAAATGGTCGTTTTCAAACCATTTTTTCTATGAGAAGGAATGCTATAAACAACTTATCTCTTTGTGTGGCGGGTAGGTCCTTAAAATTTGGTCAATTTGAATAGATACCAATCTTACTAAATGTATCCTTGGTTTTTTTATGTTTTTTAATTTTTAATTTTTTCTATTTGCATATTGAGTGGCCGTTTTCAGCATGACACCGCAACTTTTCATGTCTTTCAGGCAATATCAAATGAATTCTTAAGAATAAAATATAATATATATATATATATATATATATTATACAAGTAATGTAGGGGACCAGCATAGAGAGGTTGATGCACGAGGGATAAATCAATAATAATAGGGATGGATTATTACCGGAGCTAATACCAGAGCAGTGCGACAATAATGAAAATATAGCAGTGCACACTCCTAACAATATTTTTAAAACATATAAAACTAAGTTTTTTATTTTTATCTATTAACAGACGAAATTAATATGGATATATCAAGACGATAGGAGTATAGAGGTGTTTATAGTATGAAATGACTTATGTACAATATTGTTATATAAACATTTCTGATTATTTTAATTGTTGTCTGAAATTTGTAGAAAAAATACCTTGAGAATGGAGGAGTACCCCGAAACGCTGGTGGGGTAATATGTAATATATACCAATAAAGGAATATTGAGATATATGGAAGAAATTATTCCACTAATACACTACTAGAATTTTTCTTCTTCCCACTATTATTAAATTTTTATTAAGTATTAAATACTTAAAATAAAAATAACTTATCACTTCATTTCAGTCAAGGTTGGGAACAGTTTGTCAAAGCCCATAGCCGTGACTCGTGGTGTTCCCCAAGGCGCAGTTCTTTTTCCCGTGTTATTCAAGGTATACACAGCTCGCGTCGTAGGCGAACCCTATGGTCATTCAAAAGTAATGGCATTTGCTGACGACATTGCAATTTACAGTACAAGTACGAACTCATTCTTAGCAATAAAGCAAGCGGAGAATACTTGTAACAAAATAGTAAACAAGCTTTGGCACTTATATATAATGGTGAACAGATGATTATATATGAAGAAAACAGATGATACAATCTTCTCGTTTCAAAAGAATAAAAAGAAATTTCCCACCCAGTTTACAGTAGATGGCGTGCAGAGGCGGATCTCTAGATGTTTCGTATACCTCGGTATAAATATTGATAGGCATTTAATTTTTGCAAGTCATTTTCGGAAAAAGCTGGCAGCTGTGAGAGCAAAAACATATAAATAGGCTCACCTCCTTACCTCGTCATAATTAAGCCTGCGACTTAAGTTATTAATTTATATCTGTATCATTCGACCAGCTCTGTTGTATGGTGCTCCAATGTTAGAACATATAACCCCTCTTACAGCTAAAGTGCTGCAACAATTTCAGAACGGGGTAATTAGAAGAATATGCAAGCATACTTCGCTTTGGAGACAAAAAGCTGCTACCGTTCATAGCACTCTAGAAATACCAACAGAGAAGCAATTCCTAACGCGACGTCATGTCAAGTTTTTCGATTCGTTAACTCATGTCGGCAATCCGCTATTTGATAGCATTGTACTTCCACCAGCTCCAAAACAATGGAAGATGCTGTAGCATCTACTTGATAAGTTAGAATTAAGGCGTAGTTATGAGATACTTTAACAAACACAAGTGAACCCCGTTACGGGTATGATAAAATTTTTATTTAATATCAAAAATATTTAGGCATATCAATCCTACCTTACAATGTATCCAAGATACAGAAGGATCAAAGACCAGAAATTAGCTATTAGCGAAAAACTGATTAAGAGAAAGTAAAAATGGGGAGAGGAAAAACAAAAATTACCACTGCTCGTTGAATGGTAACTTATATAAATATTGGTGCAGTTAAATCGCAGTCGTTCACTACTGCAATAAGCACACAGACGTATTTTAACTCGTAATCCCGAAATAATGCATTTTTTGCTATTGTTTTTTTTTATTTGAAGAATAATTTATTTTAGATTTAATTATCTTTGTCTAAAAGCATTACAAGTATCGTCTAAAAGTATTAAAAGATGTTTTCAATGCAAAGTTATATTTAAAAATAATGTAAATACAAAAGAATGTTGATCTGCTTTAAGATTGGGTTGTTATTATATAAAGCAAATTAGCTTATGTTTACGGGCGAGTGGTATTACACTATGTACACAGCCCCACTCCTCGTCCTGTCATCGACGGAGGCAGATTGCATCGCGTTTATAGTTCTCAATCGTAGTCTGCGGTGCACATTTTTTATTTTTGTTTTTATGTTGTTTTTCGATACAGTGCCAACCCAACTGGGCCTGGCCAGCGTACATCGCCAAGGCGACCATCTACCAAAAACCTACGACTTACGAGAACGGCAAATAAAGGTTGAAAATAACTTTACATAGGTACATTTTTTGTCTTTTCTTTTTTTTTTTTTTTTTTTTGTCATATTATTAGAGGTAGATTTCATTACAAATTGTCGTATATAAGGCATTGTAATCAACAATAACTCTTGAAAACGTAGTACTTATTTGGGTATATTTCTTCTTATTATTTTTTTTTAGGAAAAGAGGTTAATTCAGGAATCACTCCTTCCCTTACAGATATTTTTCTAACATCACATCTTCCTCGATACAATTTCAAGAGTTATTTTGTATTTTAGGGTATATCCAAATTTAACGCGTGTGAAACGGCGGAGCTCAGCTGATTATTATTATAGCACGCTTATAGAAAATTATTAAAGAGTGGTAAGTGAAAGCTGTGTGAAACGCGCACTGCACCAGATTTTTTACTGTTTCTACAACATTTATTTTTACATCTAGGTTATTCGGAAATTTCGGTATGCGCGGCAATCACGCCATTCATTTCCACAGATTATCGAAGGTTGACTGTTCATATATATGAAACGAAAGAATTGCTTTGATAAACTGGTATCATAGAGAATTTACAATTCGCAAGTATTAATCGTGTTTATAAAATATGTGTTTTTTTTTCTTTTACTTCCTCACTTATATATATATATATATAACGTAGAGTTATAATGGAGCCACAGGCGAGATTTTGGCATTCACACTCTGCCAAAAACAGGTTAGTATCCTTGAAAATAACCCGTCCTTCCTGCCGAAGTCGGAGTAGATCAGGAACGTTACACCTCCTCAGTAACATAAGGTAATCTGTCAACATAAAACTTTTTAATTCATTTAATTTATACTCTTTAGAGACAGCTGAGCTATTTATCTATTTTTATTTTTTTATTATACGCTTTTATATTCTTACAAATCCTACAAACCGCATCTTCTTATAAAATAACCGTATCATAGAATAAAATTAAAGTCGGAAAAATTCATAAAAGAATTTTTATTCGGCCAATGATCTGCACGTATACTCAATTTCATCAAACTTGGACTAATTGTTCGTTAGTATTTCTGCCTCCTTGTCAAAGTTATTTGGATTAATACCTAGTGTATTTTTTTTATTCGGTAAATGAGTGACCGCCTCCCCGTCCCTCATTTATCCCACCGGTAAAGTAGTTAGGATGTTGTATCATATCAGCACTTTAGAAATACATAAATAGCTGCTTTTTATTAAACTTGGTACAGACTTTCAAATAGGCCTGCTCACGACCTCTTGGGGATAAGAAAACCCAGAAGAGGGGCAAAAGGCAAAAGCAGTACGGTGGCCTAACTGATACCAAAAAGTTTATTGTGTGTGCACAGCTCAGGTAAATTGTAAATTGCATAACTTATAGCAGTGGTACACGCATGCAGGCTTAACACACCACTTCTGCAAACATCTGTATAGCCTGAAAGGAAAGACAGAGTAATAAATTAAAAAAATTATAAGTCAACTCAAATATAGGTGCGGAGTCATTATCAGTTTAGAACTATTTGGCTGTTTTTAGTAAAATTTAGAGCACAATTTTTGTAACGCCTACTAACGAATTAATATGAGTAAGGTTTTTTTTTTTTTAATTATGAATACAATCTTAGTCTCTACTTTTTTATAAATAAAAATAATGACTTCTATTTTTTTTGTTTAAGTTTCTAAATCGTTAGTCAATATTATATAATCTATGGAAGAAAATATTAAGATACTATTGTTGAGGGAATGAGGTCTTTGCACACCTAGTTGTTTCGTTATAAAATTCTTTAAATTATGATTATTGAAAAGGAAGTCTTTAAACGACGAAGCACGAGACTTACAGCGAAAAGGAATTCAGTCTTCCTGGACCAACTATCTCCACTGACCACCACTGAACCAGTCAAGATCACGTACAACGATAGAGATCTCGTTGTTGGAGAACTCATGAGAAAAAATCAGTGGCACATTACAAGGTAAAATACTAAACTTTTATATAGATGGAGACATAGACGTCTTATTTTACTAGCTGGTGTGCTACTAGCCGTGTACTGAGTGAATCTTTTAAGATAAGATATAGACATCTCTTTAAAGATGGATAGACGCATAAATATTGTAGAAAAAATTAAATAATTCCGTATAAACGTCTGTGATGATTTATTTTAATATTTTCTGTTTAAAGAAATGTATTTAGATTTTCACAAACACCAGTGGATTCTGATGAAAATGCTCAATAAGAATCACTTCTGAGTTTTGAGAATTTTTTTAATTTATTAGGTAAAGTATTCATTAAAGCTGGACCTAGACGATTAACATTATCCTTAATATTTGGCGTAATAATTGAAAATTTCCTATAAATCTGACTGTATGTAGATCATATTCAAAGATTGTGCAATATATTGCACAGTTAATTTTGATTATGTAATAAAATCAAAATTTTTATTTTTATTATAGAATCTGATAAATATTGCTTGTCTGTGGATTTATAGCGCAATATTCAGCAGTACAGAATCATTGCATTATGAAAGACTGCTGCAAAGGGCAAAGAGAAAATAATAAATTCATTTTAGAAAGTATTATCATCAAATAATGTGCAGTCCCAGAAGGTTTCAAAATTCAAATGGTTCGTTTAAGTTATGACTTACGAAGTCAGCCACAGCGTGTAAAGAATTACTTTATTTATACATAGAATGGTATTATAGAGACTACATTCTAACGTTCTGACAACAGGGACTACCCTATAACAACATACTGCTACAGACTACTAGCCTGACTTTACTCTATTGCATTTCTACTGCTGATTGCTTAGACTAAAGTATCAGGTCTTTTATCTACAAGTAAAGTGGTGGGAATAGGAAAGGAGGTGTATGGAACAGCCAATTGCACGTCACAAATAATGCAACATGACATGGTACGTGATGAGTACAATAGATTGTTTATGGGGGACGTAATTAGCGCTTCTACAGCTGCATCCCATCAGCCCGAGTAAATTAGTAAGTGCGAGTAAGGCTCGAAATCCTAAAAGAGAAAGTAAGTATCCTAAAGAGACTTATTTTCCCAAAGGAGCTGGCCAGGTCCACCCATATGTTTTTTTTTGCCCTTTGCTTAAAAGTCATTGCTTGCCAAGTTACTTGCAATGATTTAAAATTATATTGTGATAATAATATAATATAAATAAAGCTGTGTTTATTGTGATAACCAACGAATGTAAAAAATCGCAATTTTCAAATGGCATAGTTTGATTAATTTACGAGGGTATTTGCAAAATTAAATATTATAAACACAAATCTAGGAGTGTAAGGAGAATTAAAAAGGTCCAAATATAACAAATTATGCGCAATGTGGAAGTTGAAAGTATAAGCAGTTTTAATGTTCACGTTCGTTAATTCAACGGAGTGGCGACGATTTATTGTGAATTCAAACAATGTATGATAAAATGTTTCGTTCTTATCCCAGTGCATACTGTTTGATTTATCTTCCTGTTTTAGCAATATTAAAATTTGAAATAATTGAAGTATTATAACGTTGAAATTTTGCTTATATATAACCAACCAAATGTCTAAACTTCCACACGAAACAAATAACTTACCAAATACTGCTAATATAACCGTATATTTAGTTATATAAACCAGTGAAATAAAGTGTAGACGAACTCCTTTCTGGCTAAATTGTATTATAAAGCAATGAAAATTAAAACATCGTCTATTTTGGCCATTAAACATAGAATCACTACAAATATTATAGCGCAAGTTCAATTGATTATAGCCATTATTTACACCATAATTTCTGCTTTTCCCATACAGATAATCGTAAGCGGTAGTTTTTTTTTTCAAAAACAGCAGTTAAATGGATCCGGTAGCAATAGAAAATGCTTTAGAAAAAAAATGTGAAAACAAATATTGGTTAATATGGATACTATTTCTTACGGCCAGTCCATCAATTATTGTCGGTGGTCATTTGGTTTCATACGTATTTCTTGGCGGAAACCCATCGTTCTTCTGTAATATTCCAGAGCTAGTTGAGGCTAACTGGACAAAGGAACAAATAAGAGAAATTAGCAATCCAGGGTAAGCAAATATTTCATTTTATTTTTTTAATAGCTTACCTTAATAGCTTTTATCAATAGCAATGCATTTATGAAGGATTTATTATAAATATGTAGATTGGAGAAACAAAGTTGTGTTTATTATGCTTGGAATTATTCTTTAATAAAGGATTTTGATTTCGATGAAGCTCTTAGATATTACAATGAAAGAGAAAAGCCAGATGTACTAAAGTGTAAAAATTATATTTATGATGAAGAGGTCTTACACCAGACAATTGTCAGCGAAGTTTGTATAAAATAAGCTATATCCTACCTATATAATTTCTATAGTTTAAAATATTTTATTAATTTTATTATTTTATATCTATAGTGGGATCTAGTTTGTGATGATTTGCCTCTAAGATCAACAGCTCAGGGCAGTGTAGCAATAGGAAAAGTTGCTGGAGCTCTGTTCTTTGGTCTGTTTAGCGACAGGTATGTAGGTATATATTTACTTATATTATAGTTTATTAGTTGAGGAAAAACTAATGATTGTTTTTCATTCTTTAAATGTTTCTTTATGATAGAAACAAAATGGGAATAGGTAATGAATTTTAATTACAATGGCCGAAAATTGAATAAATAGAGAGAAAGCGAGTTGGTGCATTTTTTTTTTTTTTTTTTTTTTTGCGAAGCCAATCAGTAGTCCAGCATTTGTACACGTGACCAGTCAAATGATCGTGGCAGGAAATTTTAATTTTAATTTAAATCTCGACTTAACTTTAACTATAAGAGTCGCGTCCTTATTTAATCACGTAGCAATAGCACCAAATTTTAATTTTAATTTAAACTTCGACCTAATCTTAACTATCAAGTAACGGCACGATTGAATAACACTGTATCTTTTAATCTTTTCGTCGAAAGTAAACAAAGGCTATTAAACTTTTAATCCTTAAAAGGATTAATTTTAAATCCATTAAGTTCTCATATCATATATAAACAATGGTATAGAACGCTTTAATCCTTTCGCTGAAAAATAAACAAGAACAGTTTTCCCAATAATCGCATATCTCTTAATCATCTTTCTTTTTTAAGTTTAAACAATGGACTACGAACTTTTAACCTCTAAAAAGTATAATTTTAATTATTGATTGCTATATTATTCATAAACTATGATATAGAACCTTTTACCCCTTTAACATTTTTTTCTGTGACCTGGGATGTATTATAATTATTTAATTACTAGAATACAATTTTATTTATAAAAAATATGAAAAATAAATTATATAATGTAGGTATGACAAATGAAATTCCCCTTTTAATAAAATGACTTAATATTCCTTATATGAAAGCGTACCCCTACCCTAGACACGGCACTCCGTAGTCCTTTCCAAAATGGCACCGGTTGATGCAGCGACCTCTGCCTCGTTACTTTCGAGTTGCATTTTTTAAATATTGTTTCAACTGGCTGGTTCAGTTATAGGCTCAGAATGTGACCGGCCACCTCACTGGTCCATTTCGTCCTTTCTATCTATCCCCAAATGCCAGATAAGCCATGCATGATAATTTGTTCCTCTCATTTTTCGTTAGAAAAATAATTAAAAAATGCAAATATATGAGAATGAACAAGGCAGGGGTCCTTGCAGCAACCGGCGCTGTTCTGGAAAGTAGTCTGTGAGCCAGACCCTCCTACCGAACATCCCCTCTCTCCCACATCATATCCCTATAAATTGCACATCGTTGTGTTCCATTTCACTAATGATCAAAAAAAGCCAATGTTCCCAGAAAAAAGTGGCCACATTGTGCCAAAATAGCGTCCAAAGTTTCAGGATTTAATATCTCATTGATGATTTCTCAGGGTGAAATTAGTAGCTCATTCACCAATTAATAGCTGCCTATTAACCAATTAATAAATGTCTTTTAACAAAGTAAATTTAATTTTGACCAACTTGGGATTTTGAGTACATCTTGGGAGTGGTTCTGAATAAATTTCTCCCGGGTCCGAAGAAAATTCATAGAGATAGATTATATTTTAGTATTTGCAATTCACTTGATATAATATGAAATAGTAACAAAAAGTGGAGAATACTTAAAACATTATAAAATATTTTTTTCAATATTGTTGGTGATAGAGAGAGAACTTCTCAAAGGACAACTGCTAATAATTCGCGATAATTACAATAGTTTAGTTTGCAGGCATATTTATGAATTTGTTTTTTTTTTTCATTTCAAATAAATAAAACAGTAACTTTTCCAACAGCGGGACATACTATGGACAATTAATAAACATAGATATGTACTTAAAAAAAATAGAAAAGTGAATCCGATAGTTTTTATTTTATGCTAAATAGAAAAATAATTAATCTTTGCCGTAGCGAGAAGCAGCGTGCTTAGTAGTTCTTACCCATACCTTTCATAATAACGTTTACCCGCTGAGGGATATGAAAGAAAAAAATATGTCGAAACGGTATTCAAGAACCACTAAAAAGCAATAAATAAAAACTTTTTAGAAAAAACAAAAACATCGACTTCAAAATGTGCATCAGAACCAATGAAGAGATAGAAATAATTTTTCTTACAAAAGTAAATTATTATAAAGCATTAGTAAGAAAACTTGATATAAAAATACATTATTTTTTTTTTTTTTTATATAGCAGAACCCACAGAAATCTGATCTTGATATTTTGTCCATGCATTCTTATAGCATGTATATATATATGGTACATATTCCTTTTTAAAGAATCGGAAATTTTAAGATTGATTTAGTTATATCAAGATACATATCAAATAATGCTCATGAAATTCTGAAAATAAAGGCACTATTTTCAGCTTTCTATGGTAAATAGTTTTGAAGTTATGAGCTTTTCAGTTCTTCAAAACATGTAAAAACCAGTCGATTTTTCATTTAAAAATAATTACAAAGACCTTAAATCGAGTATTTCCGTTGAAAACTCGGATTCGAAATTGTTCACAGTCGCAATGCTTTCCCTTACTACATATTCCATATATAGGTAAGTGAAAGTATAAAGAAAACATGTAAATTGAGATCTGCATAATCAAATTTGTTTTAAACTGAAAAAATGTCCTTTTTAAGAAATCAAAAATATAGTGATCCTTCTAAACGAATAAATATAATACAGTTATAAAAAAATAAGATGTAGAAATATTTGTAATTACTAATAAAATTCCTAACTCTAACCAATTAGCATACAAGGGGACGTGGCATCAACGATTTCAATGAAACAGTTTTTGGCGATAGCAAGTTGAAAAATATTTAACACATGCAAAGAGTATTTGTCAATGCATCCTAGGAGACAAGAAAAAAATAATGTTATATACGTTAAACAATTTTTTATTTGATTATATTCTACCGTTGCTCTTCATGGCTTTCAAAGTTCTAATATGCAAATCGATTTATTTTTTCTGCAAAATCTGTCTATCTATCAGATGGCGCTACAACCTTGTGATGGATCTTGGCCTCCTCAATGAGCCTCCACCATTCGGCTCGGTTTTGGGCTGCTACCTTCCAATTTCGGACTCCAAGCAGGTCTCGTGCGTCTTGTACCACTCCATCCATCCGCCCGACTCTTCTTGGACGATGAATTTGCTCTTCCATGATTTTTTTAGACATTTCATCGGAACTCATCCGTGCAACCATGCCCTGGTCTGTAGGCTTAAGAGAGACTCAGTAAGCGCAGTAAAGGATCGTGCCACTATATCAAGGTCATCCGCATAGCCGAGCAGTTGGACCGATCTATTGAATATGGTGCCAATATTCTGGATACCTGTTTCTCTCACTACTTTTTCCAACACCAAATTAAACAGGAGACACGCCAAAGCATCTCCTTGTCTTAGCCCTTTATTTGAGCCAAATTCAGTACAGTATTCAGACTGTATGCGGGCCCTACACCTAACGTCTCTCATTGTCATTTTTATAAGGCGTATTAGCTTTGAAGGAACCTTCCTTTCTCTTAGTGCCTCGTATAATTTAGGATGCTTAATACTGTCATATGCGATCTTAAAATCCACGAACAATCGGTGAGTAGACAATGAACATAAGAATGTTCATGGGCCCTTTCCATGATTACTCTGAGGGTATGAATTTGGTCCACTGTAGATTTTTCTCCCCTGAAGCCAGTCTGGTACTCTCCGATTTCTCGTACTGCATGCGGGGTCAGCCTTTGGTAGAGGATATTGGAGAAGACTTTGTAAGCACAGGGGAGTAGCGAATTCCTCTGTAATTAGCACATTCTAATTGTGCTCCTTTCTTGTGAAGCGGGCATATCCAAGGCATTGCTCCATTGCTGAGGGATCTTCTCATGAACCCATATCTCGAGGATCAGGCCATGAAGTGTCCTGTGCAGTTCCTCTCCACCATATTTAAACAATTCTGCCGGCAATCCGTCCTCACCTGGTGCCTTATGGTTCCTCATTTTCTGGATTTGCCACTCCGGGCTCAGTATCCTTTTAATTCAGTAGGCCACTAAATGCCTTACCCACCGTTGAAGTATCTCGCCCTTACTGTTTAAGAGAGTCCCTTTTTTGCAAGCTTGAATTTTAGGTTTTAAAGGGACCCTACCATTGTTCACTCTCTGAAAAAAGAGCCTGCTTTCATTGGTAGGCGACGTTCTTCGTATCTGTTGCGTTTCGGCATTCTTCATCAAACCAAGATGACCTTGTTTCGCGCTCCTTTAGGCCTAAGCAATCATATTCAGTTCTTGTAATTGCCAGCTCCAAATTGTCCCACACTGCCTGAGGGTCTTCATTAATGACATTACTCAGTGTCTCATGCAGTGTTCCACCTATACTTATGAACTAGGAAAGAGTTGCATGTATCAGGGTCTTGCAGCTTCTTGATATACCACTTCTTAGTCTTTTCTTGTTTCTTGTATCTCTCATTAGTGATTCTTGCCCTGATTCGTGCTATCACTAAGTAGTGGTCAGAGTCAATGTTGGCTCCATCCTCTAAAGGTTCTTACGCTCAATAAATTAGATCTATGGCGTGCAGTTATTAGGAGATGGTCTATTTGGTTGAAGGTGTTGAGGTCTGGGGATCTCCATGTTGCTTTGTGTATTATTTCTGCAAAATAATATTGTCAATTTTATTCAATGAATTTAAATGTAAAAGAAATTACAAACAGAAATATGCTTCCAGTAAAGTAGACCAACAATTATTTTAGGAGAAAGCAAGTCAGATTTGTTCATAATGTCTTTCAAAACACTTCATCAAGAATTTTCATGGACATCAACGTCCATTAGACGTTTTTCAGTTGACGTACGCATGATAGTATAGAAGGGCCAATCTAATTAGGGATTGATAAATTATTTGCTACTCCAATAATAATCTATTTAATCCTTGGTTTGATATAATCTACTAAAACCTTGATGTCTACCAACATGTATTTGATATCTTGTATTAATTAAATTCATAATTCATGAATATTTATTAATTTCCTGCTCCCACCATTTATACGCCTACGATTTCCAAATCTATTTATCCTTTCCTCCTTTTGAGCTATTAGTAGCATTTGCCAGTAACCAGGAAGACCTACATAGAATCAGTGCCTGGACAAACCTGAATAGATTAAGATTAAACGCTATGAAAACTCAGACCATTGTCATAGGTTCCAATTCCCTCCTCAGATCCAATGACACCTTTCCTACTTTAATCCTAAATGATCACCCTATCATGTTCAGCTCCTCAATTAAAAACTTGGGTATTACTATCGACCAAACCCTTTCCTGGAAACCCCACATCGCCCAAATTTCCCGACGGTCAAAAAGTACCCTTAAATTATTCCATCGTTCTCGACATCTTCTTCCACAACATACCCGCAAACGTCTTGCGTCCTTTATTATCTTTCCCCACTTTGACTACGGGTGTGTGGTATACGGGGGCCGGATCTGATGAACTGCTTTTTAAGATTTGTCTTCGGAACCTCGAGACACGCCCATGTGTCCCACCTTTACGGCGAGTTAAAGTGGCTCTTTCCCTGCAACCGTAGACAATATTTTCTCGGATCTTTCCTATACCAAACTATCACCACCCACCACCCTTCCTACATCTACAGCCTCCTACAATTCAAATCTTCGGTCCACGCACTGGAAACAAGATCTCGTTTCTGACCTCCATAACCCCTCCCACAGAACCAAAACATTCGAACGCTCCTTTCTGGCCCGCTCCTCAATCCTTTGGAATTCCTTTCCTTCTAATATCCGCCATGCTTCTTCTCTATTCTCATTTAAATCCCTCCTTTTCCAACACCTTCTTTCTCTCCAAAATGACGCTCTCTAATTGCGGAATTTCAGTTTAGGATTAACATCTGGATCAGAAGTGTTTAAAAACTATTTAATGTACAATCTTCAACTTTTCTAATCAATTCATTATTTTCTTTCTTTTTCTTTTATTGTTTTTTTTTTCTATATTTTTTTGTTTTGTTCAAATTAATTATATTTTTCGATAAAAAAAAACTTATTTATTTGCTTATTTATTTTACTGAAAATATCGTAAAAATTAACTGATATGTATTTGGTAGTCTTATGGCCAGATAATGTTTCTGTTTTATTTGTTCATTCATGTTATTCTTAAGAGACCTAGTCCCAGAATAAAGTTCTTTTATCTACCTATCTATCTATTATAATACCAAACTGTATTTTAAAATTCTTATTTTTGAATATTTGTGTGTTTTTAGAACTGAAGATAAATGTATAACATTTGAAACTAGTCTTCAATAAAAATAAAATTATAGAAGTGGCAAATAATTTATCAAGCCCTAATTAGAAGTTTTAGGACTAGAGGATATTATTTCTCTGCCGATGTCTGCCGTTCACTTATGGATTCATAACTCCTCAGGATTTCATCCAAATTCAACGTTACTACAACTGTTGGAAAGATGAATGCCTGGTTTCTAACCCATACCAATAACTTTTAGCTTTCATAAGGGAGAAAAAGTATTGTAAAAAAAAATAAAAGTCCTCAAATATTTTATTTTATTTCTACAGTTCTAAGTCTTTTTACGGCGGTCAGATTTTTGCCGTTTTCTGTAGTTTATAGAACCCTAAACCACTCCTAAGTTTTATGCCAATTATTAAATTACCGCAATTTTTGTAAGGCAAACATCTAAAAAAAAATTATTTTTCGATTGCTATGAAAATTCATATTTGGATTTTTTTGAGGTACTAAAAAGGAATATTAACTTTATTCCTTTATATCCTACTTTGTTACGTCGTACCGTGGTCTAAACTCTCCCATCATGGTACGAAAAATCCTGCTGTGCTTCTTATTCGAAGTAGCGACATTGATTGTGATTCTAGTTTGCCCCTATTGACGATAGTAAATGGGCAATTTTATGGGTTTTAATAATCATTTAAAATCACGATAGATAATAATAATTGGATTTATTTAACTTATTTTTTATAGAAAATTAAATTATGTTAATTGGTAAACATCCAAGATAATATTTAGGCTGAAAAGAATATATTTAATGTCAAAAATAATACATGAATAAGTAAGGCATAGTATCACAACAAACTCAAGGTGATATTTCCTGAAAAGAATAATCTTTTGCGGTGTAAAAGGTGATAGTTCGCTGCTGTTGTAAAGACTGGATTCCTTCCTTTTCTTTCCACAATAGACTTCATGCATTAATGGCAAAATCCCATTTAGAATTTTAAAAGGTCCTCTTCTAACTGTATGGGTTTCTTAATTGTAATAATCTTTCGTATTATATCATTTTGGATATTAATCTTCCACTACTGTACCAAACATTTCCCCTTGAAAATTTGAATTCATTCTTCCAATTCTGAATTATAATAGTCCCCCAAAAATGTTTTCCCTAATTTTGTAATCTGACTTCATATGCTGTTTTGTTTTCACTTGGACATACTATCATAGACCAACAAGAAGACACCACTTATTATGTGTTAGATGGCAAATCATTTCTCCATGTCCCGTGGAAACGAGGTATCACTTTTGATCTAATTACCGCGTTTAAACGTAAATAATAAGGCAAGAGAGTATTAGTTGTTTTTTACTGAAACATCAATTAAAATTATTGCGCTTTAATTAGATATTATTTACGGCTATCGACTTCTACTCGCTAATAGAGATAAACAAATTCCCAAAGGATCGTTTTCAATTGAGGTTGGGGCCTTACCATTATTTTAATTATTACTGCTTTTATTAGATCACGGCTGTCGAATTCCACTCGTTTAAGAGATATACAATCCCCCAAAGGATTCTTTCCATTTGAAATCGGTCCCTTGCCATAGTTTAAGTTATTACTGCTTTAGGAACTACTTCCCCATACCACCGGAAGTCGAGCATTAATATCAGTATTTTAGTATCAACAGATTTTTTCTTTAAAAGATAATTGTTAAAATTCCATTTCTGGAGTTAAATTATTTCACTTTTATATGTAAGCATTATCCATCATTTTGAAGTTCAGTCTAACTTCATTATACTCAAAAACATCCTTCACTTTTCTTATAATGAAAACCACCAAATGCCATAAGATTAATGTATATATGTATATGTATGTACACATGCATATCCACATGCATATACACATAATTAATATTTTATTTAGGTATGGAAGAAAGAAGATTTTTATATTTTCATGTGCACTGTTTATTATAGCAGGCCCATCTGCTGCTTTTGCAAATAGCTATATGATGTTTATAGTATTCAGACTGTTGATAGGATTCGCTGGATCTGGAATCTATGAAACTGCTTATACAATCTGTAAGTAGTTTAATAATATACTAGAAATATAAGCATAAAGAAAATAGAGATAATTTACTATATATGAATTTTTTATTAATTACAAATGATCATGTTATTTGGAATCACAACCTTATTTCAATTATTGAATAGATATTTTACAAAGATGGTTATTTGGATTTGCATAATTTTTATTCTAAATCTGGATTTTCCACAATATTACTCTCTTACGCTCCTACTAACCTTTTGTTTTTCAGTAATGGAAATTACAGTGAAGAAGTATAGAACATATTTAGCGAACTTATACAATCTAGCTTTTTCTTGTGGAATTCTGCAAGTTTCGCTGGTTGCATATTTGACCAATAACTGGAGGCAACTTCAATTAGCAATCTCTGTCCCGATGGTTGTGCTCGTCATCCATTGCTGGTACAAAGTTTTTTTTAAATATTATTATTAAACTTATTTGGCTCAAAAAAAAATTCTGCAACTTTTTTCAATTTTTTATTTTAAACTTGTCCGGGAGCCCGTGACAAACAAAGTGACTCATTTCATAGAAATTGCTTGGGCATACAAAATGAACATGCCCACAGGCCTGACACGAAAAATTCACGTCTGTCAACTTATAGCCACTGGAATACAAAATGGCGGCCAAAAAACTCGACATTTCAGGACAATGTAATTTTTTTTTCATATATAATTACTTTCGTAAAAGCTGTGGTATAATAAATTAAAAACATCAAATTCTGCGTCTAATGAGTAGTACAACATAATAATTTGGTTAACTAGTGTCGTCGAAAACCACGGTAAAACAGCACGATTTTGTCAAAAACAGGGACAGAGTATTATATATGAGTTTGCAGCTTCGAAATGAGTACTCTAGGCGAAAAACTCATAGAATAAAAGTTGTGGAGTTTCAAATTCTGTCCCTGTTGAGGATAAAACAAATTTAAATTCGGTCGAGTAAATCTATCGAAATTGCCAATCTCTCAATCTTTTTTATTCCTGTGCCCAACATCACTTCGAAAATGCATTAAAATCCGTTGTCAGCCATACAATAATCACATTTGGAACAGCAATAAAACCAGATCAGCGTCCTTTCTTACAACTATATTACAATGTTGCGAGCTTTCTTCTCTAATAATCTAAACATCGGCATCATCTTTACAAAAAGTAACTTTAACTCAATTTTTCTGTAACTGGTCACTTTTAGACTTGTTCTCAGCATTGAGGAGAAATTTCTCTTTCTTTCCTATGAATGTTGTTTCTGGAATGAATATTATTGTTGGCGTGAAGTTTGCATTAAAAGTTCACGAAAGAAATTGAAAACAATAATTAAAACTGCGATGTCTCGCTAGCTTCAATTGAGGGCTTGATGTTTCAGTAAAAAACAACTAATACTCTCTTGCCTTACTATTTACGTTTAAACGCGGTAATTGGATCAAAAGTGATACCTCGTTTCCACGGGGCATAGAGAAATGATTTGTCATCTAGCACATAATAAGTGGTGTCTTCTTGTTGGTCTATGATAGTATGTCCAAGTGAAAACAAAACAGCATATGAAGTCAGATTACAAAATTAGGGAAAACATTTTTGAGGGACTATTATAATTCAGAATTGGAAGAATGAATTCAAATTTTCAAGGGGAAATGTTTGGTACAGTAGTGGAAGATTAATATCCAAAATAATATAATACAAAAGGTTATTTACAATTAAGAAATTCATATTCATGTCCATTTCTGTTCTGGAAGAGCAAAAAAGAATCTAGGAAAAATTATGAACCTCTTTTCTGAGAATGTACAAGGATCAGATACGATTGTACAGATGTGATGTATGAATTACAGAAAATATAAAGTTCTCTGAATCAAGTGCATGATGTGAAATAGGTATCAATCTTTGCAAAAAGAATAAAAAGATGTTAACTAAAAAAAATTATTATCAATAAAAAAATATAAGATAAAAATATATGAAGTATAAAAAGAAAAAGATGACACTATATATTGTAAAAAATGAAAAAGTAAAGTTAAGTGAAAAGAGTGAAGGAAAGATTATGAATTACATGAAACAATAAAGAATGTAATAGATGATATGATAAATTATATGAACACTATTAATTGAAATGACTACTAGTATGAAGATTTGGAAGTATATAAAGCATATCATTGATGTTAAAATTGTTAATATGTGACTACTGAAAATAATAACAATGTAAAAATGAATTGAAATTAAAATAATGCGTTATTTACATAGGGTATAGTAAAATATACAAAACCTATTATTTAAATAGACAACTAGTATGAAGACTTGGGAACATGTAAAGCATAAAGAGATAATTATGATGTGAAAAATTATTTAAAAGATGACCAAGATGTTGAAAAATTGGACTTTATTTTTTTTTTTTTTCTAGCAATATGTAAAAAATTTGTATAGAAAATTTAATTATGGACAATGGGAAAGGAAAAAACAGTACAGGCAATACCTGTAACAATTTAAATTATAGATAACATTAAACAACTAATATGGTTTGTTTATGTTAAATTGGAAAATGTGTAAATTATAAAATTATGATAGATGTAATAACTATTAATTTTAGTGGAGAAAGTTCTGATGATGCGGAAATATTTCCCCGAAACGTTAAAAGAATAAAGAAGTAGATTACAACTGGAAGTTATATCATGCCCTTTAATAAAATCATTACAGGAACTTCCTAAGAAATTATAAGAAAGAAGACAAAAAAAGTTGACATTTTTATCAGTGGACATTCGCATGATGGTATAGAAGGATCAATCTAATTAGGGATTGATAAATTATTTGCCTCTTCTACAATTTTGTTTTTATTGAAAACTAGTTTCGAATGTTATACATTCTTCTTCAGTTCTAAAGATACACAAACATTTAGAAATAAGCAATTCAAAATACAGTTTGGTATTATTTGGAATTGCCTATTTTTGAATTTTTGTGTGTTTTTAGAACTGAAGATGAATGTATAACATTTGAAATTAGTTTTCAATAAAAACAAAATTATAGAAGTGGTAAATAATTTACCCAATCCCTAATGACATTTTTATAATTGAAATAATTATAAAATGAAGAAGGAAAATACAAAGTAATGTAAGCCCAAATATAGAGTAATACTATATATTATTAGTATTAATATTTCATTGTTTCATGTAATTCGTAATCTTTCCTTCACTCTTTTCCCTTAACTTTACTTATTCATTTTTTACAATATATAGTGTCATATTTTTCTTTTTATACTTCATATATTTTCATCTTACTTGTAATATCTGTTTTTTATCATTTTTTGCAATGGTACTACCTCTGTCATTTTCAATGTTGTTATTTTGTTTTTTCTTTTAGCTCTGATTATGGCCTAAAATTTAGGCCGAAACGTTGGCACAAAATAAATAAGTCTTACTTATTAATCTGTTAGTCTTGGACCGCACCTCCCCGACCAAATTCTTCCTTAACTAAAAAATTCTCTATACCTGTTTCATCATCAGTGGCAGCTTAATACAAGGGCACTTTAGACACCTGCCAGGAGCATAAATTTTTGGGGAACAGCAAAATCTGAGTAAAATTATATTTTTAGATTGAAACAACTGGATATATAAAATATAAACTGCTCAATTAAATACTCATTATTTTTTTAAAAAATCAATTTAGTTTTTAACTCTACCTATAGGATAGGAGAGGCTAAGAGAGCGGTATTATTTGTCATGCCTGTGGGCGGCAGTATAATAAATCCGCTCCAGTTCATCATTAACAATTTTTTATATTTACTAATTGTTATACCTACTATATTATTTTTAAACTGATTATTTTTTCGGTTATAGGTTCTTACCAGAATCACCAAGGTGGTTGATAACTTATGGAAAACTAGAAAAAGCATCAAATATCATAGGAAGTGAGTGGCACCAAGACCATCATGAATCTCCTCGTTTAGTTTCGAAGGTTTTCCTAATCTCTTTTCTTAAAAATATAATAATTTCGGCAATAATTGTGGCCATCTCATTTTAATGTCTTCAATTTGGTTTATTTTCAGTCCCAGTCTAATTCATGCTGCAAAAGTGTATTTTTATTCTTGAATGATTACTTTAAACTTTTCTCAACTCTTGAACTTACCAAAAGAACTTTAATATGCAATTATTTGTGGTTTATGGGAAATTTGTATTACTTTGTAATAAGTAAGTAACTGTTAATTTCCTTGGTATACTTTAGCTGTGATGTATAAATGTAATCAAGTTTTTACAGCTTGTTGGTTTACAATCTCTTATTTGATTTTAATTAGATAATAATTTATCCAAACTACACTACACACATATTATTTATATGTGTGTATGTTCACCATGTTTAATACTTTCAAAGAAATTATTCTTTATATTACCTAGTTTTTTTTATTCAACAGAATATTTAATTAATAAAAAATATATCTACCTACTTGTTTTTTATGAGAAGTATTATGATGTCACAAATATGCAGAGGAATATACAGGTCGTCTGCTATGAATCGGACTAGAAAATATTTATTACTAAATAATTGATAGATGTGAATAATATTATTATTTACGAAAACAAGTAATAATAGAAAAATGAATAATGCTTTATTGTGTGCTCGGATTGCCTACAATCAATTGGCAGATGGAAAGCCTGCTCACGTGGCAGTTCGTAGAAATTGACATTTTTTTTTCATTACACTCCTATTATATTTACGAAATATTTATTAACATGTGCATATATTACAAGATGATATTGTATTCTTGTAATGTATGTATATATTTAGCAAATATTTCGTAAATACGATCGAGTGTAAGGAAAAAAAAAACATTAAATCAACTTAGTGCCGCGAGAGTTCGCCCTCGAACAGCCAACTGATTTTGGGCGAGCTATAGTTTAATTAGGAACCCTATTATTGTGGTAATTTGATACCAGTATCAGTCTCCTACTAATTCTCTTCATAAATGCAGTCACTCTGTCGTAAAACATCGTAACTGACAGAATGAAAACTTTTATAATGTTAAAATGTTTGTTAATTACAATGCTTTACCTTCTACCAGCAGTCACTCAAGGTGAATAAATACTATAGTGTTTACTAACCTTGGCAATCTCATACCATAACTTAATACCAACATTGTACTTTAAAAGAAATAAATTTCTAACAGATTCTTCTAACAACCTATTACATCAGCAGTAAGGAAGATGTTTTACGATCAAGTACCTCATCATCATTTACCCTAAAGTTATTAGTGAGTTTCCAAATTATCAATTCTTGGTCCTCTGATATTTCGTTTTTTTCCTATGTTGAAAAAATATGTCGATATTTTTTTAAAAAAATATCGATATTTTTGTTCTGTATCGGGCATCAAAAACCGATATTAATATATATATATATATATATATATATATATATATATATATATATATATATATATATATATATATATATATATATATATATATATATACATTGAATTATTATATAATATTTAAAAAATTGTTCAAGGACGGCGTGTTCGACAGACAAAGAACCATAAAAAGTGGTGTGATGTATTCTTGTTACTGTCTTTAGCGGCTGTGTTCTATGGTTGGGATGTCGAAAGCAAAATATCTTGATATTGATATGGATATCAATTGGTATTGATAAGGATATGGATATCGGTTAACAATATCGATATCCTGATATTTAAAAATATCGTTAATATTTTTATATAAGTAAAAAAAAGTCCAAACGAATTGGGGAAAGGGTAGGAGACATTCTGTTTCTTTAAGTTTAAATACTGCTGGAAATGAACTTAATAAAAACAATATCTTAATTATATCGGCACAAAAATATCGATGTAATGAAAACATTATAATAATAATATTGGCATAGAAATGTCGATATTATAAAAGCAATTTAATTTTATGGGCCCAGAAATATCGATATTATAAAACATTATAATAATAATATTGGCATAGAAATATTGATATTATAAATCTTAATTATATCTGCACAGAAATAACGATATTATAAATATAATATTTTAATTATACTAGTACACCCGGGCGAGAACTCTCGCATTAGATATCAATGCTTATTCTAATTCCTAATAGATTCGAGGTGTAAGTGATATTAGAGAAACAATATAATATTACCAAAAACGTTTATTTAACAACAGATTTAGTGAAGCTACATAGTTTGGAATGATTATGTTGAAGTTAAAATTCATATTTAATGAATAATTAGCTTACCCCACTGGAAAATATCTCTTCAATTTAGCCGTTAGGCAATTAAGATCCAGCTATGCCATTTTCTATGTGTAGTATTCATATTTAACATTACCTGTCGTTGGACAGGGGAAACAATATATAATTTATATATTTATATAATTATAATTTATATATTTATTATATAATTCGTGGGAGCGTATGTTATCTTGATGCCCGCGTCAAAATCTTTAAAACCCAACTCATCCCGTCTCGATCCGCCGACTCTCAGTCAAAAAAGTGTTGAAACCTTCCAGTTTTTTCATCACTTTTATTTAAGCCCTTGTAAGATTTTAAGAAACAAAATTGGAATTCGTCACATCTCCGTGAAATTCTCTTTCTTTTGATACCTCACTCGTCAAAATCCATCACTCCTGAGAGTCGGAAAAGGGATCTATACTACCGTAATAATATATAGTAGTGATCTTCAAAGAAATTACGATATTATAAATACAATATCTTAATTATATCGGCACAGAAATATCGATGTTATGAAAACATTATAATAATAATATTGGCATAGAAATATCGTTATTATAAAAGCAATTTAATTTTATTTGTCCAGAAATATCGATATTATAAAACATTATAATTATAATATTGGCATAGAAATATCGATATTATAAAAACAATATCTTAATTATATCTTTACAGAAATTACGATATTATAAATACTATATCTTAATTATATCGGCACAGAAATATCGATATCTGTGTTTGCCTTTAAAAGATTTATGATATCGAGGCTCTATATATCGAAATATTGATATTTTTTTATTTCAAATACTATCGATAAGATATACATCGATATATTTTCTCCATGTTCCTATCTCTACCATACATCAGCATTCAACAAATCAAAAATAAAAAACTGAGCGCGATTTTCTTATATTTCAAATTTGTTTTTTATTGTAAACTCACTTTTTTTTTACATTAGCTCAAGCAAGTTATTGAATTAAAACTAAATTAAAATTATCTGTCAGTCCTTCGTTTTTTTTATTTTGCTCCTTAATCGTGATAGCCAGACGGAAATATTACTTATTCTTTATTGTTGTTCTCGAGGGGCTACAATCCTTGATTATTCATTATCTGTATATTCTTCTTGAATAATGATTATAATCTTTTGAATAATGACAAATAAATAGAATGTTAAATAGAAAACAAACTGGTATAAAGACCAAAAATGCTCCTTAAAATAATAATCTTTAAATAAATTAAAGATAAATTAAATTTTGTTGTTCATCCTATCTATAAAATGTAATCAATATTAATCTATTTCATGTAAAATCGTCAGTGCTCTAATAGGTTATTGGCAGATATTAATCGGATACTTTTATGGATACTTTCAATGTTTTTTATTTTGTTCGTAGCACTAAGTGGATCCAACTTTGAAGTCAATCAGTACCTCTATTTGGCATTAAATGGAATCTCAGAAGTGATAGGCTACTTACTTCCTCTCCTCATTCTTTCTTTCTTTGGTAGGAAGAGTTCTACAGCAGCATTGTTAATTGTAGCTGGAATTGCAATGTTAGTTATAATAGTCTTACCACAGGGTAATATTTCCTATTAACAATATTATGAATCCATATACCATTCCTAATTAAAAATCTCAGTACAACTTTAAAATCAGAACGCCTTACCCTGGCCTCTGCCGAAGTTGCCTGAGGGTCGCAGCTACTTATTAATGATTTAATTAGATATTATTTAAAATTATTAGTGCTGTCGACTTCTGCTCACTACGCTCGCCCAAGAGATAATAAAAAAATACTGATCCTTATACGACTGATCCTTTTCAGTTGAGGTCAGACCTTATTGAATTTAAATTATTACAACAACTTTCTTAGACTACCGGCATTCGACGGCTCTAGTAATTTTAAATAATATCCAATTAAGAAAGTAATAATTATAATAATTCCTATGAATACGAATTTCAGCATTGAAACCAAAGCAATTAGTTAGCATAAATGGCGCTAGAGAGTGGTAGTTCGGCGACCTTGGGATAACTACGGTATGAGCCAGTCAAAAGGCGTCCCGATTGTAAAGTTCTAAACTGTTCCAAAGAATATTGATGCTTTTAATTAAAAAAAAACTTGATAATAGTTTACATTGATTTATGCATGAAATGATCAAAAATAAATATTTCTTATCTTCTTCAATGAATCAACATAAATACTTCCTGTATTATCAGGTTGGCCAATTATAAGCTTATCGCTATTCGGGAGACTTCTCGCAGCAGCTGCTTATGGTATAATCGTGTTTCACACCATAGAACTGTTTCCAACAGAAAATCGGAATACTGCCATGGGTAGCTGCATTACTTCGGCACAATTTGGACCTCTGCTAGCACCATATCTAGTGGACATATTAGTAAGTATATGTCATATATATATATATATATATATATATATATATATATATATATATATATATATAAGTCTGTACCACTACAACCCATAAAGCGTATCGGGTTCAGTAATCGTAAGGAATGTTCTGTTTCTATTCCAACGGTTGTCCAGGAATGTGATTAGCCGAGATCACACTCAACCGCAGGTTTCTCCCTCTCCAATCAAGGGAGATATATATATATATATATATATATATATATATATATATATATATATATATATATATATATATATATATGTATAGCATATTGGGCAATTTATCCATGCTTTAAGCGTAGGTTCTCATGGAAACCCGTTCAAATTTTTTTTAATATTTCATAAACTATACATTTCACATAAACTCACAGATGTACATTTAAAAGGAAGGCAATTAAATTACCAGGATAATAGAAATATACCACTCACTCACTGACTGATTTAGTAACTACTGTATCTCAGAAACAACAATGCCTATGAATCTCAAATTTTTAATGGTGGATCCTCTTATGTGGTAGATATGCAATAAGACAAGATTTTAAAAAATCGTACTCTAAGTGATTAAAAAGTGATCGCAGATGAGAAAAATTGCATTTATAATGAAAATGTGTTTCGACGCTATACAACGATTATGTTTAAAAGTTAAAACGTTAGTATTAATTACATCTCTCTGTATTGTACTCTTTTAAACCAGTTTTAGGTTAATATCTACGCTCAGATAGAGACAGAAAGGCTTAATTTTATAAGATTCAGCCAGAGCAAGCTGCGAGCGGAAAAACTATGTTCATCTCAAATATGTCATATTATAATGATATTTGTATTGCCATCCTGTTTTACTGATGGGCCCCGTTATATGTATGAGAGTACTTAGGATTTCATGAAATATGATCATCCTTATTTGTTTATCACATATGCATTTAACCGAAATGGTCTAAAATAGAAGATGCCTTAAAAGACGGACATAAGCTTTATGGCAGACACGATATAATAGCTCGAGTGTTTCATCTGAAAGTTTAAAAAAATATTGCATGTTTTGACTGAAGGCTATATTTTCAGTCAATATATATTTTCAGAATGTGTTACATGCTCACTGAGGAGTGGCAGAAACAGGGATGCCTTGTGCACACACAATGCGTACCACAATTATTATATGCATTATAGTTATCCTTATTATAAACATTTATAAATTAAAATGAAATATTCACGTGCGAAGCCGCGGGAAACAGCTAGCATATATATGTATGAGGAAGGATTTACTATTGAAACAGATGAAGATAAAGCCGTGAGATAGACCTGATAAAAGAAGTCGGAGAGAGACGAGAAGAAGAGTCCAGAGATGAGACAGCTGGATGCTGATAAGTTCCTGATCTGTTCTGCAATATGGGACTGCGACGTGTTGGTAGAAGGTTGTTATCCCTCTCCCCCGACAATGGCAACATTTTCCTCAACAATCTACTCAATTCCATAACCCCACTATTCCCAAATGACACTAAAAAAATCTGGTGCGGTGCGCGCATCACACAACTTTCTCTTACTGCCCTATAATAATTATCTTTTTAATATAATTCTAAAGGATTCACATAAACAACACTTGAAATAAACTCAGCAGCATTCAATTCTTCTCCCACTTAAGTACAATAAAATAATTTTTAAAACAATTTTAGTACAACAATTCTGTACACTACCTATATATTTTAACTTTGTCAAGTTGCAAATATATTTGCAAAATATAAATTTGCTGGTTTAGTTTCTATGGAAACATTTTCTTTCCATTGAATAATGTGAAAGTAGAAATTATTAAGATAATTTCCGTTTTTGTATTCTTAAATTACTTTATTACAGAGCGTATTGTTTACAACAGATTGGCGGATTGGTGGGAGGAGGTTCGGTCGCATCTATCTCCTTTCGGATGCGCTCGGTTATCCATCTATTTTATGCTCCTCATAAAATACACTGTATCGTTGCTAATACTTGTCCGATTTTGATTCTTTTATTTATTTTTAGATAATTTAATTACCTTCCATACAATTCTATTCATATTTTACCGTAAAATGCATGCTTTTTAAGCTATGCGCAAATAAAATATTCTTTTCATCATAACCTTTATCCCTACAATTCCTCGGCGATTTACTATTTAAATGAAAAGTTAAAGACCTTTATGAAGAATAATTTAGGCAAGTTTCATCAAAATCGTTAGAGCCGTTTTCGAGAAAATTGTAAAGAGTTGTAATATCCATGATATAATTATCATTTCCGGTTAGTCCGATGCGCTGTATCTTTGCTATCATTGGTCCGATTTTGATGATTCTTATATTCTTTTTTAGATGATTTAATTACCTTTCATAAAAGTCTATGAATAAATTACCGTAAAATGCATACTTTTCAAGCTATGCGCAAATAAAATATTCTTTTCATCATAACTCTTTTCCCTGTAATTCCTCATTGATTTACTTCGTAAATAAAAGGTTAAAGACCTTTATGAAGAATAATTTAGGCAAGTTTAATCAAAATCGTTAGAGCCGTTTTCGAGAAAATTGTAAAAATGTGTAAAATCGATTATGTAAAGTGGCACTTCCGGTTAGTCGATTTTGACGAAAATGTTGCTGTAATATCACATGCATGTGCTAACCTTAAATATGTAATTTCAGTATCGTACAGCTTTCCGTTTTTGAGCTAGACTGATCACATACACACAGACACACAGACACACGGACACACAGACACACAGACCATTTTGCGAGACTTGGTCATTTGGACTCTGGGGACCTTAAAACATGTATTTCCGTTGAAAACTCGAATTCGAAAATTTTCACGATCGCAATACTTCCCCTTACTATATACCTCGTATATAGGTAAGCGAAAGTAAAAATATGTAGATGACCTTCTACTTATCCTTACTCCTGACAAAATTCATGATATCCTATCAGCGTTCAACTCAAACCACCCCCGCCTTTACTTTACCATTGAACGAGAAATGCATAATTCTCTTTCTTTCCTTGACCTCCTTATCATAAGAAACCCAAATAATACTATATACACAGACTGGTAAACCAAACCTACTTGCTCTGGCAGACTTTTAAATTACTATTCCCAACACCCTTACCACCAAAAAATAACGTTAATTAACTTATAAAGCGATGTCTTTCCCTTTCTGATTTCCATCTTCATGAAACTAACATTCACCGTATCAAACATATCCTCTTAGCCAATAACTTTCCTCCTAAGACCATTAACAAACTTATCAATAAATACACATATTGTCCTCCCCCCCTCTATTTCCTCTCCCCCAACTTTTTCACAATCCATTTCCATTCCCCTATATAGATCCCTACCTTATATCCCCTACCAACGACTTACCTTCAAATCTCAGAACAAACTCTCTAAGCTCTACACCCGTCTGAAAGATCCTATTCCACACAAACACCGCTTCCATATCGTATACCGAATCCCTTGATCCATCTCGAACTACAACTCCTCCTATATTGGCGAAACCACAAATCTCCTCAAAGAATGCATCACCCAACATAAATATTTCATTTCCTCACGTAACTCTACTGCCTCTGAACTCTCCGAACATTCCTTATCGTTAAACCACATATTTGACTTCGAAAAAACTTCTATCCTAGCCACTGTCCTCAATCACGACAAACGACTCACCACAGAATGTATTTTTATCCATCTAGAATCCCTTCTCGTAAACCAAAAGACTGATAAACAAAACTTATCTTTTTTTTTTTTTTTTTGTGACAACTCATTATATCCACATAATTTCTTAATCAAATTAAATTAATATATATGAGTCGCTTATTTCCAAAATGAACCCAAATTGATTTTTTCGGAAATTGTGATAAATATTGATTCGTATGTTAAAACACTCAAGGAATTAGATGGTGTTGTTATTTTTTTCCCGAAACGAGCCTAAATATTAGAAAAAGTGGTTTAAAAATACGTAAATTTCCAAAAACATACTTTATTTTGTTTCAGAATGTTCCTAGATTACAACTTTATTTCATTCAAAACCGTGCCTCAAACCACAGTAAAGTGGGACATAAATCATTATTTTCTTTCCAAAAGGGACCCTAATTTTCAAATCAATCAACAGGTGAACCTCTCTTCTGCGTTTTTTTTTTCTGAAGACTGTAAAATAATTATTTCTTGTTTTAATTCGTGTAGTTTTTCTGTGGTTGATAAAGCGTTTTTCGAATTTTCTAAAATTTGCCCGTCCAGATGATTTAATCTTATCAAAATATTTCAACCGACAATTCTTTATCACTCACTGTCGATGTTGTTTTCGTTTGGTGCTTCGTAAAGTTTTTTTTTTTTTTTATATTTTGTGAAGAAGCCAAAAAATAAATAATTTAATGATGTAAGATGAAAGAGACGTGAGAAATGTGAAAATAACCGAAATCCTGATAATGACACAAATTTATTTAAATATCACAGAAAAGCACATTTTAGCTGATGATATAATTTTTGACGAACTATTATAATCTGTTTACTGAATACTGTTTTTGTTTTTGAAACCTAAATATTAGTATTATTTATTTTACGGGTAAAATTATTTTATACATTTTTTATTATCATATATTTTTTATTTTTCTATTATTAATACCATTGAAGTTTAGTCTAATTTAAAAAAATACGTTTTCTTTTACGTTTATCTTAAGTATTTTTGAAAAATAAATTATTCAAAAGCATATTTTAAGCTTTTCATTCGAATAAAAATAGTAAATAAATTGATCTTATTGCACCTTTATAACACAGGAAATATAAAATTATTGAAGTTCAATGTCAATAATTTTTTTCGTTCCAAAACGAACTATAATCAATTTTATTTGTTCCAAAACCGGTCTTGAAGTTTAATTTGTTCCAAAACCGGCCTTATTGAAATTTAGATTCTCTTTAATTAATATTAAAATGATCAAGGATTTCTGAAAATATGTGCTACAAATGGATATTTTTTTACTTTATTTAAACAAAAAAAAAATGGTTTGGATGTCACCATTGGAATAGAAAATATAGTTTTTCCCGTTTCCTGAAAATTTGTCAATGATGATTAGGGTTCATTTTGGAAATAAACGACTCATATGATCTCCCCAATTGCCATAATAGTACGATTTTTCACCCGTCACCTTCGGTTTATTCTAATTACATTATTATTCAATTAGTCTTTTTTAATCTTTCACCATTACGTTTATGAGTAAGTTCAATTTGTCTTTTAAATCAATAGTTTATAGTTTAAATCAGTGCTGCAATTATATCTTAGTATCCGTCAAACCAATACGGTGGCAACATTGTTTTGTTCTTAACGGTCAAAATTCTCACTATTCAGTTGGCTGGCGGTTATCCTACGCGTCACTCAGATTTACTCTTCCTTGTTATTTATTATTTTTATCCTTCCTCCCCATCTTGTAAATTATTCCCATTCTGTTAACTGTTTGTCTATCTTTTTAATTTAATTTCTCTTCCCCACGTAAGATTATTACTTATAATTATATTACTCTGTCTTTAAACTTACTTTACTTTATATCTTACTATTTTTTTTTACTTTGTTATTTTTTGCATGCGTTTTTCCATACATTTCATTATATCTTACATAGAAATCATTCACATTACTTATATTATCATATTACCTTTTCATACTCCTAAATCTTCATTCTGGTGTTATTATAATTAGTATTTTTTATGTATTTTACTATATCTTCCTTTTATTCATTTTATTTATCTTTCCTTCTAAATTTTACGCGTATCTATATTTTCACAATAATGTTAAATAACTTTTTTATCATTATCCATTAACATATTTATTGTCATTTTCCATATTTTTTTACATTATCCATTTACATATTTTTCTTTATTTCTCATCATTTATTATTATTTTTCACATTATGATTATCATTTTTTCTTTATTGTTTATTAACGATATTTATACTTTTTAAACATATTCTTCTATATTCCTTATTTTCACAATAATATTAGCATATTATGATCAACATATTTTTCATCTTACAATTTGTTAACTTTCTTATTACTACTGGTTCTGCCACTGTTATATTTATTGTTATCTTGTTTTTTCTTAGCCCTGACGATGGCCTAAAACTTAGGCCGAAACGTCGACACACATTATAATAAGTTTTTTCTCATTGTGTGTTCATTTATTGACCGCACCGCCAACCAAGATTCTCCTTCATACTTTTCCACGGTCAACCATATTCTCACCAATTAAATAAATTTTATCATTACAATATATTTATGCATGCTTAATTGTTTTGTTTTTTTAGGGAAAAAAGGTTTGGTGGCTTCCCACTGCAATTACTGGATCCCTTGCACTCCTAGGGGCATTCTTCTTGATATTTCTACCAGAGACTAAAGATACTCCAATGCTGGACACTATTAGCGAGATGAAGGAACTCGAAAGAGAGGCTTTTTGCAAAGATTCTGAACAAACCAGTTGACATATTTTTCGGTTTTATATCGGGTCTCAATCAGGCCTAGCCTATTGGAAGTATTTTCAGGAGGGGAGGGGAAAGAGTTCAGTCGATCTTGTGATCTTCACATTATTCATCGTTTACTCTTGTCAACCGATTTTCTCAGCAAGCAGTTCATTGACAATAGTGTAAAAGGCGTTAAATTTTGAATTAAATTTAAAGTATATATGATATTGCTAATTTAATATTATAAATTAATACAAAACTGTAATTTAACAAAACCAATACAAATTATTGTAATAAAATGCATAAAAATCAAAGTTAGATTTATTACCCAGTATTGCTTCAAATAACTAAGTATTTTGTTACTATGAAATAGCAGGGCGCCAAATTGGGAAAGCTTTCCTTAAATATAATATTAAACAAAGAAAAGAAAATACGGAAGATGGTCCATCATTTCATCGTCCTCATCCTCGGGTACAACGGGCAGGAAGTCGCCCTGCAGACCAATTTCTACCTCCTCCTCGTCCTTGTCCACCATTGTGATGTTGCAAGTTACCTCTCAGTTGAAGTACAAGCTGGAACAGCAGAGTTCTGCCTTCCTACACCCACAATTCCGCTGGAAGTTCTTTGTGCACTTGCAGGACAACGGCTTTAACAACACATGAAGAGTAGGGGATTAGGAGCGTGGCAACAGGTTCAAGACCTTCCACCCACACTCTTTACGCGCTTTCCTTATGCCCGGCCATTACTGAATCTGGTGGCAGACCCTGAGAGAGTGTTGACGAGCTGCAGCTGCAGTTGGTAATAAAATAGCTATGTATGAACTGAACCTGAAGGCTGCTGTAGTGTAGGAAATGTACTTGGAGTTATCGAGCGTTGGCACATTTTTCCCACTGTAGCCGTACCTGAATTCAAGAAAACGTTCTCCAGCAGAAGCTACTGTAAGAATAATTAAGATTTGCCTTGTTTGAAAATAGTCGAAGTTGTATCAGAACTGTTCATCGTGCAGGAAGAGGATATGCTCATTAACTGGTGAAGTTGCAGCTTCTAGAAGTGAATAAGTTGCTGGAGGAACGTTGTCCGCCTGGCAAGATCTACTAATATTGACTGACTAGTAATGTTGACGGTATCAACATCCCAAGACGAAAATTTGTTTTTTTTTATTGTATATGAAAATTTGAATACACAATCTGTCAAGAACTTGAAAAACTAAAACTGATGATATATAATGATGTCAATGAAACATCAGATTGAACAATACCGGAAGTAACTGAGGAGTGCAGATAATAACTAAGGGCGCTCTCGTGAGCCACAACTTGTTTCATTGAAATAATATACCTGTACTTGGAATAATACCCCTTTATTGTCCTTGGAGTGAAGAAATCATCTTAGGCATTTTAATCACTTTCCATTTCAGCACCACCGCTTGTTAGCCACGCACCCCATTACTCTAAATACACATATCTCAATATATTAGATGGAGAGGAAATTTAAGATGTTCTATAATTGGAATAACATGGCATTAACAAAAAAAAAAATGAAAAACAAAAAATCTATAATAATTCCCCATAAGGATATTAATAATAATAATAATCTTCATGTGATAAAAGGAAAACCAGTTATTTCTGAAAGTATGTTTGATGATGAACTGCGGATTAAGCATCTTCAAAAAGAAGAAATGTACAAGTATCTTGGGATAGAACAACATGTTAAAATTGCGAGGAAGGATGTAAAGAATAGCCTCATGGAATCATTAAAGAAGAGATTGAAGATTATCCTTGCAACATATCTATCCTCAGGATCGAAAATAAAAGCTATAAATACGTGGGTTATACCAGCCATATCATACAGCTTCGGAGTCCTAAAATGGTCTACAACATCTCTCCAAGAATTAGATAGACTAATACGAACCAGTATGACTGGGTCCAGAATGCATCATCCGACTGCATCCATCGCAAGGCTTTATCTGCCTAGAAAGGAAGGTGGGAGGGGTCTCACAAACATTGAAGAGGCGTGCCGAAAGCAAGAAATGACCCTAGGACAGTACTTCAAACAAAGCGAGGTGCCATTGCATAAAATAATATGCAGTCTTGACCGGGGGCACACTGCCTTGCAATTAGTCTCTCAAGAAGTTGCGTCCAACATTATTACCAACAGCGAACGACTGGAAGAATGGAAATCGAAAGCATTACATGGGAGATTTTATCACCAGCTCCAGCAAACTGAAATAGATAAAACTTTGTCTACTAGCTGGCTAGTTAGAGGAAGTCTGTTCCCCGAAACAGAAGGATTTCTTATAGCAATCCAGGATCAGGTCATAGCAACTAGGTCTTACTGGCGACACGTCTTTAAACAACAGAACGTATCAGACAAGTGTAGGCTCTGTGCCAGCACATACGAGTCTATTCAGCACATAACTGGAGGATGCGGTGCGTTGGCTGGCACAGAATACCTCAAGAGGCATGATGATGTTGCCAAAATCTATCACCAGGCGATAGGAATAAAAAGAAAATTATTAAATGACTTGATGCCATATTACTTATAATATGGCACTGTACTTATACAGTCCTAAAGAAATCGTCCAGAGGGTAGGGATAAGATTGTATTGGAATCAGTCGTTTATAACAGACCATTCCGTGACCCACTACAGACCTGATATCGTGCTGATTGATGGTAATATGAAGACAGCAGAGATAATAGATATTGCTGTGCCGAATGATGGAAACACTAATTCAGTATGTGCAGAAAAAATTCGAAAATATCAAGCTCTAGCAGCTGAATTAAAAGATCTGTACAGACTGGATAAAGTGATTGTGAGGGCTATTGTGATCTCCAGCAATGGTCTGATACCAGTGTCCACTGTGGAAGCGACTGAACGGCTGGGTCTCTGGACGGCTGTTATAAATGAAGCCCAGAAAGCTGTGCTGTTGAATACCTCAAGGATTGTAAGGAGTTTTCTAAACATACAATAAAAACGACTAAACAAACAGTGACCTGAGTGGTTGGAGTTGATGCTCCCCCTCTCCAGGAAAAACCCTTTTTCGAAAGTGTCGAAAAATAAAATAATAATAATAATAATAATATTATTAATTCTATAACCCATAAGGTGTTTTGGAATCACCATAACAAGACATTAAAATAAGAAGACAAAACAAGAAAAAACCGAAAAATAAAAAAATCTCTATCTGTAAATGCTTTTGGTTTATTATTTTCAATAATGGATCTTTGATATCGACCAAGGAAAAAATTGTTGTAACCGCCCTCAAAATTTGAAGTTTTACGTTTCAAGAGAGAATTGATAGCATGGATTCAAGTATAATCCAAATATCGAATAAAAAAAAATCCGTCCGTCCGTCGTCTGCGGCTTTTCTCCGAGACCACTTTACCGATTTTCTCGAGATTCGGTGCCAATGTCGCAAGCCACCCAAGTATGATCCTCGGAGCTCGACATTACAATCCGTCACTATGAATCAAAATGGCGGCCGATTAGAGAGCTCATATGCTCATATCAACTCGGCCATTTATAAAGATGGTGAGGAAATTTAAGGTATTCTAGAATCAGTATAACAAGGCATTAAGGAAAAAAAAAAATGAAAAACAAAAAATCTACAATAATTGCCGATTAAAGATCTTATATGGCCATAACTCGGGCCAGTTATAAAGATAGAGAGGAAATGAAAGGTTTTCAAGAATCTGCATAACAAGGAATAAAAAATAAAAATGAAAAACAAGAAATCTATAATAATTACCAATTAAAGATCTAATATACCCATAACTCGGCCATTTATAAAGATAGATGAGAAATGTACGGTGTTTTGGAATCACATAAACAAGACATTGAAATAAAACAATAAAGAAGAAAAAACAAAAAATCCACCACTCGAGACCACCTCGAGGTACTGAAGACAAATCTTAAAACACATTTCATGATTCGTTTCAATCTGTTCTCGAGTATGATCGAGAGGCATATTGGCATAGTCAAAGTAAGAGAAAATAAGAGAAGATACAAGGATTGTTTGTGGAAGATGTCGGAAACGATGGAATAACTTGAGGGTACTTATTGACCGTCGGGAGATTTGGACAATGTGGGGTTTCTAGGACAAGGTTTGGTCAATAGTAATAACCAAGTTTTTAACAGAGGAACTGTATGTGATGGATTAATGTAGAGAAGGTACGTTGGATCTGAGATTTGGAAGTCGTCGGCGTATAGATGGTGGGAACTTTCCGAAGAAAATTTAATGACCAAATGTATTTTCAGGTATTTCTATTGCATCTAATCTTATCATTCAAAAAGCACTACCCTCAAATGTATCTCTCATTTCACTTAAAAAAAAAAAAAAAAAAAAAAAGTTGGTGGGAACAGTCTAATGATAAAGGGAAGTATTGAATTAGAAAGATCATTGATAAAGGAATTGAAAAGAAGTGGTGAAATACTTGAACCCTGGGCTAATCCTGAGGACAGGACAAGAAAGGAAGAAAGAGGTTGATTGGAAATGGAAACTGCTTGGGTCCGGTCGGAAAGGAAGGGTTGAAACCACCCGCAATTCGGTAATTTTGTAAGGAAAAATTAAATATGAAGAGAGGAACTGGTAAGACTTCAGGGAGACATAGTTTTAACAATTTAACGGGAATTCCACCAAACCCGGTGGAGTTGGAGTGGGATTTCATAATAGAGGAAATAAGAGATGTAGGAAAATAAAAGTTTTCAGATTTAAATGATGATACTAAGGAAAAATGGAAAGATGAGATTTAAAGGTTATAAGTATTAAAGGAAGTAGATAAAAAGTATGAATTTAATTCATCGGGTGAACATGGGAATACAGCTGAGGTAGATGATTTGTAGAGAGAGAGAGAGAGCTTCCGAAGGAGTTGCCATTTTGATTTAGGACCAGGAGCTGCAGAAAGGGCATTGTGAAAGTAGGTGGATTTCGCACGCCTAATAGTTGTCTGTGTCAAATTGCGGAGCGTCCTGAACGCTTGATAGTCATCTGCTAATCTTGAGCATATAAAGCGTCTACGTGCTGCCTCACGTCTCTTCTGAAGATCTTTGATTTCTTGACACATCCAAAGAACAGGCAGGCGACGGAATGTAGTGGTTTTAAGTGGGGCATGGGAATCAAGGATACTAATCAGTTTAGATGTGAGGATGCCAACCATGGAATCGATGGAAGCTGAGGAGTAGATTTCAATCCAGTCGAGGGTTTCAAGATCGGGTAATATGTTTTCACGGGTGAAGGACTCCAGGTTGCGGAAAGTTATGGTTTTAGGGAGGAACGCAGGGGTTTGGATGTTGTATGATATTTGTATGAGATCGTGAGAGGAAACGAACGCAACAGGAAGTTGAGAAGAGGCAAGAAGATTCTGCGCTGAATTGATAACATGTAGGTCCAACCAGTTACCGGACCAGCAGGAAAGGTGGGTAGCAGCAAATGGAACAATGAAGAGATGGAGGGAAAAGAAGATGTTTTCGAGGTATATTCTGTCATTGGAGTCCGAAAGGAGATTGGTGGTGAGATCGCCGAAAATTATTTTGTTGTAGAACGGGATATAATTGAAGAGGGTTGATTCAAAGAATGAGTCAAAAGGAACCAAAGGAGGGCGATACACCACAACATATAGTAGAGAATGTTCATTGCAGTAAATTTCGACTAAAATGAATTCTAAGTGTGGATAATCCGGAGAGGATTAAGGAATAATCAGTTAGGGAAACAGAAGAGGAAGGGATGCGGGGCTTAAGCCATGTTTCGGATTCTGCTATAGAATGGTAAAAGTTATGAGAAAAAACTGAAGGAATTCGTCGTAATGAGCTGGTAAGGATTGAAAATTAACGTGGCAGGAGATTAGGACGCTAGACATACTGGAGAGATGGGAGGAAAATTTAAGGTATATCTTAAGGAATATCTTCCCTCCAAATACCTTTTATTTTCCTACAGCTATAAATATACGATGAGTAAGAAATTAAAAAAAAAATGTTTACAAAGACAAAAAAAAAAAATTAATAATGGCATAAATAAAATATGCGAATAAAAGAAAATCGAATCTGTTAAAAAAACTAAATAAATGAATATGCAAGTAGTCGTGACAAATAGAATTCGAGACAGCGGAATAATCCTATTGAGATCACCGGGTCGACGGGCGCCCAGATGTCTGCAGAAGACTTCGAGATCCTGGGGTTCGTCAATGAAGATTACTGAATAGCCGTCCTCCTTCCGGCAGCGCACTCTACCGGCCGCAAACCAGACATACTGTATTTTTCCGGCCGCTCTCTTCTGAAAGGCGAGCCAATATAGATGCTTATTTGTAGGAGTCATCTCTTCTCCGAGATATATCCGGTGGGACTCATTCTTCTGCCAGCCAATATCCCGGGGGAAGAAGTCTCTCTTTACTTTTCTTCGCTGTATTAACTCATGCCTTACAGACTGCCTAACAAAACGGGCAATGACTGGTGGCGGTCGAGGGTCATCTTTTTTTGGTCTGCGGCGTTCCACATTGTCCAGATCCTCTACGCATATCTTGATCCCTGGCCTGCCCCCACACTGGACACCAGGGCCTCTGGAGTCTCCCCCGCGCGAACCGGTATGCCGCATATCTCCACCGACCTGCATTCCTGCACATCCATGTTTTTTTCTGAGATTTTATTGTCTCAATCTCTTTATCATTGATGTTGCAGCATTTGCCGTGAAAAATTACACGGCATTTGTTGCAACTCAAATTATATTTGTCCTCTCTGGTAACAGGACCAAACAAATTGAGCACTGTATTGTTTATTATTATTATGAGTATTGTTTATTATTATTGTTATTATTATTATGTTGTTATTATTATCATTATTATTATTATATTATTTATTATTATATTATTATTATATTATGTATTATATTAGCATTATTATTATTATATTATGTTGTATATTATGTTGTTATTATTATGAGTATTGTTTATATATTATTGTTTATTATTTATTATGAGTATTTTTATTATTACTGAATAATAATAAACAATACTCACGAAATGCTGTGTTTATCAATAGAGACGAATGTCAATAGCCTTAAATCCTATGAGAGTAAGGGATCAACTACCGCTTCAGTTTTCCGTACTGGCGAACAAGAGCTTTCTTCTTCAATTTTGTACACCTCTTTAATATTTACGGCAATTGGCTACGGTGGATTTACAAAATATTGTTCACTTTATAGAGATTTAAAAAAAAAATTAACAAACTGACGAAAAAAAGGTTAATTGAAAGATTTAAGCAGAGAAACGATGTTACCTCGTTGCCGTCTCTGGCCAGACAGAGATATTATGTATTATATATCGATAATAGCGTTCATTATTTTGAAATGAATATCTCACAAAGGATAGGCTTTCTATTGTTTAGGTAATTGAGTATTATTTGTAAAGAAATGTTGAAAGATGAAAGTTACTGCGGAAAAACCTGTATTCTTCAATATTTTGAGAACAAAAAATTCGAAACTTTGAAAGGCTATACTCGGTACGTAATCCGTTTCAAAAACGTTTTACCAGTGCAAACCGTAGAGAATTTAATGCTTTTTAACTTCTATAATAAAGTATATTTAGCCAAAACACGTCATTTAGGATTTATAAGCAAAAAAATGAAAAAAATTTGAAAATTTATAATTCATAAATTTGGTAGGAAAAACTTGTTTCTCCTATCTTACGAATTATGATTCTATATATGATGATTTTATATGTAAAGAAGTTAAAATAATAAAACCTTCTACCCAACCTTTTGCAAATTAAATCTACAATTTGGCTGGAAGTCAAATATTGAACTATGTTTTCTTAGAATTCATTATCCTATCTTTTATCCCTTAATTCGTTATTTTATATCTAATTGTATTTTATTCCAACCAACAGACTTTTCTAGCTCTTTAGCCGCAACAAATAAAAGACAAAAAGATTTCTTTTGAATATATCGATGGCATCACATTCCTTCAATTTTTCCTTTTCTGTAATAATTATAGTATCAAAAGCGACAATGATACTATCATTGTCATCACTTGTCATAATAAAATACTTGGTCAAAAAGGTTTGTCGGAACAAGATTCACCGCGATTAGAGACAGACTAAACAGACTGGATCGCCTTGCGGTATCTGGACTCAGAGTTTGGTACTAATATAAATCGCCTGTGGGTTTCAGACACTCAAAGCAACTCAAATTGACGGAACTCGGGCGTCCGTCGCGTCGTCTCAGAATCTCGAAGTGTGAAGAGGGCCTAAGCCTCAATAGAACTAGATCGCCAGCCAACTGTGGAAAGAAATCGCTGATCGCTGCGATTGATCGCGTTCTTTGTGCCTGGGCCTGAATTGAGAAGATTTCCTATTTGTCAACCCTTTTAAGGTATTGTTTCTAAGCCAGCGGTTGTGCAAGGTGGTGATTTGGCCGAGATCGCGCTCAACCGTCAGGTTTTTCTCCCATTTAAAAGTTCCCACTTCATAGAAGCTGGGTGAGCCCCAGGCGGGTCTCCTGATCCCACAGGACCGATCTACGGCTGAGTCAATAATTATCTGCCAGAGAAATTTTCATATTCAATTATATATTTTTAAGTTAAACATTTTTTTATTGGATACCAATTTCCATGTTTTTTTACATTCACTCTCATTACTTTGCATAACATTTAGCCTTGAAAACAAATTGATTAATTAAATCGTCGTTTTTCTATGTGGTAACGTCATATAATGTATTCATCATTAAAAGCTTACATAAAAGTAGCCCAACAATACCTAATTTGCAATAATTACAATAATAATAATTGAGGATTCACTTTCCTTATATTACTAAAAATGCATTCCTCCATCGACCTCAGTGTTTCAAATCCACAGTTCATATCGCTAACCAATGATTGTCTCTAATAGTGTGCTCATTTGATTGATGTAAGTGCATGATTAATTAAAAGTAATAATATTTTGCCTAAGATTACACAATTGTAGTGATATCATTATTTTCAGAAATTTTTTTTAAGAATTTTTTTTTCCAATTCTTTTTTAAAATATTACATTGAATTTTTTGCGCATTATCGTCAATCCTACAAGTAGTAAATATTTAGGTCAACCCGTTAACAAAACCTCCAATCCAACATCTCCTAAAGACTATCGTCCAATATCCATCCTGTCTAACCTTTCCAAAACACTAGAAAGAATATTCCAATCGCAAATATATCGTCCAATATCATCCTAGCTTCCTCGAAAAGTCCGAACAATCTGCTCTCATCAAAATCACCAGTGATCTACATACCGCTATGGACGAAAAAGTTAACAGTACTAATACTCCTTGACTTCTCTAATGCTTTTGATTCTCTTGACCATTCCATCCTCTTTACCAAATTAAAATCTCTATCCTTTTCCAATATTTCTGTTCTCTGGTTTCAATCTTTCCTTTCCGATCGGTCTCAAGCAGTTGCTATTTCTAATCAACATCTTTCTTCCTCAGGAGTAGCCCAATTTTCTAGCATTTACCCTCTCCTTTTCAATTCCTATATCAATGATCTTCCCGATTCAATCTACAACTGTTCCCACAGCCGATGATGTACGCCGATGACTTCCAAATCTATTTATCATTCCCTCCTTCTGAGTTATTAGTTGCGTTTGCCAATATTCAGGCAAAACGCAACGAAAACCCAGGCCATTCTCATTTGTTCCAACTCCCTCCTCAGATCCAACGCCGCCTTCCCTAATTTGTTCCTAAATGATCGCCCTATCACTTTCAGCTCCTGTATCAAAAACTTAGGGATTACTATTGACGAAACCCTTTCTTGGAAACCTCATATTGGCCAAATTTCCCGACGGTCAATAAGTACTCTGGTACTAATCTTAGTAGGCGTGCTATCGTTATATCATATACAATCGTACTTTTTTTAAACATCTTTTAGGGTATAAATTTTCTTCTAATATATTATAAATTCTTTTTAATTCACTTATACACTTTTCAATTCCTTATCATTTAATCTACGAGTTTTATGTATTAAATTCTTTACTGTAGTGATTTTTTGTAAAAAAAAAAAAAAAAAAAAGGATGGTTTGATAAATAAATAAGTATTTAGCTATTGATTTCTTTTTTAGTCCATCTAGTTGTGATTTTATTGTTTTTATGATCTAAAATTATGTCCAGGTCCAAATTTGTAATTATATGATTAATCGATTTTTCTATGGTGAATTGTTTATTAAAATTTTAAAATATTACTGTATGTTTATTTTTATCAATTAATATTATTAAACCCTCTATTATTTATTATTAAATCATCAGTATTTTTTAATCAATGATGGCTTCGTTTATTTAAGTCCTTCATAAAGATGCAACTAATATTATCTCTCCTATTAGTGATTCATTCAAAAGTTTAGAAAATTATTAGATGTTGAAATTATTAAATGTTATGGAATCTAAGAAATCCATTATTTATGCATAATTTAATGCCTTTTAAGAACGCATTATTTTTCTTTTATATTAGTAATATACTTAAATTCCACCCAATCATTATAGAATTATTATTTTATAGAGCATTATTAGTAAACACAAGAATACACCAATATAAAAATAATTTTAAAAATGTTAAAAACATCAACGTAATTGCCCTAGCCCAACATTGCACAGGCAATAAGCATGATTCTGATTTCAAAAACAACAATATTTAATGGGGAAAAAAAAATACAAAAAATAGAAGAATATAAGATGCTATGTATATATATATATATATATATATATATATATATATATATATATATATATATATATATATATATATGTATATACATATATATATAATAAAAATACAGTTAACTTCAAGATAGATACTAAAAATATTAATAGTCACTATGCTTATATAATTAATAAATTAAATATTGACTAGTAAAACTTAAATATTGAATACTTAATTTCCATCCAATTAATATAGGACTATTATTATTATAGATTGTTATTATTAAGTACAAGAATAGAACAACATAAAAATAATTTCAAAAATATTAAAAACATCAACGTGATTGCCCTAGCCCAACATTGCACAGGTAATAAGCACGATTTTGAATTCAAAAACACATCAATATTTAATAGAGAAAAAATAAAAAAAAATAGAATAATATAAGAAGCTATATATATAACCAAAACATAAAAAATACAGTTAACTTCAAGACAGATACTAAAAATATTAATATGCACTATGTCGGTATAATTAATAAATTAAATATCGACTAAGATAATAATTATTTTACAATTTAATACTAAAAAAATTGAATTAGTAAGAGTAGGCTGCAAATTTAAAATATCGATTAAAAAAAAATACAGAGAGATGGAATAGGATAGATTAAGAAATATGATTAGACAGTCTATAATAGTGAATTTGATATTGAAAATTAAATTCTGGTTGTAAGTTGTTCTTTTGGAAGTTTACATGTTTAAGTGGAAAAAAAAAGACAAAATATATCTTTATATGGATAAATAAGTTTTTCAAAAGGTGTATACCTACTTACAAAAATTTGTCATATTGTTTGATCCTAAAATAATAAGGTAGAATTGCTTTATAAAAAATTTAAATTATTGTTAGTTATGTTGATGTAATATTTTTAATTCTTGATTTTCTTTCTATTATTTATAATTAGATGTGAATCTTGAGGATGTGGTGTCTCATGTTAGAAACTTGTAAAATGAAGATTAAAATTAAAAATCCAGCCTGTTAAGCTAGATTTTGCTGGAGCACAGTGTCTGATAAGCTTAGGTTCCTAAAATGAATGGTAAATAAAAAAAAGAAAACACATAGATATGTATACATAGGTACACATAGGTACACATAGATATGTATTACTATTACTATTAAATCGAAACACAAAATATTACAAAAAAAAATGTGATAAAAATACATGCACAGTAACAAAATCAGAGATAGATAGATATGTTTGTCCTATTTATATTTTAAAAATAAAATAACTTAAATAAAAACTCTTTATTACCCTAAATCTTAAGGTAAATCCTTCAAAAAATGGCAATAATACTAAAATTATATTTTATAAATAAATGTACAAATATATATAGTAACAATAAAACTGATGGGGTGTACTAACCATTTTGTATTCCATAAAAGAAAGAAACACTTATTTATATTTTTCTGATTAATAAATGTGATAATTAAAATGAAATCAAACTTAGTAAAGCCAACAGTTACCTTAACACACACAAAAAAAAAATTGTAATCAATCAATGGCAAAATATATTGTTCTACCACATAAACATCTTACAGAAACTAATTGTTTAATTAAAGTTTTAATTAATTGGTACTTGTATGTTTAATTACTATTATGTTCATCTTTATTGAGTTTTATGGTTTCAAAAAGAATAAACAATGGTCTGAAGGAACCGACGAGAATGCCTGTAGGCTACTGATTTCAATAACATTAATAATAATTACATAAGAATCGTTTGAAGAATAAGATTCTCAAGTTCAAATACAAAATGTTAGATAAAACTACCAATAGGATCCTTGAACTAAGTAACAAATGTTTAGGCCTTTTTAGAATTTTCATTTCCACTTAATTATATGCGCATAAAATCACATTAAAGAGTGTAATTATGTTCGTACGAACGAACCTATCTGTCGGTGTAATAGCGGTTCCGTGTAGGCGAGCCCGGTATCACGTAGAGACGGGCGAGAGATCAATCCAGTCCTGAATTCTCAATCCGTGTCACAGGGCGAAAAAATGTCTTGATCGGGTTTGAATTGACCGATCGTGTTGATAATGTAGTTGCACAGTAATATAAGAAGTCCATAAAAAAATAAAATAAAATAAGATGATTCCGTACGGAGTAGAAAATGTGAAATTCACTTATACTCGTAGAGAGCAACTGCTGTTAACTGACTGAATAATAGAAGCCGACCCACTTGCTTGTTGTCGAAAGTAAACGATTGAATTAACACTATAATCCTCTTGGGAACGTAAAGAAATACATGTCGATACTCCATTCTTCCTTTTCAATAATTGGTTCAAACATAAATTAAAACCTTAGTCTTCTAATATTAATTATAGATATTAAAACTTGAAACACCAAATTTACATATAATTATATTAGTATTTGGAACCTTTAAACTAAAAAAAAGTGTAAATTTATAAGTGATATTTTCGTTTAATTAAAAAAAAAATGAATAAAATTTGATCTGGTTTAAATTAAGAAAAGAAATTGTTTCCTTTTGTGATCTTTGTATTTATATAATTAAAAAAATTTCACAAAATAAAAATAAAATAAAAACAATGAATGTAAACCAATTACATTAATGAGATTCGGGCCCGAGCATATGGTAAGAGCTGCAAAACGTCGGACATTATGCAGAAAACTTTATTCAGGACGTAATCCTGAATAAAGTATATAGGAAGAGTTTTTTAGTTCAAGATAATCTTGTAAATCGTTTGGATGCTAGCTAGCAGTGGTATTCTTGAAATCATTTCTTTGAGTATATTCAGTTGTTTATCATGAAGGGGTGTCCAACACCATTCTGCATCTTTTTTAAGTAATCCTCTTAATGGCGAGACAATTTCAGACAAGTTTGGTAGGTGAGATCTTAAAAAAATTACCATGCCATAAGTAGCTCCTGCAACTCTTTTACATTATTGGGTGGATTTAATTTCATTATCGATTGTATACTTTCAGTGTCAGGTTTGTCGACACCTTTGTTAAATAAAAATCCCAAATATCTAACTTCAGGAACAAAGTCTTGTACTTTAGCGGGATTAAATTTTATATTATATTTTCTGGCAACTTTCATAACAACAGAAACTATAGAGTTTAATTCTTCCTCTGATTCAGGAGCACGCAGGAAATGATCAAAGTAGACAGTTACTCCTGGAATTTGGCCAAAATATTTATATGTTAATTTCTGAAACAGTTCATGCAAAACTGACAGGCCAAAAGGTGCACATTTGTACTTGTAAATACCAAAAGGTGTGCTAAGTGCACAAAGATTACTTTATTCCTCGTCTAAAAGTAGTTGGTGAAATCCATGTTTAAGATCAAAAAGACAAAAACAACTTTTTTCATAATAGTCTCTAATCTGGTATTTGTTTAAGTGCTGTGGATCAAAGGCGCAATGATGAATTCGGTTTTTCTACAATGACTAAATTACTTACCAACTCTCCTGGATTAGCCACTTTCTCGATAATCTGCTGATTTTCCAAGTTTTTCAATGTTCAATTTGTCTTTCAATTTGTCGCTCAATTTGTCAATCTTCAATTTGTCCAGCTGCACATACTTTTGGTGCGGAATCACCTTTCAGCTGGAGTCTGCACACATCAGGAAAACAGCCAACACCTTCAAATAAGTCATGATTCTTGGAAGTAAATTTAATAAAATTGTTTATTGTAACCATGTCAACTTTTTTAATCAGATTCATATAATCTGCAAGTCTTCAGTCCCAAAATAGGTTTGCACTTTTGTTCTGGTACTACAATAAACAATGCTTCACATGACTGGTTCTTACATTTAATTTTTAGTTTAACACTTCCTTGAGGTTCAATTTTAAATCCTCCAAATGCTTCAAGCATTGTTGAATTTTTCTTGATATTTAATGCCTTACCCAGCCTGTTGACCAAAACTTCAGGAATTATGTTAATTTCAGCTCCTGTGACAAGTTTGAAAAGAATAGGAAAATTTTCTCAGTCCACTCTTGTGATTTTTGGATACTGTTCATTTTCAGGGTAGAAATGCTAAAATCTGACTCAAAACCAGCACATTATTCTTGTCTACAATGAGAGAGTTCACATTTTTCTTTTTAAAGAACTTTCCCTCACATGTTGGCGAAATGATTTTATTTTTTGCATTTGTTGCATCTTTGGCCTATTGCAGGACATGTGCCAAAATAAATTTTACTTCCACAACGATCACCATTAATTAAGAGATTTATTTTTACCTCTACACTTTGGATCATTTTTAGTCTTTCCATCGCGTTGGATTTTTTTCACCTGAAAAATGTCCTCTTTTGGTTCATGGGCCCAATCACCTGCATATTGGTTTCCGCCATCTCTACTGCCTTACAAATATCCACTGTCTTCTTAAGGGTTGGATCTTCTAGCAACAACTCCTCCCTTGTTGTTGATTTTATTTCGAGGATCAACTGCGCTTTTAAAAGTTTGCAGCAGCAGACCTCAAGACAAACGGATCAGAATTTAGATTAGAAAGTGTTTCAGGATCTTGTTCAAGCTGCTCCAGAGAATGATTAGGAATAAATTAAGAAAAAACTACATGCATGCCTAGAAATCTGAACTTATTTTCAGCTAATGGAGTTTCTAGAGGTTGGTCGCTTCAAGTTTGAGAAGGTTGATCAGATTGCATACCTTGGTCACATAACAATATTATACTAGAGATAAACAAGCTAACTACAAATGTCAATAGATCATACTCGGGTGCTGCGCAAGCATCATAGCAGTCTGTTCATTATACTATATTACAGATAAAAACTCCAAAAGACAATAACTTAGTTAAGGAGTTATGTTTTTCTTACAAGAAAAGGTAACTTAAGTTTTGTGGTAATACACCATTTCTATGTATAGTATGGAAAAATCATCCAGTTGCAAAAATGCACCATTATTAATGCTGAGTTTTCTAGTTGTTATTCTTAAGGAACCTAGTCCCAGAATAAAGTTTATTTTTCTGTTATATTCTATAAAGTTCAGAGATCTTAATTTATGCGATAAAGCGAGACTTCATTTCCGGATAAATACATTATTTATTTTGTTCCTTACATTGTAAAACAATTAATAAAATAAAACCATACAGGGGACATGCCCCATCCCTTGGAGCCAGCCTTAATTAAAATGTCCGAATTAGTCAGAACTTAAATAAATTACATTTGGCTACCAATTTCTGATGAATGTAGATATGGTAGCAATATAAAATGGGAATGACTGGAAACAACTGGTTAGATTATGTAAATTGGTCTGTGGATGGTCCAATTTAATACAAGATTTTCAACATGTATTTCTTTACGTTCCCAAGAGGATTATAGTTTTAATTCAATCGTTTACTTTCGACAACAAGCAAGTGGGTCGGCTTCTATTATTCAGTCAGTTAACAGCAGTTGCTCTCTATGAGTATAAGTGAATATCACATTTTCTACTCCGTACGGAATCATCTTATTTTATTTTATTTTTTTATGGACTTCTTATATTACTGTGCAACTACATTATCAACACGATCGGTCAATTCAAACCCGATCAAGACATTTTTTCGCCCTGTGACACAGATTGAGAATTCAGGACTGGATTGATCTCTTGCCCGTCTCTACGTGATACCGGGCTCGCCTACACGGAACCGCTATTACACCGACAGATAGTTTCGTTCGTACGAACATAATTACACTCTTTAATGTTATTTTATGCTCATATAATTAAGTGGAAATGAAAATTTTAAAAAGGCCTAAACATTTGTTACTTAGTTCAAGGATCCTATTGGTAGTTTTATCTAACATTTTGTGTTTGAACTTGAGAATCTTATTCTTCAAACGATTCTTATGTAATTATTATTAATGTTATTGAAATCAGTAGCCTACAGGCATTCTCGTCGGTTCCTTCAGACCATTGTTTATTCTTTTTGAAAGCATAAAACTCAATAAAGATGAACATAATAGTAATTAAACATACAAGTACCAATTAATTAAAACTTTAATTAAACAATTAGTTTCTGTAAGATATTGAAGTGGTAGAACAATATATTTTGCCATTGATTGATTACAATTTTTTTTGTGTGATTCTTAATCTATTCTATTCCATCTCTCTGTATTTTTTTTTAATCGATATTTTAAATTTGCAGCCTACTCTTACTAATTCATTTTTTTTAGGATTAAATTGTAAAATAATTATTATCTTAGTCGATATTTAATTTATTAATTATACCGACATAGTGCATATTAATATTTTTAGTATCTGTCTTGAAGTTAACTGTATTTTTTATGTTTTGGTTATATATATAGCTTCTTATATTATTCTATTTTTTTTTATTTTTTCTCTATTAAATATTGATGTGTTTTTGAATTCAAAATCGTGCTTATTACCTGTGCAATGTTGGGCTAGGGCAATCACGTTGATGTTTTTAATATTTTTGAAATTATTTTTATGTTGTTCTATTCTTGTACTTAATAATAACAATCTATAATAATAATAGTCCTATATTAATTGGATGGAAATTAAGTATTCAATATTTAAGTTTTACTAGTCAATATTTAATTTATTAATTATATAAGCATAGTGACTATTAATATTTTTAGTATCTATCTTGAAGTTAACTGTATTTTTATTATATATATATATATATATATATATATATATATATATATATATATATATATATATACATACATAGCATTTTATATTCTTCTATTTTTTGTATTTTTTTTTCTCTATTAAATATTGTTGTTTTTGAAATCAGAATCATGCTTATTGCCTGTGCAATGTTGGGCTAGGGCAATTACGTTGATGTTTTTAATATTTTTAAAATTATTTTTATATTGGTGTATTCTTGTGTTTACTAATAATGCTCTATAAAATAATAATTCTATAATGATTGGGTAGAAATTAAGTATATTACTAATATAAAAGAAAAATAATGCGTTCTTAGAAGGCATTAAATTATGCATAAATAATGGATTTCTTAGATTCTATAACATTTAATAATTTCAACATCTAATAATTTTCTAAACTTTTGAATGAATTACTAATAGGAGAAATAATATTAGTGGCATCTTTATGAATGACTTAAATATTGGATGCTTTCAAAAATTAGAAACGAAGCCATCATTGATTAAAAAATACTGATGATTTAATAATAAATAATTGACGGTTTAATAATATTAATTGCTAAAAATAAACATACAGTAATATTTTAAAATTTTAATAAACAATTCACCATAGAAAAATCGATTAATCATATAATTACAAATTTGGACATGGACATGATTTTAGATCGTAAAAACAATAAAATCACAACTAGATGGACTAAAAAAGAAATCAATAGCTAAATACTTATTTATTTATCAAACCATCCTTTTTTTTTTTTTTACAAAAAATCACTACAGTAAAGAATTTAATACATAAAACTCGTAGATTAAATGATAAGGAATTGAAAAGTGTATAAATGAATTAAAAAGAATTTATTATATATTAGAAGAAAATTTATACCCTAAAAGATGTTAAAAAAAAGTACGATTGTATATGATATAACGATAGCACGCCTACTAGAGCGCTCCGCCCCGGCCTGCGTTTCCGGCCCAAACCACTTTAGGTCGGTCCAAGGAGGGACAGAAGAAAAGACCATTTGTGTAAAATGTGTAATCGATAATAATTGCGATTAATAAGATATACTTTTATTAATGTTTATTTACAGCAAGATTTAAATATTAAAAGTGAAAGTTGATTGATTTGCGCACCACACAAGATTTTTTACTATTTCTACCGCCATTATTCTTACATCTAGATTATCTGCGAATTCGGAATCTGTGGCAATCACGCCATTCAATTTCACGGATTATCGCGAGCTGTTTATTTATTTCAAAGGAAAAATTACTACGATATTCTGTTATCAGAGAGACTTTACAATTCACAAATATTAACCGTGATCATAAAAGATGTGTTTTATTCCCTCAATTAGATGCATAAGGTAGAGTTGCAACGGAGATACGGGCGAAATTTCGATCTTCTCACTCTAGGTTGAACACGCTAGTAACCTAGAGGATACCCGCCTTTCCTGCCCAAGTCGGAGTAGATCAAGACATTACACCTCAATAACATAAGGTAATCTCATCTCAATAACATAAGGCAATCCGAAAATATAAACATTTTGAATCAATTTAATTTATACTAATTAGAGTCAGCTGAACTACTTTTTTTTTTTATACACTTTTCTACCCTTGTCGAACCTTGATCCTAAAGACCTCAAGTTCTTATAAAATATTCAACCGCTCAAGATTGGAAGGATTTATCACTAAATAATTTTTAGACGAACTATGAGTTTTACGTGTACTCACTTTCTTCAAAATTGGAATAGCCTCTATATTCTGATGCCTCCGTATCAAATTTGGTTGGATTAATGCTTACTGTAATTTTATTCGACAAATGAGAAAACTGTTTTTCAAGTTCCGTAGCTATTCGCCAAACCTTGTGAAAATTGTTCTGATCAACCCGTTTCCCTTAGCCCGCCGGTCGAATAGTTAGGATATTGTATCATATCAGCACTTTAGAATTAAATAGCTGCTTGTTATTAAACTGGGTAACAGACTTTACATTTATTATCGAATAAATGATTCCTGAATCAATAATAGCTATTTATATATTATTTGTATTCTCACTAATCATTAAAATTTATCTGATATATCAATAATCAATTTGGGGTAAATTTATTAATTATTGTCATCACGTAAAGATCAATACAATATCTTGAGAATCGTCTTTTCTTAAATAAAATAGAAACAATTAATTCTAATGAAAAACAGTTGAAGTTATACAACAATGCCATATCCAAGTCAGAAACCTGGAAAAAAAAGTATCATTTTTTTAATTTTTTGGTTTTAAATGAATTGCAATCGTAAATCTCTTTATTATATTTATAAAAAATTTGCATTAATAAATGAAGGCTGAAAATATTTCATCACTAGATCTTCTAGTTCTAGTTTGGATGCCAAGTTTCGACCTTTAAGCCAGGCATCTGTGAAAGGCTCTTATTTAGTTTATTTATAGCATACGAAACTGTGTAAATATAAATACTTCATAAGTCAGTCTGGCCAGAGACGGCAACTAGGTAGCATCGTTCCCCTGCTTCTATTTTTCAAATAACCGTTGTTTCGTCATTTTGTTAATTTTTGTTTATATTTCTATAAAGTGAACAATATTCTGTAAATCCACAGTAGCCACTTTGCCTTAAATATTTACGAGATGAACAAAGTTGAAGAAGATAGCTCGACTTCGGCAGCAGGAAAACTCTGAAGCGGTAGTTAATTCCTTATTCTCATAGGATTTAAGGCCGTTGACATTTGTTTCTATTGATAAACTCAGCAATACGTGAGTACTGTTTATTATTATTCAGTAATTTAAAATGGTCCAGTGCTCAATTTGTGATGGTACTATTACCAGAGAGAAAAAATATAATTTGAGTAGCAATAAATGCCGTGTAATTTTTCACGGCAAATGCTGCCACCTCAGTGATAAAGAGATTGAGACGATAAAATCTCAGAAAAAAACATGGATGTGCTGGAAATGTGAAGAGAAAAAGTCTGGTACGATGAGAGAAAACTCGGCTAGCCAGTCAAGAAGCTGTCAGCAATAGGCCGCTGAACCGTCTGCAGCCGATACTCTCGCCGCGGCAAACCGGCTTAGCACCGATATGGTCATCAACAGCTTAAAGTTTTCATTAGAAAAATATGGTGAACTGAGCTATGAGCAAAGGGACAGAATTACGAAAATTGAGAACCACCTCGAGGGGCAATCGAAGCACATCGAGGAACTAACCTCAGAAAATAAAACATTGAAATCCCGGGTCGGGGAGTTGGAGGTAAGACTAAATAAGGCCGAAAAGGGTTTTCTAAGCAGGTCCGTGGAGATACGCGGCATACCGGAGACACTCCAGCGGCCCTGGTGTCTAGCGTGGGGGCAGGCCTGGGAATCAAAATCTGCGTAGAGGACCTGGACATGGTGGAACGCCGTAGACCAAAAAAAGATGACCCTCGACCGCCACCCGTCATTGCCCGATTTGTTAGGCAGTCTGTACGGGATGGGTTAATACAGTGAAGAAAAGTCTAAAGAAAAGACTAAAGTTGCCGGAAGGTAGCCGAACTAGTACTCTGTAGCGCCATTTGTACCAACTGACTACTTTGTATTCAATTGTAACATTCGTTAGTAATTGGAATTACTAAAATCATTATTACTTTAATTAGATATTACTTTAAATTATTAGTGCTGTCGACTTCCGCTCGCTACGCTCCCTCAAGAGATAAACAAAACCCCAACGGATACTTTTTAGTTGAGGTCATGGCCTTACCGTAATTTCAATCATTACTGCTTTAATTCGATCACATCTGTCGACTTTCGCTAGATCAAGGGATATACAAACTCCCAAAACGTCCTTTTCAACTCATGTCGGGACCTTACTGTGTTTTAAATTATTACTGCTTTAAGTACAACTTCTTCGGACTATCGGAAGTCGACAACACTAATAATTTTAAATAATATCTAATTAAATAGGCCCTATATATATATATATATATATATATATATATATATATATATATATATATATATATATATATATATATATATATATAATTAATATTTTGTCACTTGACATCCTAATGATGGTATAGAAAGATCAATGTAATTCGAATTAAATTAATATTTTATTTAGGTATGGAAGAAAGAAGACATTTATATTTTCATGTATACTGTTTATTGCAGCAAGCCCATCTGCTGCTTTTGTAAATAGCTATGTGATGTTTATAGTATTCAGACTGTTGATAGGATTCGCTGGATGTGGAATCTATGAAACTGCTTATACAATCTGTAAGTAGTTGTTACACTATGCTAGAAATATAAGGATAAACAAAATAGGAATAGTTTACTAAATCTGAATGATTTATTAATTACAAATGATCAAGTTATTAGGAACCACAACCTTATTTCAATCATTGAAAAGATATTTTAAAAATATGATTATTTAGATTTGTATAATTTTTATTCTGAATATGGATTTTTCACAGCTTTGATCTCTGGTGCTGTTACTAATCTTTTGTTTTTCAGTACTGGAGATTACAGTTAAGAATTATAGAACATATTTAGTGAGCCTATTCAATCTGTCTTTTTCTTGTGGAATTCTCATAGTTTCGCTGTCTGCATATTTGACTAATAACTGGAGGCAACTTCAATTAGCAATCTCTGTTCCGACGGTTCTGCTCGTCATCCATTGCTGGTACAAAGTTTTTAAAGTATTATTCTTATTATTATTAATCCTACTTGGACCAGAATAAATTTCTGAAACTTTTTAAAAAAAATTTTTTTATAACTTGTGCTTTGAATATTAAATATGATATTTTGAATGTAGAAACCAAATTAGCACACATATAGTTGATATTACAGGCAAAGCAAAATTGATTTCATCAGTGGCACCTTGGTACAGACACTGGTAGGCTCTGAGAGAAAAAGGTGTTGTCAGAGACAATAATGGCAGGTAAAATAACTCGCACCTGAATCCATTGCAATGTTTCTGCAACTGCATGCAATGTTTCAGCAAACTGCTTTTCTAAGGCAGTTGGGGGTTCCAGAAACCAAATTTACTCAATTTACTTATCTAATTTATTCTCTATTTGCATCGGTTCCAGAAGGGAGTCGATCAATCAAACTATATTTTAACATAAAAGGCTAGAGACCGCAGACCCCCCTGCTATGGTCAATAGCTTGGGATATTATAAATACCATCGAAGAACCTTTCCAAGCGTGTCGTGTTCACAATTTTACTTAATTAACTAGATGATGGCATGCAGGGTAAATAGAATGGTAGATTTTGTTACAGATCTTACTATATTTATGTTACGTTATTAATTAAAGTATTGGTTTACTAATTTCTAATCTAAATTATTCTCATTGTAAACATCTATGGACTCTATGTATTTGAGAATACTGGGAGAACTCTTGCTTATTTAAAATATTATCCGGATGCCACCTAATATTATACACTGATGTACACAATGAATCAAAGGACTAGCACTTATCTTAATAATAATAATAATAATAATAATAAACTCTTTATTTATTCTGGAACAAGTCCCTTTAGAATAACAATTACAGGCAATGATAGGTGGGCTTCAGAGTCTTAGAGTAGATGATATAGCGTTAACAGATAATTAAAATAAAAAAAAAGAAAAGTCAATAAATAAATACAAATGAAAATTATAACAAGTCATAATGCAATAACTTCTAGCATATGAAATAGGTATTAATACTCTAATTGATTACGTCTTAAAACAAAAACCACACGAAATTCGTATGACAAAATTATAAATGAAGGAACTGTTGGGGTCAGGGCGCACAAAAAATAAAATAAAATATAGTAATGTGAAATCCCCAACCACCCTTAAATAAATGCCGATTCCGTTACCTCTTATTTCGTATAACCCTAGCTGAAAACAATATTGAAAAACATCTATAAAATTATAAATTGAAAATAAAATAAAATGATTAGGAAAATAAATCAATATTCAAAATATTTATCCCAATAATTGAATTGAGAGAGCACCTAAAAATTGAATTGAAACAATGCAACTGCCAAAAGAGCTGATAAATCTGCTGTCATACATAAATCTGATGCAAATGAATTGTGAAGAAAAGAAAAGAAAAAAATAATAAACCACAGAACAACTTAAGTTAATGCTGAACAACAAATTTATTTTTAAAACATAAGAAATAAAACATAATTACAGAGATTCTCCAATTTTTGTGAAAATCAAATAATTTATTTTAATAATTAAAATTCTAAACTTCAGTAAAATTAAAATTTAAAACAACCTTCTTAGTCAATAATTCTGATTAATTTGACAAACAAAATAAAGATATCATTCAAAGTTAATACTTGTACACACACAAGTAAAATTGAATAGTTAATAGGATAATCAAAATTCACAAACTTTCGTTTGAAATAAAACAAAATACACCTATCACGGTTTTACAAAAAAATAGTTCCTTTTGTATGAGTAAATTAATTTATATGTTTTCAAATTAATTTTATTATTCCCGAAAGAGAGAGAGAGAGAGAGAAACGAAACGAAAGTATTAGGTCTGACCTTTGCAATGATGGTAGCGATGTCCGTTGTCGTCTTCTTCTAGGTAGGTAAAGTTTAAACAGGCAGAGTTGGCTCCGTTCCTTTGTCCTTAACGGCGGTGGTCGATCTTGAAAGACGAAAATCTTCAGTTTGATTTCCCTTTTGTTGAATAAAGAGACAGAGGAAATATAAGGCAGAAGTTCCGCTACAAATTTTGTTTAGAGATGTAAAAAAGGCCGTCGAGGCAAAATACAACATTCTAATAGGCTTGATCATGCATTACTGTCCGACGAGAGTGACGATAGTCGAACACAATAACAACAATTGTTCCCCTCTCTCTCCCACCGTTTATTGTCTCTCTTCTCTCTTATCGGTATCGAATCCATCATAACATAAACAAATCAAATAATTACATTTATTCACAATTCATTTATCTAATTATAATTTTGTTTCACGTACATGATTAAATTGAATTAATAAATAATGAATTCTAAAAATGAATTTGTAGTCCATTGTATTTACGATTTTGATCTTATTGTTAATTTACCCAACAGGAACATATTTACAAATGTTGATTGAAATAAGAGAAAACTATTTACAATGTTTTTTTGGACTAGATGGAAAATAAGTGATTGAATAAACGGGATTTGAAGGTGATAAGAGTATTGGAGCGACGAATGGAAGGAGGAATGGAATTCCATAAGGATGAGAATCGGACAAGAAAATATCTGTCAAAAGCTGCGGATCGGTGGGCTGCTGTATATAAATCTGAAGGCCGAGAACGGGTATGACGAGAATGAACAGAGGATTTGAATTGAAGGAGATCGAAAATATAGGATTGACGGCGGGATTGGATAACTTGGTAGAGGAAAGATGCAAGGATACGAGTATACTTACGACAGTAGGAAGAGTAAAGCCACTTCAACTCTTCGTAATATCGGGAGACAGAGGCGTCCCTCGGGATCCAGAAGATGAATCGTACAAAGCAATTTATCAAACGCTTTATTTTTGCCTCGAGGTCCCCAGAGACGCCCCCGTACACCGCACAACAGTAATCAAAGTGGGGGAATATTAAGGAAGTAACTAGGAGTCTACGGGTCTCAAGTGGAAATAGGTTACGGAGGTAATTTAGTCGCTTTAAAGTGTAAAAGGTACGACGGAAAATCTCGGAAACATGATTTTTCCAGGAAAGAGTTTGGTCAAATGTGATTCCAAGGTTTTTTATGGTTGGATAGAATTTAATGGGATTATTATTTAGGAACAAGGTTGGGATATGGGGATCAGTTTTAAGGAGGTGATGTGAACCTATTACAATTGCCTCTGTCTTCTCTGCATTCAACTTCAGCTTGTTAGCAACAGCCCAGTGACTTATTCGATTCAAGTCCTCTTGAAGTCTTTTGGTGGCTAATAATAGGTCGGAAGGCGGGAAGCACAAGTATATTTGGAAATCGTCTGCATAGATATGTTATTGGGAGTGATGGATAAGAAGGGGGAGGTCATTAATATAAATAGCAAACAGAGTAGGAGACAAAGAGGAGCCCTGAGGGACACCAGAGGAGAGGGATCGTGTCTTGGATGGAGGTTGTCCTGGAACGACTACATACTGCGACCGATCTGAGAGGAAGGATTGGAACCAGCGCAAAACACTATTGGATAAAGGAAGACTTTATAATTTGCTAAGGAGGATGTTATGGTCAACTGTGTCAAAAGCTTTGGAGAAATCTACAAGGATGAGGATAGTTAGGTTTTGGTGTTCAATGGCGATTTGGAGGTCGTGGGTTATTTTCAGGAGAGCGGACTGGGTTGAGCAGCAAGGTCGAAAGCCAGATTGGAGAGGGTTAATGAGGGAACGTTCTTCTAGGAAGTTTGAAAGTTGAATTTGTACAAGGCGCTGTAGTGGTTTTGAGAGGTTAGAGAGGAGAGAAATAGGACTGAAATCATGGTGTGAGGTGGGATTTGTAATTTTATTTAATGGTCGGACTAGGGCAGTTTTCCAAGAAGAGGGGAATATGGAATTTTGTAGAGAAAAGTTGTAAATATGATAGAGATGGTGTATAAGGATTGGGAGACAGGATTTTATTAGCTTTACTGGGATATCGTCAGGACCATAATCATTGGTGTGGGATTTTAGGATAGTGGAAAGTAATTCGTCATACGACACGTGGGAGAAAAAGAAGTTTTCTGGGTTGAAGCTATGATGTTCTATATCAGCAATAGGTGAAGGACTAGAAGCAGAGGATAAGAAATGGTCAATGAGATCATCTGGGGTAACTGGGAAAGAACTCAGGTTATTGGATTCTGGTATGGATAGTTTTCGAAGGATTTTCCATCTGGATTTGGAATCAGGAGCATTGGATAGGGCAGAATGGATATAGAGGGATTTGGCATGTCGGACTGCGGATTGGGTTTCAATGCGAAGCTGTTTGAAAGACGCAAAATCAGCTAAAAAACGAGTGCGACGAAATTTGCGTCTTGCTGCTTCTCTTCTTCTCATCATTTGCTTTATTTCAGGGGTTTGCCAAGGAGGAGTGGGACGGCGTAAGGTTCGGGTTTTAAGGGGAGCATGAATGTCTAATACGGATTGTAGGTTTGAGGTAAGGCTGGAAACCATGGGATCTATAGAATTATAGGAATATATGATATCCTAGCGAAAAATATCCAGGTCAGGTTGAAGGGATTCATATGAAAGGAGGTCTAAACTACGATATGAAACAACTTTTGGAGTAAAGGATTTGACGGGTAGGTCGTATGAAATCTGGATAAGATCGTCTGCTGAAAGAAAAGGAACAGGGTGCTGGGAAGAAGAGAGGATTTTCATGGAAGAATCAGAAATGTGAAGGTCTAACCAGGTATCAGAAAATTGTGTGTGGTCGGTAGGAGAATAGGGAACGAGGTAAAGATTGAGGGAAAACGTTAGATCCGTAAGAAAGGATTTATCACTGGATTCAGATAGCATATTAATGTTAAAATCGCCAGAGATAATGATATTGGAATAGGTAGAAATCAGTTGGACAAGGGAGGATTCGAAGGTGTTGTCGAATGGGACACGAGGAGGTCTGTAGACAATGGCATATAACAGAGGAGAAGAGATGCTTGAAATTTCAACAAACATGTATTCTAGGTGAGGAAAGGAAGGAGAGGTGGATAGAAGTAGGATTTTGGCCTTAAGGCTGTCATGAACATATAGCCCGACACCACCTCCCATGCGATCAGGTCTATCATGTCGTAGGAAAGAGTAATTAGGAAGGGATACTTGGGAGGAAAGGATATAAGGTTTTAGCCAGGTTTCTGATACACCTATTATGTGATAAAAATTATCAAGGAAATATTGTTGAAATCATTGTGGGCAATTAGGGATTGTGCATTAACCTGACAGAAATTTAGGAGATTAGTTAAAACTGTGGGTGTGGAGAAGTGGAATAACTGGAAAATGGATCGAGGTTGAGGAATAGGATAACACAACTTTTTATGCAGTATTCAATTTTAAGATTTGATAGAATGTGAATATACATTAACAATTGAAACAAAGATACTGATGGAATTATAATATGAAATGAATATAAAAATAAATTTTTAACAAAAATAAAATTATATGAAAAGAAAAAATATGAGTAACATTGATTAAAAAAAGAAAAAGTAAACAAAAAATAGTATCTCATCTGTAACAATAAACTAACAATACATGTAATAAATAAAATATCTTCAATATGAAAAAGTAAAATATCCTCCATACATAAAAATAGAGCATCATTAATTTAAAAAATAAAAGATCTTCAATTTAAATTATTATAATGTCTTCAATATAAAAAAAATAGAATTATTTCAATACAGAAAAATAAAATATTTGTATCATTGAGGTGACGCGCATACGGGTCTCAGTTGAAGACGTCCAAGTCGCTAGGCTAACCTATAATCACCGCTGGGTGGCCATCAGATTGCCTGCATCTGACTCTACCTCCACTGAACCATACATATTTAATTTTCGATGTTACCTTTTTCTGTCTTGCCAGCCAGTAAAGATGCTTGTTAGTTAAGGTCATCGCTTCACTGATCTAGAAACGGTGCGACTCGTTGAGAAGTCCCTTTTGGTTTTTCTCTGTCGCACGAGCTCGTCTCTCATGGTCTCTCTCACAAACTGTGCGATTATAGGGCCAGAGGATCCTTCTTGTTTAGGTCTGAGCCGTACGGCGTGGTTCAAATCGTCCGGGCTCAACTTGACGCCCAGGCCTGCACCGACGCTGAGTATTGTGCCCACAACAGTCTCTCCCGACTTCTCCGGAATACCTCTAATTTCTATTGTATTACTAATCTGATTTTTCTCAGCAAGATTTAGACGGCCCTCTAGGTCTGAAATTTTCGATTTTAAGAAATTGTTTTCGAATGTTAATTTTTCTACGTGGCATTTTTGCGCCTCTGAGAGAGTTTCTATTTTTTGTAATTTTTCCATATTTTCGTAGGAAAGCTCCGACTGCTTTTGAAGAGTTTGTTTTATTTCTTTCAGCTCATCTATCGGCTGAAGCTTCGTCTTCATTTCCTTTACCACCTCCGTGAGAGCCCTCAATAGGTCAATCGTTGAACTGCTTTCTTTGGTAGGCAGTATCCGTGATGCAATTTCTTAATCGGCACACGTCGTTTTTCGAGCTGTCAAAGTCTGAAGATTCAGCTTTTACGCATTTTATATGGAAAAAAATTTGACAGATGACGCAGGCTAATCTCGCTTTGTCATCCCGGCCAGCTGATTTATTACAGATTTTGCAATTAACCATTTTAGTTAATAGCTAACATTAAAGGGCGTATGAAAGTAATAATAATGATAATATAAACCTGAATATTTATATAGCGATTGAGAGGATTAAGCTTGCCAAACAAACTGCTTCCCCCACTGCTTCAACTGACGAAGTAATCCTTAAGTAATAATTTTCTTAATGTTTTATCACTTTTTCTAATAATTATCACTTAAATAGAGCATTAATAATTCACTACTGTGTTACATAATGAGAATATTCAATAATTACGTGAATTTTCTACCGGAAAATAGGTAAATAACTATTGAAAAAGAACAATAATATAGAGAGACGCAACTGAGCACTTAACTGGACCAGAGAAACTCTAAGACTGAATCTTATAGAATAACTAATCTTATAGTTAGAAGTTATCTTTTAGTTGCCGAGGCTCGATGGTCTAGGTTTCTTTCTCCTGTAGTGGCCTCTAGCTCGAACTTCGTCTCTAGATGGACTGCTCCACTGTTCTCTCTGCGAACCTCTGTCTTCTGGCTTCTCCCAAGCACGATATCACTCTTTCACTTTCTCCCCAGAACTCTTCTTTTCTCTGTCTCTTATACTGTTTTTCCCTACTCTTTCTTGAAAAGATGAATTTGGTCCCCACTCTCCTTTTGGGACATCTTATTGGCTGACGCTATAAGAATATTTGAAAGGACTTCGAAGATGTTTGATCTATTCTCTCTATTGTCCATATTTTCTGTAACTTTGGGCGGTAGATTTTATTACACCATGTCGACCTGGCCTATCTCTTGTTTTATGGTGCTCTTACTTTCGCTTACCTTAAGCGGCCTATTGGCGGTATTGAACTGCACTCCCCCGCCTTCCAGGTACAGCGCCCGACTTTGTAAATTTTTCTTTGTCCGAAAAAGAAACTGGTTAATATTAATATTGCTGAAACGCGTGGCATCTCTTTAATTTATTCCTTATTTAATTACTATTAGAATCTTATTATTTCCTTCAATCCCAGTATCCTCACTACATAACACCATATTACGCATATTACACTAGTGTCTACTACTGGAAAATCATACAAATCTGTAACCAAAACTAGACACCCCTACTAATTGCTTATTATTCTGTTTAAAGTGATAAATAAACTTGCCACTATCATCAAATGGCCTTAATCAACTGATCACAAAAAAAAAATTAAAATATTGTGAAATAAGACGATTAAACATGGCAAAATCTACTTATCTCCTTAAGGAGTATTTCGAGCTGAAGCGGTTGTGGGCACAGAATTCAGAACTCTGCCTTAAACAAAGCTTATCGTTTGTAATCACTGCAAGGTATATTGGCGGATATCTCACTTAGCAGCAACCCAGAACACACACCTTCTTTTGGCACCAATTATGAATTTATGCTTCATTTCATACTCATATTTTTAAAGCCTGAACTCGTAGTGTCTATATCTGCCTTAAATAACCTTCTCACATCCTCAGCCCCAGACCTCTTATCCTCAGCCTCAGACCTCCCATCCTCATCCTAAAATACCCAAAAATGACATAGCCCCTAAAAATGTTTCACTGAGAGTGAAATTGCCGCCACCTACCCCAGTACAAATCAATCCCAAACTTCCACCTCTATCCCAATCTTCCTCTCAGTTTAATCCCTCACCAGAAGCTCCATTAAACATGAACCACATACAACAATCCCAAAGGAGAATTCAACCCCCAACTAGACAGGATAATCCTCCACCCCTACACTCTACCTTCTACTCTTATCCAAGCCAAACCTCATCCGATATAACATCAGTCCTTCAATCCTTCCTTCGTGATCTACAAGACACGATCAGACCACTCATCACCCTCCTTACTCGAATCCTTACAGAAATCCCGTTCAATATCCCTAGATGAACCAGAATCCCCTAGTTATCCTATTGTGGAATGCAAATGGCCTTAATAACCATCGAGACGAACTTGACATATTTCTCCATGAAAATTCCATAGACATCGCACTGGTAACTGAAACCCATTTCACAACACAATCTTACTTTTACATACGTAACTACATCACATACAGATCAAATCACCCAGACAACACATCCCACGCAGGCTTTTGTATCCTTATTCATAAAGCCTTACCTCATTCCCAGATTCCATCCACTCCAACTGACACCATTCAATCAACCTCCATAACATTGTCTGCTCAGCCGTTTAACATTACATTCTCAGCTGTGTACTGCCCGCCTGGTAATTCCCTGACCTATGATCACCTTGATTCCTTATTCCGATCCTTTGGTCCGCGTTTCATTGCTGGTGGAGATTACAACGCTAAAGATCAACGGTGGGGATGTCGAACGTCCAACACTCGTGGCAGGATTCTTTCCTGTGTCTCAAACTCCAATAGTTATTCCATCCTTTCACCCATGAACCCTACTTATTGACCTACATCCCTTAAAAAACGTCCCAATATCCTTGACATATTCATTACTTCTCAGATACCCTACCCTCCTTACAATCTACAATCAAATCCATTGATGACCTATCCTCAGATCATAGTCCAGTTCTGCTTCTCATGCATTCAAATCCTGTGCCTAAACCTTCTCCTCCTTCTCTGATTACAGAACTGGTTAAGTGGGACGATTTTCGTTATGATCTAGAAACCGAAATATACTTAAAAATTCCTTTAAAAACCAAGCAACAGATTTACTCCGCAATTGAAGAACTCACAACATCAATAGAAACCATCATCAATAACAATACGTCACACCCTAAAATCAGAAATCCCCGTGAAACTAACTTACCACATCATATTCACACCTTATTAACAGAAAAAAGGCGAGCAACAGCAAAGTGGCAGAGAACAAGATATCCATCGGATAAAACTCATTACAATAAATTAACTAACAAACTGAAAATCGAAATTAAAAAATACAAGATTCCAAATTTACACTACTTCACAGAAAACCTTTCTACTACTAATAAATCTTTATGGATCACTACGAAAAAGCTACTGAAATTCAAAATCTTTAATCACCCACTCCTCACTGAATCACTGACCTGGTCACGATCGGACGAAGAAAAATCCCAAATATTTGGTGAACACCTTTTCAAAATTTTTAATCCTCATCCTGACATCCTAAACCCTACCCACCTTGAGCATGTTGAAGCGGAATTAACTATCCCTCTACAAATGTCCCTTCCTTCTAAAGCGTTTCACCTTTCTGAAATAATCAATATCATCCACAAATTGCCTTCCAAAAAAGCTCCTGGCCATGATCCCATCACATCCCATATCCAAAAACAGCTCCCTCGAAAAGCTATACTACTTCTGACCTATACATATCCGATCCACCTATTTTCCCGATCCTTGGAAACTGTCTATAATAAAAATGATACCAAAACCCAAAACGCCACCAGAATACTCATCCTCCTATCGCCCTATTTCCCTTTTACCTATCATGGGAAAAATCCTAGAAAAACTCATACTAAAACGCATTTACCCAATCCTAGATTCATTTCACGTGATTCCTGACCACCAGTTTGGATTTCGAACATCTCATTCTGCTATCCAGCAGTGTCATCGTGTTAAGGATGTAATATCCTCTACATTGGAGCGCGGAATGCACTGCGCGGGAGTCTTTCTCGACGTTAAACAAGCTTTTGATCGAGTCTGGCACCCGGGACTGCTTTACAAACTCCGTCAATTCCTCTCCCCTACATATTACCTTTTAATCCGTTCCTACCTAACTGACAGAACCTTCAAACTCCTCACTACATACGCAAATGACACATGTGTGTTATCTGTGAATAATGACCCAACTCCCGGATTCCAAATCCTGCAGTCACACATAATTTACATTGAAGAATGGTGTCAGAACTGGAGAATTAAAATAAATTCTAATAAATCCCGACAGATCACTTTTACCCTTCGCCGCAAACCCACTACTTCCTGTCCTACTGTATCCTTTAATAATGTTCCACTTATCCCAGTCGAACAGATCCGCTACCTAGGACTTTATCTTGATAAAGGCCTTACATGGAATCCTCATACCAGACTGAAACGACAAGAAACTGCTCGTAGATACCGTTTACTACAACACTTACTTGACAAACACTCTAAACTCCCGATTTACTATAAAAAGCTCATATACATGATCATTATCAGGCCTATTTGGACATATGGGATTGAGCTTTGGGGCTCCACGAAGCCATCAAATTCTTCCCGTATCCAATCCTTATAATCCAAAATCCTTTGAAAAATCCTTAATGCTCCTTATTATGTTACAAATAAAATTATCCATAAAGACCTAAATATTCCCTTTGTTGCAGACTTGGCCCGAAATAGATATACCTCTTTTAATTACAAACTCCTTGCCCACACTAACCCACTAGTGCGTAAGCTTTCATCCCAAGCTATTCCCGATAATCCTCCGAGGTGTCTTAAAAGAAGATGGCCGCGGGACCTTCTAACATAGAAATCATCGAAGTGCTACCAATGGGTAGCTCCTTCTCACGTCATTATCAAGTGTCATGTACTTATTATCACATTTACTTGTTGTTTATTCTTATACAGTTATAAATTTCTGTAAATAAAAAAAATAACCTTCATATAGAGTTTCTTTGGAGTTATATCGTTGTAAACCTATTAAACTATAAATCGGTGGCTCAAAAAGTGACCCTGAACTTGGTTACTAGTTTCCAAAGATAGCTGTATCTCAGAAAACGACACTCGGCGTCGCGACATCCATCTATTAATCTATTAATCCATCTATTGACACATACAGACACACTCACACATGAGCTCTTGTTTTTGGAGGTCTAATTCCGTTATTTTATTTCGTTTTCTTTCAGTTGGTAACAAGTTCCTAAGAGATTTTTTCGTGTCCCTTGACAGCATTATTAGAACTGGTTGGTTGGTTGATTTAAAAAGATTAAGGCGTAAAACCTGGTCATCAACGCCATTATTAACGCTTATATATTTATATTAATAATATTGAAGGACATTAGATAGTATGGTTAAATAGAAGTGATAATAAAAGATTATAAGGATACGAGGACAAAAAATGATAAATTGAAAGTTAATAAGTTAAGAAAAATAAATAAAAATTAGAAAAATAAGAGGGGGAAATAAATAAATAAGAATAAAATATAAATAAGAAGGAGGAAAAGAGAAATAAATAAATAAAAAAGAAATAAATTAGATAGTGAAAGAAAAGAAGAAAGGGAAAAGTAATATTAGATATTTTTTAAAAATCCTTCCTTGGAGAGAAAGAAGATTATCTTATTCACATATTTTTCCTCATTTCCCGACGCTATTGACATATTGGTAGGTATTCCTATTTCATTTAATGTTCTCATATACAAAGCACAATCTTCAAAGATATGGGCTATTGTGCTATTATGCGATATTGGGCTATTATGAGATATTGGACTCATTACATTTCTGGCATCTGGGCGGATTTTCTTTAGTTATTAAGTGAACGTGGGTAAGCCTTGTATGTCCTATTCTGAGTCGTGTAAGGACTAGTTCTTCTCTGCGGATGTTGCGACTAGAGCTGCTCCATGGTCTCACTTCATTCTTTATGGCCTTCAGTTTATTTGGAGGGCTGTTGTCCCACAATGTCTGCCACTCTTGGAGTATCGTCTCTCTCTTAGTGGCCGCGCTAGCTATGATGGTGTCAAGAGAGCTTTACCACGTCCTGGATGTGTAAGGGCTTCCATTGCAGCTCTATCAGCCATCTCGTTACCTTTAATGCCAATATGACTCGGTGACCAGACAAACTATGTCGATGTTCCAATATTCTATACCATCTTTATAAGACCTAAAATACATTGTATTCCTGGGTGATCCGGAAACATGTTATTCATTGCATCTAGGGCACTAAGAGAGTCTGATACCACTACTAAATTTGCAACTAGTGATTTCATCACATGTCGGAGAGCCATTGCGATAGCATTAACCTCAGCGGAATATATACAACAGAGTTGATGTAGCTTACACTTATAGGTAGTATCAGGTGTGACAAAGGCAGATGCTGTTGAGTTATCTGATTTAGACCCGTCGGTGAATATCAGTAGGTGTTCCGGTAAGGAGTTTATCATTTTATAAAATTGTTCTTTATATTCTACTGGAGATGTATCTTCTTTTCTAAATTTAGAGAATTGGAGATTTATTTTGGGTTGTATACAAGTCCAAGGCGGTATGTTATTGCGAGTAATATTTAAATTGATCATTTTCAACTTACTTACTGCAACGGCCGGGCATTCTCTCTGCTAATGGCAATGTGGCATTACTCACTTGTTGAAACCTTGTAAAAAACTTAGGTTGAAAAATGTATTTGTGGGCGGGATGTTTGGCTTGTGGGTACAACTTTGTCATATAATTTACGGCTAGCTTCTAAACAACGGAGGTGGTAGACCTGATTCTACACAAAGGCTCAAGGTTGGACTTGTTCTAAAAGCTCCAGCAGCGAGGCGTATTCCAGTGTGGAGCACAGAATAAAGCTTAGCTATAGTATTTTTACGGTCGCAGCCGTAAACAAAACTGCCGTAATCTAGCTTGGAACCGATTAAAGTTTGATATACTTTAAGCATTGTGGTCCTGTCTGATCCCCAGTTTGTTCCGCTAAGTACCTTCAATATCCTGAGCTTCATTACGCATGTTTCTTTCAATAACTTGATGTGATATTCCCAGGACAAACGCCTATCAAAATATAACCCCAAGAATTTACAGATGTTGACAAATGGTAATTTAACATCTCCTAAGTAATGTTCTGGTGATTGTGGTATATTCCGTTTTCTACTGAAGGGAACACATTTCGTTTTATCAGGAGAGAAGCCTAATCGCGATGATTTGGACCAATCATTGATACGATTCAATGCATCTTGCAGTTTCTCTTTAATGGAGAGGGTGTCTTTCGCTCTGCATAGAATTGCAAGATCGTCGACAAAGAGCGTAACTTTAACTCCACGTGGCAAATTTAATCCTACGTCACTGATGGCCAAAGCGACTAGAGTTGTACTTAACACACATCCTTGTGGCAACCCACTCATCTGTTCACTTTGCATGGACAACGATGTTCCGATTCGGACCCGAAAAAGACGATGAGATAGAAATTTTTGGATGAATTTAGGAAGGCTACTTCTAAATCCCAGCGAATGGAGTTTAAGTAAAATGAAAGATTTATTCGTTTTATCGAAGGCTTTCTGCATATCGAAATGAACAGCAACCTGCTCTTCTTGGATAAATGCATATTGTAATTCAGCTTCCATTTGAACTAGCTGATCTATAGTCGACCACCCTTTGCGAAATCCACCTTGAAAGTTTTGGATGAATTGGTACTTTTCTAGAATCCATGAAAGCCTCTTGTTCACCATTCGCTCCATTATCTTACACATGCAGCTGGTTAGAAAAATTGGTCTGTAGCTGGATGGATGACGCTTATCTTGTCCTGATTTCAAGATCGGGACCACTATAGATTGATTCCAGTTGCTAGGAACATTACCGCTAATCCAGATGTAATTGTAAAAGTCCAAGAACCAGTTTAATGTTGTTTTCGGGAGATGTTGCAACATAGCATAGTGTATATTGTCTGGGCCGGATGAAGACCCCTTGACACCTTGCAGTATTGATTGTAGCTCCCAGATAGAGAATGGAATATTATAATCCTGAGATGATTCAGTGGAGGAGAAGTCTACTTGATGAACAGTGTCGTATGTAGAGGAATCAGTATATACTTCAGAGTAATATTCCGAGAATTTTCTACCTATTACATCCGGATCATCATACAATTTTCCTTCGTGGATCAGGGTGTATCTGCAGTTAGAGCTGGCTCCTCTTATTTTTCTTATTTTTTCCCATACGACTTTGAATGGAGTAGAAGAATCAATTGATTCAATAAATGATTTCCATGATTCTTTTTTTCTATCATTTATTATTTTTCTACATATAGCCCTTTGTTTTTTATATTCAATGTGATTAGTCAGATTCATATTTTTTTTAAATTTTTAGTGAACTTTTTTGAAAGTGCCTTCCTCCGAAGTTGTATAGCTTTTCTACAATCACTGTTAAACCAGGGAACAGGTGGTTTTTTGAAACAACCCTTGGTTTTGGGAATTGAGGCCTCTGCAGCTGTCAGTATAGCCTCAGTTATAGCTCGGCATCCATCATCGATTGTAAAACTATTTGGGGGATCTGGAGGTGGGGAAGCTAGTGAAGTGAACAAAGACCAATCTGCTTTTTCCACGATCCATCTAGACACCCTGTCGTTATTGCAGTTAGCACTCCTAATTTTTAGACGGACTGGGAAATGATCACTTCCATAAGGTTCTGGTAGAACTGTCCAATCTATAGCATCAATTAGTGAATTACTGCACATAGAAAGATCTATTGATGAAAATGTGCCGAAGGTGGAGCTTAGGTAAGTTGGTTCGCCGGAATCCAGTAGCAGAAGATAGTGAAATCCAAAAAAATTTCAACCATTCGACCTCTGGAATTTGTATCTTCTGTGCCCCATGATGGATTGTGGCCATTGAAATCTCCTGTGTACAAAACGGGTTGAGTCAACTGTCTATGGATATGGAGAAGGTGTTCTGTCTCTATGGTATTGTCTTGAGGAAGATAAATATTGCAGACTGTGAAAGTGGTATTTAGGTGAATTGTAACCGCTATTACCTGAAGTGGGGAATCTATTTCTACATGATGGGAATATACTGTATCTTTTACGGCTATTGCTATTCCCCTGTACGGCCGCTCATAATTTGGACTACAATCGGTTCTGTAGATGTCGAAGCCTTTAAGAGTGAAATGATCTGAAGGTCTCAGATGCGTTTCCTGAAGGTAGATACAAAATGGATCTTCATCTTCGATTAATATCTTCAAATCATTGAAATGACTTTTAATCCCGTTGCAGTTACATTGGACTCGAGTCATAGTTTAGGTAAAGTATATATTTGCGAAAAAACATTTGATCTCCATAGAAATAAATAAATGAAAATAAATAGAATGAGTGTAAAAAGATAAATCGATAAGGAATAAAATAATAATGATAATAGAGAAATGATAGTAATGCGAGAGGAAGAAAGAGAGGAAAAGTAAATAATGATAATAATAAAAGCAAATAAATAAATAGGAGAAAAAATAGATAAATAAACATAGATAGGAAAAAAATAAATAAATAAAAAATATAATAAAATTCTTGTGTAAAAGTAAGCAATATGAACTATCTTTCTATTAATAACAAAACTATAAAAATATGATTATTAATAACAATGAAAATAATATAAAAAATATTTATTCATATTATTTATTTCGTAATGGCATTTTTACTTTTATAAACTGAATTTTCCTTTTTAATTTTTCTCTTTTTATATGTTACTTCTGTATATCCTTCATCTGTACCTGACGGATCTACGTCAATCGGTTCATCGCCTTCAGGGTGGCCCTTGTTTAAAGGAACCATATCTAAGGACGAGGATGAAGGACTTAATAAGGATAGGGTGGGAGGGTAGTAGAGGACCGGAGAGGGAAATGGGGAGGGGAGATGTGACGGAGAGGGAAGTGGTAGTGGGGGAGCACGGACTGGAGTGGGGCCATGACTCGTCGCCGAGGTAACCGAACGTGTCACGATCGTACGCTGCGGCCTTGGTTGCAGCACAACTGATGTGCTTGGAACAGGAGATGAATGTTTTGGCGTTACTTCTACCTGTTGATTCGTCGGAGCATCAAATTTAAAAAACATATCCGTTTGGGTACCCGTTCCCTGTGTTTTAAAAGTTTTCTTAGATCTAGTTATTTCAGAAAACAGTTTATTAAAATTTTGGGGATTATCCTGTTTATAAATTTTTTTTTCCTCATTGTACGGTACTTTTTTACTAAATTGTATACATTTTATTTCTTTGTTCATTTTATAAATAGGGCATGAACGGTCTAAACTATTATGTTCGCCTCTGAAATTTATGCATTTTGGGGTTAAACTGCATTTTCCGTCTGTGTGTTTTTCATTACCACATTGTGAGCATATAATTTTAGAATTTGTGCATTTAAGAGTCGGGTGGGAAAAACTGAGGCACTTAAAACACCTCATGGGACTAGGTATATACTGTTGTACTCTGATATTTTGATACCCTATTTTGAGTATTTCAGGCGGAAATGGTGTGGGGAAAGCTACGATATATGAGTTGGTGAATTTTTCGTTTCCGTTTATCTTTATTTTTATTCTTTGGATATCGTTAATTTTCCCATTCAATTCGGCCATTATTTCATTTTTGTCTAAATATTGCAGGTCAAAACATCTGATAACCTCCTTACTGTAATTCAGTGTCGAATGCGGTTTAACCGATATATTAAATTGTTCTGCAAATATATTGCACTCTAAAAGCTTTTTTTATTGTTTGCCATTATATGTTTCAATAAGTAGATCTCCGTCTCGTAATTTCTTGACATTTTTCACATCTCCTACCAACCATTAATAAATTTATAAATTAAAAATTGGGACACTTTTTGAAATCCCTCATCTCCTTCTCTATTTATTAATAAATAAGTTGGTGCATTGTTTAAAATTTCGTTTAATTGTATTGGATCAGGTGGAGTTTTTATCCGACCTCGTTTTCGTCTTTTATTTGAGCTAAAAAATAGCTCATCCATTTTAACTACCCAATATATTTTTAACTACTTACAATAGCAAATAAAATAAAAAGAAAATAAAGAATAACCTCTAATAAAAAAAATATATATATATATATATTTATATATATATATATATATATATATATATATATATATATATATATATATATATATATATATATATATAACCAAATGAAAGAGTAAAATAAAAAAGAAAGGAACTGAAAATATTCTTATCTGTAGGCAATAGCTGGACAGGTAATCCTCTGGAGCTCTGTACACTATCGATGACTAAACACTACTGCATTAGAACTGTCTATACCACTAGATAAAGCATTGAAAATTGACGGTTTAAATTTTATGCGAAAGAACCCGCTTAACTTATATCTTATTCTCCTGCTGCAGACTTGTTCAGCTTACAAATGTGGAGGAAAAAAAAGTATTTTATAGACAATTTTAGCACTTAAAACAAGTAATAAAATTGTTTAATTAGAGTGGAAAAAAATCGCGTTTATAACCTTTATCACCAAACCATATGACAATAAAACTTTACAAGTTTTGGATGGTAATAATGGATATTTTCGTTGAAATTTGAAAACCGATTTTCAATTTGAAAATTTTCGCGATTACAATTCTTCCTTTACTGCGTACAAGGAAGTAAAAATGAGTAAATATCTTGTAATTGAACATAAGGTGAACCGTTTCTAGAGAGAAAATTAACGTAGTGATTATGAAGCTAAACACTGCTTTCACAATGTTTCTTGAAGTACTATAAAAGTAAAGTACTTCTAAATATAATTCAAAATTAGGGAAAACTTTTTTGGAGGGCTAGTGTAAATCAGAATTAGGATAAACATTTTTGGAGGACTGTTATAATTCAAAATAGGAAGAGTGGATTCAAATTTTCAGAAGAAATGTTCGGTACAATTGGGGAAGATAGTAATATATATCCAAAATAATATAATGTGAAAGTTAATTACTATTAAGAAATTCATATATGCCCATTTCTGTATTGAGAGAACAAAATATAATTTTTGAAAAATTATGAATCTCTTTCCTGAGATTTTACTTTTTTAGATATCATTTCCACTTCTAAATCAATAATAAATTATTTGAAATATAATAAAAATTAAATAAAAGAATTATAGGAAATGTACAAGCATCAAATACTAAGGTACAGATCCGTCTCATTATTACCTATTATTCAAATTAAGGAACTGATGAACTTTATTTCATTCCATCCATGTATGTATTATAGAAAACCAAAAGTTCTCTGAATCAATAGCATAATTAATCAATTGTAAAAATGCTTGATGTTAAATAGGTATAGTTCTTTGCAAAAAATAATGAAATGATGGTAAGAATGATCTGTAGGTTAGGTATGTCTTTTATGGACACTCAACGGCTTAGTATCCTTCTTCAATATTTTCTTTAATATTTCTCTCCTCGTGCTCTATTATATATTAGTAAAAATCTTGCTTTCTTTTAGAAATTCAATTATTTTTCATATGCTAGTCCTATAATCACCCCGTACCGTTTGGAGTTTTCTTACCATCTCTAAATTGATAAAATATCTGTCATATATCAAGCGGGCAGACTTCTAGAATATGGTCAACCATCAGCTGCACATTGCACATTAAATATTTTGGAGATGTAGTTTTATCATTAAGAAAGTCGTGTATGAATAATCCTCAGTCTAGTCTTCTGGTGTTGCGGATAGAACTTTTCCATGCTTTAGTTTCGTTTTTTATCCTTTTTAATTTATTGAGCTCATCCGTGGTTTTCCAAAGTCGGTTTCAGATGTTCTTAGCTTGGAATTTCAGATATCTGTGTTATATCTAATTTGGTTTAGTTATTCATTTCTAACGTTTATAAGGCTGTTTGCTTGGCCGCCTCATTCCCCTTAATCCCTATGCGTGATGGTATCCAAACGAGTATTAAGTTCTTGTTTACATTTTTTATCTTTGATGAATAAGCTTGAACTTTTTGTATAACGACGTCTTTAGAATATATGTCGCAAAGTGCCATCATAGTAGATAGGAAGACCGAACATAAACTAAAATTGTTTTCTTCGCGATGCATAATATGGTACAATGCTGCACTACACTGTTAATGTTTTAGTAATAAATGCTTGCGTAGCATTCTGTAGTAAAGTTGCTGGTTATATTAAATTGTACTTGATTCAGTTATAAAGGAACACCCAACGTTACAGTTCGATTGGGAGCCATCTATATAAATGCAAATATTGTTCCTATTTATCTTTGATTTCTTGATATTCTGTGAAATAAGTGAATTTTCTTGTATTGATTAAGTATTACGTCTAGTGCGGGTAATTTTAATGTCCATAGTGGATAAATTCGTGGGTTGTTTTTTGCAGACAGTGGATTTCTTCAATGCACCTCCTTGCTCGGATTCTCAGTGGTGCAGACAATCTTTGGTTTTCTAAGAATCTCCTAACTTTGGGTTGGAAAATAGGTTTCCATGCTGGATTTCCATTATTGAATTTCAGACTGCCTACATATATACATGCAAGTTGATGTCTTCTTACAGAGAGAGGAGCTACTCCAGCTTCTACACATAAACTATTAACAGGATTAGTAGTTCTACGGACCATTCTCCATGAGCGGAAAAAACACTGCCCAATATAAGCCCGCTTGTGGAACAGAACAATGGAGTATTTGTAGACTGTGTACAAGAGTGATTTGCATGCCGCGGGTGGTGGCGGCGAGTGCGGTCAGGCGGGTCGAACTCCAGTAGAGGCGTTATTCACGTTAGCGGTAGAACAGCGAATCATACTTCACGTTGTGCAAGAGAGCAGTTCACCCGCCTCTGTCGCACGATAACTACTTGAAGCGTTATTATATATTTGATTACTTGAATTTATAACAAAATCGTACTGTATTAAAATAACTGGTAATTACGTAATAACTTCATTCATTTTTGTTTTTATTCTCAAAGGTCAATAATGCTAATTTCTTTCATGTTTTGGTATTGTACATTTAGTTCATAATAAACTGTTGCTTCATTGATTGGTTTATTGTCTTACATAATAGATAGGCAACTGTAATGTAAATATTTGAGTTATAATTTTCACTACCTTTATGTCTCTCTGTTGGATCAATGCTTTTCCTCATCACGGTGTCTTGTTTACAAATGTGCACCTTAATCAATTCAAACAGCTCATCGAATGAAGCAACGGACATTCTATAAAATTGGAAAAACTCATTCGGATAACTCCTGTGCTCACAAACGTGAAATGAAATTGTCCAGTGGTGAGCCGATTCGATAGCGAGTCTATCAACATCTTTCTCAACAGATTTCTTTTTTAATACTTCTAATAACTGTAGATGAACAGAGCTCCAACAGCACAACCTATTTGTACGACATCCATCATTAGTATGGCAGGTTTATCGATGGTGGAGAGTGGCTGCGCGTTTCTCCAGCGTTTTTGGGGCTGTTTACAATTTAACCACTCCTTTCCTGTAGAATAGGAAAAAAGTTTAAGCGGCCAGGCGATAGAAGAAGCGTTTTACTCGCTCGTGGAGAATGGTCGTAAAGGTACCTGTTGCAAGACGAATATCTGCATGGTGGACTGAGTCTAAATCGGAAAGCTCTTTAAAATTTGCTGATGAATACACAATTCTACCATAGTCTAATTTGGATCTTATCAAATAAGTGTATACTTTTAACATGCTCGATTTATACATTCCTCACGAACATCCAGCAAGATCCTTAAGCATGTTCAGCCTTTTACGTAATTCTTCCTTTAGCCACTTAATATGGCTTTCCAGTCAAGATTAATATTTAATATCAATCCCAAAAATTTTACGTTTGGTACGAAACTTAGTTTCCCGCCTCTACAGGTTAGCTCTGGAGGAGGGAATGGTATCTTGAGTTTTGATAAAAGCAAGGATTTCGTTTTTTCTATTGAAAATTGTAGAACAGATTGGGTGGACCATAATTCAAATTTTATTGAACAGTTCTATATTATTGCTTTCATCTTATTTTGGTTCCTCAAAGGTAGTTACAAGGATAAGTCATCAACAAACGAAAAATTTCTTATTGGTTTGGGATTTATATTTGCTACTTTGTTAATGGCTATTGCGAAAAGGAGACAGCTCAGAACATTTCCCTGAGGTATTACGTTGGTCATTTCCTAACCTGAGGATAGACGATTGCCTATTCGAACTTAGAAGGTTCTGCTCCGTAGAAATTTTTTTATCAGGATGAGAAGTTACCCATTCGCGTAACTGTAGGAGAACGAGGGGTGGATTTAGGCTATCATTTGCTTTTTCGATTTCAAAGTATATGCCTATGCATTCTTTTTTGCCAGCAAAGCTGTTCAGTATCTCATATTCCATCGTTAACAAATGGTTCATGGTGGAGCTTCCTGCTCTGAATCCACTATGTGCATTCGATAATAGGTTGTTTGTCTCCAATACCCACGTTAGCCTTTTAAATATTATCTAACAGCTTACACAAAAACATTTTGTGAGTGAGATGGGTCGGTAGCTAGAAAGAACTAACTTATTTTTCCAGGTTTAAAGATCGGTCTTATAATTGATCTGCAAATTTCAGGAAAGTCTCCTGTGCACCAAACGTAATTGTAAAGAGCAAGAAGTGCGTTCAAAGTAACTAAAAATGTATCACACCTGCCTCTAATTCTCTGTTAAATTTGTCTATACATTTTTTTTGACATTTATCAATTTTAAATATTAATTTTAAACTGGTGAAATTTTTTTGGTTATAGGTTCTTACCAGAATCGCCAAGGTGGTTGATAACTTCTGGAAAACTAGATAAAGCATCAAATATCATAGGAAGTGAGTGGCGGCAAAACCCTCATCAATCTCCAAATTTAGTTTCGAAGGTTTTTCTTAACTCATTTCTGATAAACACTATTATTTCAGCAATAATCGTGAACGTTTAATTTTAAATTCATTTTCAATTTGTTTTATTTTTAGCCCCAGTCTAGTTCATACTGCAAAACTGTGGTTTTATTCTTGAAGGATTACTTAAAACTTTTCTCAACTCTTGAACTTACAAAAAGAACTTTAATATGCAATTATTTGTGGTTTATGGGAAATTTGTATTATTTTATAATAAGTAAGTAACTGTTAATTTTATTGAAATACTTTAGCTGTTATGTATTAATGTAATCAAGTTTTAACAGCACGTTGGTTTACAAACTCTTATTTGATTTTAAGTAGATAATACTTTGTCCAAACTAGACTATACACATATTATTCATAATGTTTGCCATATTTAAGGTTTACGAAGATTTTAGTTTTCATATTGTTTAGTTTTTTATGATTCAATTCTGTTTGTTTTTTTTTTCTACGCCAAGGCAACGTTAGCCAATTCGAGCATTCGTGTCCGTGCAACCCAATATAATTTTTCATAAATTTCTATGATTCAATAGAAAATTAAATAAATATAAAATATAACTACTTGTATGTTATGAAAAGTAATATAACCACAAATTATCATCTCCTGCTATCTTTATTAAATTATTGATGGATGCGAATAATATTATTATTAGTGAACACAAGCAATAATTGAAAAATTAATAATGCTCTATTGTTTGTTTATATTTCAATTAGGAACACTATTATTATGGTAATTTGATAACATTATCAGTCCCCTCCTAATCCTCATCATAAACTGAGGCAATCGGTCGTAAAACATCATAACTGGCAAAATGAAAACTTTTATAATATTACAATGTTTGTTAAATGCAATGTTTTATCTTCTAACAGCAGCCACTCAGTATGGATAAATACTATTGTATTTACCTCGGTGGTCTCTTACCACAACTGAACGCCAACATTATTCTTTAAAAGAAACAGATACCCTACTGTCTCTTCCAACAACGTATTAAATCTCCTGTTGCCAAAAACTTCAATTCACAAAAAATGTTAGACACTATGTTTTACGATCAAGTGCCTCAATCATTGAATCATTTACCCTAAAGTTATTAGTGAGTTTCCAAATTACCAAATCTTGACCCTCTGACCTACCTATCATACAGCAGTTACTGAACAATCTGAAATAAAAAACTCGAGGTCAATGTTTTTAAAATATTTCATTTCAAATTTATGCATATTTATTTTTTTTATTGTAACATCATTTTTTTTTACTTAAGCTCAAGTTATTAAATTAAAATTATCTGTAGTTAGTGCTTATTTTTTTTTTGTTCCTTAATTGTGATGGCCACACGTAAGTATTACTTATTCTTTATAGTTATTCTCAAGGGGGCTGCAACCATTGATTATAGGTTATTTGTGTATTCTTCTTGAATAATGAATATAATTTTTTGAATCATGAAAAATAAATATAATGTTAAATAGAAAACAAACTGGTATAAGGTCCAAAAAAGATCGTTGCGGAACTAGAGGCAGCTGGTACAAAAATGGATGAAGACGATAAAGTTTGCCATATATTATACTTTTGTTCGACATGATAATTACGGTCTTGGAAATATCAGATAAAAAACTAACAATAGATTTCGTCAAGAGCAAACTTCTGGATACTGATTTGAAGATTAAGAATGCTAACGCTGTTTCATCTCCTTCAGAGGAGTTTTCGTTCGAACCTAAAGTGAGGCGGTGTTTCGGTTGTGGAAGTACGAAACATTTAAAAGATTCGTGTCCAAAAAATAAGAATAATGGAAATGGAAGTCATAATTTCCCGCCCAGAGGGAGAAATTTTTCACCAAGAGGGAGAAGTTACCCGCCAAGAAGTGCTTATCAAAGGAGAGCTGGCAATAACTATCTGGCTGAGACTGAAATGGATGACAAAGAAAAAGAAGTAACATTTAAAGCCTTATCTACGGAGATTGCTGAGGAAAAAACAAATAAACATGATTATGTTAACTTCATACTAGACAGTGGAGGGAGTCATAATCTATTTCGAGGTGATGTGTTGAACTTAATGCCGGAAGTGAAATGTATCGAACCAGTCCCAATAAAAATTGCTAACGGCTCAAATATATTCGCTAAGAGAGAAGATATCCTTAAAGTGTACTGTGATAAAACAAACGTGAAATTCAATATAAACGGACTGATAGTGGACAACCTCCCGTATAACCTTTTGTCAGTTAAGAAGATAAACAAAGCCGGTTATAATGTTGTGTTTACAAACAATTTCGCGAAAATTATGATGAAACCCGAACCAGAGATTAGTGAAATGTGTAATAATCTTATTGTGTTCAGTTTTAAATTTCATTCAGAAGGAAATGATTGCTTACTGTCGGAAAAGTCAGATGATTTGTGACATTTAAGACCTGGGCACTTAAATCGACGTGGACTATAACTTTTAAATCTATCATACTCGGATAAAGTATGTGATTCGTGCCAAAACGATAATGCAGAAAGAAAACCAATCAATAGAAAAGAATATCCACGATCTACACGAACAGACGAACTTATTTACACAGACGTTTGGGAATCTGTCAATGAAAAAACAATGGATGGTGAATATTACAATGAAGGTATTACTTGTTAATATTGGATGATTTTTCTCATTTCACAAACATTTATTTATTTAAAGAAAAATCAGATGCTGAAGAAAGATTAATGGATTTTCACAGAATGAAGAATAAAGGAGTCAATGTATCAAGAATCCGTTCTGATAGGGGTGGAGAATTCCGGTCAAACAAATTTAGGGAATTTTGCGGACTTAATGGTGTCGTACAGGAATTTACAGCTGGGTATACACCTCAACAGTCTGGTTCTGCGGAGAGGTTGAATTTGACTCTTCTTAATAAAGTTAAAACAATATTTGTTGATAGTAATTTGCCGAAGTATTTATGGGGAGAGGCAGTTCGCACTGCAGCGTATCAACTCAACAGATACAGTTGCACTGAATGGCCGGACACCTGCTGAAATATTTTATAAAACAAACGATTTGTCAAAGCAACGAGTTTTCGGATGTAAAGTCTGGTATCTTCAAGTGCCAAAGGGAAGCAAACTTGAACCTATAGGTCGGGATGGACGAATGGTCGGTTATGCTAGTGCTGGATATTGGATTTGGGACCCAGAGAAGGGTAAGATAATTAATTCTCGCGATGTGAAGTTTGATGAGACACAGATTAATTATTTGGATAATAATTCTCGGACCCTCATATATGTTCCATCTAATGAAGAAGATGAGAAGAAAGTACTCACAGATAGTGAAGAAGAGTTCTACAGATTTGAGGAAGAAAACAGTAATAAAAAGGAAATTCGGCCAAATAGGAAAAATTCCTTCATACCTAAAAGACTTTCATTTGCATACAGCTTTTTGTTCCTGTCTTGTGACTGAGGAGGATCCATAAACTTATGACGAGGCATTAAAGAGAAGGGATTGGACTGATGCTATAAAGAAAGAGTTGGCTGCACATAATGATTTCAAAACTTGGACACCTGTTGAAGACATCCCATCCTCTTCAAAACCTATTGAGACAAAGTGGGTTTTTACAACCAAAAGTGATGGAACGAAGAAAGCAGGCACCTGACAAAGGGTTTTCAGGCTGATAACGTCCACGACACGTTGTATTCTCCGGTAGCAAAATTACCTACAATCAAACTTGCTCTCAGTATGGCATTACAGCAAGAAAATTCGCATATCAGGCAATTTGATGTACCACCAGTTTTTTTGAATGGTATTTTGGAAAATGACGTTTATTTTACAAAGCTGAGGGAGTGAGTGAAAAAAGTGAAATTTTAAAATTAAAACGATCGCTATATGGGCTCAGAGAAGCTCCAAAATGTTGGAACGAGAAGTTTACATCTTTTGCCAAGGATAAAAGTTTCACAAGATCAAATTTTGATGCCTGCCTTTTTTTTAAGAAAGGAGGTTGGCTAATACTGTGGGTGGATAATATCCTTGTTCTTGGAGAAAAATCTGAAGTTGAAAAAACTATTCAAGATTTGAAAAAAGAATTTAATGCGAGACACTCGAAAAATTTAAAATGCTTTATTGGAATTGAATTAAGCTTTTTAGAGGAAAAAATTATTAACAAATTTAGACTACAGGAAGCCTAATACTACACCAATGGAAGAAAAATTAGAAGTCAAAGATTCTGATGAAATACTTAGGTTTCCTATCGTGAATTAGTCGGGAGTTTAATTTATTTATCCCAAATAAGTCGGCCGGATATTACATTTTGCTACATCTTTTCTAAGCAGGTTTCTGGACAGGCCTACTAAAACTTTGTGGATTGCTGCTAAAAGAGTTGTGCGGTATCTAAAAGGGACAGTCGAAAAAAAGTTAATCTACAGAAAAACAAGGAACCGTGAAGATGTACACAAGATCGTTTGCTACTCTGATACGGATTGTGGGGGGAGAGGATAGACAGGAAGAGTTGTTCTGGGATTGCAGCCTATCATTGTGGTAACCTTATATCATGGATATCTCGAAAGCAACAATCTGTGGCGTTGAGTTCTTCGGAGGCTGAGTACGTGGCGTCTACTCTGGCTGGAGTTGAACTTTTATACCTGAAAGGACTATTGAGTGAATTTTAGCCAGGCGAAGAAGAGGACATAAAGTGTAGTTTGCTTGTTGATAATCAAGGTGCTTTGATTATGATTAAAAACTATGAAAACACTAGCCGCTCAAAACATATAGATATCAAGTTTCATTTTATAAAGGACATTGTTTCTAGGAAATTAATTAGTATTGATTATATAAATACAGCTTCAAACATAGCAGACATTTCTACGAAAGCGCTCAATAGCAATAAATTCTCATTTTTTAGATTTGTTTAAACTAACTGCGTCTTTACTTGTTCTTCTTTGATTTTGGTTAATATAATATTGCTGCAATTTTAAACGATTTGTTAATTTGGTATTTTGTGTATGAACTTGAAATTGAGAGGGGTATCAAAGTATTATCATGTTTGTTATTGTAAAATAAAGAAGGGATTGGCAACACTGCCGTTAGACATGGTTATCTGTCACCTGATCTGTAAGCTGAGTCTAGAGTGTGTTCAATAAACGGATTTACATCTAAGAGCGTTCTTTATCTGTCTTTCCCAAGGAAACTGTAATTATTCTTTAAAAAAAAATCCGTGAGCAGCAGAACTCCGTCACTAAAGTCGCATATTTACTAAAATAAAAAAAATAGAAAAAAGGGGAGTGAGAAAAAGTTGAGATCAAGATACCGATATATGTCCATACTTTTATTATATTATTCTGCCTCTCCGCTGAACTTCGATATAGAAAAGCTCCCATACCGAATTTCAGCTCATTTTACCCAACGAGGACCGCTGGAGTTGAAATAGACCTTTGCTAATACTGGTCCGCTCAAATGTAGCGGGATAATATATATATATATATATATATATATATATATATATATATATATATATATATATATATATATATATATATATATATATATTATATATAGATCTATAGAATAAAATATATTTCTATCTTTTCTATATATATATATATATATATATATATATATCAGACATCTCAAAAACTTCCATAATCATACTCAAGGGGTTATGAAACGGATAGAAAACGAAGTCCCGCCGCTCACCGCCGACCTTCGACCCACTGCAATATTCTATTTTTTTCGGAGAAAATACGACTAAAAATGAGATGATAAATTACAGATGAATTAGATTTTGTTGTTCATCCTATGTATAAAATGGAAACAATATTAATCTATTTCATCAAAAATCATCAATTATGTCATCAATATACTCGTAAGTTATTGGCAGATATCAATTGGATGCAATAGCATTTTATGGATTCTTTCAATGTTTTTTATTTTGTTCGTAGCATTAAGTGGATCCAACTTTGAAGTCAATCAGTACCTCTATTTGGCACTAAATGGAATCTCAGAAATGCCAGGCTATTTGCTTCCTATCCTCATCCTTACTTACTTTGGAAGGAAGAGTTCTGCAGCAGTATTGTGCATTATAGCTGGAATTGCCATGTTAGTTATAATAGTTTTACCACAGGGTAATATTTCTTTTTAACATTATTATGAATCTATGTACCATACCTAGTTGTTAGATAACTCTTCCAAAAATATTAATACTTTTAATAAAAAAACAACTAATTAATAGTTAGCTTCATTTAAACATTTAATGATCAAAAATAAATTATTCTTATATTCATAATGAAATGAATACTTCCTGTATTATAAGGTTGGCCAATTATAAGCGTATCTCTAATCGGGAGACTTGTGGTAGCAGCTGGATACGGTATAATCATGTTTCACAGCATAGAAGTGTTTCCAACAGAAAATCGCAATACTGCTATGGGTAGCTGCGTTACTTCGGCACAATTTGGCCCTCTGCTAGCACCATATCTAGTGGACATATTGGTAAGCGTATTGTTTCTTCATGACTTCTATCATTAGTGTTTCCTAGCAAAAAAATGTTGCAACTTAAACCTTTACTCACTGACCTTGTTCAAGTTCATACTTTTACTATTAAACAAAAGTACTGACTTAATTTCACTGCCATGGACATGGCATTTTATGTCTGTACTCACTATTGGTTCACGATCAAAAAAGAGGACTTCATTGTAGCACGGCTCACCATCAAATAATCCATTTTACTCTTAAAGTCCTTGCATCTCTGCTAAGCCATTACTTGCCAATTAAAATGACGATGTAAAAATAATGTTTTGATGTTTCTTTTATTCTTACTTCTTACCCATTCCTTTTAAATATATTTAAATATTATATATATGAAATATATATATATTATATATATATATATATATATATATATATATATATATATATATATTTCATGTTATAGTTTTAAAAATCATTTTTTCTTACTTTTTAATGAAGTAAATTTTTTCCTTGAATTTTCTGTTTATTCAAAAAATGTTATCATAAATTTCTCGAAGTTTTGGAGAATTTTCCCATCTTCAGGGTAAAACTACCCAAAATTAAATAAAAAATTCTTCCAAAAATATTTAAAGAAGTATTGTATATTTTCATGTTTATAGAATTAAAAAAAAAATCTAATTTTTAGTACTTTCACAAGCACTTGTTCTTTGGTTCATTTAATTTGACAAATTAGTAAATTGTCATGAAATTAAGATTTGGTTAATATTTCACTATGTCACCAGAATTATTACATTTAATGATACATCCTATTAAAATTTAATCTTAATAAATTTTAACATTACCAATATATTGCGTATTTATGTATACTTAATTGTTTTATTTTACAGGGAAAAAAGGTTTGGTGGCTTCCCACTGCAATCAGTGGTTCTCTTGCACTCCTTGGTGCATTCTTCATTATGTTTCTACCAGAGACCAAAGGTACTCCAATGCTGGACACCATTAGTGAGATGAAGGAAGTTAAAAGAGAAGCTATTTTAAAAGGTTCTGAAAAAAACAGTTGACTTATTTTTTTTTTGTTTTATATCTGGACTCAATTATGCATTGCCCTATTTGGAAGCATTTCCATGTAGGTGAGAAGTGGTCCAGTCGTACTTGTGATCTTCATATTATTTATCATTTAATCTTGTCAATCGGTTTTTCAATCAAGTAGTTCATTAACAATAGTGTAAAAGACATTTCATCAAGAATAATATTTTGAAAAAAAATTATATATTTTAAATATTTTTTTTATATTTACTTATTTTATATATATATATATATATATATATATATATATATATATATATATATATATATATATATATATATATATATAATAACAAATAATAATTTAAGTTAGATTTAATACCCAGTATTGCTTCAAATAACTAAGTATTTTGTTAGTCTGAAATAGCGGGACGCCAAATTGGGAACCCATTCCTTAAAGATAACATTAAACTAAGAAAAACAATGAGTAACATAAAAGAACTATCTTTAAATCATATGAGGACGATGCTATTTTATTACAAACGATTTCATCATTATGGGAATCATTTAAATAAACCCGTTAGTTCTAATGTTGGTTCAGCAGGCCCAGTCAAAAAATCATTTTTATTTCTATCACGGTCCTGTTGGGAATTCACCTTCTTTGTTTCACAAATTTAACTATTTGAAAGGCCGTGGAGAAAAACCAAGAGCCTCCAGACTAATTTTCCGTGGCCACCGTCAGGTATTAAATTCATCACTGAAACCCAACCTCGTTCTTTATAATGTATGCAACAAATATTGTTAAGGTCCATTGCTTTTTAAATGCTTATGAGATGATTACTTTTGTTCGAGAAGAAATTTAAAATGTTCGTCCTTTAAAATAGTAGTTACTTGTTGAGAATAATATTTGTGGCTGTCTCTTTTAACATTGTTAGTAAAAAAAGTGAAATATTGTTCCATCAGATGATTATTAAAATGTAGTATTATTATTAAATTGTATATTATATTGGATACCTGGTTTTTGGAAATTATTTAAACAACCATCCAACTTCTTCCTGTTCAATTTTATCCTCTTTCTACAACGTGCCAGGCTCAATTTCGTCTATCTTCAGGCATTTTTCTTATTAAATCTACAACTTAAATTTTTTTTTTTTGTTGCCCAATTTTTTGCATTTTACCCAAATAGTTTAATTTGTCTTTTTTATTAATTTATAAAATCATTTTTGGGGTCATATTCTAATTGAACATTCATTCATTATCTCAGCCAGCCATCTACTAATTGGGATAATGGATGAATGTTAATAAGGACAAATAAAAATATGTGGGTTTTATGAAATGAAAAAAAAGTGGGCAATTTAAGTTGTAGATTGAATTAAAAAAAAAAAATTAACTGAAAATTTATTATTTTTGCTTATGAACGTTATTAAAGATGATAATTTTTTTTTTACCCTTCATAAAGAAAAAATCTCCTTTTCGCTGTTTATTCAAGTAGAGAAAACTGTAAGCTACACGATTGATGATGGTTTTTATTTCTTTGAGCTTATGACTTTTTTGAAAGATAAGTTTTTACCTTCTATATTATTATTATCTTGACATAGGAATTTTATACTTTAAGCTCGTTCTGAATGTTTCATATATGTATTTAGCCCTACATACCTAATGTGTGTTGCTTGATTAGGTTATAGGTTGATTAGGTTATTATCACTTCCACGTGGTTTTCAGTCAATACTTTCGGGGCTTCCGGTGTTCTCCACGGGCACAAACTAACCAGGAAATTATGCCTGAACAGGTAGCAATAAAGATAATCATTTGATTGCCTATGCTCGTTTTTGTTATGGTATGTCAATAGTAGAAGAACTCAAAGCAAATAGAATACTCTGCAAACAAATAGAACTCAAAGCAACAGGGTTTGCCTTATTTAGTATCTTAAATGATTTTTTAAACGATGCAATTATACAGTGAAAAAATTGCGAAAAAAGTAATTAATAATTCACTTATACGATATTCAGTTATACGAGAGGAAATTCCATCCCCAGGTGTAAATATTATTCAGTTTTACGAAAAAACCACGGCTTTTCAACGAAATGTCTGTAGCTTGTATATGTCTGAAGGAAGTGTTCACTTCCACGTGGTTTTCAGTCAATACTTTCGGGGCTTCCACGGGCACAAACTAACCAGGAAATTATGCCTGAAGTCATCCTGGCTAAAGGCGAAGGAATCTTTCATGATTCCGATCCCCAATGTTCAGACGATGAAGAGCCAGCAGCGGCACAACCAACATTTGCGCAAACGGTAGCTGCCTTCGAGATAGTGATGCGTTTCCTCTATTCTAAAGACGTAAATGAATAAGATTCGAACATTTTTGTTGATTTTAAACGGGCTTTATAGGGTAAATGACTAATAATGGGCATGGTTAAGGATTTTTATTCAATCTAAGGACAAATCCGGCTGTTTCGATTCTTGAAAAACAATCATGCTTATAGGGTTACAACCAGAAGGTTTCATTCTCAGAACTATTTTATTTTATTTTATTTCTGATAAGAATTTTAAGTTTTTTTTTTTAGATAAACTTATACATAGCTGTTTTACCATTTATGGTCATATATATTTTGTTATGGTCACTCTTAAAACTAGTAATGGTCACTAGTAATGGGAAATTCTAATTTTCTTATAAAAAATATTAAAAAAAGTAAATAATACCAATTTCTATTGTCTGATTAAAACAGCCCTCAACTTATAATTTTTTAATATTTATTTATTTATTAAAACATAGCCAGAGACTAATATTAAACATTACATTTTTGAACTATGTACACAATTAGTTTTAACTGAACATGAATATGAAAAAAAAAATTTAAACACATATTTGTTTTAATACAATGTCTCATGCATTGTCACTCCTAATCATCACTGCATTTTACAGATGCACCTGCTTCAATTTCTTCCCGAGCTTTCGCAACAGCGAAATCGGTGTATGTGTTAAGTTTTCGAGGCATTTAACCACCTCCAATGATGTAGAAATATATTAGGTCTTGTTCAATTGGGAAAAAGTTCTCAACCCATAACAAAACAGATTAGAAATGAAAAATAATGTGCCCATAAGTGAGATAATGGCTGACCAATACCGGTTAGGGTCATCTTCTGTTGAAACGTGGGCACCCATGATCAAACCTAGTAATTGATGCCAAATCATAAAATAATAGATTGGTACGAAAAAATTAATCCGATTTTTTAATTGAAAAATGGTAGAGATTGGCCAAAAATTAGTAATGGTCACACCTGCCCATTATTAATCAATTTATTTTTCATTGACTAGTTATGGACACAAATATCTTAAACGAATAGACAATTTTTTATTTGATTACAAATGGCCACATGTGATAACAGAAGAGCTAAAGAATTAGTGAATACCAACAACGCGGAAATCTGATGAAAAATAGCGACGTCATTCCCTTATAAACAAAATATTTCGATAATCTGCATACAAAGTGAATCAGCTGTTAGATACACTTCAACTGGGGAATCATAAGTCAAACTGGAATGAAACGGAGTTGTTGGGAAAAGAAAGAGATGGAGGGTTGCCTAGAAAGAAATTAAGATAATGAATTTTCAGAAACCACTTAATCCTTTCCCAAGTTTTTTTTATTCATTCAACTTAATTATGGAAATTCCATGTGAACGTGCCCATTATTGGTTGGGTAACCATAACTGGTCATTTATCCTACAATGTAGATTGTAAAAAAAATAAGATTACCGAATGTTTGAAGCTCAGTTAACGTACCAATATTATTACCATTACCTTTTGATGATCATGATATAAATGAAAGATTCCAAACACAAAGCCAATAGCCTCTAAAATGCCAATAAACAACTAATCAGTTTTCATTTCTCCGATTCAGCCATCCTCAGGACAGAAAAAAAAACATATCTATACAGATAAAATGCTGCTTATCTCACATCAATGGTATTAAAAGACGAATAAGAAAAAGACAGTACCTCACTCCAAGAAGAGTATACACACATACAGAAAAGGATGATAACATAACAATAGCTGGGAAACATTATATTTAAACAGTTGATCAGCAAAAAAACAGAACCAACGAAAATATCACTAATTTAACAACAAAAAATGTAATAAAATGTCATGCAACATTAAAGTTATTATAAAGAGGTTTGCTGGCCAAGACAATTAATTCAGATGGGAATCTAATATTACATCTCGAAATACAGCTGCTTTTATTTATTTCAAAATTGGACGGCACTTAACAGAGAACACCAACCTTCATTGCACATGTTACGGGTAAACTCAAGTCAAAGTTAAATGGTTTTGGAAAATCTGGAAGCTTTCAAATAAGTTTATTTTCTTTTTTTTTTTTACTAACCTAATTTTATTCGAAACAATGTAGTTTGTCCCACTGAAAATATTAAGTAGTTTGATTCCTTTTCGTGAAACAGAAACATTTATATTTTCAATATCTTTTTTACCTTCGATTTTCCGTTGAAGATGTTTGAACCAAGATACAGTTCTTTTATGTTGAACCAGTAAGCACTAATCCCATTCAAAACCACATCTAACTCAGTTTTTGCTTATTTTGTGGATTGGTTTCTTTCTGCTAAATGCCGTTCAATTAAAAGTCAATATTTCACACTTCTCAAATTCATAGTGAATTTATTACCAACCTTATACAGCTCCAAATGTTCTGCTAAACTATATCTTTAATACCTGTCAGCTCCTTTATTTTCTTCTGCTTTACTCAGGATGCCTAATGTAGAAAAGGGAGCTGTATGAGATCCGTATTCCGGAAGGTATTATTTTCTGGTCTACCTTTGCTATTTTATGGGAACCCAAATACTTTCCTACGTGCACAGTGTGCAGATACTGACCATCGTGTGGTTATTTATAAAATTTCAGTTTTAAACTATCTATATTTATAATAACTTGATTATTTCGTTCCATAATTGAAGCCGACAAAAAAGTTATCACTCTATTGTTACGTTGAATTATACTCAAACAATGTCATTGGGATTGATATTGTGTTTCACTTTATTTATTTTGCATTTTCAGATGCTTGACATTGACATAATGGCCAATTCAAATTACGCTACAGCAATGAAGCACTATATATTATGTATGTGAGAGGGATTTCCATAATAAATTTAGTTACGTGATCGTAGCATTGCGTCTTTTGGTGTAGTTGCGGACGTCTACATAATAACCGACAACCGTCCCTTCAACCGATTCACGCGTTCACTATTAGATAGTGCACCCGCATGACCACACAGTCGTTTATCATGTATATAAAAGGAGACAAAGTTTTGTTTAATAACATTGTTACTTTCTTGTGCTATATATTTTACTGTAAATATGCACATATGTAATCTCTTCTTATAATAAAGCTATTGTACAGAGGTGTGTTTGTTTTCATTTAAGCCAACCATTATAGTTAGTAGTAAATACTAAAAATGTCCATGTTTGGCATAGCGCAATGAATAACGCAGAGTTGTGCTTTATTAAGTTGTCCATTCAGCCACTCCCGAGCTGAGCCCACTTGTATCCCAGTTGATCAGTATATCATTTAAGAGTTACTTATAGTTTCTCATTTCATTTCTTCCTAAAACTTCCTTATTCTTCATTTCTCTAACTTCTTTCTTGAAGCTGCCTTAACCTGAGTTTCATTTATTCAGATCCGAGGGCGAATACATCCTCATCATCGCTAATAACCTTCGTTTGTGGCTTCCTATGTGCAGTGTTGGCACTTCGATACTTCGATCAATCTAACTTAACCTCTCCTTCTTCCGTGTAGCTATTCTTATATCATTCTGAATACGCTTGTTCGAGGCCTTCTGGAATAACCTATCACCCTCGTCTTACAGTATAAAGAGCTTTTTTTTTCTTTTTTTTTTTTTGTGCACAAAGAATGCATGTTGAATAAAAATGATGAGACTCCAGTGATTTATGAGGGCAGAGCTTTGAAAAACAGTAATTTTATATATAATTACATTTATCAGTGATGGCGCTCACTGATTCTTTGGTTTTTCTAGTAGACACCATAGAAAATCATTTTATGAATATTCCTGAGTAGATGCTCCCTTAATTACGAAATAAGCAGAAAACATTTAAATGCCGGACATAGATTGTGGAACAATATGACAGGTACGTTTTCCTCGGTGCGACACTAATTAAGAATTAGTATTAATAAATGATAGTCACGTATAAAATAATAGTCACGTATAAATGATAGTAGTTAAAGTTGGGTCGAGTCGGTCTATGGTCCAAAGTCAACAAGTATATAAAGTAACCGTAAGTCCACCTGTAGATGAACCATTATGTGGGGTTCCTTCCCCAAAATGCTTCCGCCGCACAGTGGTTGAATTTCGGAAAAAAAAACCTTGTTCAGCCTTATTAAGCCACAGACAAATAATTTTGATGCCATCTTCATCACAATGAAATTTGGATTAAGATGTATATTACGTAATTTTGATATATCTATTCCGGAAAGAAAAACTGATACTTTTTTCTCACCTTTATGAACTACCTAAATAAAAGCTAATTTGTGATTTTGCGGACAAATGGAGGGTTGACAGTTTATTTTGGGTTAAATGCCAGAAACTCCTAAATTTCGAGTTCTTAACTCAAAATAAACGAAACCTGAACAAGTATTTTTTTTTTCGCACCAAGAAAATACAATGTGAGTGGCTATAATATTATTTATATCCACAATGTTTTCTTGAAGATCAAACATTTTTCCATGATCGGATTTGAAAGGCTCGTTAGAGGTGTAAAAATTGGCATATTTCCGATTAAATTGGTAAAATATTTCAGGTTTAAATATTTCATTTTTCCAATATCTTCAAAAAATAGTTTTTTTCCGCCTTTCAATCACTGGACTATTTGATTTTCCCAAAATCCTTGCTTGCACGCCTTTCCTCTTGTTTCCATGTTATTCCAATTGTCATAAGCTTATCCACGGTAATATTTCATATAAATTTGTAAAGTTTTAAGTTTTTTAAATAATTACTCTGATAAATCAGATCCTTTACTTTTCGGCATAGGAGAAAAACCTGAGGAAAAGAAAGGTGTGGCGTGGAATTAGGTTTCCTCACAAAGAAGTTTTTTGAGAATGAATTTTTTTAAATCAGATTATTTCTATTCAATGAAATGACGCGGAAGTACAGAATTAGAAGCTTCCTTGTAAAAGTATACCAAAAAAGATCTGTAAACTAATAAAAATAATTCTAAGTTGATTTAATATATTTTTTGCGAAATAAATCAAAACTTTACAACAAAAAAATTGTAAATTAACGAAAACAATTTTAAGTTAATCTACAGATTTTTTTTAAGGTAAAGTTTTGGTTTATTTCACAAAGAAGGTTTTTATTTTGCATTTCCGTGTTGTTTTATTGATTAGAAAGCAAGTGAATTTAATAAATTCCATTCTCAAAACTCTTTTTTTTAGGAGAAACCTAATTCCACGCAACTTTTTCTGATAATTCTAGACCAATCCCAAAAGAAACTTCGACTTCATTTATACGAAATTAAAACTTAATAACAATAGAAATTCTCATAAAAATGGAGTGTAGGTAGCACAGCAGGGGGCTGAGAAAATCATTCACAAGTGATGATTGAATTAAAAAAACAAAAAACATTTCACTATTGGTCCCCTCAAAAGTTCCCATAGGATTTAGCTATTCCAAACTATATTGCAACCTGTAGCTGATCCATCGACCAAGGCCCCGAAAAACTTTCCTACTGCAACTCTGCCCTGAGCTTATATTAACACCTTAATATTTACCTCGCTGATTATTGTCAGATGAACTACCCATTTGTCATAAATTTAACTTTTACATTTTACCACATTTGGTTTTTGAGTCACATTGCAATAACAAAGAGCTTCATTGAAATACAAATCCTTCAATAACGAGTAATTCCAGGCATAATGAACACAGCTTTGTTTCTCCAATCTAGATATATATAATATACTTCTTTAGGGCATTTATGTTATGAAAACAAAGTAGGGATCAGTTAAAAAATCAATTATTACCAACCCAAGACTACTAATCTCCCTTATTTGTTCCTTTGTCCAGTTAGCTTCAACAAAGCTCCACGATATTGCAGAAGAAAGAAGGGTTTCCTCCAAGAAACACGTATGATGCTAGATGTGAGGCATTAAACATAATTGGACTAGCCGTGAGAAACAATATCCATACTAACCATCTACGGTTTTTAAATTTCTTTTCCAGGGCATCTTCTAGCATTATCGGATACATTTCTAAAAGCTGCAATTGGATGAAAACAGCATTATTGTTCCATGAAAACAATAATAAAATAAAACTATAATACTTTTAAACTTTTAAGATGAAGTATGAAAACAAGAATAATAAGTAATTTGACTATGTTGTGGGTCAGTATAGACTTTTTAGTTGATATTCAAGAATTTTAAACACTATGCATTAATAAAAATTAGGTGCGGTGCGCTAATCACACAACTTTTCCTTACCACCCAATAATAATAATCTATTTTTTAAAATGATTTTAAAGACTTCACATAAACACTTCTAAAATATTCTCAATAGATACACTTCATACACAATATACTTCATACACTTCTCGTCCTCTCTCACAAAAGTACAATAAAATAGTTTCTTAACAATTGCAGTACGACAATTCCGTGCAGTTAACGTGACCAGATGTTCCACATTAGGTGGGACTTTCCCACGTTTGGATTCTCGTCCCACATCAAAAACTGTTCCACTAAGTGCCCCATATTGCACCTCATTGGACAATCTTTTGTGATAACACATAAAATTAAAACATCAACATAAAATATCAATTCGACCAAATCTTAAGAAAATTGGCAGAGTTGTCAAGAAGAAAGACCGCGAACGGCAGATGGCGGACAGACAGATTATTTTCCATGTTGGCACTTTTTTTATGGGAACATTGCTTTTTTTTAAATCACTAATCACAAGAAACACAATGATGTGCAATTTATAGGGATTTGGAGCAGAGGGTGCACGGTAGGAGGGTCTGACCTACACATTATAATCTTTTTTGGGCAAACTTGACGTTTGATTTATAGACTGTGCCAAAAACATTAGCCAACCTTTCAAGAGGCCACATCTTTCAGTAGCTCTGCAAAACTATTACCATATTGGTAATTAATTAAATGTAATACATTTAATTATTGTTGGAGTTAATCTTTTAACTCAACCTCTTCCATCATTCACTCGCTCAAAAGTAGCTCAATTAACGATCAGACAATTAAAAACAACGAAAGGATAAAAAAAAAGTTACCAAAAAATAATGCTGTGGATGAACTGGGTCTTAACCAGTAAAGCAAGACGAGATATATGAGATCCCATGTGTTGGGATCCCATACATAAATCATAGAAACCTATCGTGAAAGGATAGATAAATTTGTGTGAGAGCAGATGATATTGGGAGTGAGGTCATAGGAATGTTCATATGAAGATTTATCATTTATTCACATCTTAGCTTATAAGTTAATTAATTATATTTTAGTGATCAAAATAAAAAAAGAAACACAGTTCAAGAATTTAAATGGAGGAATATTTCAACTATTTCGTTCAGGATCTTTAAAAAGAGACTCTTTTTCAAATTTCTTCATTTCGCAGATTGTATCCAACATTGGAGAGTTTCTGGTCTCAGGGACAAACATCAACAAGAATGCACCCAAGAGAGCTAGCAAACCACAAAGTGTCGTAGGCATCCACCAAACTTTCTTTCCCTGAAAAATAAAACAACTCAGTAACATATTTTATAATATATAATTAATCATTAAAAAATATGTTTCTTTTAGTTTCTTCCAATACAAAGAATCTGAGGTCTATTGAAAACTGGAATACTGACAACAATCAGGAAAACAAATTATAGTAAAATACTGAATTAAGTTATTATTAGAAAATTTCTAAGCCTTTAGTGTCTCTAGCAGATAATAAGTAAGTCGCTGATTGAGGCGTAGCCAGTACTTCAAATAATGAAGTCACATTAATGAAGTCAAATAAAATAGAGATAGCACATACCATGTTAACAGCCCCAACTATCCTATTATAGTCAGTATTTTTACTGACAACAAATATAACATTATTCTTTTCTGAAATCAATCATCTGCCAACTGTATTGGCATTGCAGTGCGGTATGAACTGATATCGGTCAATCTTGGATAGTCGACATAGTTGAGCGTAGGCAGACATCACCTTGTCATGGTTTGCCTTTATAAATAATAATAATAATAATAAGAAAAAGAATAAGAAGAAGAAACCCAGGTGCGAATGATCCCAAAAAGGGCTGCTTCCTGGTCAGGGTCTGTTCCCAAGTTAGGGACGCCTGCAGACACACCTGGCAGAAGGTATAAAATGCAATCTCCCATAACCAATATGGAGTCATTTAATACAGTTATAGCCTCGGACGAGATTGATACTGAGGTTGCATCAGGCGGGAATATCCGACAGCCTCCTTCAGGTACTGGCGAAGCATGTGGCGCCACCCTATCACAACGGACCACAAGGCTGCATTCAACGGCCCATAGTCTGAACGTGCGCTTGGAAGAGAGTTCTCTTCCCGCTCGCGCTCAGCAACAGAGATCAAGAGTAGCTCCTACAACGTTGAAGTGGACGCCTGAAATGAACAAAGCGGTCATCCGAGCTTACTACTTGGCCACAAATTTAGAACAGGATACCTTAGAAGAATCCTAGGTTATTGGTTGGAAAAATACTCTGAAATAAACGTAACAGCCCAAAGGCTAGCAGATCAGACAAGAGTAATTATGAAGGAACAATTCCTTAATCAGGAAGACCTCCAAATAATTAAAAATGATGTTGGAATACGAATTACCAGAGAATCGGATTATATTTCAGAAGTAACAATTGAAAGAATCTTACCCGAGAAAAAAACAAAAAAGAAAGATAGATGAGATTGTGGTCCTTCATCTTTGTACTATCATTCTCGAAACTGAACTCATTAGAACTCTCCAGCTCTATGCTGACAAACTCAAGCAAAAGCTAGCAGTATATGCCAAAAGAATACGAAGATGTACAGTAGCAGCTCTTAGGAGAGAAAACAATAAGACTTATGAAACAGACCAGCGTCGGTTTTATAAAAAATTAAGTGGTGAAAGACTAAATCTGAATGCAAAACTACCTTCGGTATATAGCATGGAGTTGTTTTGGAAAGAATTATGGGAGCAACCAGCATATCATGATGCAAATGCTACATGGTTGCCCGAAATAAAGGATGCACTTCAAAAAACACCTTTGATGCTTCCACTGATCATCACCACAGAGGACGTAGCTGAAGCCGCTAACAGGATGCATAATTGGAAGTGCCCTGGAAGAGACAAAATACAGGCTTATTGGCTTAAGCAATTCAGTAATCTACATAGAAAATTGGCGGATCTCTTCCAATCAATTATAGAAGGATCAGCGGAAATACCTAAAGATTTTGCAGAGGGTATAACTTACATGATACCAAAGGAAGAAGGACCTAGTCTAGATCCTAAAGACTTCAGACCTATAACCTGTCTAAATACAACATATAAACTCCTGACATCAATAATTGCTTCGAAAATGAGTAATCATTTGATAAATAAGGATCTCTTACCACCAGAGCAATTGGGATGTAGGAAAGGAGCTAGAGGCTGCAAGGAACTTTTAATGATGGACACATTTTTTGCCAATCAAGCATGCAAAAAACAGCGGAATTTGTCAATGGCTTGGATTGACTACAAAAAAACATATGCCATTGCACCTCACAGTTGGTTAATCCAAGTACTAGAACTGTACAAAATACACCCGAGCATAATAAACATTCTGAAGAAGCTTATGGAAACATGGAGCACTAGGTTGACAGTGGACAGAAGTCACTCAGGCTACAATACCGAAATCATACAAATTTGTCGAGGAATTTATCAAGGGGATTCTCTCAGTCCTTTATGGTTTTGCTTAGCCCTAACACCTCTAAGCCAAATCCTCAGAAACAGCAAGATTGGATATCAATTAAAGATTGGAGACAACAGATCCATTATTAGCCATAGTCTTTATATGGATGACTTGAAGTTGTATGCAAAAAACAGGGAGCAGTTGCAAAGCATGATAGAACTTGTATCATCATTCAGTAACTCAATCTGTATGTCTTTCGGTCTCGAAAAGTGCGCTGTGGTGAATGCTCTAAAAGGAAAAGTAAATAACAGCAGTTCTTTGCAACTTAGATCAGGAGCTACTATAAGACATCAGTCTCTAGGAGAATTCTACAAATACTTGGGTATAAAACAAGTCATTAAGATAGCCAGGAAAGAGGTGCTCAGCGAGATAACTTGTAAGTTTAAGGAAAGACTGCAGCAGGTTCTGAGTAGTCATCTTATGGGTAAAAATAAAATCGGGGTTATTGGACAATGATGAGGTCCCATACTATCGCTATACTCCAGATAAACTAGTTGAAAATGCATATATAAAAGTTTACTGGGATGAGCAAATTATTACGGACCACAGAGTAATACATATAACCGACCAGATATTCTGATTATATATATAACAGCTGTTCCAAATGACTCCAACTTACTCACTACAAGGGCTGAAAAAGTAAGAAAGTACCAGGAGCTTGCCTTAGAACTAAAAACACTTTATCACTTAGATAAAGTAATAATAACTCCAATAATTATATCCTCAAATGGTCTCATATTAAAAAGCACTAGAGAGGGTATAGAAGAACTTGGCCTTGACCTTCAGAGCTTGAAAGTAGCTCAAAAAGCAGTCCTGCTTGATACTTGCAGGATTGTGAGAAAATTTTTAAACAAATAAATTACATTATATCATCTACCTTTTCTTGAAGTGTTTTCCGGAAAGAAGATGTTAATCCAGGACACTGAGAAGAATAAATGTAATAATAATGAAGTCAATACTTTGTATATAAACTTGTTTGTAAAGATCATAAGATCGAGATGGCATCGTATCCCCCTTTACTTTATGTACTCTGTTTTTTGTTCTGTAGTAGTAATGGCTTAGATGTAGTAATGTAATCATACAAATTGTAACAAAAGAGGTCATAAAAGTAATGAGTGTAGAAATAAGAAAAAATGGAATAAAAACAAACATAATAGAAACACTACATTGTTTGCTGCCTTATCCACTGATCCAAGTGACTCTAAGGACTGGATTATAGATTCTGGAGCTACATCCCATATGTCCAGGAATAAATCATGGCTAAAGGACATCAAGGAAAGCAGTAAAGAAATCTCTGTTGCTAATAATGATAAATTAACATCAAAAGGCATGGGAAATATTGAATTAAGCAGTGAGGTGACCATTTCTAATGTTCTTTATGTGCCGAATTTATCTGCTAATTTAATGTTAGTCAGCAATCTTGCTGAAAAGGGCTTCAAAGTATTGTTTGATGCTGAAAAGTGTATAGTCTGTCAGGATTGTGAGGTGAAAGGTGACATCTTAGTCACTGGAAGCAATGTTGATGGTATTTACAAACTAGATCAAAATGTTGAGAAGGTAAACTTAGCAGACAAAACTAAACATACTGAAAAATTACCCAGAGAGTTATGGCATCAGAGATTAGGCCACCTTAATAGAAAATATATGTCAATTTTGCAGAAGAAATTATCAGTAGGTATAAACTTTAGTGACAACAAAGATAGTGACTGTATAGCGTGTATTAAGGGAAAACAATGTAGAGAACCATTTGGAAAATTTAAGGGTATCAGCTCTACAAGAAAACTTCAACTTATTCATTCAATTATTTTTGGACCCACATCTGTTCCTAGTTGGGGTGGGCATCGCTATCTTATTACGTTCACTGATGATTTTACAAGAAAAACATTTTGTTATCTAATGAAAAACAAACATGAAGCCTTTGATAAATTCAAAGAGTTCAAGCAATTAGTTGAAAATCAAGTAAGTGAAAAAATTAAGATATTTAGAAGTGACAATGGAGGGGAATATATAAATTTTAGATTCAATAAATTTCTAAAAGAAAATGGAATTATTCACCAACGATCAATACCACATATCCCAAGTCAAAATGGAACTTCTGAAAGAGTCAACAGGTCCATTATTGAGAGAGCAAGAACCATGTTGCAGGATTCCAGTTTAGATAGAAAATATTGGGGCGAAGCTGTTAATACTGCTGTGCATCTGAAGAATAGAAGCCCTACAAAAGCTCTTCAAGGAATGACTCCAGAAGAAGCTTGGACAGGTAGAAAAGTAAATCTGAGATATTTAAAAGTCTTTGGATATAAAGCCATGAGATTAATCACTAGTGCAAATAGGGGTAAACTAGATGCAAAAAGCGAAGAATGCATCTTTGTTGGTTAAAGTGACCATTCTAAGGCTTACAGACTTATCAACCCGAAGAACCCAAGATGTGTTATTATTTCAAGGGATATCAAATTTCTTGAAAGCATTAGAGGTCTAAATAATAAACCTTCTGGTACATTATCAAATGACGACTCGCCTAAAGAAGAGACTTCTGAAATTCCTACAATAATAATTGGAAATTCGATCCTGGAGGAGGTTGTTGAAGCACAACTTGAAAATCAAAATAACATGGAATTAATGCATGAATCAGATGACGAACCGTTTTTTGGATTTGAGGCTCCTGAGAGTGATGAAGATACTCCAGTACTCAGAAGATCGCAACGAAGAAAGATCCCAAAAACTTGGCCAGATCATGAGCTGTACTTGGCTTAATCAAATGAAAATAATCTTGACCTCACAGAAGCTTTAAAAGGGCCAGAAAAGACCAAATGGGATGAAGCCATGAAGAAAGAGATAAAGTCCCCAATAAAAAATGATAGTTTTGATGTTGTTGATCCACCAGCAAATGCGAAAATATTAAAACATAAATGTGTTTTGAAAATAAAAGAAACACCTGATGGTGACGAAATACAAAAGGCTCGCCTAGTTATAAATAAATGTTGCCTATGATAAATTAGATTTATGGGAGAGTGTTGGAAATAAATCAAACTTATATGCTTTGTATATAAACATGTTTGTAAAGATCATAAGATCGAGATGGCATTGTATCCCCCTCCACTTTATGTACTCTGTTCTTTGTTCTGTAGTAGTAATGGCCACCTGTATGATGCTTAGATGTACTGTTTATCATTATAAATGAATAAACTTGTTTATGCCAAACTTGGCTTTGATATTTCATTATATTTATAACCCCAACAACATAGCAGTAGCTACACAGTAGCTGACTTATCCGTAGTACTTATTATCTGTTTAAAATATCCTGAAAGGATTCACTGAGTTTATTGCCTACACTTCCCATGTTTCAAAATTGAGGTCTGAAGAACTTAAGAATCAACAGTCTCAACATTGATGTGCCATCAGCTACTATTTTTTAGTGTGCTCCTTACATTTTTCAATGATTTATTTTTATCCAATGTTTATATTCAAATTAAAGGTCATTATCAGGAATAAAAAGCAATGAGAATGAGAAGACAAGCTCTGTCGACAAACAGATTTAAAAAAAACATGAATAAATATATTTTTTATTCATCGTGATCGATTCCCGACAAATATATTGTGCATTAATTATACACAGTTATCATTTACAAATTTAATAATATTTACATCTTAGATTTTTTATGTTTTTTCTAGCATTACGATATTTTTTAGTCTTAGGCCAAAAATAAATAAAATTATTGTTTATTTCTAACTTTTTTTTTAACCGAGTTTTAGCTATGAAAAATAAAAAACATTGCAAAAGATATATTGTTTATTCATGAAACTTATAAGTATTATTCCAGATGGAATACTACTTTCTGCATGTCGTAGTTTAATTTTTAAGTAGTTTAGTTTAATTTAATTGTTTAATGCTGATGGCTTGGAATCCTTTTAAGACATAGTAAATATAAACAATTAATCAATCTTTACTTTATTTGAGACATAATTAGGAGACATATTTTGGATTGTAAGGATAAGGAGATAGAGACAGAGGATAAGCGGAATACTATTAAAGGATATCATTAAAATAAAAATAAAAATAAAATTAAATTAAAGTATATAAAATTAAAATTTTTGGGTAACAATAAATCAATTATTATTCGTTTTAATGTTTAGCACAATTTTGTTATAATACCACAGAACTTATGTGAATTTTAAGGTATGAATTTTAGATATAAAAAAAAAAAAAACATAAACATATGTTAAGATAGATTAATAATAAAAAATATATTACATATTCATGATAACTTTAGTAAGTATTATTCCATTATTAATCTTATTAAGCATTATTCCATATGGGTTACAACTTTCTACATCGTTTGATCGGCTTGGGATAAAGACACAATGAATATTAACAATTAAAATTGATTCTGAACATCAAATTCCTATGATAACTTTATTTGAAACATAATTAGGAGACATATTTTGGTTTGTAAGGATGAGGAGGCAGAGGTAGAGAATAAACGGAATACTGTTAAAGGATATCACACATTTATTACAAAATCTTAAATATTCAACATTGATATTAATCATTTTCAAATGTATTCTGAATGAAATTATGGATTTCAGCAGCCAGGAAAACAAACAAAAAAAAAAGATGCATCTATCTGTACTAACCAATATGTCCACAACATATGGTGCTAGCAGTGGTCCCAATTGTGACATAGTAACACAGCTACCCATGGCAGTGTTGCGATTTTCTGTAGGAAATAGTTCTAGTGTGTAAAACATGATAGCACCATATGCAGCTGCTCCAGCAAGTCTTGCGACTAGAGTCACACACATAATAGGCCAACCTATTATAAAGATTTTGTGTTAACTAAGCTGGTAAGAACAATTTAAAAAAATGATAAAATTAAATATAATGATAATAAATATATAAAACCCTAAGTAGCAGTTAGTAAGTAATGAAAAATTTCACAGTGCTTTTTTTGACTTTTCTGGTTTTTCAAATCAGCTATTGATTTGGTAGTACTCTAAAGATTTTAAAATTCAACATACGATTTATGGTAAAATGTTTAAATAACATCTGAATGAAGAGAATCAAAAAAAATATTAACAAATAATATAAAGCTTTTGGAATTAACAAAACAGTGTTATCTCTAAGATGGTGTATTTATTAATAATATTTAAACATAAATATATTACCCTGTGGTATCACTATTATTCCTAACATTATAATGCCAGAAAAAGTCCACAAAGCTACTCCAGAACTCTTCCTACCAAAATATGCGAAGAAGAGGAGAGGAAGCAAGAAGCCTGGAATCTCAATAGCTCCATTCAGTCCAATATAAAGGTACTGGTTGACTTCAAAGTTTGATCCGCTTAGTGCTAAGAATAGAATGATTAAGGCCTGATAATATGCACAATTTATGACATCAGAAAAAATATTTATATTATGTGATTTATAATTTTCTATGTGTTTCTGTTAGCTTTTTTCCACTTGTTCTTTATCTTTAGAGTTGAGCTTCTTATGTTGTTTTTTCTTACATTATTTTTTAAGGACAAGTTCCTGCTAGAGAGTTATTCTTTTTTTATTTTATATAATGCTTAATTTATTTTAGAGCATTTAGACAAGTTAGGGAGTGATAAATTATTTGCCACTTCTATAAAAGTGGCAAATAATTTATCAATCTCTAATTAGATTGATCCTTCTATACCATCATGTGGATGTCAACTAATTTAGACAAGGTTAATATTATTGGGGATTTGGGCCGATCTTATCACGTGTTTATCTTACTGTAGAATTTTAACTCAATGTTACAGTTTTGAGGTTAAATGAAAAGTATGCTTGTGCAAAACTGCTGGAGAGGGGGAATTTTGCAGCAAACTAAAATTTGGTTCATGGTTAAGCAACTACGTAAGATATTTGTCGATTTTTTGCAAGTTTAGGGTTTATTTTTCAAGGAACAGAACCAGCTGATGTAGAGGAAAGATCAAAGGACATATTGTCGATGCAAAGAGGGATTATAAATAAAGAGAATAACCTCTTTTAATTTGATGAAGTTGTACTTGATCTAGTATTCAACGATTTTGAGAGACCTTCATGCAGTACAATGTCATGGTAAAAATAGTGGAAGATAATGGATGCATGGAATAATTTGGGAAGATTTGAGAATGAGGTTTTTCGTTTTCAACACCTCATCCTCAACAATCCTTATATTTGCTTTCTTTGTCCACCAAAGGGATTTGAATAAATACCAGGGTTATTAGGTTGACCCACATTTGTGAAATTAGTTGTTCTAAGCTCATCAAATATAGTATTCCTAGCAAATTCTATTTTCCTCTTATGTTGATTTAACAATTTATAACCATTATCATAGTGGTCTGCCATAAATAATCTCTTGGAATGCTTGCTAAATTTTCCATTACTGTATTTTTGATGAATTAATGAATAAGCTGGACAATCAAATATTTTTATTTTTTTATTTATTTTCTGTTTTATGAAGAATTCCTAAGCACAGAGTAGCTTATCCTCATACCTTCTGAATCATAAAATCGTATAAATTCATTAGGTACATATTCTCCACCTCTATCACAATGCAAGTATTCTATTGATACTCTAAATTTAAGTTCTGCCATAGATTTGAACAATTTAAATTTTTGAAAATTTTCGGACTTATTTCTGAGTAAATAAGTACAACAAAAATAACAATCAATAAAAGTGACAAAGTAATTATAGCCATTATATGTTTGAGGTGATATTTTTCCACATACATCCGATGAAATAATTTGGAGAACTCAAGAGATCTTCCTTTCTTCTGAGGTGTGATTATAGGGGATCTTGGACTGTTTTCTTTTAATGCATATTTCTTTCAAACATATAACTTTAAATTTAGAAGAATGCCCCATTCTGCGGTGCATTGATTCATTGTTCACAGTTGAAACTTTAACATATCACAATAACACTTTTGAGTACAAACAGGGATTGATTGTCCATGTTTCTGATGCATATGCAGGAATAGACTCCACTATGGCTGTGAAGATTCAGCATTTGTTCTCGTTGGAAATCTCCGTATTCCAGAGAACTGGATGCAGCATTCGGGTAGCCTTACGGGCTTGCTCTACCTTCTTTCTGACGTCATGCTCAGATGATCCGGTAGCATCCAAATAAGAACCCAGGTACTTAAATATATTCACCTTTTTACTGGCCTCCCTGTCAACCAGAAACGCACCCGTATCGGTATCGCCAATGGTTATACACTTGATCTTCTCGAAGTTGATTCTTAAGCCCATCATTTCGCAGCAGGTCTTTTAACTTATACACCATCATTTCGAGATAGATCTTCCGCCTTGAAAACATCCGGTCGTCAGCGAAAAACAAGGATAGCAACTGTTCGTCATCAATGAATGGTCCAACATCCCCACATTCCTCGTACCAAGACTTCACTGATTCGTGCAGGTATATCTTGGAGAGAGTGGGCGACATGCTACATCCTTGCTTTAATCTCTTGGTACCATCAACAGGGTCAGAAAGGTGATTTCCACATCTTATCTGGTACATGTCTTTGATGTATAAGAGTCTCACAGACTTTATCAATGCACCACTAATACCTGTTTCTCGAAGTGTTGCCCAGAGTCTCTCTCTAGGCACATTATCATAAGCTTGTTCCAGGTCTACAAAAGCCATATGGAGTTCCTGCTTCCTTTCTTGGGACTTCTCAATGAGTTGGCGGAGAACAAATATGTTGTCTGTACATGAACGGCCCACCATAAAACCTGCTTCCTCATAAGGAGTAAAGTATGCCTCCTCTAACTTGTCCCTACCCATGATCCTGGTCACGGAATTTTGCACACAGATTCCTCGATAGTTCCGGCACACTTTCCTGTCACCCCTTTTGTATATTGATGATATGTAGCCAGCCCTTAGGCCATCCGGGATATCATCTCCCTTGAGAGCACGGTTAATCACATCTGTCAAAAGGGTTACTATTTTTGCACTTCCTGCTTTTAGGATCTCCATAGCAATTCCACCTGGTCCCAGAGATGTGCCAGTCTTCGCCTTAGATAGGGTCCGCCAAACATCACTCTCCTCCACTCCAACCGGTTGCTCAGCTTCTTCAGGCTCGGTGTCATCTTCCTGATATACAAACTGAGGTCTATCTTCACTTAGGAGGGTTTGTGGTTTTCCCTCTCCTTTTCCTTAATAGGAGATAGGAAATTTCCCTTTCTTGCTGTCCTCATCTTTTTCAGTACTCTTCAGGACTCACAAATGGACATATTCCCTTAAATGCCCATTTTAATTTAATAACATATTAATAATCTTTTAAAATTTTATTCCCTGAAATAATTTTTACACTAGATTCTTTAAAAATAATTTTACATCCTTTTTCTTCGAATTAAAGAAAAAGAGGTCAAGATCCCCTATAATCACTCCTCAGAAGAAAGCAAGATCTCTTGAGTTCTTCAAATTTTCATCGGATGTATGTGAAAAAATATCACCTCAAACGTGTAATGGCTATAATTACTTTGTCACTGTTATTGATTGGTATTGTTGTACTTAAATTGTATTAAATTAAGTTGCATTTAAATTTTTGAAAAATTTCAGTCTTTTTTATGAGTTAATAAGTACAACAACAATAACAATCAATAAAAGTGACAAAGTAATTATAGCCATTACACGTTTGAGGTGATATGTTTTCACATACTGTTGAAAATAAATCAAATTTATATGCTTGGTATATAAACTTGTTTGTAAAGATCATAAGATCGAGATGGCATTGTATCCCCCTCCACTTTATGTACTTTGTTTCTTTGTTCTGTTTGTATGTAATGGCCGCCTGAATGATGCTAGATGCTCTGTTTATCATTATAAATGAATAAACTTGTTTATGCCAAACTTGGCTTTGATATTTCATTATATTTATAACCCCAACAATGGTTATGGGCCCAGTAAATGAAAATCATAGTCAGTTTGAATGGCAAAGTTAGTGTTTTTTTCTAAAAACAATTTGTTTTGAGTTTAGTGAATTGTGAGTTACGATCTTCTTTGTTAACCTTTTTTTTTTGTGTTTTTTTTGTGAGAATTCTTATTAAGAATAAAGAAAAATGGAGAACTCCACAATTGGCCAGGAATTAAGAGGTTAACCGGACGAAAAAATTACAATAATTGGAAATTCAGTATCGAAATGCTTTTAACGGCCGAAGACTTATGGGAAGTTGTTATGGGAACAGAAGAGGACAGAAAAAAGGACTCCAGGGCAAAATCAAAAACTTGATAGATGAGTATTGATCCCCATGGTATAACCATGCAAATCAGCCAAGGAAGTATGGGATAAACTAAAAGGAACCTATGAAGATAAAGGGCTCACTAGGAGATTATCTTTGCTCAGGCAATTATTCAAGATCCAATTGGTGAATTTCAGTTGTATGGAAGAGTATATAAATGAAATTCTCTCGATATCCCAAAAACTAGCTGCAATAGATGCTGGTTTAGATGATGAATTTATAGGAGTACTGATGATCAACGGTCTCACAGAGGATTATGAACCTATGATTATCGGTTTAGAAAGTACAGGTGCCAAAACAACATCTGACCGTATTAGATCAATGTTAATACAGAAAATGTCGAAAAATACCTCTGGTGAAAGAATCTGTATTAACATCAAACAACAAGAATAAAGTAAGTACTATTACCTGTTTCAATTGCAATAAAAAAGGACAGAAGGCAAATGAATGCAGAGAAAAAGTAGTTTGCAGAAATTGTAACAAAAGAGGTCATAAAAGTAATGAGTATAGAAATAAGAAAAAGTGGAATAAAAACAAACATAATAGAAACACTACATTGTTTGCTGCCTTATCCACTGCTCTAAGGACTGGATTATAGATTCTGGAGCTACATCCCATATGTCCAGGAATAAATCATGGCTAAAGGACATCAAGGAAAGCAGTAAAGAAATCTCTGTTGCTAATAATGATAAATTAACATCAAAAGGCATGGGAAATATTGAATTAAGCAGTGAGGTGGCCATTTCTAATGTTCTTTATGTGCCGAATTTATCTGCTAATTTAATGTCAGTCAGCAATCTTGCTGAAAAGGGCTTCAAAGTATTGTTTGATGCTGAAAAGTGTATAGTCTGTCAGGATTGTGAGGTGAAAGATGACATCTTAGTCACTGGAAGCAATGTTGATGGTATTTACAAACTAGATCAAAATGTTGAGAAGGTAAACTTAGCAGACAAAACTAAACATACTGAAAAATTACCCAGAGAGTTATGGCATCAGAGATTAGGCCACCTTAATAGAAAATATATATCAATTTTGCAGAAGAAATTATCAGTAGGTATAAACTTTAGTGACAACAAAGATAGTGACTGTATAGCGTGTATTAAGGGAAAACAATGTAGAGAACCATTTGGAAAATTTAAGGGTATCAGCTCTACAAGAAAACTTCAACTTATTCATTCAATTATTTTTGGACCCACATCTGTTCCTAGTTGGGGTGGGCATCGCTATCTTATTACGTTCACTGATGATTTTACAAGAAAAACATTTTGTTATCTAATGAAAAACAAACATGAAGCCTTTGATAAATTCAAAGAGTTCAAGCAATTAGTTGAAAATCAAGTAAGTGAAAAAATTAAGATATTTAGAAGTGACAATGGAGGGGAATATATAAATTTTAGATTCAATAAATTTCTAAAAGAAAATGGAATTATTCATCAACGATCAACACCACATACCCCAAGTCAAAATGGAACTTCTGAAAGAGTCAATAGGTCCATTATTGAGAGAGCAAGAACCATGTTGCAGGATTCCAGTTTAGATAGAAAATATTGGGGCGAAGCTGTTAATACTGCTGTGCATCTGAAGAATAGAAGCCCTACAAAAGCTTTTCAAGGAATGACTCCAGAAGAAGCTTGGACAGGTAGAAAAGTAAATCTGAGATATTTAAAAGTCTTTGGATGTAAAGCCATGAGATTAATCACCAGTGCAAATAGGGGTAAACTAGATGCAAAAAGCGAAGAATGCATCTTTGTTGGTTAAAGTGACCATTCTAAGGCTTACAGACTTATCAACCCGAAGAACCCAAGATGTGTTATTATTTCAAGGGATATCAAATTTCTTGAAAGCATTAGAGGTCTAAATAATAAACCTTTTGGTACATTATCAAATGAAGACTCGCCTAAAGAAGAGACTTCTGAAATTCCTACAATAATAATTGGAAATTCGATCCTGGAGGAGGTTGTTGAAGCACAACTTGAAAATCAAAATAACATGGAATTAGTTGGATTTGAGGCTCCTGAGAGTGATGAAGATACTCCAGTACTCAGAAGATCCCAAAAAAACCAGATCATGAGCTGTACTTGGCTCAATCAAATAATAACATTGCTGTCAGCTATGTTCCCAGTGAAGATATGACAGTGGACTTCCTTACAAAACCCTTAAATAAACTGCAACATGAAAAATGTGTAAAGTTAATTGGATTGGTGAATTGTAAATAAATATTGTCTGTGATAAATTAGATTTATGGGAGAGTGTTAGAAATAAATCAAATTTATATGATTGGTATATAAACTTGGTTGTAAAGATCATAAGATCGAGATGGCATTGTACCCCCTCCACTTTATGTACTTTGTTTCTTTGTTCTGTTTGTATGTAATGGCCGCCTGTAATGATGCTAGATGCTCTGTTTATCATTATAAATGAATAAACTTGTTTATGCCAAACTTGGCTTTGATATTTCATTATATTTATAACCCCAACACATACATCCAATGAAAATTTGGAGAACCTTCCTTTCTTCTGAGGTGTGATTTAGGGGATCTTGGCTTCTTTTCCTTTAATTGGAAGAAAAAGGATGTAAAATTATTTTTGAAGAATCTAGTGTAAAAATTATTTCTGAGGATAAAATTTTAAAAGGTTAACTATTTGGACATTAATATGTTATTAAGTTAAAATTGTTATTGTGAAATGCTAAAGTTTCGACTGTGAACAATGAATCAATGCACCGCAGAATGAGGCATTCTTCTAAATTTAAAGTTATATGTTTGAAAGAAATATGCATTAAAGGAAAACAGGCCAAGATCCCCTATAATCACACCTCAGAAGAAAGGAAGATCTCTTGAGTTCTCCAAATTGTTTCATCGGATATATGTGGAAAGATATCACCTCAAACTTATAATGGCTATAATTACTTTGTCACTTTTATTGATTGTTATTTTTGTTATACTTATTTACTCAGAAATAAGTCTGAAATTTTTCAAAAATTTAAATTGTTCAAGTCTATGGCAGAACTTAAATTTGGAGCATCAATAGAATACTTACGTTGTGATAGAGGTGGAGAATATGTATCTAATGAATTCAGAAGGTATGAGGATAAGTTACACTGTGCTTAGGAATTCTACATAAAACAAAAAGAATGAATTAAACCTTATGAATCATAAGAAGCAAAATACCTTCTAGTTGACAGATATTTTGAAAAAATAATGTGGAGGCAATTATGACAGTACCTTCTCTACCAAATGATGTAACACCTGCTGAAAGGTGGTATGATTTCAAACCCATTTTAGATAAAATATAAATATTTGATTGTCCAGCTTATTCATTAATTCATGAAAAATAGAGCAATGGAAAATTTAGCAAGCATTCCAAGAGATTATTTATGGCAGACCACTATGATAATGGTTATAAATTGTTAAATCAACATAAGAGGAAAATAGAATTTGCTAGGAATACTATATTTGATGAGTTTAGAACAACTATTTTCACAAATGTGAGTCAATCTAATAACTCTGATATTGTTCAAATCCCTTCGGTGGACAAAGAAACCAAATATAAGGATTGTTGAAGACGAGGTGTTGAAAAAGAAAACCCTATTTCTGATGATGAAAATTTCCAAGGATTTCATCTGATAAGAATGATGGCACTGATCAGAATATCTCAAGAATCAGAAGGCAGCCAAAATGTTTAGAAGATATTGTAACTAATGTTGAATTCTACTTGGCAAAATGTCATGACTAACAAAAATACCCTCTATAAAACAAAAATTAGAAGTATATGAGTTAGTTTCTCGGGCGGTGGTTAGGTTTGCTGAGCAGTCTTGGGGTTTTGAGTGCTATGAAGTTTTAGAAACATTTAAAGACATTCCTTGAAAAATTATTGCTTCTCCCAAGATATTTTGAAAAGATAAAAACAGTTATCAATAAAGTTTAAAAAGAGAATTTTTATCCTAAAAAGATAATCAATGAAATGTGGTATATAATATAAATAATCAAGACAACAGTTAAAGTAAAAACGGAGTGAAAGAGACTTTAAAGCCAAGTAATAAAAATAGTTCTAAATAAAATTTAGATGGTAAAGATAAGAAAAATAAAATAGAAAAACCAAAACAAATGATAATTACAGATTTCAATACAAAAATAAATAATCAAGACTACAGTAATAGTAAAAACTATATGAAAGAAACTTTAAAGCCAAGAAATAAAAATAGTTCTAACAATTTAGATGGCAAAGATAAGAAAAAAAAACAAAAACAAAAGATAATAATAGATTTCAATATAAAAATAAAAAGTAAAAATGAAACAATGGATGTCACAACTGTAAGACAGAAAATGAAAGGTACGATAGAGGAATAAAATACTACAAAATGAATTATGTTCCAGGTTTATAGTAAAATATTAAAAAATCATTAATAGGTTATGACCATCAAAATATAAAACTTGGTCATTACATTAATAATAAATTAGAAAAATAATTGAACAACATGAAAGACAGAGTGAGTGGAATGGACAGACTAAATGTGCTATATAGGTTGAATTGTAATAATTGCAATTGAATATATGTAGATGAAATCTCTAAAAAACTATAAACCAGAATTAAGCAATACATAAGCAATTATAAAAATAATAAGAACAAAAGCCTTACAGCTTTATCACAATACAATAGTGAAAATAACCATAGCTTTGATCTTAAAAATCCTAAAACATTAGGAAAGGAAAAATATTTAAATGTCATCATTAATAAACTTAGTTTAAAATAATAATTTTCTAAATAATTATAAACAGAAAAATGTTAAAATATTGCATTTAATATTTTATTTAAAATTACAAAAAAAAGAAATAAGAAATGAAAAAGCGTAGGAAGATATACTCTTATATCATATCTCTGTATCAGCAAATAATAATAAATACTAGATTGTTGCAAATGTCCTTGCAAATGAACACAACCCTTACTTCCAACTCTCATAATTATCCTATAAGAATTTTTTTGTTCCTACTATTTATGTAAATGTTTACTTTGACTTCTTCTTTCGCTTCTCCCTTTTGTGCCTCTCAACGTAGGGGAGTGCATAGCCATGAACTCCACTCCTCTCTGTTCCTCGTCCGACGAAGATCCTTGCCTCCTCGCCTCTTCCTCTGCAGATTCATGGAATGAGCATTTTCCTTCTGGGTCCACTGGATACATATCATCCCCATCCAATTGCTTATAGTAATGCTTACACCAGACCTCCGGAATGGCTTCATCCTCCGACTTCATCTTCCCATGCTCATTCTTCACATTTCTTATACCTTTGCTTTTGCGTCCTCTTAGAGATTTAATTTTCCAGAATTGCTTAATGTTCTCCACATGATCCTGGTTCAGTTTCTCTCTGAATCCCATTGTTATGATTTTTGTTTTGCTCTTCTCACAGCTTCCTTTGCCTTGTTTCATGCCACCCCATATATCCGCCATTTATCTGGTGATTTGTTTTGCCAGTAGTCCTTCCAAGCAGTTTTATTTTCCTTGACCTGTACCCTCAGCTCTTCACTCCACTATGAGGCTCACTTGCCCTTTGTATACATCCTCTTTATCCCACAAACTAGAGAAGCTGCCTGCATGATATTACCTTTTATAGAATTCCACAGCTCATCTAAACTTGTCTCTGCATCCACTTCTTGGAGCCTTTTCCTCAATTATTCTTCATATTCACCTCTCTTTTGGGGTCCTCCAGCTTCTTTACCTCTATCCTCGCAATATAAATGCTCTTTTTTGAGTCGTTTGTGGGGGCATACACTTGGATTAGAGCCTATTCTCGGATCTGCAGATTTATACTTGCCATGATTATGCGAGTGCTTACTGGTTCCCATTATCCAACCTTCTTTAATAGTTCATCTTTCATGATGATGCCAACACCTTCCATTGCTCTGTGTCCTGGGAGGACTCCTGAATAGACTAGACTATGTCCTCCCAGGGTTTACCTCGGCTACTGGGCGGGTCCACAGGTGGCGGATAGTGGAACAACCTGTAGATATTCAGGTTAACTGCGAATAAAGGTTAACACAAATAAGCAGCCCCAGACCAGAGGTTAAGAGAGGATAACTCCTACAGAAAAGCAAAGAGTGATCTGGACTCTAAGCTATTGTGGAAGCAACCAGGCTCGGGAACGAAAACACCTAAGCAAAATGGCCTGGCCCTCCAGGTTGGGGGTTGAGTACAGGGCTAACAACCCTACCTTGGAAAAGAAACATTGTTGCAAAACCTAGGAACAATAATAAACCGGATGAAAAACCAGGCTAGGGTGAATGGAAATTGGATACGGACCTAAAAATTGCTACATGGAATATAAGGATGATGCTACAGCCAGGAAAAATGGTAGAAGTGGCAGAACAAATTATAAAATTCAAAATAGATGTAGTTACGCTGCAGGAAATAGATGGAGAAGCAAAGGAAGATTGTCTAAACAAGAGTATTCTCTACTGTACAGTGGAGCAAGAGAAAGAACAGGCAGGAATGGGACGGAATTTATAATTTCAAAGCGATTGAGAAATACTCTTTTATTATTCGAGCATATTAGTGATAGACTATGTAATCTACGGCTAAAAGGCAAATTTAGAAATATCACAATTATATCTGCCTATGCTCCCACAGAGGATAGTAATGATGAGGAAAAGATGGAATTCTATCAAAAACTCAAAAGAGTTTACCAGATTATCTCACATTATGATATAAAAATGGTATAGGGAGATTTCAATGCCCAAATTGGGAAAGAGGATTTTATTAAAACTGTAGCTGGTACTCAATCGCTGCATAATTTAACAAACAAGAATGGTGAATTCCTATGTCAATATGCAGAATCAAACAAAATGATAACAAAGAGCACATACTGCCCTCATAAGGACATCCATAAGGGGACTTGGAAGAGAAAAGAAATAGATTAGGATAAAAAACGTAATGATCAAATCAGCGGAGGAGGTAGTTGGTGTTCAGGATAGGAGTAGAGAAGAGTGGTTTCATGATGAATGTTTGGAAATACTAATGAAAAGAAACACCCTCCGATTAGCGATGATGCAACGTTCCACTAAACAAAGTGTGGCAGCTTATCAAGCAAGCCGTAGGGATGCTAAAAAACTTATACGTATGAAGAAAAGAGAGTACATGAAAAAGAAAATAGAAAAAATTGAGGAATAACATACAAATAATGAATCCAGAAAATTCTACGGAGCTATAAGGCATATAAGTCGCGGCTTTCAACCAAAAGTGGACATCTGCAGACAGGAATGGCAACATAATCCAAGGGAAAAACCTGGTGATCGACAGATGGGCCGAGCATTCTGGCGAATTACTTAACAAGAATAAAAAGGAAGAAATTAATGCTGGAGTATTATTACCGAACGATAATGACATCGAGCCACCTGATATGGATGACATAACTGAAGCAATTCAGAATTTAAAAAATAATAAAGCATCAGCTGAAGATTTATTAATTGCTAAGTTCTTCAAAAGCAGTAGCAAGAATATGCTCACACACCTATATAATTTGGTCTTTGACATATGGATGAAAGAAAGAATGCCCCAAGAGTGGGGAACTAGTTTGATTTGCCCCATCTCAAAAAAGGAGATAAATTACAATGTAAAAATTACAGAGAAACATCACTCTTAGTTGTAGCATACAAAATACTCACGAATATTATCTCAAAGAAATTTAATTTCTTTGCTGAAAGCATTCTAGGAGAATATCAGTGCGGGTTCCGGTAAGGAAAAGGAACAGTCAATTAAATTTTTACAATGAAGCAAATGTTAGAGAAATGTTGGGAGTATAAAACTACCCTTCATATTCTTTTCATCGACTATCGCCAAGCTTTCGACAGCATTAATAGGACCAATTTAATTAGAGCACTAATAAAATATAACATACCAAAAAAGTTAATAAGATTGATATAGATGACTCTAAGCAATAGCAATGCCAGAGTGGTAAGATAAGTCGTTCATTTTCAATATCAACCGGTGTAAGGCAGGGAGATGTCTTGTCCGCCACTCTGTTCAATCTAGCATTACATAAAATAGTAAATAGTATAAACACACAAGGAAATATATGTGCATATGCAGACGATATAGGTCTTGTTGCTAGAAGTGTTCAAATACTTAGTGAAATTTTCAATAACCTCAGTACTGAGAGTAAGAATATGGGCCTTGAAATAAATGATTTGAAAACCAAGTATAAGTGCATTGCTCCAGATAATTTGAGTTTTACCCATAATGTTTTTGAAAACGTTAATGCCTTTACCTACCTGGATTCAGAATTAAATAATGAAAATAAAATGATAACAGAAGTGCAAAAAAGAATTTTAGCCCATAACCGTGCAGTATTTGCAAACTTTAAGTTTTTTAAATCATCATTGCTGTCAAGGAAAACAAAAGTAAGGTTATACATAACTTTAATTAGACCTATTCTTGCATATGCTGCTGAAAAGTGGACATTTTCTACCACTATCGCAAATGCATTAAGAGTCTTCGAGAGGAAAATACTAAGGGAAATATTTGGCTCCTTCTTTGATGAAGTAATTCAAGAATGGAGTATAAGAACAAATAATGAGCTCTGCGACTTATACAATAATACCGAAATTGTGAACTTTATAAAATTCCGCTGAATCGAATGGTTGGGTCACGTTCTACGAAGGCCGGCTGATAGAATGCCAAAAAAGATGCTCCAAAGCAGAATTTATGGGACCAGAAGAAGAGAAAGACCTAGGAGAAGATGGATGGATGATGTGGAGGATGACATCAAACGATTGGGAGTAACAAACTGGAAGGAAAAGACTAAGGATAGGATAGCTGGATGACTATTGTTCAGGAAGCCAAGGCCAACCCCGGGCCATAGAGCTACGCAGTAAGTAAGTAAGTATGTCCTCTAACCATCTTAACCTCACCAGAGCCTTTACTTTTCACCTCACTCAACCCAAGAATATCCAGGTTGTATGTCATCATTTCATCAAAAATTTTCCACTTCTTTGCCAGTGAGTGATCTCACATTCCAGGTGCCTTAGTCATGTATCCTTGCCAGGTCGTTTCCTTCTATTCAGTCCAATTCTGAGGCTATTTAGTTTCTTTGAATCAATTATACTCCCAGGCGGGTGATTGGTCCAGATTGAGAAGCCCTGTTACCTCGGGACAACAGCTTCCTAGCTTGAATCAGGTGCTAGCGTCCTTAGATAGGTTGACTTCACTATGGCTAAGGAGCCCCATCTGCCCCTCGCAGTTCATCGACTTTTCTGATGGTCTCCAAACCCGGCTGATGATGTCCTGTCATGGACCTAACCGACTCCTACCATCTTCGGCTCCATGCCAGTGCTGGTGCAACTGCTGCCACACACGAGGAATGTTTATCGATCTCCCAGTCTATACCCGCTGTGTTCTGTCAATAACAGGGCCATCTCAAGCTGGATGTGGCTCTTCACCACATAGGGACAGTCTTGGGTTTATAGCGTCCTTAAGACCTCCCCATTTTGGTTCGCAGGCCTTTCAGCTACTCCCCTGGTGCAAAAGGAGGACCAATCTACAGGTCAACCCTGGAGAAAGTGCTACCTCCCTCTGCTCCTTGACCCGTTTACTTTGACTAATCTTTTAATTCTATGTGACTTGAGTTGGCTTTATGGGGAATTTACATTTTTAAAACGTACTTGCAATGCCAGAAGAAAAAATCGTGGTTCGCGGTGTTTTGAGAGATTGCGCCATAGAAGGAAAGTTAATAATCCATCAAAATACTGCCCCACAATCCAGATCAGGTCACCCATTGGTCGCTGATGATGACGTTCTTCTTGAATGTGTGAACCAGGATCCCACTACTCGTGATTTATCTGGTTCTGGTTTGACCAAGGAAAAATCATCAAAAAGGAGTAAACGTTTTGCCTCATCCAGTATATAGCCTAGATATTGCACCATCAGATAATGGTTTGTTTAGATCAACGGCTCATTTTTTAAAAGGTTGGATCTTTGATAATTACGAGGACCTAAAAATTGGATGTGAAGAGTTCTTTGCCTCAAAACCAAAGGAGTTTACTGCCATCAAACCCAATTACTGGCAGAAAGATGGGTGAAAGTAGTTGAAAACAATGGACTTTACTTTGAAGAGTAGTATTCAATAATGTTTAAAATATGTAATCTGAAATAAAGCTATACTAATGCACAAGGACTTTTGTAACAACCTAGTTGAATATTAATATAATGGTTAATACTACAGCAGTTTGGTACTTATTGTAAATATGTATTGCACACTCCTTGCAATAATTTTAAATTAAATATAATACAGTTTTTAAAGAACAGAAAAATTTAATTATGGATAAAATTAGACAATAGGAGATAGAGGACAGAAGAATATTAGATAATGGATGAGTCTGTATAGGATATAATTATGATGTTATGGTCTATGTAGTGACTTATGTGCAATTTAGTTAAGTGAATATTTTTAATTGTTCAGTTTGTGTTTGTTATTTGTAGAAGAGCATCTTGAGAATAGGGAAGTGCCCCGAAAGGTTGGATTAATGTTGGAATTAAGGAAAGGAATATTTGTTATATAATAGAAGAGTGTATTCCAATGATGCATAGTTAAAACTTGTCTTCTTCCCATTGAACTAGTTTTACATACTTGGATTATGAATTGATAAATCACACCAAGGTAATAACAATTAAATGAACAGAGTATTACCTATTGTGTAGTAATATAAATTTCCCATAAACCACAGATAATAGCATATCAAAGTTCTTTTTGTAAGTTCAAGTGTTGAGAAAAGTTTTGCGTAGTCCTTGAAGATAAAAAACACATTCTTCCAGCATGAATCAGATTGTCCCTGAATGTAAACCAAATAAAATGATAAACGACATTTATTGAAGAATGAAAACATGAGATTAAAAAAAAGATAAACAACACCTCAAAAACTGAATGGGTTGATCCATCAGGCTCATTAGCATCTAATTGTGCCATGTTTCCTATGATGTGTGATGCTTTTTCTAACTTTCCTGAAGTTATCAACCACCTTGGTGATTCTGGTATGAACCTGTCATAGAAAAGAATTATTGGATAAACACACAAATTATTAATAATAAAAGAGATAACCATGGTAGGAGGGGCAGACTCCCTACTGTATACTCCCTCCTTCTCTCCACATTTCTATAAATTGCTCATCATTGTGTGCCTTGTGACTAATGACTTAAAAAAAGCCAATGTTAGCAGAAAAAAAATTGGCGGCACCTTACCAAAATTGACGTCCAAAGATGGCGGACTACCGACTTTCACTTGTTTTTTGGTCACTATCATTCAGCGATTGGCTTAATTTCAACATAACTGACATTGTTTCAAAGCTGAATAATCGGAGAATCAAATGACAGAATAATAAACAAAAGTAATTGGCTTAGACACTATAAAACATCAGTAAAATCAATTTTTTCAAGTCGTTCACATGAAAGTTCAATAAGCAGTAAATTTCAAGTCACTAAATTTCAAGAGCAGTGGCAATTAAGCGCAAAAAATAACGAAATAGTCTTCAATTAAAACATATAGAGCACGTATTCTTCTTTAAAAACCAATAGTAGGGACATAAGCGCTATCAGTCTTCTTCCACACCCGTGAGCATTCATAAATGCAATAGTTAGCAGCTTGATCGACATTATTTATTATAGTTAATGGCATTTACGAGCTCATAGTGTAATACTTTAAGTGCCAATAACAATTATATTACATTTACCAGTTCTCGAAACAATGTGTTCCAACTAGCTCTAATTTGAGTAGTAATAGGCATCTGTATGCCAAATAGTCTTCGAAATATCTAACTTTACTGAAGATGTGACTCAGTCAAAATCATGGACAATTTATTTTTTGAAAAACTTTATCTCGAGAACTATTTGACGTAAGATGTCCATGACCCCTCACATTAGAACAAATTAAATGCACCATAAAGTAGTGTAATCATTATCTTCGTAGGAAGAACTGTTTCCATAATATTTTCTATATCAAATTCACATTACGGTTATTTCTTGTTTTTGGAGAAAAAAAAAATTTTAAAGACTTCATCTCGGGAACTATTAGACGTTATAGATGTCTATAACCACTAAAATTGGAGCTAGTTAAATGAGCCATAAACTAGTTTACAATGATTATCTTGATTATAATAATGACTCGGTGATATTTGCAAAATAAATTAACATAACGTGATATCTCGTATTTTTTTGTGCTTTTATAATATTTTTTTTTTAAACATTATCTCGAGAACTGGTAAATGTAACGAGCTCTATTACAGCTCAAATTTTATTTCCTTTATAAAAGGCCATTCAAATACTTTCCGCGTGGATGGTAGTTTTCAAAATACTGAGCATGGAATCAAAAATGAGCGAAAGTTTTACGTTTATCTTGAATAAAATATCGCTATTATTGAACATTACCTTCAATTGTAAAAAAAAGTATATATAAAAGAAAAAATATATATATAATTGTTATTGGCACTTAAATGATTGCACTGATATCAAGCGGTGCCCACGGGGGTGGTTACGACGCAAGCTGATTCGTAAAAATTCTTGGGAGGGACGAAAAGTGGCTTTTTGGGAGGGAGGGTTTCAGAGGGGGAGTGGTTGTTTGAAACAGATATAGAAAAAAAGTACACTAAAACTAAAATTTTACAAGTCCAACCAAACTAGGAGAGAAAAGGGAAAAGATTTGTTGTATACGAAAATGTTGGTTCATTTTAGTTTTTTGGGTCTCTGAACTTGAATCCGATGTTTTCTGACAGATATTTTGCCAGGAACCTCGGTTCTCCATCTACGAGTATATCTTTGAAACTATTGTTTTATTCAAACAAGACCATTCTCTACCAAATTAAAGTAGGCAAAATGTTTTACACTTTATGTCCAAAAAATAAATATTTATAACAACCATTAAGCCGCTAAGCCCACTGAAAATGAGGCCAAATTCCCAAATAGTGGCAACTCGATTTAAGACTCTTCACGTCCGATTTCCATAAAACGCTACTTCTGACCATACGTGATGTTAAATTTCATGGAATAAGAATAAAAATACATGAAATTCATATTAATATTTGATGTATCTGGAAAAGCAGTGATCCAACAAATTTCTCTTCTTTACCTGTTCGTTGTAGGATTTCAGTAAAAAAAATGTCAACTAGAAAGCGACAACGTTCATCATACTCTCCACACTGTTAACAACCAAACTTTTAATAAGCATATCATGTGGTTATCATGCTATATGTGGCTATAAGACAATTTCGTCCTCTTCGATAAATATAAATGAATGTTTCTGAAAACACTTTCCAAAAATTTATAAAGAGCTAAACTTTGCTCCTTAAAGATTCAAAACCTCGACTATTCGCCTCTGATTATCGAAAATATAACGAGCTGAATTCTGCCCCATAAATCCTTAAATCAAATCATCCTATTATTAAAAATTCCCTTGAAACGGGTGACATTAAAACTAAAAATTCTGCTCTAGAAATATTGAGAACACGTAAATCTTGGTCCGTTTTTCAACAATTTTCTTGCAAAAAAGCGTCATTGTAACCAGCCGAATCCTTTTTCAAAAAGCGAACATTTTCATCCGATTTTTTTTTTTTTTTTTTTCCAGGAATCGACAAAACACATGGTATTCTTATCCGACTTCAAAAATATTCTTGAAATATTTTAGCGGTGATATTATAATTAGTCAAATTCTGCTCTAAAAAGCATACTCAAATTTGCGTCCGAATAAAGCCGATTATTCATATTTCAGATATGTCAGCTGTATGTCTTTAGGACCGACCTAAACAAATTCCTGCGGATGCTCTAGTATATGATTGCAGTGAAAGGACTGCAAACATTCAAAGAGGGTGAATCAAATCAGATTCATATCGTATAAGAGGTCAGCGTTCAGAGCCTCATCCAAAGTAGCAGATCAACCCCCTTCAACAGCTGTAGCCACTCAGCACAGTTTTAGAGTACACAACGAGGTTCAGCAATGTATAGTGGTGGAGAAACGTGTGGAAGGTTGTGGTTGGGAGGAACCAGAAATGATCTTGAACCAATCACCACTGATTTCTCGGTATCGCTGAAGCTGGTGACGTGCAGATGCACCAAAACCTGCTCAAGAAATGTAGGCCTTGGTTCTTGGAGAAATGTGTTGGTGGACAGAGAAGAACACGTTATCGTCAACAAGGACCTTCAGGCGAAACTGGGTTTTGACTTCTCTGGCCTTCAGTCTGATAATCCAGATCAACAACCCTGTGAGGAGGAAGACCCTTGTGGGAGGAGCATAAGCCGGGAGGTTACACTAAAGGATGGGAAAGCATTTTTCCTTTACAAAACTTTAGACAGTTACATTGTCAAATATATATTTACCCCTACGCCCCAAATGCGGCTTTCCGGAGACAGCTGAACATGTGATCTCGACCTCCATCGTATTTCAAGCATTAATGACAAAGTTGATAAGAGCCGCGCGAATCTACGTCCTTACCGAGAAAGAATTTCCCGCGGTTTAAGGAATTCATTTATGGCGGGAAGGCGATGGTAGGACTACTTCACTACAATCCAGGTAATAGATATAGCTGACTGTCAGAAGATGGAGACCGCCCTGTATGGAAGAGAAGAAATCACGTTTAAATGATCGGAAAATTGAAAACAATGCTACATGGATTGCTGCCAAATCCCGTAAAGCCATAAAGGCGAGGTTGGATTGAAAATAAATTTAAAAAAAGTACATTGCCAAATTAACGATCTTGAATATTTTTTTTTTTTACATTTTTATTCGCTTAAAATTCTTTTGATAACGTGCATAATTCGTTAGTTGATTCTTATTTCAATTACAAATGTACGGGTGCATGTTCACTAAAAGGCTCTTCCTTATGTTGTTTACCTCTAATATTATTTTTTTCAAATCTTGTTCGTGACTACCAGTATCGGAAATAACCCACTAATTCCATCCTTATTTATTCCTTCTGTTCTGGATATACAACAGATGACTCTGTGAAGCACCCGAGTATGATGAAGGACGGGCCAGGGAATTTCAACTCACTACTTTAACTGACAATTTAACTTTTTTCAAACAAAATATTTTACAAACAAAACCCTATAAATATAAGTGAGGGTATGAACTGCAAAACTCCTTACTTCCATTTTTTCACATTGTGATGTAGGTAAGTAGTTCTGCATTCAAACGGTTGCTGGATGTAGAGAGGTTTGTAACTATTGATTTTTAAACTTAAGAAAATAAAGTAAGCGATCAGTTCAGATATTTCACTCAGTGCGTAATAATAGCCATTCCTATCTCGATTTTTATAAAAAATGGAAATAGAGAGTTTTGCACACCCTCAATTTTATTTTTATCATTGGTCTTCATATTTTTCATCATTTCCCCTTTCACTTTGATTTTAAACACTTGCTTCGAAACACGCTACAAGCACAATGTACATAGGTAATGTGTACTTTTCATAAATTTAATGTGTATTTAATAAAGTTTAAAAGTATTTATGGTCAAAAGTAGGGTGACCATTTAATAGTTTTTTTTATGGAAATCAGACGTAAAGAGCTATAAATCGCTTTTTGCCACTTTTTTATACTTCTACAGCGCGCTCTAGCGGCTGACCGGTTGATCGTAAAGACTTTGGACTCAAAAAAAAAAGAACTTGGAAAGACTTTGGAAAAAAAAAAGACTTTGGAAAGACTATGGACGCAAAATGTAGGCTTTTTTCTTATTTTAATCTCGTAAAAGGTGGTCTTCTCGGAAAAACTAACAGATTCCAAGATAATGGCCAAAAAAATTATGAAGTATTTTGTAACAAAAACAAGGTTCCGATCCAAAGTTCTGTCAGCAAAGCTCAGATACGTATTCAGCGACGCAAAAAACTGGAGTGAACCAAAATTTACAACAGTAAAACTTTCCTCTATTTTTCCACATATTTTGTTATAAAATAAAAATGAAAATAATGTAATATGTTCATAAATAATAATAATAAGGGATTCACATTAAAGAACAGTAGCGGTAGGTTTGGAGGAGGGAGAGGAGTGCGTCTTCGACTAAGGGGAGGTGCGTCGTTGACTAGGGGGAAGGAAGGGAGGGGGAGGAGGGCACCTCTGCTGATAAGAGCTCTATTCACTGATGAGGAAGAAGACAGGAAGTGCTTATTTCTGTACCGCTTCTCCGCTAATTAAGGGCATTTTCTAAGGAACCATTTCGAAAATTTTAAAAAGCGACAATTGGTTTTTCAAGAAGAATAACTGCTCTACATGTTTTAATTGAAGGCTATTTCGTTCGAGGTTAAAATTTAAATTTGGCGTCTTGGGTCACGTTGCTGGATCACGTGATTAAAAAGGGATGTAGCCCGATAGTTAAAGTTAGGTCGAGGTAAGCCTATTAGTTAAGCTTAGATCGAAGTTTAAATTAGAATCTCTCGCAATGATCACGTGGTCACGTCCTCTATAGTCAGAGGTCCTCACTACTGATTTCTGATTGGCTGCTCCTATCGGTGCGCCAGCTCCCTTAATTCTCATCAACTTGACAGTTCACTGAAATGGCGTTTACAAGTGACAGTTACTAGTAATTATCAAGATGTCGCATTTCTGCACTTCCGTTACGATAAAAATCAATGCGCCAAAAGAAGTATAACTTCAAAAAAATCTTATTGAACCAATATTAGCGTATGATACGGCAAAGAATTTTTATTGAACTTTACCCCTAAAGTGGCAGAGAAGTCGTGTGTGTGGGCACAGCAGATGTTTTGATTACTGTTATCAAAGTTTGTTTACTGTTATAAAAAACTTAAATGGCTTCAATAAATAATAAAATAATTATGAAAGCATAAAAAATGTTTATCTACAGAATAAGATAATAAAAGTTAATAAATAAATAAATATGCATAACCTAGCATTAATTTTTGTATATTTAAACATAAAATACAAATAATTTTATTTTAAAAAATTGTAAATAAGCAAAATATAAATAAAACTAAATTAAAATTCATTATTCAGTGATAATTAGATTTCGAAACTAAAGATTTCATTTTTTACAATTAATCTTTCATATTTAAATTTAATTAATTCAGCTGACGATAATTAACTTAATGAGCATTAGAACCGTAAATTACAAAAACAATTTATTAAATTAATTTAAATAATTATGAGATAAACTCTAAAATAAACAAAACAATCGGTACCAGCAATGGATGAGGAGCGCAAACATCGGGACAGAGATTGCTAATTGAAGTTGTCTCCAGTCATTGGTCAAATAAGCAGCTAGTGAAAGAAAAATAAGTCCAATTGAAAAAGCAAGATTAAATATATTTCCAGCATATGCTCTGTAGTTCTTCACTGTTACTTCCATTACTGCAAAACAATTGGTTAATGAGAACAAGATAGTATCTATATTCAAAATAAAATTATTATTGTGGTTCAAAACTTAGCATTTTCAATTAATTTACAAATTACAAACATCATAAATAAATATATATACATAGATCCAATAGAGCTTATTGAATATTGGCCATGTTTAGGGATATAAAAAAAATTATATATATATATATATATATATATATATATATATATATATATATTATCCCATATTCAATAAGTTATATTGCTTACATAAATGAATATCATTTAAATGGCTTATTTTAATTAAAATCCTATAATAGTTATTATTAAATATAAAAACTTACTTAATTAATTGATTATACAGTTAAAAGTTATTTATGTTATGATTACAGCATTAAATGAGTAGAGGAATTTTAGTAAGCCTGAAAGCTCAAAAGAATGAATAAGTATTTGTACTATTTCGAGATGTTATAGAGTTTGACATTAATTTCAAAGACGAAAAGGAATCGGAGGATCATATGAATCGAGTGAAATTCTAAAAATCAATAAATAAATAAGATGGAATTGAAATTGTAAGTGGGTACGTAAGAGGACTGCAAATTATCTTATGATGTGTTACTTGACTTTTTGAGAAAATTGGCTGTTGAAGCCAATAAACCCGTTTAATATCGCACCTCCAAAATCCTCCATTAAACTGCAGTATAATTTGGAAATTAAATAAAACGTGATTTGCAGTTAAAGAGCTATTAAGAGTGAAAGTTAAATAAAAGTGGTCACGAATGTGTTTTGGAGAAGTTGACATGAGAATACTGAAAGGCTTTTATACATACACGCTGGAGATTTTTTGCCAGAGCTCTGACGTTAGAGCTGCCAGAGACATGTGAGCACTTGCCAGAGTTTATGACAGAGTGCTCTGCTGACAGAGTTGGCGAAGTTTTTGGTTTATTATTTTCAATAATAAACCTTTGTAATCGACCAAGAAAATTTTTTTTGTAAACCCTTTTTCCTCAAAATTTGAGGTGTTACGTTACAAAATACGTATAATCCATTCACGACTTTTCTCCTAGACTACTGGACCGATTTTCTTGAGATTCGGCACCCCAGAATGATCCTTAGAACTCGACATTACCATCCCTCTGTTTGCTTCAAAATGGCGGCCGATTAGAGATCTTATAAGCCCCATAACTCGGCCAATTATATAGATAGAGGGAAAATGTAGTGTTTTGAAATCAGTATAACAAGACATAAAAAAATAGCTGATGAAATTCCCTACAAAAGGAAAAAAAAACATTTAACACTCCCAGTTCGGCACTCTCACGGCGAACATCTTGGGACAAGCTTCAAATTTATTTTCCTTTGGTGTGTACTGCTTAATTTCTTTAAATTGGACAAAGCATATATTTTTGAAATATTACTATTAATATGTATTGATATTGGACAATATTATCATTAGAGAATTTAAACAGACCAGGTGCGAACAAAAGAAATAAGGGACGAGCAGGTAGAGAAGGGTAACTGATAGGCGATGACAGATGTTACCACATAAGTGATAAGGGATAAGTTAATTTAAAAACCCTACCGAGAAGTTAACATTGTAACAATGCCAAAAGCTGGAACATCTAATCAATTTAAGAACTGGTCCCCTTAGGCTTGGCTGGCCTCGAGGAAAAAGTGGAAAAGGTATGATTAAATTATACTAGTTGGATAATGGTTCGCAGATACCGGCTGTCAGGACAAGGGGTGGAGCCATCCGATGAAATCCTAGAATTTCCTCCCTCTATAAAACTAGTCGGCCAATGAACATCGTTTTCGACCCCCTCTTAGGCAAAATAAGAGAGAAAGGGGGAAAGAAGCAAAGAGGTGAAAAGGATATACTTCTAAACTGACCGAGGAGGAGGCAGGACGCAGGATGCAGAGAAACCCGAGGGAGAGATGCTGAGGAACCATCAACAACAACTAGTACAGATAAGAGATTTATGTTAAAACAATTAATGGCTAAGTCTAGGCTGAATCATTCTATGGTTAACTTTATATTGTAATAGTTTGTTATTTTAATTTTGAAGAATAAAGATAAGTGTTAGCAAGGAGGTAGTTCTTTATTAACCATGCCCATATTTAATTTGAATCTATTTCATTAAGATAGCAGTAACGTTGAATAACATTAGTATTAAACTTAAAAGGAGGAACATTATCTTGGTTAATTATTAAATAATGGTAACCACAAACCAGACCCTTGGAAAGGTATCCAATTTAGAGGACAAGGTAAGAAAATCAAAAGTATTCATAAGCTTATTTAATTTTGGGATAATCATCCTCAATGATTGCCCAATGGCATCCCTATATATATAGACTAATGTATTAGCAGCTAGATAGATATCAAGCGCAACTCGAAACTAGAAACATAGCACTATTTTGAAAAAAAAATCATTGTGTAATAATTTGCAGCGTTTTAATATAGCGTATAAATACTCTAAAATCTTCTTGGCAATCCACTTGTTTCATATTTATTACTCTGCCACTCTGGTTGAACGTGATGTCAGAGTAAATTCACTATTGCGAATTTTATTTTTATTTTTGTTATTTTCATATTTATTTTGATATTTACTTTTTATTGATTGAGCTTTGTGTTTGAAGTTAAATTTTGTTGTTTTTTCACTTAAATTTAGTTTTTTCTTAAATTTCAGTTGTATTTTATTCAAATTTCGTTTTTTGTAATGTCGACTTTTGACGTACGTATGCAAGTTTTCTATTATATAGATACTTATATAAAATGATGGTTATAGTACACACACACACACACACACACACACAGTGCCCAAAGTAGCAGTACATAACTGTATGTATTAGGCCAAATCCACAAGATCAAATAAATGTTGACCAGAGATAGCGCAACACACTTCAACAGCCTAAAAATGTCATAAATAGTGCATCACTCCAAAACAGTGCAACATATTCTGTGACCAGTGGTGTACCCTGGGGAGAGGATAAGTGCGACAAATCTTTCCCCCCGAAATTTTTGAAAAATATGATGTTAATATAAGTTTTGTATTTTGAGTAATAATTTTTAATCTAATTTTCATTCTCATTCTTAAAACTTAAGCTCTATTGGCGATTATAGACACTTAATGATTAATTGCCTTCTCATTAAATCCGTCTTCTGAAAAAAAATTCTGCATACGCTCCTGTCTGTGACAATACGATGCACTGTATCTACTGCAAACATACTGTATTCACTATTTCTCAGATCCAAGATAATTTGTTTATTATTTCTAATCAGTATTAGTTATTGTAAAAATTAACCCATATATTGTAATAAAGTTTAATAAAAACATCATTACTAGGATTATAACTAATTCAAGGATTCCAATGCAAATATAATAAATATTTCTTTACTTGAAATTATTCTATTGAACTAAAATTATTCTTATAATTTATGAATACTTACAGATTGTATAACCAGTGTCATAGGCTCCAGAACCAGCGACTCCTATCAACAGTCTAAATAATATGAACATTCCATAGCTATTTACGAAAGCAGCCGATGGGCCGACTATCATATACAGTATACAAGAGAATACATATGTTTTCTTCCTTCCAAACCTAAATAGCATTTTACAATATTAATGATTATAATATAATCGATATAGCCTAACACGTCAAGATGTATATCATTGTTAGGGAGTTATAAATAACAGATACGAAACTAGTATTTTGTCAGGGGTGTAAGCTCAATTTTAGCGTTCCCTTCATTCACCCTTCCTTCTCCTCCAATAAAAGTTGACGGTTTATAATGATATTTTAGATTATACCCTCTCCCCCATTTTGAAATAAATATCAACTCATTTTATTGACTTATTAAGGTCAAAACAACAAAAGCAGAAATAAATATATTTTACTACAGGTAAAAATAAAATTACGCTCGGAATTTTCCGCCCTCTAAATTCTTCGGCCGAAGGCCCCCTTTGCCTCTCCCTAGTTCCAGCCCTGTAAATAAAAATGGAACTCTTAAAAAGAAGTTTCCTATTTTGATATAAATTTCAATACTCATATGGTGAAAAATTATATCTGTTCCGTTCATGGGCTAATTTCATGGATAATTAGGAAAGGATAGAAGAAAACTAATAAGTGTGATAGAAGATGTGCTGGCAGAACAAAGGTATGCTTCCTTAAAACTCCTTTCTTAAAGAATAATTTGCAATTCTCTTTAAATAGTTTTGTTATTTTTGTGAACAAACACACTTCCATTAAATTATCTTTATTATTCTTCTACATTAATATTTTTTTACCCACGCACAACCAACGTTCCGAAATCTCCTGGGGTTTTCTTTCTTTTCTTCTAAAATACAATACAAAATCAGCACTATACATATTTTTCAATTATTGATGTAATTTCGAAACTTTGGTTGTGTATGGGTAAAAAAATATTAATGTAGAAAAATAATAAAGATAATTTAAGGGAAGTGTGTTTTTTCACAAAAATAACAAAACTATTTAATTTAGTAATGAAAATTTCAGTAAAGTAATTTTATAATATAAATTATCTTTAAGAAAAATTCTTGGAAATTATCCAACTCCCAATGCAGTCTAGAGAATATTTACAGGAGCATACCGATGACCAAGCAGTATAGTGGCCTGCTATGTCCCTATTAGGCAATGTATCAAATAAAAAAAAAACAGCAATAAATAAATAATCCATTAATATAAGACACACTATTAGATGCTAAAAAATATGATAGTTTCTAACCTGTCACTAATCAGGCCAAAGACCAAAGCTCCAAAAAATTTCCCTACTGCTATAGTACCTTGAGCTGTTGATCTGAGAGGCAAATCATCACAAACAAGATCCCACTGATATAAAATAAATAAATTAATACACTGTTTTAAATTATAAAAATGTTTATAAGTTGACTATAACATATTTTTTACAAACCTCACTGACTATTGTCTGATGAACTGTCTCTTCTTCATAAATGTAATTTTTACATTTTATCACATCTGGTTTTTGTCTGGCATTGCAGTTAGTTTGAGCTTCATCAAAATCCAAATCCTTCAGGAAAGAATAATTCCAGGCATAATAAAAACAACTTTGTTTTTCCAACCTACATATTTATCATAATATACATCATAATGCATTGAGATAGTGAAAATAATAATAGATTTTAGATAAGATTTAGAAAATATCTATTACCTACCTAGGACTGCTAATTTCTCTTATTTGCTCTTTTGTCCAGTTAGCCTCAACTAGCTCTGGAATATTGCAAAAGAAAGAAGGGTTTCCTCCAAGAAATACATATGAAGCCAATTGTGAAGAATTAAAAATAATTGGACTAGCCGTTAGAAACAATATCCAAGCTAACCAAAAATGGTTTTTACATTTTTTTTCTAAGGCATTTTCTAATGATGTTGGATCCATTTCACAGTTCTAAAATGAAAACTGATGTATAAGGTTACCTAACAGGGATAGAACATAAAATAAGATTAAATATTAAGGTGTAAGAAAGTATTCTATATTCTTAGTTCACTAAATATTTCAAAGTATTGGAGGTAAATGTGATCAAATGCAGTTTTGTGAAGATGAACAAGTTTTGTGTTGCTATCTACATGTGCCTGGACCAAATTTACGCTTCAATAATGACAAAACTTTTGTTGTAATTTTTTCAATAGTGAAATGTAAATATGGTTTAGGAACAGCTAGATAGCAGTAAACTTTTATCATCGCTAAAATGCAGTTGATCACTTTTTCCTCCAATGCGTTTTTTTATGATATATGTTGTTATAATTAAATATGTGTTGACCGTTAATTATTGTTCTAAAAAACTTATTTCGCACAAATTTTATAATTGTGTTCATAAAATTTATTCAATTGCATTAAATATTCAAACAAACACCTATTTTACTTTATATTGACTTTCGTTATTATTTATCTTATAAGGAAACTTTATCAATCTAATGAAGAACTATGAGATTGAAATTTAATATTAAGATAACAAACTATTGCTGCCCAGCAAAGAATTATTGTATTCCAGACAAAAATTTCAATCCTAAATCTTATAAAATAATTCTTATTTTTAGATTGAGCAGTTTAAAACATTCATAAACGTTACTGTTACAACAAAAGGAGTATTAAAAGAAAATAATTAATTATTATTACATGAGGAGGGAGAGAGGGGGAGGGGAGCTAGTTGATTTAAGTATTACGTTTTTTTATTTTTGACATCCTTGTAAGAAGTAAAGTGTGGCGACTGGGCAGGGATAGTGATATCAGCGCCAGGGAGGTTATGGTTGTAACATGGGTTTGCCAATGTATATAAAATTAATTATTTCATTTTTCGTTTTTCCGCTAAACATTATCAATTAACTAATTTTCTTATTGCAAATTTCAATAGTCAAATTTTCTTGCGTGTTCATTGGCAAGCCTATTAATTACCTCCCTGAAAAAGTTGTTCTCGTGAGAGTTCTCTCATGTGTGTGTATTGTTGTCCGATAATTTTTTATTCTGCTATGGTACACTTCTTATTTACCAATTGTTTTGGGAAATAAAAGTACTGATTTAAATTATTATCAATTACTTAGTGTACATCGTACCCCGACCACCAATTACACTAAAGTGGTGACCCCGACGTGATCGGTGAGTACAATTGTTAGCATATTTTTTTTGTACGCTAAGGACTATAAGTGAAGATGCCCCTTGGCAATAAATTCGATTTATTGACACTCGATGGAGCCGATGAGGGCAAAGAGACGGGGCTTGCCCCCCAGGTGATCGAAGCTGCTTCGGCGGCCACAGTTGCGGCCCGAATGCCCACATTTCGTAAGAGTGACCCGGAGATGATTTTCTTACAGTGCGAAATGGTTTTCGACCTGTACCGGGTCACTAATTCACTTACTAGATTTAGATACGTGGCCACGCAACTGGACAGAGAGCCGCTCAGAGATGTCATAGACCTGATCAGGCAACCTCCGGCGGAAAACCCCTACGAATTACTCAAGGCCAGGCTGATGGGGAGTTTCGGTGATTCCGAACATACTCGAATCAAGAAACTCCTCGAAGACCAACGTCTCGGGGACCGCCGCCCATCGCACTTTTTTGAGGGAACTGCAGTCTTTGGGACGTCTTGGTCTTGGGAACCACACTGCCTGGAGACCTATTAAAGTCAATCTGGCTACGGGGACTGCCAGATGGGATACAGGCAGCGCTAGCAGCTGCGGAGCCGGCCGACATGGTCAAACTCAGCACCATTGCTGACCGCATCGCCGAGATTCAGGGGTACCGAACCGGCGAAGTAGCTGCCATGCGGCCCTCCACCTCCAACGACAGAGAAGATAGACTTCTAGCGGCCCTGGAGAGATTGACCGATCGCGTTGCAGCTCTAGAAACCCGAGGAAGGTATGAGGGGAGGAACCGGCCACGAAGCCGTAGCAGAAGTAAGGGTCGCCGCTTATGTTACTACCACAACAGGTTTGGGAGTAAAGCGACGAACTGCAGCCAGCCGTGCGATTGGAAGCCCTCACCAGTTTCCAAGCCCTTGGGAAACTAGTCGCAGCGACAGACAAGGCGGACTCTGTCGCTCAGGTAATTAACCGCCGACTCTTTGTCACGGACAAGAAGTCCGGGCAAAGATATTTGGTGGATACAGGAGCCACCCTATCTGTGTTCCCGGTGAAGACGCCGACGAGAAGAATGAGCGAGGAATTCACGCTGTATGCAGCGAACGGCACCCCTATTCTGACCTACGGTAGCACACTGCTGAACGTAGACTTGGGGCTGCGGAGGAGCCTTCCCTGGCGTTTTGTCGTGGCAAAGGTGAGCTACCCCATTATCGGCGCGGATCTGCTATATCGCCATAACATATTAGTAGACCTCGTCGGATGCCAGTTGGTAGATGGCATCACTGGGCTAAAGACGCGCGGCAAGCTGGCCAGTCTAGTACTAGCAGTGTACCAATGTACCAGTACCAGTGTACTCCGTCCCAGCAGGAGAATGGTACACAGAGCTCCTGCGCAAGTACCCCAGCGTCACGAACCCGACCACGTTTACGAAGCAGCCCAAACACGACGTGCGGCACCACATAGAGACACGGGGAGCTCCAGTCGCAGCGAGAGCTCGGCGCCTTCCACCGGAAAGGTACATCGCCGCCAAGAGGGAATTTTCCCAGATGATGGAGGAAGGGATTTGCAGACCTTCAAACAGCCCTTGGGCTAGCCCTCTCCACATCGTGCAGAAGAAGGACGGTGGAATCAGACACTGCGGAGATTATCGTCAGCTAAACGCTAAGACAATTCCCGACAGGTATGCGGTTCCGAACTTGGCGGATTTCAACATCAATATGCATGGTAAGAAGATCTTCAGCAAGCTGGACCTCAACCGTGCATATTATCAAATTCCGGTGGCGGAGGAGGATATACCGAAGACAGCAGTCATAACTAACTCCCTTTGGTCTGTTCGAATTTATCCGGATGTGCTTTGGTCTCAGGAACGCCTCTCAGGCCTTTCAGAGTTTTCTCGACAGAGTTCTTCAAGGTCTGGAGTTTGCGTGGTGGCACCTGGACGACATCGTCATATGCTCCAGAGACGAAGAGGAACACCGAGCACATCTGGAGGAAGTACTGCGACGGCTGGATGACCAAGGGCTGACCATAAACTTGGCCAAATGTGTCTTCGGGCGTCCAGACGTCGAGTTTCTCGGATACCATGTGAACTCGGAGGGTGTCACCGCGCTGCCGACGAAAGTCGACGCCATCTCTACCTACCCACGACCTGGCACTGTCAAGGACCTCCGACGCTTTCTGGGTATGTTTAACTTCTACCGACGTTGCATACCCAGAGCGGCTGAGCTGCAAGGTCTCCTTAACAAGTACTTGGCTGGAGCGAAGAAGAATGATAGGTCGCCAATTCCTTGGACTGAAGATTCAAATCAGGCGTTCGAGTGCTGCAAGGCCGCCATCAAAGTGGCGGTAGTGATTGAACACCCCAAGCACGATGCAGATCTCGTGCTGGTCTGTGATGCGTCCAACACTGCTATGGGTGTTGTCTTGCAGCAGAAGGAGGTCAACGCCTGGCGGCCTCTGGGATTCTTCTCTAAGTCCCTCGCTCCAGCCCAGCAGAAATACGCCACATACAACCGAGAGCTGCTGGCGATCCATCGGGCCATCAAACACTTTCGAGGCCAACTGGAGGGGAGACACTTCGTCATCTGGACTGACCACAAGGCTCTGGAGTTTGCATTTTCGCAGAAGCCGGACACAGCGACGCCCTTGCGGATTCGGTTGGTTAACTTCATTAGCCAGTTCACAACCGATATCCGCCACGTAGCCGGGAATGACAACACGGTCGCCGACGCGCTGTCGAGAGTGGAGGATATTGACTGCACGGAAGACTTTGCTCGTCTAGCTGAGGAGCAAGCGAATGATTCGTCGATCCAGAAGATGCAGAAGAATCCTCGTCTCCAACTTCGCTGGATGACACCTCCTGGAAGCTCAGCAGCGGTCCTCTGCGAGACCTCCACTTCTCATGCGCGACCTTACGTTCCTGAATCCATGCGTCAGAACATCTTCAAGCGGCTACATGGGCTCAGTCATCCCGGCATACGAACCTCAAGACGCTTAGTTGCCCAGAGATTTTTTTGGCCGAGCATGAATGCCGACATCTCGAGGTGGGCTCGCTGTTGCATACCTTGCCAGCGCTCCAAAGTGGTTCGGCATACTATCACCCCTTCGGGTAATTTTGAGCCGAGCGGGCGGTTCGAGCACATCCATGTGGATATTATCGGACCTTTGCCACCCTCTAATGGACAGCGATACTGCCTCACGATGATCGACAGATGTACCCGTTGGCCTGAAGCGTGCCCATTGGAGGATATCACCAGTGCTGCGGTAGCCGAAGCAATAGTGGGCACGTGGATCTCTCGATATGGTACGCCTGCAAGGATTACCAGGGACGCCAGTTCGAGTCAGACCTTTTCACTAGTCTCACTAGTGTCCTTGGTATCCAGCGTTGTCGCACGACGGCGTACAGTCCAACGGGTGCATCGAGCGGTGGCATAGGTCCCTTAAGGCATCCCTCATGGCAGCACTCAACAATGATGGCTGGACGACTGTGCTGCCAACAGTTCTCTTGGGTCTCAGGTCGGCCGTTAGAGAGGAAATCGGGGCCAGCGCTGCTGAAATGACCTTCGGGCAACCTCTATGTCTCCCTGGTGAGTTCTTCGAGCCTTCCAGACGTCCTGAAGACACCGAGTCGACGTTGAAGTCTCTTCGCCAGGCCATGAAGGACCTTCGCCCAGCTCCTCACCGCAGCAGCACAGCCAAGACGTTCGTCGAGACTTAGGGCACTGCAGTCATGTGTTTCTGAGGGATGACCACGTCCGTAAGTCGCTTCTCCTCCCTACTCTGGCCCTTTTAAAGTCATCTCGAGGGAAGAGAAGACCTTCACTGTCCAGCTGCCTTCCGGTCGGAAGGTCATATCCATGGATCGACTGAAGCCGGCCCATCTCCTGGACAGCAACGGAGAAAGCACCGCCACCAGAGATCGACCCACTCCTACACCTGCCGCAGGACCTTCAGGCGACCATCCGAATGACCTCGACGCAGACCCTCCTACGTTGCAACCTGGTTACCGCACTCGCTCTGGTAGAGAGGTGAAGCCTAAGGTGCGGTTCTGTGCCGATGTCATTGGGGGGAGTGATGTGGCGACTGGGCAGTGATAGTGATATCAGCGCCAGGGACGTTATGGTTGTAAAATGGGTTTGCCAATGTATATAAAATTAATTATTTCATTTTTCGTTTTTCCGCTAAACATTATCAATTAACTAATTTTCTTATTGCAAATTTCAATAGTCAAATTTTCTTGCGTGTTCATTGGCAAGCCTATTAATTACCTCCCTGAAAAAGTTGTTCTCGTGAGAGTTCTCTCATCTGTGTGTATTGTTGTCCGATAATTTTTTATTCTGCTATGGTACACTTCTTATGCACCAATTGTTTTGGGAAATAAAAGTACTGATTTAAATTATTATCAATTACTTAGTGTACATCGTACCCCGACCACCAATTACACTAAAAAAGGAAGTATTGTAATCGCGAAAATTTTCGGTTTTCAGATTTCAACGGAAATATCCATTTTGACCATCCCTGAATATATTTTGACTAGTTTCGTCGTGACGTCTGTACGTACGTGCCTGTCTCGCATAACTCTAAAACGGTTAGCCGTAGATGTTTTATAACTAGGATTTTTGTAAGATCTAGTCACTACATGATCACCAGAAGTGTTACTTTACTTGAAGATCATAGTTGATTTCCATTAAAAATTATATCAAAATATAATGCAAAACTTTTTAAATTTGTTATTTATAATTTATATATTCATTTAAGTAACATAGTAGATTTAGGTCTAAATTGGGAAACCGGAAGCAGTACTTTACTTGAAGGTCATAATAAACTGTCATCAAAAATTAATGTAAAACATATTAAATTTGATAATTAAGACTTTTATACCAATATAAATAATATACTAGATTTGGGTTAAAATTGGTGAGCCGAAAGGAGTACTTTACTTGAACGTCATAATAAGCTTACATAAAAAATTATATTAAAATTAAATACAGAGCTCATATGATTCGGTAATAAAGATTACAAATGCGATTTTTTCCCCACGCTAATTAAACATTTTTATTACTTGTTTTAAGTGTTAAAATTTAGTGTAAAATACTTGTTTTCCTCCCCAATTGTGAGTTGAACAAGTCTGCAGCAGGAGAATCAGATATAAGCTAAGTGGGTTCTTCTGCTTAAAATGTCGAAACCATTCTAATACTTTATCCAGTGACATGTTCTAATATCATGGAGCACGAAGAAATCTCTTGGGAACTTGTCACCTACTGAAAGAAAACGGCATTTAATAACGGAATGAGACCTCTAGAAACAGGAGCTTGTGTGTGTCAATAGATGGATGTGGCGACGCCGGATGTCGTATTTACTGCAATCTTCGGAAACAAGTAACCAAATTCAGGATCACTTGTTGAGCCACAGATTTAAAGTTTATTAGGTATATTGTAATATATTTGTGATCAAGTAACCATGTGATGGAAATCATGTGTTGTCCACATCAGATATTTTCGAGTGGGATATTTTAAAATATGAAAAGTGAGTTAAGTAGTTATACATTTTGGTTAGAAAGTGTGCTTGTAAATTCTTATAAGCATCACTTTAATGTTTCTATGTCAAAGTATGCTAAGAAAACATTCAATAATTATTTTCAAGTAGATGTTTATTCAATCATTCCCTTTTTTCAATTTAGCGATACCTCTTCCTTTTTTTTTCTTCTAGTTGCACTACGGAAACGATCACTTTGCCCTTGGCGATCTATCTGCAGCATATGCTGTGGTCATCTCTGCAGTCATAGGTCTAAAATAACATCCTTCCAGTGCTATCTGGGTCTGGCCCTCTATGGTGATCTTGTATGTTTTTAAAGGGCTATTGCAATCTTCTAATTCCCGGTCCATTTTATTCTCCGCAACCTGACGAAGTTGGTGATACTCAAATCCTATTATTCAATTCGTACAACTCCGGAAGATTCACTTTTCTTGATCGATCCAAGAATACGTTTCAGGATCTTCCTCTCAAAGTTAACATATAGATCATATGTATCGATATTTTTTCCTCTATAAATGTTTCATATAACAAAGTTATATCAAAAGAATTTATAAAAATAAAAAAATCTTCATCCAATATGTTACTTAAACCGTTTATATTATATGACAGTATTTTGAAATCATTTTTTGAAGTAGGACTTTATAGTTGATATTCACAGTAATCATTTTCAGTATTTATTTTTAATGTATTATTTGGAAAATGATCGATGGAAAGTAATCATTTCAACCTACAATGCTACAGGTACCGCTTTGATAAAATATAAGACTAAAAAGTACTTTTAAGAATTATAAATTTCAAAAATTAATCGTTAGTTCAAAAGGTCAAATATTTACTTTGGTTAACAAGAGTTTCATTCAACTTAGAAAATGTTTTGCTCTCTTATTTTTGTCCATACTTAAAAGAAATACACAGACCTACAAGAGAACATTTTTTTTGGTGCCTCGGATTTTGGAACTGATTTTAGGTTTATTTGTGGCACTGAATCTAAATATGAAATCAGTTTTTATCTATCAGCTCTACTTTTTGAGATAAGTGTGTCCACTTCGTCACTGGGAATCCCATCCTTCATTTCAACGCTTCCACTAAATTTGAGGCCATTTTGTGAGTTTTAGCCATGCAGGACTGCCCTAGAAGCGACATTAAAATCATACTAGGGAATTTTAACGCAAAGATTGGTAAAGAAGAAATCTTCACTCCAACCATTGGAAAGCACAGAAAGCACATGCGAAACCAATGAGAACGGACGGTTGCTAATCAACTTCGCAGTATCAAAGGATATAGTAGTGGGCAGTCCTATGTTCCCGGTAAAGAGGATTCACAAAGGAACTTGGAGATCACCGGATGGAAACACTGTGAATCAAATAGACCATGACATCATCAGCAGAAGACTTATGATTAGCAGGTCTAATCTTATTATTACAAGATCCTACAGAGGGCCCAACATAGACACAGATCACTTCTCGATAGTTTCCCAAATTAGAGCTAGAATCTCTAATGTAAAAAAACTACAAGATACCGAGAAAGGTTACCACATCCAAACTGAAGGCCGGGGAGACAAGTCTTGCATACAAACAAAAATTGGATGAACTACTAAAAGCAACGTACCTGGAAGTTCTGTTCAGGGATGATGGAACAAATGTTCAAAGCTGGTCAGAAGAGCTGCTGAGGATACGCTGGGGGTAGAAGAGCGGGCAACAAGATCATGTTAGTTTGATGATGAGTGCGCCAGGATTACGGGTGTTAAGAACAAGGCATATAGAAATATGGTGCAGAAGAAACAAACACGATAGGCATTAGAAGAATATAGGGACAGAAGAAGACAAGAAAAGAAACTTCATCATCAGAAAAAGAAAGAATGGGAATGCAATCGACTGGAGGAAATAGAGGAGCTCAGGAACCTGAATGAGGTTAGAAACTTCTACCAGAATCTAAACAGCAGTAGGGCACCTTTCAAACCCAGGGTGAAGGTCTGTAAAAGAGAGGACGGTTCACTTACTACAGAGAAGATAGAGATCCTGTCAAGATGGGCCCAACACTTCAACATTTTGCTGAATGAAGAAGATAAAGATGCGATAGAGCAGAGTTTCGCAACAAGTAATCAAGAAAAAGAAGAAATTGGTCCTCCAGAATACGAAGACGTCATATAGGCTATTCTGAAACTCAGGAATAACAAAGCTCCGGGCGAAGATGGAATCCCGGCAGAGCTCTTAAAGCACGGAATTGAGCAACTCCATAAGACTCAATATGATATAGTATTGGATATATGGGTTGAGTAACAAAGGCCTGACCAGTGGAAGAAGGGATTAATTTGTCCCCTTCACAACAAAGGGAATATCTTACATTATTCAAACTATCGGGGCATTACCCTACTCCATTGTGCATATAAAGTTATGCCAAATGTATTGTGTTCAAAGCTACTTCCTTTTGCAGAAAGAGAAATAGGAGAATATCAGCGGGATTCAAAAGAGGAAAATCCACGACGGATCAAATATACAGCATCAGGATGATAATCCAGTCAACTGAATTCAAAATGAACACTCATTATCTTTTCATTGATTTCAAGTGCGCATACTGTGATATTATCATCAAGAGGCCCAAACTCTATGAAACATTGCGTGAGCTCAGGATCGCACCGAAATTGATACGCCTCATCAAAATGACTATGGAAGATGTGAGCTGCAAAGCCACAGTACAGTCAAACTTCTCACCAGAATTTGACTCGAAAAGAGGACTGAGACAAGGAGATGCCCTAGCGTGTTTGAATTTAACTTGCCCTTGAAAAAATAGTAAGAAGCTCTGGCATCCAAACGACAGGGACCGTCTACGACAGACTCGTCCATCTGCTTGTCTTTGTTGATGGTATCGACATAATCGCACGCTCGCTCAACGCACTTAAGGGCGCATTCCTGAATCTCGTAGAAGCCGCTGCTAGTGCGACGTGACATAAGGTGACGTGGTCTTACTATAACGAAGAAAAGACAAAGTACATGATAGTTGGCCCGAGTGATAGAAATGAGGCAAAAGAACCCTTAATAATAGGCTCCAGACGGTAGACCAGTTTAAGTACTTAAGGCCAGTTGTTTGCTCTACAAATAAGATTCTGATGGAAACAGGTCAGAGACTGATGATGGCCAACAGACGCTATTTTGCATCTCAGTAAGCCCATTATCTCTCAACGAACCAAGTGTCTAATTTACAAAACGCTCATCAGGCCGGTCCTTATTTATGGACCCGAAACATGGACTCTGACAGTCAAAGAAGAAAAATAAATCCTTATTTTCGAAAGGATATATTACGGAGGATTTTCGGGCCCATTAAAAAAATAGGGCCAGTGGAGAAGATGGCAAAACAATGAATTATACGAGCTATACGGCGAAGCTAACATCTTACGGACCATTAAGTCAGGAAGATTAAGGTGGGCCGGCCATGTCGCCAGAATGAGGGATGTCCAGATTCCCAAGAAGGTAGTGGCAGACCAAGACTCAAGTGGGAGGACGCTATTACTAAGGACGCTGATACTAAGGACGCTCTGACCCTACGGAATGTACGAAACTGGAAAACAGCCGCACAAGATCGAGCCTCCTGGCGGAAGCTCATTGAGGAGGCCAGAGACCACACCGGTCTGTACCGCCACGAAAAGATATAAGAAGAAGCCATGCAGTATAGATCGAAGTTGATAAAAAATAAGTTAAAGTATAAAAAGTTGTGTAAATGATTCTGATGTGTTTTGCTGCTCGTGCGGAGAATAGACATAAAAAGATAACAGAAAGACTGTATATGACCTTGTAAATAGAGCTTATAAGTTAACTTTGGCGTTAAGCTGGGTTATCAAGATAAATCCTGGACATCTCATCAGGTTTGTAAAACTTGTACAGAAAATTTACGCCGGATTTATTCTGAATTAGTCTCTACAAGACTCGGAGGAAGTACTGGTCCCAGCATTTCACCAGCTTCCAGAGCTTTCTGAGGACGAATGTTGTCCCTATAATCACCCTTCTGAAACTAATGAAGGTGATAGTGATTATGGGGGATGTCAACGATTCCTCAACGTTTCAAACAGGATGAGTTGAATGGCTTCGTCAGAAATCTTAAACTGTCAATAAAAGATTACTGTTAAAGATTACTGGCTTCTAGTTTGAACAACAAAAATTTACTGGGGCAAGGAACCAAAATTACTTTTTACAGTATAAGAGAAAAGGATCTGCTAGCATTCTTCTATTTGTGAAGAATCCTGGAAAAATGAGTCTTCCTGAATATTTTCCAGATGATTGGCGCCTATTTATTTATAGCTTAAAGCGAAGCTTGAAATGTAATCTTCTACGGAATGGGAACGAATAACAAAAATTATAAACTTTCTTCTCGGACAGCAAAGTGGCCACACCAAATATCCTTGTTTCTTGTGCCTCTAGGATAGCGGAGACAAAACATACCACTGGGTTAGACAAGAGTGGCCTAAGAGAGAAGACATGATCGTTGGAGAAAATAACGTTATTAACGAACCCTTAGAAAATCATCTTGCCTCCAATGCATATCAAGCTGGGCCTTATGAAGCAGTTTATAAAGACTCTTGATAAGGTCAGATCATGATTTGCATTTATAATTTATATTGAAATAATCTAGAAAATCTCACAGTAAACCAAAGAATGCGTGCCTTTCAACGGGGGTTAAAGCAAAACATCTCGTCATGACAGGTAAGTCAGACATACCCGGTATGCTCCAAAAAAGCGGCGTACTAGCCATAGAAAAAAATATGTCAGCGTCCTATCACTTCTTTAACTATTCAAGAAACAACTAACAAGAATTTACAAAACCAGAGGTGGAAGCATAAAGACACAGTGCTGCAAAAATGAGAAAGATAAATATACATACGGGCTCATGTACCCACCTATCGCATTATGGATTAAATAATTATGAATTAAAACCCAAGAATGTTGTAAATGCCAAAAGAATGGCATACTTTGAAAATAATGAAAAACATTATAGCCATAATAATATAATTACCAAATAATACCTAATAATATTATGATTACCTATAACTTTTGATAATCTCACTCTTCATAATGAACTAAAAATTGGATATTATCATTTTATTATAAGACAATACATTTAAAATCCCATCCGTTTCTATGTAGATATGTCTTAAATTTGGCCATACTAAAACAGTATGAAAATATCTGATGTGGACACAATATCTGAATTTGTTACTAGTTTCCGAAGATAGCAGTATCTCAAAAATGACAATCGGCGTCGTGAGGCCTATTTTCCACATATTAACAACCACACTCACACGTACAAACCATTATAAGCATGTAAAAAAGGTTAGAAAAGACCTTCAAACGTGCTAATCAATGTAGAATCCCAAAAAATAGTTCTCTAACTCCAACACAATTGACTTAGAAAATTTCAATTCTACTCTTATGGTATCGTTCTGCCTAGACGAAAACCCTACATACCGAATTTCAGCTCATTTGAATTTCAGATTCAAAGGGGGCCGCTGGAAGTACTCAAATGTAGCGGGGGGAAAAATATTTATATATATATATATATATATATATATATATATATATATATATATATATATATATATATATATATATATCAGACATCTCCAAAAGTTCCATAATCTAGTTCCATGGTTTAGGGGCTATAAAACGGATAGAAAACGCAGTCCCGCCCATCACCGCGCCGACCTTAGACCCAATGCAATATTTTATTCGGGGAAAATACTACTGCAAATTAAAAATAAAAATAATGAGAAATGCGTGACAGAATGAAATAATAAATCTAATGAGATATAGGATGAAGTGGAATACATACGACTATGTAAGTAAATTAACAAAGTGTGGTTGTAAAAATTATATAAGTCAAAATGACGAAAATTGAAGCAGATAGAGAACAATACGTAATGATATATGTAATGACAATTATTGTACGGGAAACAAATATTGGTAGGCTTATTAGAAAAAGGGGGATGAGGAGTGTTTTGATTTTGGAGAAGTAGAATATTGATAAAAGTTATATTAATGATAACGCTTACCAGTTTGTTTAGACAAGATAGACAGCTAGGGATAGACTGGCTAGCAGGTGGAAAAAAGATCGCCTACCTCGTTTCCACGAAAGTGGAAAAAAAGATTTAACAATAACCGCTGAGTTAGTGAGAAGGTGTTTACATAATAATATTTATGTCATGATAAAAATGACTGATATGAAGGATTCACTCAAACATTTGGTGGTTTATGAATATAAATAAATAAAATTAGAATTCCGGTGTAAAAGTCAAAAAGGGTTTAAAACTTTAAGGAAAATGAAACGGCTAAGGAAACAGCATTATTACTTTTAGATGTAATCAGTATCCACACCACACCAAATATCTGAAATTCCAAGCTACGACCAGGGACTAGCTTTAGGTAACCACTAAGGGACCCTATAAAAAAATATATATACCCAATAAAAAGTGTCAACATAGAAACTAGAGCATGGAAAAGTTCTAACCGAAACAACGAAAGAGAAGAAGTTGTTGTCACTGGTTTGAGAATCGGCTACACACGACTTACAAATAGTTTCCTTATTAATAGGACTACACCTCCAAAATGTAAAATTTGCAATGTGCGGCTGACGATTGGACAAATATTAGAAGACTGTCCACTACATAAAAAATATTTTCACAATCCAGATATAGAAAGAAAACTTGAAAGAATACTGGGCGATAACAGCACCTTAAAAGAAAAACAATGGAATTTAATAAAAAAAAAAAATAATAATAAAAAAAATGCTTAATAAAATGTAATAGAAGGTAACCTAATTGATTATTGAATATATTTTCAAAATTTTGTGAGGGCATATTTGATTCTTTAATTTGTTTTGTTTTAAAAAAACAAAAATGCTTTTGATCTATTTTGTAACATTTAAATGCAATGTTTATATATATTCTTAATTTCTAAAACATTATATTGAGGTAATTCCACTGAATTGTCCCTAAAAATTCTTCTTATCTTGCTCTATATGAGCATATTAAGACTATATGTCTTCACTTACCATATATCCATATTTTTCTCTATTTTTATAACTAATCTTGATTAATGCCAATTATATCAATAATAACCTTGTGAAATACAAATTCTTTCTTGCGAATGATCTATTAAAAAGTTGAATCAATCATAACATCGATGTTTCACTATATAAGTTTTCACCTTTTTCCATTATCGATTATTTTTAATATGTAATAGATAATGTGTTCAATGGTTTTGATGCTTTCGTTCTTATAATAAAAAATATATAAGTTGTGTATCTCGTAAAACTTTCCTTAAAATGTTGATATTCAATGTTGAGGATATTGAAGATGAAATCCATATTATTGGAATATCAATTTAAAATTTTCTTTACGAGATACCATTCGCACTAAATGAAAAACTTATCCTACATCATATCAATTATATTTAATATACTGGCAGTGGTTAATATAAAATTGTATATATATATTTGATAACGTACAAAATAGTGTAATATAAAAACATAATAGATTTCTTGAGTTACCAGACTAATCGAACTATAGCTGTGACATCGATGTTAGCTTTCAGTACTACCAAAGAAGTCAAATTTATATATGTTTCGGATAAGCTAAAGAAATTTTCGATGCATTTGCTTAATAAAATGTAAACGAGGAGCCAACGAAACAGACGGATGTAAAACTGATTATTCAGCAATAAGCCTCAACCAGCCGAGTTAACAAGGTTCCCTTGCTAACAAATAGTTCTTACTTTTAACTAGCATTCATTTATCTATGGCAATGTGTCTAAAAATTTAAAATTTTGATTATTTTTTTATAATCTATACCAAAGGTTGATATTGATACCGATAAGGAATACCGGAACTAGTCCGATATCGAACCGCCCTAGTAGTCCAGTAAAATGATACATTTTACCTTGCATCAAATGAAGTAGATCTGATTTTTTTATATGCTGTATGTGATATATAGCTTATGATAAATCAAAGTTTTCAACCTCGATAAACCTTTGGATCATATTAAATCCTTGAAAAAAACAAAATTTTCGTATTTTTTTCAGTTTTCTGCAATTTCGACCCCCAAGGACCAATATTACGATAAAAGTGACAATTAATCTCTTTAAGTAAACTAAAGTTTTAATAACAAAATAAATTAAATAATAAAAACCTGTAACATTACAACCCATGAAGGATCTTGGGTATATGTACTTGTTAAGGACCGTATTGATTCTAAGCAAACAGTTGTGCAAGGATGTGATCTAACCGAGATCACGCACAAACGCCAAGTTTTCCCCCAATTACGATTTTCTACGATTTAAATAAAGTGAAGAAAGAATTTAGAACAAAAATAATTTCAAAGGCCCAGGGACACCCTATATAAAATTTGTCCACTCTCACTAATAATAGACTTAATTCCATGTCCATAAATAAAAAAAAGAATTTTTTGTGTCTTAATCAAGAGGTATAGAATTTGGGACAATTTTTCCCACAGGTGCCTGGCAATTGCGCGCCTTGGCAATTGCCACGAACAGGTGAGTAGTGAGTGCCGGCTTTGAGGCATACCGCAGCCTGTGGTACAATGGAGTTAAGTACGGTTTCAGGTGCAAAATGGGCCTTGTTCTTAATAGGAATCACGATATCCTCTTCTCATATATATTACAGCACAATATCCTTCTATCGAATTGAACATTTCTTCACCTAAACGGTTAGCCGTAAAAAGTTGATATTTTGTATTTGGGATTGTTGTAAAATCTAATTGTGAACCTCCCTTTTTGGTCACTACATGATCACCGGAAGTGGTACTTTACTTTTAGGTCTTAATTGATTTCTATCAAAAATTATACTAAAATATAAAGCAAAACTTCTCAAATTTGGTGTTTATGATTTATATATTGATATCAGTAACATAAAAGTTGTGTGAATGTATGTGTGTGTGTGTATGTTTGCTTGTATGTGTAAATAGATGGACGTCCCGACGTCAAGTGTCGTTTTTGAGATATTGCTATCTTTAGAAACTACTAACCTAATTCAGGATCACTTTTTGATTTATAGTTTAATTGGCGTACAAAGAAGTCATGCGGTGTCAACATCAGATTTTTATTTTCTTGTACGAAGTAAAGGAAGAGTTGTAATCGCGAAAATTTTCGGTTCTCAAATTTCAACGAAAATATTTATTTTGACCATGCTTGAATCCATTTTGAGCGTCTCATCGTTGCGTCTGTCCTTAGGTTCGTAACTCGCATAACTCAAAAATGGTTAGCCGTACAAAGTTGAAATTTAGTATTTGGGATTGCTGTAAAATATCATTGTAAATCTTTGTTTTTAGTTACTGCATGATCACCGGAAGTGGTACTTTACTTGAAGGTCATAATTGATTGCCATCAAAAATTATATTAAAATATAATGCAAAACTTTTCAAATTGAGTATTTTTAACTTTTTTATTGATATAAATAACATACTAGATTTTGGTCTAAATTAGGAAACCGGAAGCGGTACTTTACTAGAAGGTCATAATAAACTTTCATAAAAAATTATATTAAAATATAATGTAAAACATGTCAAATTTGGTAAATAGAACTTTTATATCAATATAAATAATATACTAGATTTGGTTAAAATTGGCAGGCCGAAAGGGTACTTTACTTAAAGATCATAATAGATTTTCATAAAAAATTATATTAAAATATAATGAAATTTTTTTCAAATTTTGTATTTAAGACAAATATATAAAATATAAATAAAATATTAGATTTTGGTGAAAGTTAATTATATAATAAACTATACATAAATAATTTCATTAACATTATAAATAATATTATCGATTTTGGTTAAAATTGGAATGAATTTAAAATTCATCAAAAATTATTTTAAAATATAATGTAAAGCATCTCACATTTGGTAAATAAGAATTTAATATTAATGTAAATAATATACTAGATTTTAGTTGAAATCGGTGAGCCGGAAGGGATAATTTACTTGAAGGTCATAATAAACTTACATCAAAAATTATATTAAAATTAAATACAGGGATCATATGGTTCGGTAATAAAGGTTACAACCGCGATTTTTTCTCACCTTGATTAAAAATTTTAATAACTTATTTTAAGTATTAAAATTGAGTGTAAAATACTTGTTTTCCTCTCCATTTGTGAGCTGAACAAGTCTTCAGGAGGAGCATAAGATATAAGTTAAGGGGTTTCTTCCACTTAAAATGTTGAAACCGTCGATTTCCAATGCTTTGTCTAGTGACATAGACAGAAAACGACATATAATAACGGAATAAGACCTTCATAAACAAGAGTTGATGAACAGATAGAAATAGATGGACATCCCCATGCTTTAGATACTTTAGGATCATATCTATCATCCGTTTAAAATGTCGGAACCGTCGAATTCCCCAGCTTTATCTAGTGACATTGACAGTTATAATGTTGTCATGGTACACGAAGAAATCTCTTGGAAACTTGTTACCTACTGAAAGAAAACGGAATGATTTATTAGGCGTACAAGGAAGTCATGTGTTGTCCACATCAGATATTTTCTTTTCTTTTTCTAAAAATTTTTTACATAACTTATGGTTTACAATTTAAAAGGTGATATGCGTATCCCCTGGTAACTCGGAGAATAACCTTCAGTTTTGTTTTTAGATCTCATGAGTGTTGCCAAAATCTCAGTGACCTCAGTTCTTGTTACGGAAGCAATTGCTGTTGGAGATCTTAACTGCTCAGGTACTTAATAATGTCCCATAATTGACTCCTAGTTTTAGTTTTGTACTTAACACGATTTCAATCGAGCAGTGTTACCATTTTTTTTATATCGAGCCTATCGAATACTCTCTATAACTTCTACAAATGAGGAAAATGGCCACTTAATTTCCACCAGCTGGTACCAGCAGGACTCTGTCCTCAGTATCTGATGAGTTCTGGTTTTAGTTTTTCTCAAATAAGAGAAGACTAGTATACCCGAGCGAGAACTCTCGCATTAGATATTTATCCTAATACATTAGAAATATAAGCGATATTAGGGAAACATATTTATTCGTGTAAACAATATATTGTTACCAAAAAAGTTTATTTAACACACACATTTGGTGAAGCTACATGGTTTGTAATGACTATGTTGAAGTTACGGTTCATACTTAATAAGTAATTAGCTTACCCGCCTGGAAAATATCTCTTCAATTTAGCCTTTAGGCAATTAGATTCAACTGTTGGACATGGGAAACAATATATAATTTCCCATTCATTAAAAGTTTTTGTAAACAGACTCAAATTAATATAAAGTTGCCATGACAACGGCACGTATGCAAGATGGCATAGCGCCCGTGCGAATCTATACCGTGCGTTATTTTGAAAACGGTAGATTTTTAACCTTTAAAACGCTGTACCAATACGTTCCAGCGGAACGTATGTGATCTTGATGCCCGCGTCAAAATCTTTAAATCCCAACTTATCCCGTCTCGATCCAGTCGCCAAAGCTTTGTAACCTCCCAGTTTTTTTCATCACTTTTATTTACGCCCTAATAAGAATTTAAGAAACAAAATTGGAATTCGTCACATCTCCGTGAAATTCCCTTTCTTCTGATACCTCATTCATCAAAATCCATTGCTCTTGATAGCCGGAAAAGGGATCTATACTACCGTAATAATATATGGTAGTGATTTCACCATATTCTACTCAGGAAAGGTCTATTTAACAAAAACATTTATGAGCTTTATTTTAAATAAATAAATTTCAGGACAGATCATTCTAACTTGTTCACTGGATGATTGATTCATTACTGGACGTACAATCTACCAACAAAAATCTTCGGACGATTTTAAAGTTTGCTAATTTTTTAGCCTTACACGTAGTTATGTGGGAAAAATTAATTTGACGATAATTTTATTTGAGTACCTAAAAAAAAAGCAATTGTTGGTAAAAAGAATAGAAAAAAGATTCTGCTTCGAAAAAAGTTCCAAAATCTTAATTTAATATTTTAGTTTCCGATAGTAGTGGCAAAATTTGAAGAAGCCGTGAAGAACCTTTTAATTTATTTAAAAAAAAAATATTCCTATTTTTTATATGAAAAAATTGTACTATTCGGAAATTTTTGTTACTGACTGTATTTAGTCTCCATTAGATTAACGAGAAGATGGTTCTGTAATTCACTGTAGTAGTTAAACATGACTAGTTGATTCCACTTATTTGTTAAATAATACTCCTGGAATTTCAGCTTCAATATGTTGACAGCAAGGTTAAAAAGGTCGTGGTCGTGGTCTCTTGCCTTATATTTTTTATTAATATGAAGGTATTTGTGAAATTATATGTTAATAAGTTGGTCATGGAAAGCAATTAAAATACTTACCATTATTTAAGGGATTAAAATATGGGAATCCTCTCATCTTTACAGAAACTGCCTCAAACAATTGAATGTAATTGCTACCTTTCCAAGAATTTCCTGCCATAAAAAATACTAAATCCTTGATCATAAGGTTGGTAACACTCACGGAGAACCACTAAAAAGAGAATTTAGGGACAAACGTGGATCTTGACGACTGTAATCTTTCTAAAAATTCATATCCTTATCCAAAATCTAAAGAAACTTCTAATATAAACAGAACATATTTTCCAATTCATGTACCAGCATTTTTACATTAAAAATTGAACATGCTTCGTTTTAAAAATGGATGGAGGACAGTAACACTCTTGGAATTTTGCTAATAATTTATTCATTTTTCTTTCAAATCAAGTTTCAAAAAAGGTCAAACAGTTGGGTCAACGAGTTCAGAAAATCAAACTGTATAGCACTAATTTAAAAAAATCATACTAAAATAGCCCTGGGGAAGCAAAATCTGATATTTAAAGAGAAATGGCCCATAAAGGTCATTCTCTTTATCACGTAATGTGGCTCTACGTTTTCTCCGGTAGGTATGGTGTGTGTTTAATTTAACGAACAAGTCATGGTGGACCAACCTTTATACATTGTAAATATAAAGGGACACTCTCTCCTTGGCTTTCTTCGTTAACCTAGCGACATGCGCGCTTCCAAAAGTCACACTTCAGGGCGCAAGTATCAAAATGATACAACCGTTAGAAACTCACATTTTTTTGTACTTTAATTATTAATATCAATTGTATGTGTAAGGGGCATTAAAGAAAAACTTTCATTTAAACAAAAAAGAGGTTTCTTTATTTAATTAAAATAAGATGAAAATATAAAAAATCATTTTCTGAGAAACTCTTTAAAAAATAATCTATTCCAGAAAATATCTTTGAAAATAATTAGAGCAATTAGTTAGCCCAAAGAAATAGGAACTAATAAATTATTTAAATAAAAAAGAACCGTTGTAAAAGTTCACAATATCAAAATAACTACTACTACTACTTGAATTACATTAGGTCAGTTATCATCAAAGATTACTCAGGTACAACGATTTGTTTTGTCTGGTTGTTGCCCTGCATAAATTTCTAAATTATACGTGTAAAACACAAGTACATCAGTAAGGGCATAAATTTTGACACCGTACTTGTTGGGCTTGGATGGAATGTATTGGATAAAACTGCAGCGTCTGCGAAAACGTTCCAGTTTCTCATCAGTAGTTGTGTTTTGTCCAAGGGAATAGCACTCCTGACAGTTCCCAAAGAACTTCTCAAAAATTTCTCTGATGGGTGCTAAACGATCATATACTATAGCACCCGATCTGGGCGTGTTCTGATATCATAAAATCTTAGGGTTCTATAGAAATGAAAACCTTTTAATATTCATAACCTTTCTAAATTGGTCAACTGACTGCTACAACTCATCACGCTTCAAGTGATTTGCTTTGAAGACTCCTCCCAGATATAAAAGCTTTAATTTCGGCAGGATCGAAAAATTTGGTATTTCTTGCTCTCGAAAAATGTGTCTGGATTGAAGATATGTAAATGTTCGTACACACCACAATTATATTGATACTATCATTATCAATAAGACAGCTTCAGGTATCTAATATACCAGATATATTTTTCGCAGGTTCGATGGTACCTGGAAGATGCATCAGAATGTTGTGTTTCCCTCTTCGTTTTCTAGTGTTCATTGGGTTTTTATTCCACTTCCATTCATTAGTCACCTTCCTTCTTTTTTTCTCATGAGCAATGTAAAAATTGTCACCGTTATTAGCATCTTCTTCCTCACTAGATTCTCCACTTAACTCAGTTTCAGAATCTCCTTCCCTTTCTTGTATTTTTTCGCACTCACCAGTTTCACTATCCTCATCATCTGAATAATGTGGGGCATCATGTCTTCTGTCGTCAAATAAAAAAGTATGCACGGCTTGCAAGTCGTCTGGATTGGACAAATTGTAAATTTTCTTCTCCTCAGACATCGAAAACTGAGAAAAAGGGAAAAATCAATGGTCACTTACACGGAAGGGCGCAAGTATCAATTTGATACCAATGGTGTTTACAAATGGATACATAAAGAAAATTTGATATATTCGAGAATATGTTACTTACCAATAAAATAGTAAAAGGCTGGGTCGGAAAGAAGTTGTAATCTTGAACTAGCGAAAAAAACACACTAACTGGCGCAAGTACCAATTTGATACAAACAAGTGTCTCCAGAGAAAACAAAACACAATTCAAAGTCGAGAACATCACTGGGAGGTTGACGGTTAAAGGTGAAGAAGGTAGTGGAGAAGAGAGCCCCACTAACCGATCTCGTGCCTTCAAATTCGCGGAAAACTGTTTCACATGTATCAAAATGATACTCGCGCCCGTCGCTGGGTTAAGATTGAAAATTGAAAGCGAAAAGGTTTTAAGTAATTTTCAGATTAATATATTCGATCCAGCAGAATGTATAGCTGAATTGAAATCGTAATACCCTACAGTTTTTACTGTAGAAATTGACGTTTTTAATAGGGATCATATTAAGCCAGAGTGGTCGACCCGAAACAGCTGAGACCAAGTCCTGGAGGATCAGCTTGATGAGCATCAGCCTCATCTTGGGATAATGAAGGTCGTGTCTGTTTATATGATAATTCAACAAGTACAATTGAAACACTTTTAATTAACGTTCATTAACAATTAGTAATGTAAAAATATAGGTTGAATGATCGGATAAGAACATATGTTACGTATGAAGTTAACAAAGAGGTTATATTTTGATATAACAGTGTCTTTGTCACGATCATATGCATGCTAGTCCAAATTGGACAATGATATAGAAGTAGATCATAATAAAGTAATTGCCAATTGTTCTTAGATAGTAAGAGCGATTCCCCCAAAACACCTGTGATCCCATGGGTTTGGCCCTGGGAACGATTACATTTTGATTATGTAGGACCGTTGGGAGGTAGTATTACTTGATTGTTTTCGGCGCTTATTCCAAGTGGATTGAGGCAATTTCCTCCAAGATTATCATAGCAGAAGCTACTATGAAGATATATTAAGAAATTTCTTCTCAAGATTTGGGTCCCTCTTTCTATTCTAGAGAATTTGTTACGTTTCTTAAGGGAAGCGAAATTGAGCAGGGTTCAGGCGCTCCATGCCATCCGCAAACTAATGGAGTTGCAGGAAATACTGTAAAATAGTAAAGAGATTAATAAAAGCTTACTATATCATCTACTTCCAAAAACGAGTATGTATCAATATTTTTAATGGATTACCTGAACTCGATACATGATACGACAAGTAAATCACCAGCCCAGCAGCTTCTAGAAAAACAGATGGAATGGATTTACTTCGCCCCGATTCTGCTGAGTTTGCCGGAGGTACAAGAAAGGTGACGTTTAGCTTAAACGATTAGGTATGGATGATGGATTTTAGTGTCCCAGAAGAACTTGGAAGAAAGGGCTAATTAAAGAGGTACTTGGACCTTTTAGAAAAAGACCTTTTATAAAAAGTGCCACTTTTTATAATCGACTTTACACTTTTTTACAATTTTCTCGACAATGGCTCCAATGACTTTGATGAAACTTGCCTAAATTATTCTTATAGGCCTTTAACATTTCAGGTATATACTATATCAACGAGAAAATGCAGGGAAAAAAGTTAAGAAGAAAAAATATTTTATTTGCGCATAACTTAAAAATTATGCATTTTATATATAGAATTTTATGAAAATTAATTAAATTATCTAAAAAACAAAAAAAAAATCAATAAAATCGGATCAGTACTAGCAAAGATAAAGCGCCTCGGGCTAATTTGGAAATGGCAATTATATCATGGATTTTACAATCCCCCCTCCCCTAAACGGCTCTAACGATCTTGATAAGACTTGCCTAATGTCTTCTCCTTAAAACCTTTTGACTTTTCATGTATATAGTATATAAATGTATCTTATGAGGAATACAGGATTCTAGATGGATAACCGAGCGCATCCGAAAGAAGACGGATGCGACCTTCTCTCACCAATCCGCCAATCTGATGTCAACAATACGCTCTCTAATGCCAACAATTACGCTCTGAAAACATGCATGTGCCTATCTGAAATACGTAATTTCAGTATCGCACAACTTTTCGTTGAGGAAATAGCCTGTTAACATACAAACAGACAGACACACACACACAGACCATTTTGTGAGATTTGGACTCAGGGGACCTTAAAACGTGTATTTCAGTTGAAAACTCGAATTCGAAAAATTTCATGATAGCAATACTTCCTCTAACTTATATTTCATATATAGGTAATGGAAAGTAATAAAATATTCATAAATTTATAGAAGAAATAAATTACAGATGACAGGGCTATTAGTAAAGGAATAGATGATAGAACAAAACGTTTTGATAATCTTGTGCCCTCAACGAAAACAAAATTAAGATTATATTTATATACTAACCAATATGTCCACTATATAAGGTGCTAGAAGGGGTCCCAATTGAGCCACAGTAACACAGCTACCCATGGCAGTGTTGAGTTTTTCTGTTGGAAATAGTTCTAGGATGTGAAATATGACAACGCCATTTGCAGCTACTCCTGCAAGTCTCCCGGCCAAAGTCACACACATCATTGGCCAGCCTAATCCATTAGAATAAATATTAATTTGAATTATCTAAATCTATAAAAGATTATTTTGTTCAGGATGAATCGATAATTCTTAAATAAACTTGATGAATTAAATCATCATTACTTATTTAGAATGAAATTTGCCAAAATCTAATAATATAGTAGTTGTGGCAGTGGCAGTTATTCCATTTGTGTACATGAGCGTGTGGTCGCCATAGCATTATAAAAGAAAAATATAATTTTCTTTATAGCTTAAAATATTATATTACAATAAATATAAAAATAATAATAAATATAAAAATACAAATTCTTTAAGAAAAAAAGAAGAAAGAAAATATTTATTTAAGATTGAGTAAACCAATAGAAATGGAGCACTTTCATTCTAACTGATGCATCCCTCACAGCTTGAGCAGTGCTCCTCCTAGATTGGGCTGAGATGTTGAAAGAGGGTTAGATTTCACTTTAAAGAGGGTACAGTCTGCTATGATTCCGCCTTGTGCACACAAAATTTATGAATAAATCGGCTCGGCACTTCGATTTAAGGACTTACAACAGTTAAAAACCTTACAAATGTTAATTTCATTTCCAATTCATGTAAAAATTATTTATTGTCATTTTATCAATAAGGTTGTTAAAAAAAATCAAATCACTGTGTATGCCTCATATAAAAATTAAACATGCATGCAATTTGCTCTTTTAACGCCTTCTAGTGTTTTGGAAATTGTTTGCTTTACATTGTCTTACCCAGTAGTATAATCGCGAAAACTGAAAGTGACTCTACTTGTTATGGGTAGTTTATGTTGTAATTTTATTTTATTAAAGTAAACTCCTGTATCTACTATTCAGAAACCGCCACTGAGTTGTGGATTAACTAATGGCGTGATAATGGCCACGTTTTTTTTCGGACTAACCGCCGTGAAGAGATATATAGGTCTTTGTTTTACGGACTAATCGCCCTAAACCTTATAAAACACAATGGACGTGGCGAATTATGGTATTGAGAAGCTGACAGCGGAAAACTACGCAATATGGTCGATGAAAATCGAAGCATACCTCGAGGCAAAAGGTATTCATGAAGATGTAGTGGAAAAGGGAGTTCCACCAGTGGAAGAAGCAGCCTTGAAGCACTGGGAACAAAGAAATAAGGAAACAATGACTACCATTATCTTAACGGTGAGTAATGATATTTTACCGTCAATTAAAGGATAAAAAAGAGCAAAAATAGTTTGGGATAAGTTAAAGGAGAGGTTTGAGGGCATCCCTGAGGAAAAGGTCATAGACCTCATGTTTGACCTAAATATTATCAAAAAACATAATTCAGAATCTGTTGATGGGTATCTCAACAGATTCCAATGTTTGGTCCAAGAGATAACTCAACTTGGGAAAACATTATCTGAAAGGGAATTAAGAAGGTACATAATTGAAGGATTGCCATCCTATTATGACCCAGTCGTTAACCCCATCTTAGCAAATAGAAGTATCAAATTTGCCGAATTGAGGCAGATGCTTTAGTCATTTGAAAGGAGAAATTCCTCTAACAGAAAAGACCAGGCATTTAGAACCCTTCATAACTGGCCCAATTCCAACAATAAAGTGTGCTTTATTTGTAACAAATCGGGCCATTTAAAAAAGGATTGCTGGTTCAATAGGGGTAAAAGTAAACAGCCCAGTACCAGTAAACCCGCCTATAAACGTAGACCTCATCTCTGGAAGAATAATGCTTCTTTGGCACAAGAATTTGCACTATGTGCGACTGCACGAGTTGATAATAGTGTGTGGTATGTTGATACGGCCTGCACCTCTCATATACCCCTGGACTCATCTGTGATTGAGGAAGGAGTCGACAGAATTAAAGATTCATCATTAGTAGAAACAGCTGTGAAACAGGAAGTTGTACTTTCCCAGGAAGGAGCTGAAGTAGAAGTAAACCAGATAAATGAAATAAACCAGGAGGAAGAACCAAATCAAAAAGAAGAAGTAAACCAATTGGATGTAGTGAGCAAGATAGCAGAAATTAACCAGAAAGTAAAGGTAAACAAGATAAAGGTAGAAGAAATAAATCGGCAACAAGAAATAAACCTTGAAGTAGAAGTAAACAAGATAAAGGTAGAAGAAATAAATCAGCAACAAGAAATAAACCTTGAAGTAGAAGTAAACAAGATAAAGGTAGAAGAAATAAATCAGCAACAAGAAATAAACCTTGAAGAAGAAGTAAACCAGATAAACGCAATACGCCAGGAAGAAGAAATAAAGCAGCAACACATATTAAACAATATAGAAGTTAACCAGAAATATATAATAAACAAGGTAGAAGAAATAAACCACAAAGAAAAAGTAAACCAGAAAGAAGTAAATCAGAAATATGTAATAAACAAGATAGAAAAAATAAACCTTGAAATAGAAGTAAACAAGATAAACGAAATAGTTGAGGAAGAAGAAATAAAGCAGCAACAAGTAGTAAACGAGATGTATTAAATAAACCAGGAAGAAGATATAAATCAGAAAGAAAAAGTAAACCATGAAGTAGAAGTAAGCAAGATAAAGGATTTAAACCAGAAAGAAAAAGTAAATCAGGAAGAAGAAATAAAGCAGCAATAAGTAGTAAACGAGATGTATGAAATAAACCAGGAAGAAGATATAAATCAGCAACAAGAAGTAAGCAAGATAGAAGAAATAGACCAGAAAGAAAAAGCAAACCATGAAGTAGAAGTAAGCAAGATAAAGGATTTAAACCACAAAGAAAAAATAAACCAAGAAGAAGGAATAAACCATAAAGATGTAATAAACAAGATAGATGAAATAAAACAGAAAGGAAAAGGAAACCAGGAAGAAGAACTAAACCAAAAGGAAAAAGTAAAGCATCAGAAAGAAGAGGTGAAGAAGATGGATGAAATAAACCAGGAAGGAAAGGTATATCGGAAAGGTGAAGGTAAACCTCGTCTCTTTGATGTGGGGAAATATCTTAGGGGCAAGGTAAAGAAGAAGATAAAAATGTTTGCATTTAGTTAACTTAAGTGTAATTGAACTGCTGGACCTCGAAAAGTGTATATAATTAAGGCTTGAAAGAATGTGTAGTTGTTAGTTAAATTTATGTAAATATTACAATGTTTTATTAAGTGACCAGTAAGTACATTTGTAGCGGAATTACTTTTAAGAGAAATAATAAATAATTTTGGAAGGAAATTGTTAGGAGAAATTGATTGATTATTTCTCATTGCTTGTGATGTTGTAAATATAATAATAATAAACAAAACAATACTGATGGTGGCAACACTGGTACAGGAGTACCTGGCTTGAAAGCATAGCGTCTGTTGAGGGTCTGTAGCTTTGTGTCCGCCATTGGTATAGTATCTAGTCTAACTTGTTTGTGTTAATAAATCCTCTGATCCACAACAATTTTCTAATGCTATTGGATCCATTTCATTGCCGTTGAATGAAAATTTATAAACAAAATTATCTATCTATAATAAAATAGAAAATATAAAACATAATTTTTAAACAGAAATGATAAACGTTGAGCATAGGTAATCATCACCAATTAAACAAGAGTAATAATTAATTAATTAATTATTATTTTTTGTTTTTTACAGGCGTACAGACCTTGTAGATCTTTGGCTGCCTGAACCAGCCTTCTCCACCAGGGGAATGATAATAACATGGAGTTGTTGGGGTTATAAACAAGTTTATTCATTTACAATGATAAACAGTACATCTAAGCATCATACAGGCGGCCATTACTATTACAGAACAAAGAACAGAGTACAAAAAGTGGAGGAGGATACAATGCCATCTCGATCTTATGATCTTTACAAACAAGTTTATATACAAAGCATATAAATTTGATATAAAGGTGAGGCAAAAACAACATAATTTTTAGCCTTGTTATCACCTCTGTGGGCATTTCCCAGGTATCAACTTCCTGGGATTTCCAGGAAACCTTTAGTTATTTAGTTTGCTTTTCTGGCTGTTATTCAAGCATGGTGACCTGTGTTGCTGACGGTTGTAATAGTGAGACTGGTGAGGACAATCTTATGAAGAAGTTGAGCTTTTTTAGGTAAGTTTTATATGCATTAAAAAAGAAAAAATGACAGTATACCAGCAAAACCTCATAAATGGCACTGAATAAATATAAACTTACATGGTTTTGAAGATATACCGTCAAAATTTACTGGATGATTAGTATTTATCAAAATATTAAATGTTTGTTTATTGTTTTACATTTACAATACATAATTGTTTACTTGCACTATAGATTAGGTAGGTCATATAATTAAAGTTATTTTATACAACATTGATATATAAGAAGCACCAAATTCACAAATTATTGTGCAGATAATTAAATTTAAGTATAGGTAAGTTTATGGAATAAGTAATATTTTTTCTTATTTTCCAGATTTTTAGGTGAAAAGGAACTTGAAAGAAGGCAACTATGGGTAAATGCTTTGAAAAGAGATAAATGGACTCCAAGAAAGTGTAGCTTCTTATGCAGCCAACATTTTACAGGAAATCAAATTAATCTAACTTATTGGAGTAAGTTTGGTTGACCATAGATATAATTAAGGAAGGAGTTGGTTGGGAGGTGCGGTGAAAGACTAATAAGCGTGACTTATTTATTTTGTGCCAACGTTTCGGCCTAAGTATTAGGCCGTCATCAGGGCTAAAAGAAAAACAAAGTTTCTTTTAGCCCTGATGGCCTAAAACTTAGGAATTAGCGTGTTAGTATTTGCAGCACCCCCTGACCAACTTCTTCCTTAATATAACTTATGTGAGTGGACCACGGCTGAAACCAGATCAATTCCGAATGTGTACGAGGCCCATCCTAATCATTCAAAACCAAAATTTTATGTAGTAAGTTTGTTCTAATGGCAGATTTTATTTTTACAGATAAATGGAAACTTCAGTCCTGTTTATCAATTAATTGTAGAAAAGAAAGTCCTCTGCAAAAGAGACAATATTGAAGAGGCCAAAAATAAACATTGAAGAGTTCGAACCACATATAGGTATAACTGTACAAGAGATAGGTGAATCTTCAACACTACAGCAGGTGTGTACACTAAAATAATAATAAAATAATTAAATGTACCAACTAATTTAATTCATTGTTGTAAAATTTTATTCTGTCGTAAGAATTTGCTGAACTTCTTATTTGTTTTAGATTGTGTCTGAAAAGCAGCCACTCCAAGAAGAAAATGATGGACTTTGAAATGAGCTGTGGAGGATAAGAGTAAATAAAATAAAATGGGACAGATTAATAAAAAGTTTGCGTCAGAATATAGTTAGGAATGAAAAAAGAAACTCTAATATGTCATCTTAGTTAATAAAAATAGTTAAAAAACTAAAAATAGTTTACTTTGTGAAGAACTGGAAGTTTCTCTCAGGAAGATGCAAAAAATTTCAAAACATCTTTTTCTAAAAAGGGTATCAAGGTCGACTTATTCAGAAGAACTTTGTTCCTTTGCTTTAACATTGCATTTTTACTCTCTTAAGGCATACAACTACGTAAAAAAGTCTTTTAACACAACTCTGCCACATCCTAAGACCCTGTCCAAATGGAATACTTCAGGACTGTTTACTGTATCATTTAGAGCACTAAAGCAAACTGGCGAGAAAGTAAGTACCCCATTTTATGCTCTGTATTATTCGATGAAATGGCCATCCATAAAGAAGTGGAATGGACTCCTAATGATATCATTGGGTATATTTCCTTTAATGGTAATTGATCTAGCCAAAGAAGTACAGTACTTCAGTACCTCTCAATGTTGATCTCAGTCAGTACAGTGAGCAAGTAGTGCAATATATATTTCTAGTTTTATTGAAAGGAAACGTAAGAGAAACATTATGTGTAAGACGTATTTGTGCACATTAAGAAGCGACGTGCCCCTTATATCAAGTCTGATACATACTGAAACTAAAGGTGACTTACTGTATTCAAGCCAGGATGTGTTTATAGTATGTAGCAACACAGAGCAAGCTTTGCGGAGATTCATTAAAGTAAAAGCCCTGCATCACAGGAAAAGTGGTTAGAGAAGTGTTAAACAATAACAATTTTCAAAAAAAAACCTTGACCAGCAAGCATTCTGCTCTATTTCACAGCACATATTGGATCAAAATGCAGATAATGGGCATATGTTCCATGTTATAAGATTAATAATAAAATATTACATGAATGTCAGGGTAAGTTATTTATGTAAAAATACAACTGAACTGGCCTAAGAGAAGAGTGTAAAGCAGTTCAACAAGGAAACTAATAATAATTTTTAGGAAAGATAAATTAAAAGGATTTTTTAAGATTAAAATAAATATTTTTAGTTTTTACACATATTTCTTTTTTTTTATTTATTATTTTATAATATAAGGATCTTACTTTCAAAATACATATCATACATATGTGAAAAAATGAATAAGAGTACTGATTTAAAAATTATCCTAACTTAAAGCTTGCAAGAAAAGGGGTTGTTCAATTTTGATAGGAATGATCAGAGGGTTTGGATTCAGTTCTTCCAAATGAAATTAAAAACCATAAAAAACGCTTTATGTATTTTATGCATTTGAAAGCAAGTTCCTAATATATATTTTATTATTAACAATATTATTATTATATATATTTAATTATGTGTGTGTGTGTGTATAATTATCATATATATATATATATATATATATATATATATATATATATATATATATATATATATATATATATATATATATGTATTATTATTACTATTATATATATTTTATAAAATATATGACTATATATATTTATATATTTCATTTTTGTAATTCGTGGTGACAACCCAAGAAAAGATTGATGCAGGATGTGGAGGGAATGGCTGCCAAAGGGCTTAGAGAAGGAGACTGACAAGATCGGAAGAAAACAATAGAAATTAACTTTTTTTTATTTCAGTCATTAAATATTTTAATTACATTTTAGAAAAAATAATTATGTATTTAAAGAAAATTACTAGGAACCAACCAAACAGAAGAAAACTGTACAAAGTATTATATTCTGTTAGTTTTTGTTAAATAAACAATTATATGTTGCATCAATTTTTATTTATTAGCATTTTTTAATTTTATCCTTAAACATCAAAGATAAAATAAGTGTTGAAAAGAGAATCTGACAAGTGATTTAGTCACTTATTTGTTTAGCTTCCTAACTCAATAATGAAAATTAATGGGCAATCAGTCAAATTTAATGTTTCTCATCACACATGAGAAATAAATCGTAATTGGCCTTACATTAGTATAACTTCTCTTGAATGAATTGTCTTATTGTTATATTTCTTTTGTTTTTGATTAGCTAAGAATGTCCTGCACAATTATCATTTTTTTGATTGACTTTTTGGTGAAATTGAGGAGTTTTATATCAAAAGTCAATATTTCCATTTTTGGCTATTGTTTGGCCATTTTTTGGATACAAAAAAATTAGGGAAGCATCTCATTTGTAACAATTGCTTTAGAAAGGAAAATTGGGTATTGACCAGAAGACCTCAAACAATGTGTGTAGGATGATCAAAGTATTGAAGGGTCAACCAACGTTACTTTGATAAGCAAAGTTAAGGGTATTCGCCTTAGACATCGTGGGAAGGTAACAACTAATGGAAGGTTTTCGCTTCCTGACTTAGTGGGAGAAGAGGCAATGTCTGAGGGGTATTCGCTCTTCGATCTGCACATAGGAAATGTTAGGATAAGGAAGCATGCAAGGAGAAGATTGATAAACCATGTAGCGCTTCCGGAGGGACTCCGTACCAGGATCGGCGAGACTCCCAACCAATGGAAGAAGATCTTGAGGGAGGATACCATCGAGGAATGGAACAGACGGTGGGTAGGTAGCCAGAAGGGAGCTACCTTGAGGAAGTTCTTCCCCACCGTCCAAGCAAGATTGAAGGCGAGATGGGTCCTCCCCGACTATTGGGTATCGCAGATGCTGACAGGGCATGGAGGTTTCCGGGGGAAACTGCACGGCCATGGAAAAGACATAGACCCCCGGTGCCCCACCTGTGGAGTCCCCGAAACAGCAGAGCACGTCATCGTATCCTGCACCGCAGTAGAAGGACACCGTGCCAGGTTGTCGAGAAAGACTGGGATGTTCGCCCTCGCCGAGTCGGACTTCCCCCGTCTGATGGAGGAGGAGGTGTACCCCTTCTTCAAGGATTTCATATACGGGTGGAAGGAAGTGGTGGGCCCGGAGCACTTCACACTGGGAAGGGCCAGACCACCCGACGTCGGCGAGCCTGAGGATGGCTGATGGGACCCGGACGGAGGCAGTGGACCGGGAAGGCTGGACCTGCTTCCGGACGGATGCAGTCAGTGAGAGGATCCGGACGGATGCGGTGGACCAGGAGGGCTGGACCAGTATCCGGACGGATGGAGCTGAAGAAGGGATCCGGACGGATGAGGCTGACCAGGAGGGCTGGACGGCGCCGGACGGATGGAGAGGATAAGGAGCAGCCCTAAGGTGCGCAACTGCGCACCGGTCTGCTCCGTAGTAGCAGACAAGGTGCAGCCCTAAGGCGTGCAAACGCACACCGGGCTGCACCACAGTAGCAGAAATATTGTCCCCAGAAATATAAACCCTCACTGGCATGTAAAATAAGATTCTTTTAAATAAATGAGTTGATTATTGGTGGCAGTGGCACACGCTAACCCAGCGTAATACCCCACAGCCACCACGACCCCGTATGACCGAAAGGTCAGTTAGGGGAAAAAAAAAAAAAAAAAAAAAAAGTAGTCTCTTCGTCGAGAATGAGAGGGAAACTTAACTTAATCGGTAAAGCTCTGGGCTGTATATTCCGTTATGTCATCTTGTGGATATCGAGAGTTATTACAATATTTTATTTTTTTTTTATTTATTATTATAATGGCTTATATCAGTACACTTATCTACCATAGCTTTATTATCGGAAAACACAGTATATATTCAATATAAGTAAATAACAATGTTATTAAATACAAGATCGCCTTCTTTTATATGACTGGTGACTTTGTGGTTACTCAGGAGTACTATCTAGTAATGGGTGATTGAACCAGCTGCAGAAGTATCGGTTTGCAACCCTTAATTGTTGCTTGATATTTATGACTGATGTGAGGTGGAAACAAGCAAAATTGTAAAAAAATTCAAAGTTCAATTCTTCACTTATCAAACCATTTTCACCTGAAAACAAGACTGTCATACAGTTTATCTGACTGTAGTTTCATTCAAAATGCATAAAATAGTCCTTGTATGGCGTTTTTCCATCAGACAGAAATCATTTATCACACAAAATATAATTTGACTTAGTGACTTATGCTTAAACGCATACGGTGTATAGGAAACAACCCTGCAAGCTTCATGGTGTCTCTGGGTAATCCTGATAAGCCAGGCCCGATAGCTGAAAAAAGGTATTGGGTCCGGGACATCCAATCCACAGGTCCAGGGACTCAATTTGGACTCTATCGAAAGCTTACTGGGACTGAATTAGTACATTTTTTGGCATTTGGGACTCAGTATGGACTCTCCCATAATGTTGGTATCCTTTGTTTGAAGCATAGGGGTGATGTAGTTTGTTGTATTAGTGTACTGAATGTGTCACTGTGCTGATCCCCCTGCCTGATGGACCAGTGGCTGACTGCGGTACAAGACCGGGCGATGGGATCGCCACCTCTCGGCGCCATAATATATAAGTTATATACAAACATATATATTTATTTATACTCACCAATATATCTACTAAATATGGTATCTACAAAATGATGTGTAAAATATACAAATATATAATATTGTATTGCATAATAAATTATTTATATGTATATATATATATGTGTATATACACATTGATGTATACGATAGCTGAAATTTATACTCACATTTATAATTTATACTCACCAATATATCTACTAATTATGGCGCTAATAATGGACCGAACTGAGCAGCGGTAGTGCAACAACCAATGACAAAGTTGCGATGTTCAGTTGGAAACAGCTCTAATAAATAAATAAATAAAGGATGAGAACATTACTTGCACCATTCCCGACAAGTTTCGCAAACAAAGAAACACACATAATTGGCCAACCTAACAACAAAGAAACTAATTAGATTATTAATTAGATTATTAGTCATCCATAGTATATTTCTGATTGTAAAATATACTAAACGTGATAGTTTATTTTTTAAATAAATTGTCACGGTACTTTCTCAACATGATATTTAGAAGAAAAATAATAGAAACAAATTGTATATGTAAATTAAATAATCTATTTTTTCTTTGTTTCAAAAGATTGTTATTACATACAATGAATGTAGGTAGAGCTAATATTCAGAGCCTTAATGTCTGTTCAAAAGGAAGAGTAGATCAAGTCTGGAAATCGTGAATATTAAGGACTGTCCATCACTTGAGGCTTATAAAAACATTCAAGATTATCAAATACTTTCTGTAATGTATTCATAGAGCACTCAAAATATAAAAGAAGATGTGTTGTATGTGAATGTAGAAGATACAGAGGACAAAATAATGTGCTGCACATATTCGGAAAACCAAATTTCGGTTCTTGGCTCACTATACAAACAACGGTTCGTTCAAAACGCCACACTGACTGCTGCTTAGCAATTAATGGGACAAAAGTCAATAAAACTGAATTAATTGTTTTTTAGGTCAACATTTTTCGCACTTTATTTTATGTATTTTTAATTCAGAAATGTTTTCATTATATATAAAGACAATTGGCAAGACGACAAGACAATAATCAATAATTTCTTAAAGGAAATAAATGAAATTCAACCCGCGATTAAATTCACAGTAGAACTGGAAAAAAAAAACAACAAACTTTTTGATTTAGAAATCTAAATAAAAAATAAACGTCGTGAATTTGGAATTTAACCGAATGCCATCCACAGGATTTAGTTATAAACAATGAAGCTAGGAGACCGATAGCACATGAACTCGGTGACTTTAATAGAATGATTTACCGGTTAACGGTAATTAACGATAAACAAATTAGGTTAATTTAAAGATAAACTAGGATTACACCTCATATTTCTCTGCTCTTAAAAATAACATAGACCCTTCCCAAAAAGGGGGAGTGTATGAACTAAATTCCAATGATTGTGCAGCCGAATAGACTGGAAAAACTGGCAGATCACTAAATCAGAGAATAAAGGAACATATACGTGCAAAATAATAAAGAAAGATAATTCCAACTTTGCAATTCATTTAAATGAAAAATACCATAAATTCATCAAAGACTCAGGAGTTAAATTTACACATTTTTTGGGTTAAAATTGAAATGGAATAAGTTTCAATTGAAATGGAAAAGTTTACAATTGAATTGGAAAGGGTAAAAATTGATTTGGAGATTATAATTATAAAAACTTAAATGATAACAATAATATCCATAGTTTTTTTAGTAAAATGTGATTGTTTTTCTTGTTCTTTTCCATAAAAACAAGTGGGTAAGACAGCGGGTGAGGCACTGAACCCCTAACTGTTGGACCAAATAGGGCTATGCAGTGGCTAAGGTACTGAATTCCTAACTCTCGGGCCCAATAGGATAAGACAGAAGGAAAGGTACTGAAATCCCTACTCCCCAGTAGGGTAACACAGTGGGTAAGGTACTGAACTCCTTACTCCCGGGCCCAGTAGGGTAACGCAGTGTGTAAGGAACTGAACTCCTAACTCTCAGGTCCAGAAGGGTAACGCAGTGTGTAAGGCACTGAACTCCTAACTCTCAGGTCCAGGAGGGTAACGCAGTGTGTAAGGTACTGAATTCCTAACTTTCGGGTCCAGTAGGGTAACGCAGTGGGTAAGTAACTGAACTCCTAACCCTTGGGCCCAATAGGGTAACAGTGCGAGTAAAGCACTGAATTCCTAATTCTCGGGCCCAGAAGGATAAAGCAGTGTGTAAGGTACTGAAATCCTAACTTCCGGTCCAGTAGGGTAACGCAGAGGGTAAGGTACTGAACTCGTAACCACCGTGCCCAATTTAAAATTTAGTTTCTGCTAAATCAGCGTGGTTCGACTCTGAGATTGATTGATTCTTAGGTATCTTTCGGTTTGTATATAAATGAATAAAACATTTACTTAAAGCACAATGCACACTTAATATTTGAGAATACAAGACAAAATGAGAAAACAATGAACGAATTGTGTATTGCAATAAAAAATCTAAGATACAACATTCAAATGATTGATTATTCTTCAAAATAGTTTTACCGAACATTTCTGTGCTAAATGTAGGTAGAGATGGCAAAAAATAATAAATACAGATAGGAATGCTGGATAATCCATATTGGAATGATATCGCGGGCTGGCCAGTGGTGGGTCTTATACAGGAGAGCAAACGGAAAGATCATTAGCGAATACCTTACGACTATTATATATCTCTTTTCTTTTTGTGCATTATTCATTACATTTCACATTTGCGTAAGTGGCCTTTAATCTCTATAGATAATTTAGATAGATACATTAAAGGAATCATTAATATCCGTGGTTTCTCTAGTAGTTTGAGTTGTTCGTTGTTCGGAGTGTCATCTGCTACCTGAGAGCTGGTACAGAAGCTGCGAAAAATCTCAGTTTGAGCTGAATCGTTCGACTGTAATGTAAGCTGTTGAGGATGTGACGAACATCGTCGCCATTCAGAGCTACGTCCTACCACCCGTTAGCCAACGGCATGGTCACCACCCCTTACGAACAAGGCTCATCTCTCATTCGATTCAGCATGAGGAAATCTATAAAGATCAATAAGCAGGTGCTACTTGCAAAATGATGCTTTCATTTTCACAGTGCGAGGTCCTACTTTGCATAAGAGGGACAACATGCAATCGACCTCTGCAGAGCTAGTCTTCGGGGAACGTCTACGTCTACCCGAAGAGTTTCTCTCCGCCAGGTGTGCCATGAACACTAATGAGCTGTTCTCAATAAAATATCAATCGACATCATCAACTTCTGAAATTAATAAACTGAGATGAGCACATAATATAACACAGCAACATAATTGATCATATCAGCTATTATATCATATTAGTTATTAATTGCATAACTTCAAATAAGATTATATTACTACATATAAATACAATTTGATATTATATTTGTCATAAATACCAATTCGAGACGCCCTTGGGCCGAGGACCGTGAGATTTGCCACCTTAACAGGTGCTGGTTACCCTCCCTGATCTGAGGCCTCTCTTTGAAGCAGACTGATGTAAAGCTGCTCTTACAGCAGCACCGACTATCAATAGTGGTACTGACTGAAACGATGTTCTCCACCGTGTCTCGTTTACACTTCAGGTACATTCAAATCGAAAAGATTGCCCCTCAGGACATTTGGGGACGATTCAGGTACAAAAAGTTCTGCAATCCCGACTCCATCCCTAAGTCACAGTTAGTCACAGTTGATACAAAATTGAGATATCGGATCTCCTTCAGCTGTGTCTACAGAAGATCACGAGCACCCAGTCTTACGGCAGTGAAGTTAGTGTCAACTATTGTTTATATGATTAGTGTATACTATGTTACTACAACATGACTAGGCGAGGAGTAGGCATTTCGTCGATGGAGACTACAATGCCCTACGTACCGTCTGGCTCTGCGGTACGAACAACTAGGGACGTACATCACGAAGACAAGAATGATCGTCTTCCATCCGGGAGTGCACATCTTTAGGCACGCAGGCGACTCTGCTTGGAGTTCAACACTCGTGCTTCTCCTAACGATTAGGGACGACCAAGCACTATAGGATGAGCCGTCAGATCAGTCTGTCAGGAAAACGGCGCTCTAGCATGAGCAACTCCGGCGGTCTGATGACAATCACCATCAGCTTTGAGGCTTCTTCGAACCTTCGTGAGCAAGAGGAGGACTGTTTACCTGATTAATGGTAGCGAGCAACAGCTTCATAGCCTAAATAGTAACTACACAATAAAATAATTCAATACTCAATTATTGTTTATTTAAAACCGTTTTTCATTCAAAACTAATTTTCTTTATTAGTTTTAACCTTCATCCTTTACTTAGTAGTAGTATTACCTTGGAAAAGCACCTCATTTTCTCAAGGCTTGTAAGGAAAGACTCAAATTGGCCAAGCAGAATCTTGGCCACACTAGCTCTACCACTATTCATGTCACCTCAGATTTCCCTCCGTTTGAAACTGCAAATGTTAATGCAGCCAGCCATCCAACCTGAGGCACTCCACGGTGCTGCGCTGTCTATACGCGAGAAAACTGTTGAGTTATCAGAATTCCATCCTTCGGGTGATCGTCCGAAGTATCATGTTTCTAAGAGCTTGGCCACAGCATTCTACATGAAGAGCTCCATCTCCTCTCAGTGCCTGAGTTTATTGAACAACGCCACATCTAATTCTTCCCCAATCCTTAGATCCAGAATATCGGCTCGACACCCAGGTCTGGAAGGTTGCAACGTGACATCCCCTTAGCTGACGTTTTCGTTGAGGGAAGGGACTCAGATTCTGTTATCAGACCTGCACAACCACCAGCAGAGTGATCCCTCCTCATTCTTAGGACATCTGACCTTCCCATTGATGCCACCGTCTACACAGCACACCATCGCAAACGAAGGCTTTTGTCTCGACGATTTTCTTTTGGGTCTTGCTACTTTTTAATATTCCGGAGAGAGGAAAGGAAAAATAAATAAATAAATAATAGAAATCATGACGTATTTGCCAGATTTGTGATCTTTCATTTGGTCTCCACTATAAAATCCACTACTGTCCTACCCGCAATTGGTGATCCAGGCGTGAATAAATGAATATGGTAAAGTTTAAGTGGCTTGGTAAATATAATAAGTAATAATAAATAAGTTTCTATAATGAAATAATACTTCGAATCATTATTTACCCTTTGGAATGGCTATGGTTACTAATAGTGTGACACCAGCAACAACCCACATGGATATTCCAGTAAGCTTTCTGCCAAAGTACCTTTAGAGGAGGATTGGTAAGAATAAACCTGGCATTTCGATTATTCCATTCAGTCCAACATACAGATATTTGTTGACGTCAATGTTTGCTCCATTTAGCGCTATTATGAAAATTATAAGTGAGAACATATGCATAAAAATATTATTTTAATCTAAATGAATCTGGACAACAAGCAGTCCAGAAAAAAAAAATAGTTGCCTGACAACCTCAGAAAAAATTCATATTTTTGAAGTCAACATTGCTGGTTTGATAGTTCAAAAATAATTTTAAAACATTTTTTTAATATAGTTAGCAAATGACTGTCATTCTTATTTTATTTTTTCACTCATTTTTTGAGTCCATAATGGGTAATTTAGAAAATAGAACATGTCTGTTCTATTTTCTAAATTACCCTATACTGGTTTCTCTTTGGCCTTTCAAATAAACTGCATTGCATTTAGTCTGGCCAACAAATCAAAGTCCTTTATTGTTACCTAATAATCTTCTGTTTATGTACTCTATGTTGCCAAAGTTACTTATCAAATGAGAATGAACAAACTTTAATTTTTGCAGAGTAATTTCGTATAGAAGCAACAATTTATTATTCTCTTTTTTTTTCTGTTTATAAACATATGAAGAGACTTACTTTATAAACAATCAGTAAACAAACAAACATTAGTGAGTAACTTACCCTTTTAAAATTTCATCCTCTAAAAAGTTGTTTCTTTTATTTTATTTTTAATTTTCCAGCAGAAATACCTCTACAGCACCAAACTCCGTAATAAATTTCAAATTTGAGATTTAACTTTAAATATAGCAAAAGTTATAGTTATATAACTATATGTTTTATTTACACATCAAGAAGTGGCCAAGAAGTGGAAATATTAGATTAAAATATTTTAAATATTTAAACAAATAAAATCAAAATAAATATTTTGATAAGAATTAACAATATTTCTTGAGATGATGTTACTAAATTGATATTAGACAATGTTAAATTTATATATTGTGATAACAAATATAAAAACTTGACAAACATAATTAAAACAGCAATCAGGTAAATTGAAATTTGCTTCCTTGAACTATTTTAGCACTGAATTAAACATTTTAATTTAAGCTGATAATGCCTTCACATATTCATTTACTTTTTACATAAGTGTTGATTTTTCCCATTTCTAGCGTCCTCTTCTTTTCAGCGAGAGTTTTCCCTCTACCTCGTCCCATGTTCTATATGTAATCCTCATAGAAAGTTCTCGGGCGTCTCTGGGGCTAATATGTATTGATATTGGACAATATTATCGTTATATAATTTAAACAGACCAGGTGAGAACAATAAAACTAGTCGGCCAATGAACAACGTTTTCGACCCCATCTTAGGCAGAACAAGAGAGAAAGGGGAAGAGAAGCAAGGAGGTGAAAAGAGGTACTTCTTGGCTGAACGCTGACCTCGCCGGACTCAAGCCTTCCTAGCTTATCTCGTTTGTGGACGGAACAACGAGACTTTGAAGATGAGATATGCGCTCTGGCTCCATGACTGAAGATATGCAGGGGAACCCGAGGGAGAGATGCTGAGGAACCATCAACACCAATTAGTACAGATAAGAGATTTATCTGCTAAGTCGAGAGCTAAGTCTAGGCTGAATCATTCCATGGTTAACTTTTTATTGTAATAGTTTGTTGTTTTAATTTTGAGGAATAAAGATAAATGTTAGCAAGGAGGTTGTTCTTTAGTAACCATGCCCATATTTAATTTGAATATATCTCATTAAGATAGCAGTAACTTTGATTAGCATTAGTATCAAAACTAAAAGTAGGAACATTATCTTGGTTAATTATTAAATAATGGTAACCACAAACCAGGCCCTTGGAAAGGTATCCAATTTAGAGGACAAGGTAAGAAATTCAAAAGTATTCAGAAGCTTACTCAATTTTGGGATAATCATCCTCAATGATTGCCCAATGGCATCCCTATATATATAGACTAATGTATTAGCAGCTAAATAGATATCAAGCTCAACTTAACCTAGATAAAACATAGCAGGGCCTTCTGCCCAGCGGGCTTCCATAACCTGTCTGGGTTCCCATCGCTCATCCATGTGACGGACATGTCCGAACCACTTGAGCTGTCGCTTTTCAAGGGAGGTTCTTTGTTAAGACACTTGAAACTTGTTCCTTATTCTCTTATTTTGCACGCGGTCTATACTACTTGATAAACCAACAATTCTGAGCAGGGATTTTATTGCTGCTTCCGTAATTCGGCAGATGTGCTTGTCAAGTATGACCCAACTTTCACTTCCATATGTTAGCGTTGAGAGGTAAAATGCTCTGTATATGAGAAGCTTTGTTGCTTTCCCTATAATCAGGTGGCCAATTATACAATTTCCAAGTCTTGCGAAACGGCTGTGTGTGTGTGTGTGAACAGTATAGCTCATTAATGAAAAGTTGTACGAAATTGAAGTTACTAATTTAAGATAGGTGTATGGTTGGCATTTTACAAAAACTTCTTCAATAATATCGACTAACCAGAAGTGCAACTTTACATAATTGATTTGTCAATTTTTCAATTTTCTGGAAAACGGCTTTAACGATTCTGATGAAACTAAAGGCTTTTCGTAAAAGCTCTTTAACTTTTCATCTATGTAGTTCATCACCGAGAAAATTCTGGGACAAAAGTAATGATGAAAAAAAATGTATTTACGTATAAACCAGAAATTATGTATTTTATGGTAAATTGTGTGAGATCATATGAAAGGTAATTAAATTTTCTCAAAAATAGATGGCATAAATTGGACCAATATTAGCAATGATACAGCGCATTCGTCTTATCGGAGATCCCTATTATAACATCGATTTTACAGCATTTTACAATTTTCTCGAAAATGGCTCTAACGATTTTTATGAAATTTGCTTAAAGTCTTCTCCTTAAAGCCCTTTAACTTTTCGTATAGTACACAACCAAAAAAATGCAGAGGAAAAAGCTATGACGAAATTTTAAAAAACTTTCTTTAAAAATTTTGCATAAGATCATGATTAAATCAAATTGTCTAAAAAAATTATGTAAATCGGACCAGTAGTAGCAAGCATTCAGCGCATCTTAAGCTTAGTCTTCACAAGAAGACTCACTCCCCTCCCTCTCTGACGGCGGGCACGGATCTATTTTGTTAAATTTTAATCAATTTAGAGACACCTAACATTACTGCTACTATTATCCATATAGAGATGTTGAAAGATGAAAGTTCTTCTTCTTTGTCTACCGCTCTTAGTGCCTTTCACTGTAGGGGTTCATTAAGCCAGGTTTACCAATCCTCCCGATCAACGGTGAGCCTCCTCATACCCTTCAACGTCTTACTTCTTGCCTTTCCCGGTCGTTCCATTTGTTCGAGCAATATCGTTCTTGGACGTCCTCTTGGTCTCTTGCTTTCTATCGTTTCCAAGATCGAGCACATCTTGAATTCTACTCCGATGCGTTCATATGCGTACAGTTCTTTCCTGTTTTCCCAGCCGTCCGTCGTAAGTACTTCATTTTCGCTTCGGAGTCGGTTAGTTAATACATCTCTACACCATACATGAGAACAGGGAGGTAAATCGTTTTGAAAATTAACTATTATATATCCACCTCGCTCTTTTATACAATCGTGTTACATATTTGGTAGTAAACAGCATTTGCCTTTCCTCTCTTGTGTGAAATTTTGCTGTCCACTTTCCTCGAACTTTGCATTACAGATCCTAAGTAAGTGTTACCGACACGACTTCCTTTTCATCGTTGCAGGAAATATGGATTTCCTCTTGGGTCCTGCTCAGCTATAAGATTTTACTTTTAGCTATATTAATCTGCATACCATTCTGTGACCGCTTGTTGCAATTTTTGCTTGTAGTCCGAAATTAGAACCATGTCATTCGCAAAAAGAAGTATATGTATGTCAACAGGGCTTAGGTTCCATTATACAAGATGTTTTCTCCAAATACATATTGAGGAAACTTTATCCATATATAATATAAAGAGTAATGGACTCTGGTAGTCTCCATGTTTGACCCCTGTTCTATTTTAAATGCTTTTGATTCCTTTCTATTCAGTCTAATAATTCCTGTTGGTTCGGCTTTGGCACGTTTTTCATCTTTAAGGCTTCCTATATTATCTCTCATGGTCTCTTGAAGAACCGAATCGAATGCCGCTTTTAAATCCGAAAAGGCTAAGAATATACAATTGTATTACGATCCCAGTCCCAGCTTTCAAGAATGATCGTCAGGTCTAAATGCTCCTTGTTCTTTACAATTTCGATTTTCTACTAGAGGTCTCAGACGATTTTTTAGGATAGAAGTGTATAATTTATTTACTACAAGAGATAGGCAAATAGGTCTATAGTTAGAACATTCGCTCTGGCAGCCTTTCTTGTTGATTGGTATAATAACGTTGAATTGTGATTCCTTAGGGATCTTTTTCTCATCCCATACCTTTTGAAAAAGGCTTCTTATGGTATTTATTAATTCCATACCATCATACTTTATTAATTCAGGAGCGATGTCGTCCCAACCTGGGACCTTTCCTGGCCTTACCCTTTTTCTCTTCATCTTCTAATCTATTATTATGTATGATATATTATATCATTTATGTATATAATAAATAATAAACTCAAATCTCTTTTATATGCTACTAATCTCAAGGTTCCGGGTGCGAGACCAGCTGCTATTATTTATTCTGTTTTCAGCCGTGGATAGACCTGTGGAATCGGTAGACCCTCCTACCTCTATAAAATGGACACCCGTAACTAGAGAAAAAACCTTGAGCGTGATCTTGGCCGAATCACCTCCTTGCAAAACCGTTGGCTTAAAAACAGAACGGTCCCTTACCAATTACTAAACTGAAGACACTTCACGGGTTGTAGTTGTATAGGTATACAATTATCTAAGCTCATATAAACCACCAGTAAAGGAAAAATAAAATTGACCGGGAAGGTTTCGAGAGCCGAACTCAGATTTTTCCAACTTTTGTCCATTCTCACACTGTTGACCATTCTCACCACGGTTGACGGTAGGTATTTGGTTTAGAAATGCGATTAACCAGCGCCAATTGTAGAGAATTTCATGGTTCTTCACTTTTGTAATAAGTGTTTTCGCTAAAGTGTGTCATTTAGGAGTTTTAAGTAAGAAACTGAAAAAAGTCTGAAAGTTTCGATGTTTTTCGGGTACCCTGAATATTTTACAAGGTTTTCGAATTGGATAATTTGGACTCTACAGCCTAGAATAACCACATAAAACGTATCAAAAGATGATTAAATTCGAAATATAATCGACTACTAGCCGATATTAATAGACAAGCAGTAGTTTTTTTCGTAAGGATTTTCGACAATAGCATGCTGTTTAGGAGTTATAAGCAAGAAACTGAAAAAGTCAATTAGGACTTTCTTTGGAGACCTCCAGAAGAGCAATGTCGTCAGCGTATAGAAGGCTCTGGACGAGGACAGATCGCCAATTAATGTTGGAGATGTTCTCATATTTTATCCATCTCGTCCAAATAAATGTAAATAGAAAAGGGCTAAGGCTGTCACCCTGTCTGACTCCTTTATGCATCTGGAATGAATCAGTTTTCCGGGTATAACGGTGATTATTGTTAGTTTGGCTCTTTCATATAGTTGTAAAATTATTATAATTTAAGCAACCGAAACAATTTAATCTCTATTTCAACATAACTATGGATGTTTTTATACTGGCATCTGTTACTATATATACAAGCCTATCTATATCTAACCTCTATGTCTCTTTGTAGAATTTATTTAAAATTGACCTATTATTAAAGCGCAATCACGCCTATTTTCCAATGTTACCCTCAAGCCCTTACTAACGAGTTGGCTCTAGTTTGAGTGTGGTAGTGCATTAATGATCACGAGTTGGAATCCTGGCCTCTATTTATCAGCACCGATGGGAACCAAAAATTTCTTCAATTCGCGTAGGCCTACAACACTAATACAACTTGTAACAATGCTACAAACTCTATTATCAATATTGTTTTAAGTTATTATAATGCACTTGATAATCGTTACAAGTTTTATAAAATGAAAAAAATTAACTCCTATCTGGGGATACGATATAGGACAAAAATTCAAATAAGTCATAAGTTTTCAATTATTAGTGAGTATTTCTAAATAAGAGATTACAGCAAAAAATTGTGACTTAATAAGCAAACTTACCTACTGAAAAGTAATATAAAAATCCCATAAACCGTCCATAACAGCAAATAAGTAATCTTTTTCTTAGCTCATTTGTTGAAAAAAGCTTGAAGTCATTCTTCCAGAAAATTACTACTTTATCTAGAATTGATTGAGGTTGGTTCTGAAAATCAAACAGGAATAATTCAAGATAATCAATTGATATTTGTGTTAAAAATACTAAATGGTAAATTTTAAAAATATTACTTACTGGAGGACAATTGTTAGTTTATTTGAAATCAAAATGAAGTTCTTTTCCAAGGATTTTTGCTGCTTTATCAAAATTTCCAGTAGTTATTAGCCACCTTGGTGATTCCGGAAAAAACCTATGCGAGGAAAAATTATTCAGAATTATGGTAATTCTATTAGAGAAATATAAAAATATGCTTGCTAAATATAAATAATTAAAACACTTAGAAAATGTTAGGATATTTAAATTTCTCAAAAATATCTAAAACAAAAAAAAATCACTTTATTTCATATTGCACATCATTTTACCTTTTAATCGGTTCGGAAACTCCGGCCACCTACGGAGTTTTAGTTCGTAACTGTGTTTCTGTTAATTGACATGCTGTGGCGTGTCCGAGGTGGAAAAACCTCAAATTATGAAGATGAATTTTCGGTTAATTATTAGCTTTAGAACGCTGGTTGAGTTGAATTTTGTTCGTTTTCAAACACTTGTCAATAAAAATAAATCTTAAAGTGCACTATTTTATTTATTTATTTATTTTTTTTATCATCAATATCCACCTACAGCGGTGAATTTTTGGTTTATCATTTTCGATCGACAAAGATTTTTTTTTCTAATCCTCCCTCTCAAAATTTGAGATTTTACGTTTCAGAATACGTAGAAAAAAAAAAAAATTCGTTCTTCCGCCGTCCACCGCACAGTGTGAATAAGGCCTGATTTAGGGGGACAAAAGTCAATCTCACAATTGTTCTCCATTAAATAGTGGCTGTTTACTATGATAGTTGGAAAATCTAAAAACAGTATGAAAAGTGTTAATAAGTAATTCATAAACACTATGTTACTTTTGAAGTTATGATTGAACAGGTTTTTACATTTATCTAGCACTTATTAGGGGAGGACACAGTAAATGGGTTACCAATATTAACCGAATTATTTTTGTTGTTTTCACATCCAAAAAGTATTGGATACGTGTCTCGGCGTCCGTTTCAATGGGCCCTATGAGCTTCTGAGGCTAGAAAAAATAAAATAAAACATGGTGAAACTACTTATTTGATATATTCGAGTTTGAAAAATGATATCGATGTGGTTTGTCCACCAAATTATTTTTTTTCAGAGGATATTAAAGGAAAAATAAGAACATTAAAAATAATTGCATTATGATCATATCAATTTAAAAAAAATAATATTTAGATTTTTGGCTAAACTAGCCTTATAGATTTTTCCACTCCACAAATTATGGCAGATTATGATTCAGCGCACCAAAAAACCTTTATCTTGAAAATATCATCGAAAACAAAAAATTATTTTTTTTTTCAGTTCCGAGAGGGTTTAAACTTTTTGAGCCCCGAAATTACATTTTGAATTGAAACTCTGTATCTCGTATTCAGTTTATCCGATTAAAACGTTCTTGAAAGAGAAAGGACTCGTTAGAAAGAGAAAAGTTACTTCTTTCCTTACATATAAACAGCCAATTTCATTATGTTAAAAGTCTGTGTAAAAAAATATGATTAACGAATGAACACAAAATTGAGTTTTCTTGCGGAAAACGTTAGTTATAAAATACGTAGGAACATAAGGGTTAATGGATTTTTTGTAGTTAAAAATCTTTACCGATGACCCCAATTCGTTTTGAACCATTCAAAGGATTCCTGAATTATGGGGTGTTTTATTGAACCTTTAACAAAATTATCCGTTCACATTTAATAACTTGTAAATTATTATTTAATAACTTGTAAAGTCTATTGTACAAGTCCAAGGCAAACTAGTGAATTGATAGCTAGCTCGGTTCCTCAGCCGGTTGAAATCGGTTCTTCTGTCGGCTGAAATCGTTTCATCTGCCGGTTCCTCGCCCGGCCTGCTAAAATTTCGGCTTCAAATGATTCTAGTGGACGCCCAGACTAAATCGGTCATTTATGAAGACAGACGAACCATATAAAGTGTTTTGAAATCAGTGTACCTAAGCCTGGTATTCAACCTAGCACTAGAGAAGGTTATAAGAGGCCATGATGCCATTCTAATCAAAACTCCAACAGAAAAAGGGTCTGTGAATTAACCAATCAAAAACCAAATATATGTAAGCCAATCCTGTACTGTCACCACCAGTCATTGTTACGTTTAATGGTTACACAATTTAAATTGTAAATAGTTTCGTATATCTAGGCCTCCTTGTGTGTGCAGACAGTATGCTCCGCCCAGAGGAACAGAGGCGAATCACCACAGCAAACAGGTTCTTCGGCCGCTCACAAATTTTATTTTATCTAACACCTACGATCAATGACCTTGCTCCTCTTTGTACAGTTATCATTGTCAAAACCGATCCACCAATTGAAATATAATTTATCATGTAAATCGATTTAGTTTAATTGTGCAGATACATTATATATTATCGATCATCCTTTGAACCGCGATCATCCTCTTAGGCTGGTTCTGCGCAAGTCCGCGCCCTGCTCCGAAGCTGGGTCTTTAACTACACGTTGTATTCAGCCTTTATGAATTTTTGTTGCAACTGGATGGCGTCTCTTCTCACATTTATTATCTATCTCTTTCTTAAAATTTTTCATTCCAGAAAGAAGTGTAAATCAACTGCAATTGACTGTAGTAACCATCTATCCAAGTAATAAAATTGATTTTATAAAAGGGATTGATTTTTTGGTTATGAAAGGGCATGCCATTGGAATCAGAATTATTTGTCATAAGAAACTTACATCAAAAGGTATGTCGACTTTTATTACAGAGATCATATAGTTCGGTAATAAAGGTTACAAACGCGATTTTTTTCTCACTCTAATTAAACATTTTAATTACTTGTTTTAAGTGTAAAATACTTGTTTTCCTCCACATTTGTGAGCTGAAAAAGTCTGCAGCAGGTGAATAAGATATAGGTTAAGTCGATTTCTATTGCTTTATCTAGTGGCATTGACAGTTCTAATGCTGTCACGGAACACGAAGTAATCTCTTGGAAACTTGTTCCCTACTGAAAGAAAACGACATATGATAACGGAATGAGACCTCCAGAAACTTGTGTAAGAGCTTGTGTGAATCTGTATATAGATGGATGTCGCGACGCCGAGTGTCGTTTTTGAGACTGCAATCTCGGAAACCAGTAACCAAATACAGGATCACTTTTTGAGCCCCCGATTTATAGTTTAATAGGCGTATAAGGAAGTCATGTGTTGTCCACATCAGATATTTTCTTAGAAGTAAATGGTTTAATTTAGACCGTTTTAGGTCTAGATCATTATTCAGATTCATTTAATGTTTAAATATAACTTTAAATTTATCTTATCGCTCTCCTCAAGAATTACCTTTTCAGTCTTACTTTTCAATACTTGAGATCAAACACAGGTGTTATTTTTACCTGACGAAAGCACTAAGAAGCCATTTTCTGTCGAGAAATATTGAAATTTCTCTGTATAAAACATTTATTAGGCCAGTACTAACGTAGGCCTCAGATGCACGGCCCTTATCTTGTGTGGATGCCTATAGTGTACAGGAGAGAGAAAATCCTCAGAAATATATTTGGTCCTGGAAAGGTTGGCGGCCAGTATAGGGTGAGACACAATGCAGAGCTGCACTAGATTTAACAGGAACCGGATGTTGTACAATGCATAAGATTCTCAAAACTGCAGTGGGCTGAAAATGCCGCAAGAACGGATGGTGACTTACCAATGAAGATATAACTGTTTTGGTATGTGGATAGTATAACAAATAGAGGACGATCACAACTGAGATGGGCAGACGAGGTCGAAACTGATGTACAGGAACTTCTGGACACGAGAGTTTGGCAGTCCCTTACGAAAGAAAATAGAATGGAGGCGTCTCCCAGATACTATCCTTTCTCTTCCTAAAAGAGGAAGAAAAAGGATAGTTTAATCTTGTCATATTTTATTGCTTAACAGATTTCGCTTATACTGCTTAATATTTAAGAAAAACTGTCACCAGCAATGAATGATGAGCCAAACCATCGGGACTGAGATTGCTAGTTGAAGTTGCCTCCAGTTATTGGTCAGATATGCAGCCAGTGAAAGATAAATCATTCCAGATGAATAAGCTATGCCAAATAGATTCCCTACTAATGTTCTGTAGTTCTTCGTTGTTAGTTCTAACACTACAAAAAACATGTATAGATATTATAAATATATTTAAGCATAAAAAAAATAAAATATTAATCTGCAGATACATATATAGATACAGACTAAAAAACTTATGAATGATTTTATGTAATAATAAAAATACAATTTGATTAAAATACTTTTATATGAATTATTATAGTTGTTAACCATGTGGTTAGGCTGTAGTTTGCAAACTGTATCTCCCTCCCCCAGGACGTACGAATTCTAGGGAGAGGCCACTCCGCTACATGCAATAGGAGAATGAATCATCTCCGTACCTTTGTGTACCATATCTTAAATGTCTTCTAATATCTTGTTATTTTATATGTGCATATCTTATGTTTGTTTTATTTTTTTCCTAAAATTGTTCATCCCACTAACCAACCTGTCCTCCCTGACAAGCCGTGAGCATATTATTATTTTTAATGATTTCCTAGGTGAGGGTAAGACTGCTGAATTATTTTACCTATATATCCATATATATAACTATACATACTATATAACTATACATACGGCAATAACCTGGCGCTCTGGCAAATTTTATCTTTTTTTTTCTGATACTTACTTGGCGTCATTAGTTTACAAAAAAAAATATAATAATAAAACAAATAAAATAGTAACGAACACATATATAAAATCCCGTACAATAAAAGTTTAACACTCTATAAATATCATAAATATAATATATTAGTGATTATCTAATTATCAAATTAAATAATGACAATTTCTTCGGCAAAAGCGTGAAACCACTTAAGTCCAAAACAATTTTATTTTTACTTGAATTTTGGCAATACAATTATATATATATATATATATATATATATATATATATATATATATATATATATATATATATATATATATATATAATGTGCGGTGCACATAGAGGCTGAAAAAAGACTGAGGCCGGGCCGGGCCGGGCCGGAGTGGTGAGTCCGCCTTGCAACAGTTGTAACTGAAACAGGATTTCTGAATGTTCCGTTGATATCTGCTCGAATTTCAGGGACCATGAATGAATCTTTTCCCTTACATTTTAAAATTATGAATCGGTCTTAAGTCTTACTTTTTGATCTTCGTCGTCCTGTCTTTGTGCTGATGAGTGTCTTCAAAGCGAGTGATGGTTCAGTGAACTCTGCTCTTGGAAATTTAATTTCAATTTAATTTTCAATTGACTGAACTTTATTAACGTTCAGACAGACAATCAGGGTAAAGTAGAGAATTTGAAAAACTATTGAAGTGAAGATATTAATCAAAATTAATCTGAATAAACAAAAATAATTTGTTAATACTATATTACAAGGAGATTATTAAAAAACGGTTTTATCAAATATTTTATTTATTTTGGTTTTGCCATTTTTATTTTTGTTAAATAAAATATTTTTTATTAAATTATACCATTATGATGATGCATTATGAATTAGAGAAATATAAAATCATTCCATAATCAAATTAAAAAATATTATTGCAATTAACCTACAAAATTTAAAATATTTAGGTCGGTCTTAAAATTTTGGCCGGCAATGTATTTGTATGATTTTATAGACAGTAATTGCTTGTAGAAAGCATTCCCGCGATATATTGTCCTTATGGTTTTACATTTACATTTTCCGGACGTGTTTAAACAGAGTTACTTATTGTTTGTAGCCATAGAGAAAATCTACGAGGAGGGGGATAAAAGAAGGAACAGCAAAATTAAGCTTGTTCCCCTAGAAAAATCCTATTTTCGGCTCTGCCTTCCCTACCACATTTCCAGTTTATCTGCTTCAAGAAAAATACGATACCGGCAGTCGTTCAAGCACTTAAATCAAATATTCGGTACCATTAAGATATCGAAAGGAATATTGAAAAAGTATTATCGATATTAAAACTATTTGTTGTTGGTAATATAACTACTACTTTAAACGTAGGTTCGACTTAAATTCAATAAAATAAATCATCTTTTCGGTGCTTAAAGAAGAAGAAAAACAAATTATTAAAATTATTTGGGCATTTTAGCGCACCCTTTAAGCAGCGCCCGGGATGACCGCCCCCTTCACCCTACTTTGAATAACTATTTTTTATTTATTTCCTATAATTGTATTAAAATTTAAAAAGAAACCGGTAGGTACTTAAAAGGCTGCAATTTTACTTACCGAACAAAATGTTCCAATTGAGTCGTTTTTAAAATTAGGGAAATTAAAAAGGGAAAAGTTTCACCATGCCCCGGTCTCTCATTCCTTATTTCAGAAGTTCCCTAACATTACATCGCTGCGTGCAACTTACACTTTTCAGATAACTGGGTATACCACTACCTGAGCTTATGATATTTGAATTATAGGCTCATCTTCATAAAATAATACGATTTATAAAACTTTATTTAACAAACCACACAAAATATATTTCAGTAGTATAAAATAGATTGAAAATAAAGTTCAAAAACCCAAAATCAAAGCTTTATCGATTTCATATACCAACAGCAACAGTGAGATTCATACAAAAATACTAAAAATTCTGCTTATAAAAGTGCATCCTTCAAAAGCAAGAAATTCGGACATAATGAAGAAAAGCATAAATATTTTTCAGTTAGAAGTATGTTTTTTTACTTACAATCAGAGAATCAATTTTAAGCTATGTCTGTCCACATTGTTCGACTTTCAAATCGACATTAGATGCCTCTTCTCCTGTCTGCACGGTTCGACCTTCGGTTCGATCTCGAATGGGGCATCGCATGCTACACGTTCCCTTCTCCGTTCATGTCAAATCGAATGTCAAACAGTGTGGATACGGCTTTGGGCTTCACAGAGCTCAACTTGATTCTTTAGTCCTCATCAACACCGAGTGCTTTCGCTTTTCGACGAGAACCACTCTGAATTATTTTTACTAATTTTAGATCATGATTATTCATCTTATCATTGATACATTCAATAATAATATTTAAAAAATTGTTATCCATCATTGAGTGTGTTAAAAAGATGATTTTACCCATGATTTTTTTGCTTATTCGCGTACCGCCTGAAACCTCCGAGCATATCACCAATGGTACGTGCACCACTGTGTGGGAATCCCTGTCTTATCTCATTATGTCACTCTCCGCCCTCCGATCATTATCCTCTTGATTAACAATATTATAATTAAGTCATTATTATATACTTATAATTATATACTTGACCATTATTATGAAATTACCGTTTCCATTTGGAACCGGATACATGGTATGCTTATTACTAACATCATATTATTAATACTTACAGATTGTAAAACAAGCATCAAAAACACCAGCGTCACCGATTCCAGTCAATATTCTTAAGATTATAAACATGGCATAACTGTTTGCAAAAGCAGCAGCAGTACTCGATCCAACATACAGTAAACTTGATAACACAAATATCTTCTTTCTTCCAAATCTAAAAGCAAATGATATTTTGTCTAAATGTAAATATAATAATTTATCAATAATTTTATCAGCCAATAATATAATTACTATATTATTGATTTACAATTTAGTATTCAGTACATCTATAACGACGTATTTTTAAACCACTTCGATCACAACAATCAGTTGCAATGCTTTCTAAATCTGGTAGTCAAGCTGGTAAGTTGAGCACCTAAAAGAGTGGATAAGCCATGATAGCATCTTTTACTGACTTATTTTGATATATTATTCCTCCAAAACTATGAGCAACAACAATCTGGTAGGTTTACAACTGGAACTAAATCACATGTATCCTTCATTCAAAGCCTATTAGGATTCCTGGGGAACCCTTTAATTATGCCCCTCTATCCTTATATAATAGATCCACTACTAAGGCATTCAATTTTGACCAGCAGCTTGAATGGATGCCCTGTATGAGATAAAATTGACGAAAAGCAAATAGGTTCCTACGAGATGATCATTCGAAACTGTAAGATGGCCCGTGTAAATCAAACTACATAAGGTTGCGTGTTCACTATTGCCTAATTTATTATATCTATGCAATGGGTACGTACACTCACACGTAGACCAAGAGATAGCCAAATCATTCATACTACTTTTCTTCGACATATCTTTATAATTATATTCGTGGTTTTAATATAATACTGTGATATATGCCCCTGGCGTAGTTCCGTCATTCGAAAATTTTAGACTCATCCATTAGAGATGGATTGGAATGAATCAATCCGATGCGTTGTCGCTGATACCGACTGGTAACAGGTACGCTAAAATGTGGCAAACTGAAAGTATCCTGGGCTTTCGATCCCAGCCTGGAACTATTGGAACAGCCTCGACGACCTTAGGTCAGTCTCATTGGTATTTCCTCTGCCGCAGTAACCTTGTTGCTCCTTGCTCCTTCAGTCCTAAGTAGGGATGGGATATCGAAAGCAAAATATCGATATTGAAATCGATACAGTTAACAATACCGATATCTAGATAATATCGGCATGGAAATATCAATATTTCAAAATATCGTAAATATTTTTATAGAATAAAAAAAAAATTCTTGCACTTTGCCAAAATGGCGTCAAATAATGGCGGACTATCGAGTTTGACTTCATTTAGTTTTTTGGTCACTGTCATTCAGTTTCAGTATTTGGATTAATTTCGCCATAATTGACTTTGTTTTAAAGTTGAATAGTCCGAAAATCTAAGAAAATAAAATAGATTAAAAAATTATTGAATAGGACATTAAAAAACACCAGTAAAATCAATTTTTTCAAGTCGTTCACACGAAAGTTGAAATCTCAAGAACAGTGACAATTAAACGAACAATAATAACGAGAAAGTCGTCGGATAAAACATATGGAGCACTTATTCTTCTTTAAAAACCGATAGTCACTTTTTAAAATATTCAAAATGGAAAAGGATCCATTTTGCATGGGAAAAATGAATATGAATGTCAGTCTTCTTCCTCATCAATGAGCATTCATAAATGCAATAGTTATTAGCTTGATCGATTTAATTCAGTTTATTTACATTAATGAGCTTATATAAGCGTAATAATATAATCACTAGTAACAATAAAATAATACGTTTTTAATTTTTATGTTTTTAACTGTCCTTGTACGAAGTAAAGGAAGTATTGTATTCGCTAAAATTTTTGGTTTTCAGATTTCAACCTGAATCCATTTTGACTAGTTTCGTCGTGGCGTCTGTACGTACGTACGTTCGTATTTCGCATAACTCAAAAACTGTTAGCCTTAGAAAGTTGAAATTTCGTATTTAGGATTGTTGTAAAATCTAGTTGTGAACCTCCCTTTTTGGTCACTGCTTGATCGTGGTTTTGAGATACTGCAATCTTCGGAAACTAGTTGCCAAATTCAGGATCACTTTTTGAGCCACCGATTTATAGTTTAATAGGCGTACAAGGAAGTCATGTGTTGTCCACATCAGATATTTTTTTAAACTTCTTTATTCTGTTCTGAGGACTTATAAGACAGGATCTCTCGTAAACAAATATGCAATTAAACATCGATATCACTAACTGAGTGCAGGGCCGAAATCGGGTACTCATTTTAGGAAAAGGTTTGAATATTAATTAAGAATATGTGAATTTAGTGACATTATAAGTAAAATAAGTCTTGTATGCCATTCCAAAGTTGCTACCTTAAAAAATTGCTGCACTTTATTCAAGAAAAAACATAGAATTTTCACTCATTTTTCATTCCGTGCTCAATATCTTGAAAACTACCAGCCACGCGAAAAATATTTTAATTGCCTTTTTTAAAGGAAATTAAATTTTCTAAAATTGTAGCCCTAAACGACTTCTTCATGTTAACCAGTTCTCGAAATAATGTTATTAAAAAAAAAACAAACGAGAAATCACAGTTTTGTTATTTTATTTTGGTAAATATCAAGTAGATAGTTCTTTCTACGATGATAATCATTATGAACTACACTATGGTGTATTTAACTAGCTGAAATTTGAGTGGAAATATACATATATACGCCTAATAGTTCCTGAGATAAAATCTTTAAGAAATAATTTTGTATACCAAATTACGAGAAATCACCTTTTTGTGAATTTATTTTGGCAAATGTTATGGAAACTGTTCTACTTACAAAAGTAATTAATATGTACATTTTGATTTTGATTAATATTAATATTAAGATTGATTTGGAGGTAGCGGCTTTAGAATGGCAGACAAAGCATATTTTACTTATAATGCCGTACACATTCGTAATTCACATTTAAATATCCTAAAATGAGTAACCGATTTGAGACCTGGCTCCAGTTGGCTATGTGGATGTTTAATTTTATATTTGTTTAAGAGAGGTTTTTTCTTATAAGTCCTCATAACAGGAAACAGAATGTAAAAAAAAAAAATATTAAAAAATTAAAAACATATTATTTTATTGTTACTAGCGGTTATATTATTGCACTAATATAAGTTCGTTAATGTATATAAACTAAATTATGTCGATCAAGCTGATAACTGTTGCATTTACCAATGGCCATTGATGAGGAAAAAGACTGACAGCGCTTACGTTCCTACCGGTTGAGGAGTAATTGACATCTGTATGTTAAATAGTTCCTGAGATATCTAACTTTTCTAATGATCAGACTCAGTTGAATTCGTGTACAATGTGACTTTTACTTAACAAAATTGATTTTACTTTAAATCATAACAAAAATAGCTTTGTTAATGTAGGCCTACAATTTAATTACTTTTTTTTTTAACTTTTAACTAAAAATTTTCGATTGAAATGTCAATATTATTTTAATCTGGTATTTTTTGTCGGATTCATAAATTTGGGATTCGTAAGTCCATATAGGTTTTAAAAAACCTATTTAAAAAAACTTTCTGTCTGAGTGGTAATAGAGAGCCTCTTTGTAGCAGGGGATATAGCAATCTCTTTTCGAGTAGTAGAGAAACATAGCAGTAGACGTTAATTCTTGAAATGTGGATCCCATGTCAGTCTTCTGTCAAATGTTAATCCTAAATAAGTCACTTTGTCGGTTTGAGGTAACGGTTGATTGCCAATGAAAACTGGTGGGCAAGCATCATCTCGTAGTTGGGATCAAGTTGGGGGCAAGCATTTATATGTTGGGATTTTTCAGAATTCGGTTTTATTTTTCATTTTTTACTACAAATTTGTGTCTTACTGAGATTTTGTTGTAATGTCAATGATGTTCCTGTAGGGTTTGCGTGTCTAGTGATAATTGCAGTAGTGAAAGTACTTCGATGTGCAAACACAAGTTGGTGTTTGGGTCGGCCGTATCAGAGCTGTTTTGTTTCACACATCAAAGAAATTTGCCATTGCGCCCATCCACACCAGTGAAGAACTGTTTGCCCAACGGGTTCCTCATTTTTACCTAAATATTAGATTTTTAAATTGTTGTTACTTTTAAGTTGATATTGAAATTATGAATGATTCCTAACTTGATAGCTTTTGGTTGTTAATTGGATTTATTGTATTAATTCGTTTTTTTCTGCAGTATTAGTTCAACATATGTCAACTGATTCATGAAAATCAGTTAATTTTCGTAATTCAACCCCTAAGCTTTGAAGTTCGCAAAATATTGTTGTTGAATAATTAATAAAAAGGCTACAAAACGTACAAGGAAAATCAATCAATTCTATTCAATTCAATGGAAAGCAAGTTCTATTATCTCAAAGAGCAAATAGTTTTGGACTTAAATAATAAAAATTTTAATCCTAAGCTTCTGATAAAATAATATAACAGTATGAATATTTATAACATTCTAACATAACAATATTTCTCCTGATTAAATAATATATTTTATAAACCACGTATTTTCACAAACGTTTGGCCAACAATTCGTCAAACGGCTTGCCATGGTGTGGATGCTCTATTTGTACTTTCACATTTCAAACTTCACTAATCTTTAGTTACGGTAAGGAACTGTGCTGAGTCGACAATGGCCGCGAGTATGATAACAATTTATTCCGAGATTTCCTGAAATATTTAAAAATAGAAAAACACGAAACGACACCGAACCACCCAAATTCATTAGGACTACTTAACAGGGCAAGTTCAACTTTACTCGATTTAATTAAGATTATCAATACGCAATCCACAGCGTCGGAAGAAGAAAAATTAGAAATGGCGACTATTGCCTACAACAATTCCATGAACCAAAATTTAAAATTAAGCCCGAACGAAATAACGTTTGGAATAAGCAGGGAAAATTACAACGACAACCCGGAAGTCCAGGAGTATTTAGTTCAGGAATACCATCAAAATCTAAAGAGTACTAGGGAAGCTATAAAAACTAGTATTGAAAAAAACAAGGAAAAATATATTAATAAAACAAACGAAAATAGGGAAGATTTACCTAAATTACCAGAAGACGTTTATATCAGGAAACCCAGTTCCAATAAAAAGGACGTAAAGTATCAAAAGGGTAAACAAACTAACGGGAAATTTTTATCATCTAGAGGGAAAAAGAAAAAATTACACGCAAGCCAGATTAAAAGACCGAAGAAAATGAAACATAAAGATAAACCCACAACGCATCAAGACACGAACCAAAATGAATGTCTTGCTGATAATGCGTATGCCCAGAAATTGAATGAGGAAATTGAAAAAAGGATTCAAGCACTGAAAGCTAATCCTACTACTCTTCCTGTTGCAGATTTTGAAGATGAAGGACTATTTCAAGTTTCTTCTGATCCTCATTCTTCAGGCACTGACCCTTCGAGTAGAAACGTTGAAAATCCAGACGTTGTCGAATGGCCCTGGGGCTTCGATCATTCAGATGAATTCGTCGTATGTGATGACGGAATGGTACACTTTCCTTCACTATAAGAACCTGTCCCAGCTGAATGACGAAATCTCCACTCTAAAAACACATATTAATAACTTAAAAACTGAAAAAGAATTTAAAATGTTACATCAAATATTAGAAAAGAGATATGAACGTATAATAGATCAGATCACCCACCTTCTTAAACGTAGCCATATAAAAAGAGAAAAACGAGGAATTGTGAATGGACTGGGAAAGGCCTTATCTTGGTTGGGGGGCACGATGGACAGTGACGATAAAGAACGGTATGATGCCATCCTACAAAAGGTAGAAAATAACTTATATCACATAGAGCACAACGAGGAAGCTAGACTTAGCCTTAATCGGAAATTAACTCAAGAATTAAATAAAGACATCATAATCTTAAACCATTTCAAAAATAATATAGAAACGAATAATAGGGTTTTGGATACAACACTCGTCAGGTTATCTTATCACGATCTTTTAGCTTATTTAACTCTTATAGAGACGCAGTTACAAGAAACAGAGGATGCTCTAGAACAATGTAAACTCGGTATAACTCATCCTAGCGTTCTTTCTTATGACGAAATTATGAATATAAAAATCCCCTATAAAAGGTTATTGACTAGGGATGTGGAATTGAATTGGTTATTAAGTAAAGCAATTTGTTCAATGTCTGATTCCGGAATGATTTACTTCTTTATAAAATTACCATTAATGGTTGCCCCTTCGACTACTTATTTTGTATTATCATACCCGACAGTTTATAAAGAAACCATAGTAACAATTCCAGTAGAAAATACTTTAGTTGTAAGACATAATAATGAATTTTATAAAGGAAAATGTTTAAAATATAACTCCAACTTCTATTGTAATTATAAAAGTCTTAGTATAATATATGATCAATGTATTTTAGAATTAAGTAACAATCTAAAGTTAGAACATTGTAAAATAATAGGAATTTCACAAAAACCTTTTATCAAACTTTTACCTATTCTTAATCAGTATCTAACATTTAATTTATCGACAATTGAGACTAACATAACACAACCCACGTTATATCATTTACCTACCACTAGTTTGATAAGTCTTGACAAAGACGAAATATTTGTAAATAAATCTATAGCAGTAAGATATGAAGAGCATGTAAATATACCTATTATATCTTTACATAAGATTGATAATGTTATTTTTACTAATTATAGTTATGAAGATGTACATACCTTAGATTTAGGAACCTTGAAAATAGAAACACTAGAGGATTATTCTATAACTACTTATTCAGATATTATGCTATATATAACTATGACATTATGTATATATTTATTTGTTCATCATTTATTATTTTATTATTATAAATTTAAAACCCTTTGTATAAATAACATTAACAACCCAATACCTTTAACAACGATTGTAACACCTGACCCAACACCAAATCCTACTGCCCAATCATCCTTCTATGACGCAAGGTCCAGAGCGTGGCATTCCTACCTTAACGAAAAACAGAAATCATAGTTCGGAGGTCCTCACTTTAAAAAGGAGGGAATAGTTACGGTAAGGAACTGTGCTGAGTCGACACTCTGAGCCACCTCCCTCTCCCGCTCCTATATATACCCCTATAAATCTTAAGCTAAGGAGATCTGTACCAGTAGTATGTAGCTAGTCGTAATGCAAGTTGTAACTTTTGTTTTTCAATAAAGTTTTTTTTTAATTTCTCCGCCGTTGAGTTTCGTAATTGGCGCCCAAACAGGGACCGCATGCATATATCATCGCGGTTCTAGACTCGAACTCTGCAGTACCTGAAATCAAGATTCGATCTACCTTTCGAGGATATCGCACCTGTAGGAGACTGGCACCCCGCTTAGACTCTTAGATCTTGGAGAAGGACTTGCTGCTGAGCTGAAAATCGTCTGATCACCCCGACAGACATCGAAACTCTGGGAGAGATTGTGAGTGGAGCTTTTATTGAAAACATCTTTATTTTTTATTTCATTTTATTTTTTTATATAATTGTTTAAACATTATTTTCTCTTTTTTTTATATATATAAATATATTGTTCTTTATTAACATTTATAAAAACGCTATTTAAAAAATATATATACTTAAAATTTTATGTCAAAACTAGCACAGAGATTAACTCAGAATAGATTTATTGATATTAAGGAATTTATTGATACAGACGAAATGGCAACCTCATCTTTTGCAATTAAATCCGCGGATTATGACCACATTCCTACTTTTAACGGGGATCCACATAATTTACTAAAATTCGTTACCGTATGTAGACAAGTTCATAATATAGTTTGCAAATCCGATAATGATCTCCGAGAATTAAATGACCAACGCCTATTAAGCAAAATTCTCGCCAGACTAACAGGAGATGCAGATTACATTAATACCACCTGCGAGTTTACTGGCGTTAACGACTTATTAAGGTATTTAGAGAGTACATTCAGAGATTCACGATCAATTGAACAATTACAATTCGAACTTTTTAATATGAAAATACAACATAAGGAACATCCGTTAGATTTCCTTCAAAAATTAGACAGGAGCCGAACTCTAATAATTTCAAAATATAGGATAGAAAATATTCCTGAAAGGGCAACGATTGTATCCGTCTTAGAAAAAAATATTCTATATCATTTTTTCACAAATATGCCGCTACATATTAGGACATATTTGATGACCAAAACTGAAAAATTAAAAACTTTGGATGACCTTCGAAATCTAATTCAAAATGAGAATCATCTTTTGTTCGATGATTTGGTTAATTCCGGTAATATGAGAAGACCCGGGGAAACACACGATTCAAGGAAACCAAGTTTTGAAAAAAATAAAAATAATCAGAAACCTAATTTCTATCATCAAAGAAATGAAGGACAAAGATACCCACCTAGATACCCACCGAGAGATCACCGAGATTATCCTCCTAGATATTCACCTAGGGAACAGCAAGGTCATTATAATGGAAATCATAATAATAATTATGAAAGGAGAAATTATCCACACAGAGAACAGTGGAAATCGGAGGACCAGAAAAGGTTTTTCCAAGGCTCGCATGGTTCAGGACAATACAAAAATAATAGACCTTTCGAAAAGGCGGAACCTGCGAACACAGTGTCGATGCGCACTGTCAGCGGTTTTCAGAAGAACCATCCCCGACAACCGGTATATAACTTAGATCAGGAAGACCCAAGGGATAAAGAAATTAGGGAGCTCCGCGAACGGCTAGAAAAGCTTACAACTAAACAAGAAGGCTCAGAAGATCATTTTTTAGGGGAGGACCCAGATCCCAACTACAACACCTAGAAGTACATGATTTACAGACAAATAATTTTCGTGACCTTCCGTTTGTTATCGATAAAAAAAATCGCAAATGGTTATTAGACACGGGGGCACAGAAAAATTACATAAGTTCAAAAATTGTACCACCAGGAGTCAAGAAGCAAAAAGAAAATTTTATTGTTCGGACCGCTGCTGGAGAAGAGAGAGGGACCGAAACAATAACCACTGATGTTAGTACCACCTTTTTAAAATGCCCAACGAAAGTTAAATTTTATATATTAGATTTTAGTCCAAATCATGATGTTTTGATCGGTGCAGAACTAATGGACGATTTAAAATTCAAAATTGATTTTGAGGAAAGAAAAATTAGGTCAGCATATGGTGATTTTACGTTTACAATGGATAGGGATACGATACCAATTGAAATAAAGAAAGGAGAAAATATTGCCGACTTGCCAAAAGGGAAAATTTTCTTGATAGATTATAAAATTGACGATATAGAAATACCTACCGGAATTTTATAGCGATAAAGTAAAAATAATAAGTAAGAAAGAAGGAACTGTACAACTGCCATTGATGAATTTTCAAGAAGTTGAAGTAGTAAACCCGCCGGTAGATAATGTCGAAAAGAACATACCCGAACTAGTTAGAATCGAACATATCCCCTCGCTACAACAGAAAGAATTACTTAATCTTCTGAAAAATTATCCATCTATCTTTAAAACGGAGAAGGATAATTTATCTGCAACAGATCTTTTAGAACATCAGATAAAAACCAAAACTGATGAACCGATTTATTCTAGAAATTATAGATACCCGCAGCAATTCAGAGAACAAATTAAAGACGAAATAAATAAAATGTTAGAAAGCAAAATAATAGCCCCGAGTAATTCACCATACAATTCACCAGTATGGGTAGTTCCAAAGCGAGCCGACGCTTCAGGTCAAAAGAAGATAAGGATGGTAATAGATTACCGAAAGCTCAACAGGGAAACAATTCCGGATCGATACCCTCTGCCAAATATAGAAGATTTGCTGGGAAAATTAGGAAAAGCCACTATATTCACAGCCATAGATCTTTGTTCAGGTTTTCACCAGATAAAGGTACATAAGGACTCGATTCATAAAACAGCGTTTAGTACCGATCAAGGGCATTTCGAGTTCCTTAGAATGCCGATGGGATTGTCAAATTCTCCGGCTACCTTTCAAAGAACCATGAATATCATATTTGCAGATATGCCACATGTGCTTGTGTACATGGATGACATTATCATTTTTTCGGAAACGTCAAATGTCGGAAACGTCAAAGGCAGTTTTGGAAAAATTAAAGAAACATAATTTAAAGATACAGCTAGATAAAACCGAGTTCTGCAAGAGAGAGTTATTATTTCTCGGTCACATCATAAGTGAAAATGGAATTGAGCCAAACCCAGATAAAATAAAGGCTGTCAAAGAATTTAAATTACCAAAGACTGAAAAAGAAATAAAAAGTTTCTTAGGTCTAACGGGATTTTATCGTAAGATGATTCCCAATTATGCCAAAATAGCCGCTCCCATGACGAGGTGTCTACGTAAAGGAGAGAGTGATATAATACCAGAGTCATATAAAGAGGCATTTGAACAATTAAAAAATTTGGTCTGTAGCAGTCCCATAATTCAAGTACCAAATTTCGAGGAAGACTTCTATCTAACTACCGACGCGAGTAACTATGCTATAGGCGCGGTATTAGCCCAAAAGAAGAATGGTAAAGAACTCCCCGTTTGCTATGCTTCTAGGACACTGAATAAGGCAGAACAAAATTATTCGACCACCGAGAAAGAGTGCTTAGCTATAATTTGGGCCTGTAATCATTTCAGACCTTATCTGTACGGTAGGAAATTTTTTATCTACACAGACCACAAGCCTCTCGAATATCTAAAGACGTGCAAGACTCAGAACGCCCGACTCATCAGATGGAAACTGCTCCTAGAAGACTACGAATATGATATTAAGCATATTCAGGGTAAAGCGAATAAAGTCGCTGACCACTTGTCGCGACATCCTGTTGACAAGCATGTCTCGGAGACACCCGAGTACGACATGCATCATATGACAGAGGAGGACGAGTTATCTCTTGACACCCAACACTCAGCTGAGTCCTCAGATAACAGGATCCTTATCGTTGATGACGACCAGAGGCCAGTCAACGTAGAGAAAAATCAAATCGTCATCATAAAGGGATTCAATGACACCAAGGTCGAGAAGGTCTTTAATAAAAATAGAACTACGATCGAACTTACGTATCCTTTCAATCAAAACGCTGAACAATTGGAAAATAAACTACTGGAAATTCTGCAACCCAACGCAACGTATGGTATTTACTGCTTACCTAAGATAAAAGGAGTTGAAAGCGAAACTAATTGGTACGAAGGCCTGTATAATAAAATAACCGAAATTATTCGAGAAAAATTTCCGACGAATAGAATAAAAAAATATTTATTATTTCTACCAGATATTACTAATAAAAATGAACAAAAGGAATTGATTTTGGACCAACATATTGGGAAATCGTGCCATAGAGGGATTAATGAGACTTACATAAAATTAAAAACTAAATATTATTGGCCAAATATGAAAGATCATATTGCCGATATAATCAATGAATGTGACATCTGCAATCAAATCAAGTATGATAGACGGCCCATCAGACCAAAATTTATGATAACTCCAACACCTGAGAAACCATTCGATGTTATCATGATGGATACACTCCATATGAGAAATTATTACGTCTATATTATAGCAGATACGTTTTCGAAGAAATTATTTACAAGATACAGCATAACAGCAAACGCTATTGAATCAATGGCGACGCTGAGAAAATATTTAGTCCATTTCCCCAAACCTCTTATCATCACTACAGACAATGGCCGCGAGTATGATAACAATTTATTCCGAGATTTCCTGAAATATTTAAAAATAGAAAAACACGAAACGACACCGAACCACCCAAATTCATTAGGACTACTTAACAGGGCAAGTTCAACTTTACTCGATTTAATTAAGATTATCAATACGCAATCCACAGCGTCGGAAGAAGAAAAATTAGAAATGGCGACTATTGCCTACAACAATTCCATGAACCAAAATTTAAAATTAAGCCCGAACGAAATAACGTTTGGAATAAGCAGGGAAAATTACAACGACAACCCGGAAGTCCAGGAGTATTTAGTTCAGGAATACCATCAAAATCTAAAGAGTACTAGGGAAGCTATAAAAACTAGTATTGAAAAAAACAAGGAAAAATATATTAATAAAACAAACGAAAATAGGGAAGATTTACCTAAATTACCAGAAGACGTTTATATCAGGAAACCCAGTTCCAATAAAAAGGACGTAAAGTATCAAAAGGGTAAACAAACTAACGGGAAATTTTTATCATCTAGAGGGAAAAAGAAAAAATTACACGCAAGCCAGATTAAAAGACCGAAGAAAATGAAACATAAAGATAAACCCACAACGCATCAAGACACGAACCAAAATGAATGTCTTGCTGATAATGCGTATGCCCAGAAATTGAATGAGGAAATTGAAAAAAGGATTCAAGCACTGAAAGCTAATCCTACTACTCTTCCTGTTGCAGATTTTGAAGATGAAGGACTATTTCAAGTTTCTTCTGATCCTCATTCTTCAGGCACTGACCCTTCGAGTAGAAACGTTGAAAATCCAGACGTTGTCGAATGGCCCTGGGGCTTCGATCATTCAGATGAATTCGTCGTATGTGATGACGGAATGGTACACTTTCCTTCACTATAAGAACCTGTCCCAGCTGAATGACGAAATCTCCACTCTAAAAACACATATTAATAACTTAAAAACTGAAAAAGAATTTAAAATGTTACATCAAATATTAGAAAAGAGATATGAACGTATAATAGATCAGATCACCCACCTTCTTAAACGTAGCCATATAAAAAGAGAAAAACGAGGAATTGTGAATGGACTGGGAAAGGCCTTATCTTGGTTGGGGGGCACGATGGACAGTGACGATAAAGAACGGTATGATGCCATCCTACAAAAGGTAGAAAATAACTTATATCACATAGAGCACAACGAGGAAGCTAGACTTAGCCTTAATCGGAAATTAACTCAAGAATTAAATAAAGACATCATAATCTTAAACCATTTCAAAAATAATATAGAAACGAATAATAGGGTTTTGGATACAACACTCGTCAGGTTATCTTATCACGATCTTTTAGCTTATTTAACTCTTATAGAGACGCAGTTACAAGAAACAGAGGATGCTCTAGAACAATGTAAACTCGGTATAACTCATCCTAGCGTTCTTTCTTATGACGAAATTATGAATATAAAAATCCCCTATAAAAGGTTATTGACTAGGGATGTGGAATTGAATTGGTTATTAAGTAAAGCAATTTGTTCAATGTCTGATTCCGGAATGATTTACTTCTTTATAAAATTACCATTAATGGTTGCCCCTTCGACTACTTATTTTGTATTATCATACCCGACAGTTTATAAAGAAACCATAGTAACAATTCCAGTAGAAAATACTTTAGTTGTAAGACATAATAATGAATTTTATAAAGGAAAATGTTTAAAATATAACTCCAACTTCTATTGTAATTATAAAAGTCTTAGTATAATATATGATCAATGTATTTTAGAATTAAGTAACAATCTAAAGTTAGAACATTGTAAAATAATAGGAATTTCACAAAAACCTTTTATCAAACTTTTACCTATTCTTAATCAGTATCTAACATTTAATTTATCGACAATTGAGACTAACATAACACAACCCACGTTATATCATTTACCTACCACTAGTTTGATAAGTCTTGACAAAGACGAAATATTTGTAAATAAATCTATAGCAGTAAGATATGAAGAGCATGTAAATATACCTATTATATCTTTACATAAGATTGATAATGTTATTTTTACTAATTATAGTTATGAAGATGTACATACCTTAGATTTAGGAACCTTGAAAATAGAAACACTAGAGGATTATTCTATAACTACTTATTCAGATATTATGCTATATATAACTATGACATTATGTATATATTTATTTGTTCATCATTTATTATTTTATTATTATAAATTTAAAACCCTTTGTATAAATAACATTAACAACCCAATACCTTTAACAACGATTGTAACACCTGACCCAACACCAAATCCTACTGCCCAATCATCCTTCTATGACGCAAGGTCCAGAGCGTGGCATTCCTACCTTAACGAAAAACAGAAATCATAGTTCGGAGGTCCTCACTTTAAAAAGGAGGGAATAGTTACGGTAAGGAACTGTGCTGAGTCGACACTCTGAGCCACCTCCCTCTCCCGCTCCTATATATACCCCTATAAATCTTAAGCTAAGGAGATCTGTACCAGTAGTATGTAGCTAGTCGTAATGCAAGTTGTAACTTTTGTTTTTCAATAAAGTTTTTTTTTAATTTCTCCGCCGTTGAGTTTCGTAATTTTTGACAAGTTGTTTGACGAACGAATTGCCACTGGAGCTGAGCCGGCATAATGTCCAGCACAGAAGCCATACAATTTTAACTCCCAATTCACTACAATAAGCCTTAATGTAAGACCAGCAACTTTATTTGCCTTCTCTAACATTTTCGATTGGCTTAACACCTAAACACTTTCGAATAATTTTATTGCGAGCATGGTCATCCTTCGTAACAGCAGCAAGTCTCCATAGAAGCTCCATTTCTGTTGTGGTTATTTAATAGTATGTCTATCTAGTTCAGCCAGAGATAAGCTTATCTGAGAACTTGATCTACATAACAAAAGCGAAAGAAAAATGGATTTAAATAACACTTTCTTTTCTATTACTCTTGATAACCAAGAAGTGTAGAGACTATTTTATTGAATTTACAATTGGACTTCCTTACACGATTTAATAATTCTTAATGGTTCCTTGCTTCAGTAATAAAAAGTAATCAAGTACTCATATATCTCCGAAACCTCTAGGCACCTTTTTACTGTACCTTCGTCATAAAATTATTATCAAACAAAACATGAATGAATAATGAATCATCCTCCAAAAAACCATAATCTGAACTCTAACCTGTCACTTAATAAGCCAATGGTAACAGCTCCGCACAATTTCCCTATGGCCACAGTGCCCTGAACAGTTGAGCTAACCGACGAATCATCACAAACAAGATCCCACTAATCAAAAAAAATAATAGTAATTTTTACTAACAAAAAGAATTGCTTATAAATATTGCACAATAGCTTTCGTACTCACTTCACTGATTACTGTCTGGTGAGAAATCTCTTCATCATAAATGTAATTTTTGCATTTAACCACATCTGGTTTTTGTTTCACATTAAAATAATTAAGAGCTTCATCGAAACCCATATCTTTTAATAAAGAGTAATTCCAGGCATAGTGAACGCAGCTTTGGTTCTTCATTCTACGAAGGTGTCATAATGTAAGTGGACGGTTTGGTCCTGGGGAGAGGGGATTTCTATACTTGTTGCTTGGTTAGGATTCAGGTAACGACTGGTTTGTTTTTGTATCGAAAATACTCTACCTCCTGAGTATAAAACTAACAATGATATTTTTTTTTATTTTACAAAAAGTAGAAAGAAAAATGCTTTATTAGAAAAATATACATGCAATTTGAATAGTAATGTCTCAAACATTATCAGATCTTAAAATTTTGACCATCATTCCACAGACAGCTGACCTTGAAGCATTTTAATTTTATTATTGCTTAATCTTGTTTTTGCATTACATAAACTTATACACAAGTCTTTTTTTTTTCTTTAAATATGCTTTGATCCAATTCTCAGAGATTTAGAGTAAAAAAATAATTATTATAAGTTAAAAACGAAAATATAAAGGCAGACGAAATTGGTTATTAGAGATATGCATAATTTTTTAGAGCAGGTTCATTTCTTTCATCCTGTCCGGCATTGGTGCATCTCTGGTTTCAGGTAAAAGCGTCAAAAAGAGTGCAGCTAGGAGAGCAAGCAAGCCACACGCTGTAGTAGGCATCCACCAAGCCTTCTTTCCCTGCAAAATATTACATATTGATATAGCTAATAGTTCTAACAATATAAATTGAATTTAAATTTAGTTGATAGTAGAACAGGTGATAAGGATTATTTTTTTAAATATTGGGACGGTATTTATAGTAGCGGAAGGGAACCAATCCATGAAATATGCCAAAAATAGTTAGAGATGGTTTTCAATCGGACCAGTACTTACTATTTCAACAGAAAAGAACTATCTCTTCCTTCAGGTATCTTAAATTGAAAATCGTAAAAAAGTAGAAATAAATATCAGAAATAGAATAGGACGTGATTTCAAGAAAACGAAGCAAACTACTTAATATTTTTATTGGGACGAATTACAATGTTTTCATATTGCAGAATAAAATTAGGTTTGTGACAAAGAAGAAAATTAACTTTAAATTGATTATTTATTTTCAGCATCAAGTAAGCACCCCCTCATAATTCAATATTTTTTATTTATTAAACTCCTTTTTCACAACGTTTAAGACAGTTCTGTCCATTTTAAAATTTTCACTTCCTTAATCGTCATATATGTAGCTTAAACTAATTGTTTATTGTTATATTATGTGCATATCATTATTTTTAAATTATTAAATTGAAATAGAATTTTCCGTGTCTTTCTTGCTCATTATAAAGCTTTAAGATTTTCCATGGCCATATAACTTTCGACTTTAATTTACTAAAAACAGTTCAATTTAGATCGCTTTTCATCTATTAAGTGCCGTTTATTTATACATAGTTTTCCTTTTCGGCAAAATCAGCTTTAAAGGCTGGTTTACACGAGTATTTTTTTGGACCAAAACATTGATCAAAAAACTTACTCATGTAAACCAGCCTTTATAGCACATTTAGCCTTTAGAGATCCATTAGTAGCATCAAGAGTAGGAAATGAAATCAAGTGGTACATGCTCTTGAAATGGAACTTTAAGTATCCCGTGAGGTAGGATGTACTCATACCACGTCCACCATCTTTTCATTCTTTGATTCATTTTTTTCCATTTTTAGCATTTGTTATTTTTTTATGTAATTCAACGTCCTTATGTAACGTACGTATGTACTCAACTAGGGCATGGATGACGGGCCATCCAATAGGATTACCAATAGGTTATCAACCTATTCTGGTCCGAGTGGGAAGGTCCAGATTTATTACATGGATCCAGTACGACATAAAAGTCAACCCGCACAATTGGATTCGAACCGGCACAAAGTGCGTCCAATCAATGTGGTTTTGGGAGAAAAATCATAATTCATCCATTTGATAGAGAATCATTATTTATAAATAAATATATTCAATGAAGAAACTTTGCAAATTATAAATAAACGTTCCAATATTACTTTCACTTAGCTATAAATGAAATATGTAATAAGGGAAGATATCGCGAATGTTCGAATTCGAGTTTTCTACGGAAATAGATGTTTCAAGGTCGCCTGAGTCCAAATAACCAAGTCTCGCAAAATGATCTGTGTTTGTATGTGTGTGTGTGTGTGTGTGTCTGTGCATGTTTGTTTGTGTATGTGAACAGTCTAGCTCAAAAACGAAAGTAGGAATATGCCTCAGATGTTACAGCACCTCGACCGGAAGAGCCACATTATATCTTTGGTTTTACACAGTTGTACCATTTTCTCGAAAAGCCTCCAACGATTATAATCATACAAGTTATATCAGTATGCTAAATTAAATGCTCTTTAATATCAGCTAGGTCTTTTCATCAATGAAATATTCTGTCAGAGATTAATTTGCGAATTTTCAAAATGGCTTCCTCTAATATATCTTTAATTTTGTTTATTTGAAATAATTAACCGGCCCTCATTGTTAATATTAATAAAAAATGGATAAATATAAACTATGAAACAATTTGATAAATTATTAATAGGCCAATGCAAATAGTGATCTGTGATGGAAACAACTCCGGTAGTTCCAATTTTTTAACATGTTCAATAAACTGGTCTCCTCATTTAAAATCCAAGTTTTCGACCTTAATAATTACCAATTTAATACTATTTCATCAATGTCTTTTGCATCTGGAGGAATGTGCTCATTGCAAAGATCTTGCACATTCATGAGAAACACATGCTGGACCTTCTTCAGTTTCTGGATTTAAGAGATTACAGAAGTAAGCTTTCCACCTATTCTGTACATTATCCAGTAGGATCTTTACCTTTCCATCTTCATCTCTTGTACTTATAAATGGATTCGTTCTTTTCCTCTGACTACTTTGTACTTTCTGGAACATCTTTCTAGTTTCATTGTTGTCAATTATCTTTCCTCCTCAATCTTGTATACTTTTCATTTTATTCCTTTTATGTTAGCTTTATTTAAATTTTTATTATTATATTATTTTAAAGTCTTAATTTTATTCTGCATTATTTTCTGAGGTCTAAAATGAATTGGATATTTTTTTAAATATTAAATATTTTGGAAAAGTATATTCCTTACTTTACTACATTTATTTTTATAATTTTAACATCAAACATTAAACTTAATAACTTGAGTAGTTTTAATTGTAAGCCGATCATATATATTATTATATATATTTGTACTCACCAATATATCTACTAAATAAGGAGCTATTAATGGACCCAGTTGTGCAACAGTTGCGCAAATACCAACGGCAAAGTTGCGATGTTCAGTTGGAAACAACTCTGAAGCATAAAGCATAACAGAACCATAAGCACCTGATCCGACAAGTCTCCCGAACAGAGAAACACACAAAATTGGCCAACCTAAAAATACATAAATTAATTAGATTGTTAACTTAAATCATCCAAGGAAGATATCAAATTGAAAATGCAATAAGAAAGTTTTGAAAACAAAGTAGTTTTTATAAATTATAGATATAATTATCTATAGAAATAAATTATCCTATTGATTTATCATTTTCAATAATGAACCTTTGTAATCGACTAAGAAAGACATTTTCTGAACCCTCTCTTCCCCTAAATATTTGAAGTTTTACATTCCATAATATGTAGAATCCAAATACCGAATACAAAAAAAATCCGACCGTCTGCCATATGCTGTCCGCGGATTTTTTTCCTATACTACTGGACTTACCGAGAAATGAATAGATCGAATAATTTTGTCGTTTTCGTAATGATTAATCGACAGTCTATAAAAATTTCCTACAAAAAAAAAATAAATAAATAAAAATAATCGAAATCGAAGCAGTATTTGCGGAAAAATAGCGGATTGAACATTGTACTCTAATTCAATTCCCCGGTCCTCATGACCCTTGGCCTGAGTTAATCTTTTCTATTTCTTCCTGTCTTGCGCCTCTGTCTTCTAATCGCGTACTCCAAACTTTCTCCACTTCATTTTTCCTTTGATCCATCCTTCACTTCTACCAGCTTCTATGTCTTTCCTCTTTCGTTTCCCTACTGTAGTGCGCCTCCAATAATTACCTCATAACCGTTTCAGCTTCTATTCTGACCACATATCCTAGGTATCTTAGCCTATTTGCTATGAGGAAAGTCGTGTAAATGGCACGCCAGATATTTTTTAAATATAACTACTTCGAAATAATAAACAATTATGTAATAATTTGTAACGTCTTTTTATTAAAAATTGATTATTGATTACAATAAATATATATAATTAAATAATCTTCATCAATGAATCACTTTTTAAAAAGAACTTTATTGAAATAATACAATATACAGTCAATGGACGATCACTAGAACATAATAACTAGGCAATTATCTACAAATTAATGAACGACCGGTCAAGGAGGGGACCGGATATAAGGAAAGGAGACAGCATTAATAGTGCAGCACTGAGCTCTCTTAACTATATATACACATATACACATATATATTTCGACCACTAATTTGCGCCCAAAAGCAAATGTGAAGCTTTAAGAGGACAGTAAATTAATTCCTCTAGAGATGGACTTTCTGACCCACAGGTGGGACATTTCGACGAGTGCTGACTCGAAAAATGCTGATTTTTCAAATGTATTAGAGAAATTCCACAGTATGTTCCTCATGTCCTTTATCGATAGTAATTTTTTTGCCAGGACGACTGGAAAAATGACATTAATTCAATTTTCTGTGAACGGGGCACCTTATATTTAATATATAAATAGGTTTTATTACAAAATAATGATATTTCAAATAATTATTTACCTTTTGGAATAGCTATGGTTAATAATAATGTGCCTCCAGCAACAATCCACAAGGATATTCCAGTAGTCTTCCTGCCAAAGTACTTCAAGAGGAGGATGGGCAACAGGTAACCTGGCATTTCGATGATTCCATTCAGTCCAACATACAGGTACTCGTTGGCGTCAATGTTTGATCCATTTAGTGCTATAAAGTATAATTGATTAAAAAAAGTGTGATAAAAGTTGTACGTTGAATTCAATATTATGCAAGTGAAGCTCATGCGATCGTTATATTATGTGTACAGTTTGTAAAATTCAAGTTAAATGTTCACAATAGAATATTAGTAATATTCCATTAAACAGATTAAAATTGTTTTCTATTAACAAAACATTTCAAGGCTTGGGACTGTTGATCTAACATTCTACTGAACAAATATGCATACATCAAATATTTCTGAAAATCTCAGTCGTGTGTCGTAAATTGAGTTAAAATAGAAGTTTTGTCACAAATATATGTGCTGTAAATGAATTGATTAATAAAAATTCGTAAGGTGCGAGACAATATTTAGCGACCGCCGATAACATTTTGGCAAAATAATTTAAGCGATATCAAGATATTTACCGGCTCATTCAAGCAATTAATTTTCATCCGGCAAAAATGAGAAAGTTGGTAAAAAATCAAAAGTATGCGGCCATTCTACAAACAACGCGGGATAATGCACAATGCATTTTATTTTCTTTTTTCCATCCCATATACGTCAATATAAATTATTAATTTGAGTTTCTTATTTTTGTTTAAATTAATTTTTCTGAATATAATAAAGTTTATTATTAATTTTTATGTTTGATGAAATTGTAAAACAAACCTCTTTAAAGCTTAAAAACGATAAAACCTTTATTTCGAATTTGTTATGCATGTTTTCGAACCTATTTTAGGCAAGCATGCTTATGCTGACCTTGGACCCTTAAAAGTTGGAAAAATTTGCTCTAGAGCCTCCAAACCCAAGTCCACACTAACTCCACTAAGTTTGAAGCGCCAATACTCTTCATGCCAACATACTCATATCATTAGTTAATGTTAAACTGTTTAGTTTCATTATGTATGTCAGATTCCTAGTTATATAAAACATCGGAATATTATTTTTACCTGACTACGGTGTAACCACTAGGAGTCAATGTGCTTAGCTTTTAACTATTAATTGAGCGATAATATTAAATATTTAAATATTTAACTATTTTTTGAGCGAACGGCTAAAGCGATGCTGAAGTTTGATGCCTCAAATTACTCAGTGAAAGTTTTGAAACAATTTCAGCTGCCATTTTTCTGAAAGGCTGGAATAACTTCGAGTAAGTGGAAATTAACGATTAATAGGTAGATCGTACATGGTTACTCCCGACGTATATTTTTATTGAATAACTAATAGTCATTAATTTTGTCATTAAGCTGTAAATTCGTGGTATAGGAATATCCAATAAGCAGTTTGGTCAGCATCCCAACCTCTTTCTTCCACTAAAGACCGCAAGAATCCTTTACCCCAAGAACTCCGAGATCTTATCCAAAGCAAAAGACTTTCTAGGACCCTCTGGCAAAGAACCAGGCATCCTGACGACCGGAAATCATAAAATTATTATTCCAGGCTGGTTAAAAAGAAACTAGCAACCCATAGATTCCAATCCTACAATTCCTACCTTTCCTCATTATCTGCTACTGGTAACTCCCCTCTGGAAAGGAACCAAAAAAATCCTTAAATACCACTATATTTTCCATCTCCTCCGACGTGATGATGGCTCCTGGGCTTCGTCAGATGAGAATAGAACAGAGGAATTCGCCAGACATCTATCCAATATATTCACTCCCCATCCTGAACACCACCCCACCCATACAGCTGAAGTAAAAGAATTCCTCTTCTCACCGATCCCACTCTCTCCACCTTCTAAAGCTGTTAACCCCTTTGAGGTTAAATTCCTTATAAATAGATTAAAATCCCGAAAATCCCCTGGTCACGATCTCCTCACAACCCAAATTCTGGCGACAGCTTCCAAAAAAAGCAATTATATTCCTAACCTATCTATATTCCTAACTGCATCCTTCGCACAACCCACTTTCTCCTAATGTGGAAACACTCTACAATCATCCTTTTTCTTAAACCAGGCAAACCTGTCAGTAATACCTCATCTTATAGACCAATAAGCCTGCTTCCAATCCTTTCAAAAGTATATGAAAAAATACTTCTCAAACGTATACCACCCTTCCTTGAATCCCAAATAATCCCTTCAAACCAGTTCGGATTCCGCCCTAGACAAAAAATGTCACCTTCACACTCCGTCGCAGACCCTGTCCTCCAGTCCAGTTCCATTCCATTCCACTTCCCACCTCCGACACAGTTCGGTATCTTGGTTTCCTCCTAGACAAAAGACGGGCATGGAACCCACATACCAGGCTTAAGAGACAAGAACTCAACCGAAGATATGGCCAGTTATATAGACTATTGAACAGAACATCACATCTTTCAATAGACAACAAACTATTAATCTACAAGACCATACTAAAACCTATGGACCTAGGAACTTGAACTGTGGGGGACAGCAAAATCTTCGAACATCAAACGTATTTGGATAGGTGGATACTGGAAGGATTGGTCCTTCCAGTCCAAAATCCTTCGAACAATAGTCAACGCTCCTTATTATGTTTCAAACAAGACCTTACATCATGACCTAAACATCCCATTTGTACTTGACCTTATTCCATCAAAATTACCAGAACCTTAGCTGCCATCCTAATCCCTTAGCACAATCCCTATCCAGCTCAAGCCATCCATATAATCCTCCTCGTAGGTTGAAGCGGCAGTGGCCACAGGACCTTCTGTAAATATGCTATTGGAGTCCTGGCAATGGCCAGATCCTCCACTCAAGTCCTGAGCGACTGTGGCCACTAGGGCCACACTAGAGCACTAGGCTCTCACTCAGTTTCCACTGGCTTTGATCCAGTGATGCGGCTCAGAGAGAAGCGCTGGGACCTCTTCGAGTCTTGCCTTGTCATCTACAGGTGGAGGGCAGGGCATGGCTGGGAGTTCCCTGGGCAGAATGTAAATATGTATATATGTATGAATGTAATCAAGAATTTTTATTTATTTTATTTTATTTATTTATTTTATTTTATATTCATTTTATTTTATTTTATTTTATTCTTCTTTTGTTAACATTGTATATTTATTTATCGCTAGTGTCCTTTATTTTATCAATTTATTTTCATTTATAATTATTTTATTGTATGCATAGTTGAACATACAGTGTGAATGGGTACTTCAGCCCTAATACTCATTGCCCTTGAGTGTGGCAGCTTGTATTATGTTCAATGAATAAATAAAAAGCTAAAAAAAAAAGAACAAGAACTTATTCAAAATAAAAGTTCACAGCCATTTTGGAGCCCTGGATTTTCAAATAAGCGATAATAGGAATATGTTATAGATATAATTAAATAAGAAAAAAGTTGTTCGTCAATAAATTAATAAATGCTTGTAAATCAATCAACACTTACCTATTGAAAAGTAATACAAATTTCCTATAAACCATGCATAAGAGCAAATAAGTAATCTTTTTGTGAGCTGAAGGGTTGAGAAAAGTGCAAAGTATTTCTTCCAGAAAATAACTACTGTGCCTAAGACTGACTGACGCTGGTTCTAAAAATTGTACAAGAAAAATTTAAAACGATCAATTAATAACTATTTGAAGAAAATGTGATCAGTATTAGAATCTCTAAGCTTACCGGAGGACATTGAGCAGTCTCTTCGAAATCTAACTTATGTGTTGTTCCAATGATTTTTGCTGATTTCTCGAAATTCCCAGAAGTTATTAACCACCTTGGCGATTCCGGCAAAAACCTGTGTGAAGAAATATCATACCGTATAATAGTAATCCTATTAGAGAAGTATAAAATTGTGCTGGATAAATTGATCAAAATACATGAAAAAAATTGAATTATTTGGTTCAGCGTATTAGTGCTTCACACAATCGTAATGGCTGACATTGCAAAACTACAAAAATCACTTTACACGAATAACTGAAAATTAGGATCCTATTTATTTATGTTGTTGCCCATTGTACATTTGTCATACCTTTGGTAAATAAGTACATGATGTTCATGAATTTAAAGTTTAGAATATTGAGATCTCACTATATAAGCAATGGTTAGGAGTCGAGTAAATACCGTTAATGCAGCCGATGTGACGCATTGTGCATAATCAGATAAGCTGAAAAACATTTCAATCAAATGAAAAAAAGTGTTGAATAAAAAATTATTTATTTCTTAATGACGGGTCTAATTTTTGCGTGCTAATGTAAGCTTATACAATATAATTGTTGTACTAAGGGTATAAGTCAAAACAATATTTTTAACGAGAATGATTCAAAGATTTTAATACATAGTTCACATTTTTATATATTTTCTTTCTTACTAATATATTAATAAAAGCAATTACTGTTAGGACCATCAAGAATTGGATTAGAATTGTACAATGAGTAAAAACAAAAAAAAAGAAAAGAAGAAGCCTGATAAGACTAATTTTCACTAAAGTAAAAAAACAAAACTATCAAAATAGCGGGAATGGAAGGAAAGTTGAGATCCCCAAAAGGAACTTTCCTAACACCAAACCAATTCACATACAAATTTTCAACCTCTAACTCAATCTGAAGGTGCTGTAGAGGTGCACAAAACCATAAAAAACCCGAAAAAATGGTTATTGTTGTGTGATAAGTATAAACTAAACTATAAGCACGATTTAGTTAAGTGGCTTAAGTTACTAGCCAGGGCATAACCCTGCACCCGGAAGGAAAAGGGGTCGAAGCAGGATAGGTTACCTGCTTGGTAAAAACAGTTCCTCGTCCGGAAGCGGTAACTGACGAGCGACAAAAGGCACTCGACTATGGCAATAATCGGGGTCGAGTTAAGTTGCACAACAAAATCTAACAGGCCTTTATCAGAATTCTTTAGAAATATAAGATAATTTGATTTGAGAACCGCTTTGGAATTAGCCAGCTTTTGTTAAGGCAACAAACACGAGGGTCTAGCATCTCTAGAAAGAAGTAATTGATTTTAAGAAACAGCCCACCCTTCAAGACCACATCAGCGGAGGATCTGGGAAGGATACAATTCAATTAGAGAGATGTTATAACATTCTAGGAGAGCCACACTCTCTTCTTCATCAATCAGTATTCCCAGATAAGATATTATGTATTAAACATTTAATGGCTAAGTTCAATCGGAACCACTCCATAGTTAAATAGATGTATAAGTTATAATAGATCACTTTTAATAAAATAAAGATAAATGTCATAATGAAAGTTGTTGTTCAATATCCAAAGATACTATAAATTGGATTAACATTAAATAAACTCAAATAACATTATGGGATCATTAGTCCTGTACGCATGTATATTATATTGACTAATTAGTAAATAATGATAAACACAAAACAGGCTTTAGAGAAGTATCCAATTTGGAGGAGTCAATAGATAATTTATATTTAACCATACACTTTAATAATTTTGGGATAATTTATTCAATGATTACCCCAAGGCATCCCTTTACCTATATGTAGATTGATGTGACACATAATTTGTAAGTTAAATCAATACAGGCAAAAACAATGCATGTGATAGTGGCCAAAATTTTGATTGAAATTCACCCCCAAATTTAGAAAACAACCATATTTATCGAATATCACCTCATTTGATCCAACTGACCACTGGAAGTACCCACATTTAGGGTAGGGAAGATGGATGGTGACATTTCGGATATTGGAAAGATGTTTGTATTGCCATAATGTGTTACTGCTGGGCCCCGAGAACTCAGATTGTCATGGCATATGTTCGTCACTATGATCGTCCTGATTTTTTTTTATCATGCTTGTATGTAACCCGAAATGGTCTGCAATTAGAGAAGCCTCCGTTTTTCTCAAGCCTCATGACAGGCACGATATAATAGCTCAAGTGTTTCATTTGAAAGTTAAAAATATTATAATGGTTTTGACTAAAGGTTTCATTTCATTTTCAGTGAGATGGTAAATGCATTGTTTGAGATGGATTTTAGATGTACTGGAGAAATCAAGCTTGAGGGAGTAAGAAAGGAGAAGCTTCTAAACTTGTTGTAACAAGCGGATATTTCCTAAATAATTTATATAACTAAGTAGCTTTATTAATGACTAATTGTGCAAATTCTAAGAATAAAGATTTCAAATGAAAAATTAGTTAGCTAGTTAGAAGTATACAGTACTCTACTATTTTAGAAAATACAAGTGGTAAGCTTGTCAATTATCACTGCCCAAAAGTTTTCAAATTTTCTACTTCTACAAATAAAAAATAAATAAAAAAACAGTAGGCACCAGCAATGAATGATGAGAAAAAGCATTGGGAGTGAGATTGCTAGTTGAAGTTGCCTCCAGTTATTCGTAAGATATGCAGCCAGCGCCAGGTATATCATTCCAAATGAAAAACCAAGATTGTAAAAGTTCGCTACACATGCTCTGTAGTTCTTCACTGTTAGTTCTAATACTAAAAAAAATAAATAATATTAAAAACGTATTAACAAATGATTTACATGAAAATAATAAAATATATATTAATGGACTTATGTAGAATCCATCTTGTTTCTGGTTTTGTTTTTTCTCTTTAGCCCTGATGAATGTCTAAAATCCGATTCAATCCACCACTGTTACCACCACATTTATGCCGATGACTTCCAAATCTATTTATCCTTTCCTCCTTCTGAGTTATTAGTTGTGTTTGCCAACATTCAGGAAGACCTAGATCAGTGCCTGGGCAAACCTGAATAAATTGAGGTTAAAAGCTACGAAAATTCAGGCCATTGTTATCGGTTCCAATAACAACACCAAATTCAACGCTGCCTTTCTTAATTTATTCCTAAATTATCATTCTATCACTGTCAGCTCCTATGTCAAAGACTTGGAGATTACTGCTGACCAAAATCTTTCCTGAAAACCCCATAGACGGTCAATTAGTACCATTAAATTATTCCATCGTTCCTTCCTTCCTTACTCGATGGCGCTACAACTCACGAAGAGTCAGGGCCGCCTGCAACATTGTTCGCCAATCTTCTCTGTTCTCTGCTGCTGCTGCGGAGGTTTAAGAAGTTCCGCGCATCGGCTGCTTCACCTTCAGCCCACCGTAGTTTGGGTTTGCCAACTCTTCTAATTCCATGGAGACGTTCTTCTAGAAGTTTTCTGGGTATTTCATCAGGCCTTATCCTGGCAATATGTCCAGCCCATCTCAGCCGCCTGATCATGATGAATTTAACTATATCAGCTTCACCGTAAAGTTCTTTTAGCTCTGCATTAGTGCTCTGCCTCCATTCATTGTTAACCCGTACTGCTCCGAAAATCTTCCTCAGAATGCGCCTTTCAAAACAGAGGAGTGCTTGTTCCTGAGCCTTTGGGATTGTCCAGCTTTCAGAGCCATATACGAATACTGGCTTAATTAGGGTCTTGTATAGGAGGAGTTTAGTGGTCCTTGTGATGATTCGGCTGCGGAAGTATCTAAGCAATCCAAAGTAGCTTCTATTGGCGGCTAAAATTCTCGTTTGGATTTCTGGCTATATGTCATTGTCGGAGTTCACTTGGGTTCCGAGGTACACAAACTCGTCGTCCCACTCAAGAATACTATTGCCTATTTTTATCTCCGGTGGGTGCTCCCGTCTTCCTTGAGGGTCCGCCTTCATGTACTTTGTCTTCTTCATTGTCATCCGGGTTAATCTTACTATTTTGGAGGGGATGCCCTAATTCAATGAGGTTCTTATAGAGTTCATCTCTATAGATCGTATCATATGCTGCCTGAAAGTCGATGAAGAGGTGGTGTGTTGGTATCTTGCACTCCCTCGCTCTTCCAGCAAGGTCCTGATCGAGAAAATTTGATCTATAGTGGATATGCGCCAATCTGACATTCTGTAAACATTAATAGTTTCTTGTATAATAATCGGGAGCAGATTATATACGCGCATGGGAGCAAGGATATTTCTCTATAGTTCTGGCATTCAAGGGCATCTTCCTTTTTATGTATGGGGCATAATACACTACCCTTCCACTCATCTGGGATTTCTTCATGTTGCCACACCTTCATGATAATACCATACATGTATTTGGTCAGCTCGTCACCACCATATTTAAAGATCTCTGCTGGTAGCCCGTCGGAACCAGAACACACAGACACAGTCGGCAGCCAGCAGCCAAAGTGATCACATAGTGTCTTCGTTACGGTCTGGTTATTTATAGTGACAGTGCTAGTTCCTGTGCTTAACGGCTTTAACGGTTTTTAACGGTTTTGGCTGTTGCGATCTTTTTGTGTCCATCCTTACATCCTCAGGATGTAAGGATTCCGTGAGTACTAGTTTTAAGTTATTACTTAATTGCTATTATTGTATTATATTGTAAGTATATATTTTAATAATCATGAATATTGAAAACATGGAACACGACAACGGACCTCAAACAACGGACTCTACTACACAAGCTGCAACAGATAACAACACGAAAACAAACACCACACAAATACAGAAATCAAAATCTCTTAAGAGACACAACATTCACGACGCGGAAGGTTTTATCACACCAAAACGCAAAATTACTGTAAAACCCAGGCCAACACACGCCGCGACCACACCCATCGAAACACCCAACCCCTTCGATGCATTAAACACACAACCCTCTACTAGCATGACCAATAATACACCAATAACAACGGCCAACACCACAAACAACAAAACACACAAACCCCACCCCCATTATAATCAGGCCAGCCATTTCAGCGGTTGAGCTCAAAAACTCATTCCTTACCAACGGAATTGAGAATTTTTCCATAAGGTCCACCAAGGTTGAGACAAAAATATTCGTCTCAACCAAGACTGAATATGACAATATTATAGAATTGCTAAATGAAAACAAGGACATTGACTATCACTCATATGCTCCTCGGGGCACAAAACCACTGAAAAAATTCATAATTAAAGGGTTTGACTTAGATCACTCCCTAACATCATTAAACAACGCATTCCAGACCCGTCTTCCTGGGTTTAAGTCCATATGGAGAATGCGAAAGACCAGCCCAACCGGTGTTAAAACCGAGTTATCTTTTCTTATCCTAACAACGGAACATAATGTCACTCTCAAAGACATAGAGAAAGTGGGTGCTATAGACCACATGATATATTCAGTAGAAAAAATGAAGAACATTGCTGGCCCCAGGCAGAGCCATAACTGCCAGGAATTCGGCCATACCAAAAATTTCTGCGGGCGCATCATCAAATGCGTACGCTGTGGTGATAACCACGAAACTGCAGAGTGTCCCCGAAACATTCCCCCAAAGTGTGCAAACTGCGGTGGCCCACATGTGGCCTCTTATCGCGAATGCCCTGCTAGGGTCAAACTTATTAAGACCAAAGCGCAAACAAAGGTCATCAGACCTAACATAACTCAGCAGACCGCATCTAGCGCTGCTACCAACACCTCTGACCCACGCTCTTATGCAGGGGTTGTTTTTAACGGACCACCGGCCCCATCGGCCCCACCCCAACCCACCCAATCGTCCACGGAACAACCCCCATGGGTTGATGGCCTGGTCTCCATGTTCAGCGACATGAAGACGATGATGCACACCCTGATGAGCACGTTGAACATTGTGCTTCAACAAGTTTTCTCAGGAACAAAAAATGGATAGACATTCTATCATTAATTATAACATAACAGGGCTCGCAAAGCGTAAGCTAGAGCTAGAATCCCTCCTGGCCTCTCACAGGCCATCAGTTGTCGCACTCACAGACACAAAACTCAACAGACAAACACACATACACTTTCGCGGATATCACACATACAGACTTGACTCACAAACCCCCGGACACGGTGGCGTCGCACTCCTGGTGCGTTATGATCCATCACGACTGGTAAACAACAACACACTCAATGACGAAAAACATACAGCAATTACAATTACACACATACAAAATTACATGCATATACAGGCGCCCAGGAGGAACACTTGACACCACCAAGACACTGCTACAAGAAACTGAAACCGACAGACAACATATCATTGTAGGAGACCTCAATGCCAAACATCACACCTGGAACTGTAGTCGACCAAATGCATTAGGAAATCATTTGACAAAATCAAAATACACTATTATTCATCCTAATGCATACACATTCAGACATCACTCAAACCCGGCATACACATCCACACTGGATCTTCTACTCACGCAACAATCACACAGATTCACACACTGTACAACATTGGAATTCAGTGACAATGACCACATTCCCGTATTATACAAACTCGGCAGGGACACAACAAGAACCCCACCCACTCACCACAAATACAATTTCCAACAAGCAGACTGGAAACAATACAAAAATACAGTATACACTAACATAGCCAACATAACACCACTCACAAAAATCCAAGACATAGACACTGCCATAGGCACACTACAAAACATCATAAACGAGGCAGCCACTACAGCCATTCCCACATTCACCCCCACTCCTATACACCTGCGCAAACCGCCGGCACACATACTTACACTCATCAAACAACGAAATAACATTAAAAACTTTTGGTACAGGACCAAAGACCCCACATACCGACCGATCATAAACAATCTCACTAGACAAATCACTTCCCTAATGTCACAGTGGAAAACATCCTTATGGCATGAACAACTCCGCCGTACCCACAGCGATCCCAAAAACTTCTGGAAATTAGTCAGAAGCCATAACACCAGATCCAAATCGGTGAAAATACAGTGTGGCGATGAGCTTCTCACTCCCGCAGATCAGGCCGACATACTTGCCGACTACTATGTAGAACGTGACAAAGCACGAACAGTCACAACATATCATCATATCCCACTGGCTGATACTGCACATAACAGTATCTTCTCCACATATAAAGAACTGACTGCAACCATGAGAAAAACGAGGGGAAACAAGTCAACAGGAGAGGACAATATCTCTTATGTCCTACTCAAACAACTCCCCAGAAAAGCCCATATGTTTCTCCTCAACATCTTCAATTCTTGCTCACGCCTCAGATACTACCCCACTGAGTGGAAACATGCTATCGTCGTTCCACTCCTCAAACCCCGAAAACGAGGAGCGGTACCGGAAGAATACCGGCCCATCAATCAGTCTCCTCAACCATATCTCAAAAATATATGAGAAACTTATTCTTACCCACATCCGCAAACACTGTGAAACACATGATATCATCCCCCCGGAACAAACCGGGTTTACCCGCGGCGTTAGCTGCTATCACCATGTAGCCAAACTACAGTATGATGCAGCCAATAACCTTAATCGAAACCTGGCCACGGCAATGATCTCTCTCGATTGCACGCAGGCTTTTGACTCTGTATCTCACTCCACCCTAATTGATATACTCAGGCTTCACCACTTCCCGGACCAGCTGGTCGACGTTATTGGATCCTATATCAGTGGCCGGACTTTCTCTGTACGTGTCAATTCTGATATCTCTGCCACCCCGCCCAGTCACCTGCGGTGTTCTACAAGGCTCGGTCCTTGCGCCTGTCCTATTTAACATATATACAGCCCAGATAGTAGGGCAAAAGATTGACGATGTTCAAATCGCTGCGTATGCTGATGATATTGCTATATACACAGCAAGCATGAATGCAGACCACGCTATGCGCAAGGCCCAAAATGTAGCCCAACTGATTACAGAACAACTACAAAACATAAACATACATATCAACACGCAAAAAACTGACACCATTGTATTCTCTTACAAGAAAACACTCACTAAACAACCTAAAATAAACGGTCAAACAATACAGAACAAAAGACACCTCACATACCTCGGTATGAAACTCGAAACCCACTTATCATTCACAGCACACATAAAACACAGAACACATATAGCCAGAGCCACAGCACACCAACTCAAACACCTACTCTACTCACCAGGGCTGTCACTCAGACTCAAAATCCTAATATACAAGGCCATACTCAGACCCACATTATTACACGGTGCACCCCTCCTTCATCACCTATACCCCACAGCCCTGAAGTCCCTCCAAACATTTCAAAACAGCATGCTACAGAAGATCACAAAACGTACGTCACTCGAAAGACAGCATGAACCCGACCTCCCTAAACAAGTTCGAACAGGAGATACAAAATAAAACATTTGAGGAGTTTTTATTTATTTTAGGGTACCTTTACTCCCTTCCAAAGGCATAAATTCTAAAAGAGATTGGTATGGGTTAGAGATCAGAAATTCAGCTTTCCAATGAATGCTTATGTGAATGCCGAACATCGAAAGTAATAAAAAATCGTCCAGAAAAGCCAAGACCAAAAATTTCACTTTTTTTATTTTTATGAAAATTTAAGAGTTTTATAGGATGATAAAAACTAATCTGACTTGCTTTTTTCAAATATAATTTTTTTAAACCTATTTTACTGGAAGCGTCTTTTAGTTTTTGTGATTTTTTGTGCATTTAAACTCATTTAATTTAATTCTTATTTTACACAAAAAAAAACAACAAATTGATCGATACAAGAACTTAGAAATCCTTGAAGAGCAAAGCCAGCAAACAATAGTATAAATATTGTTTAAATTACATCAAATATATTTTTTTTCTCGGCTCATTTTTTTTATTTGCTTAAAATTGTATTCAAATTATTTATATCTTGTGTAATATTTAATGGCTGTTTAATATTATTGACTTTAATGGAAGGGATATCATCATATTTTCTATTTATTTCTACAATTGTTATATTTAAGATATTTTTGTAAATTCTTGGTATTTTATATTTGTTTAATTTATGCCATATGTTGGTATTCTTTTCTGAGAAATTAGCTTGTATTATTTCATTAAAATTATCTATATGTTCTTTACAAAAGTCTTTGTTATTATCTGATTAATATTTTTCTTTAAGTGCATTTTATACAGCTGTTATTTTGTAATTAATATACCTAACTTATTATCCAAAATGTTTGTTTTCTTTCTAAATTAAAAATATTATTGATTATAGAAATATAATATAAAATCTTATGGCGACTCAGTATAAGAGTGGTAAAATCATGCAAGAAAAGCAATAAGAGAAAAGAAAAGAGGATTCGGGTGGAATCAGCTATCTTCGCCTGGGGAATCTCCTTTCCCCAGACTCTAGTGAACAGGGCGTGTCTAGTGGACCCACTCCATCGCTTTCCCTATAATTGGGATCTTCGGCCGGCCACGGCACTAGCGGCTCAAGGTTATTCGGTCGAAAACGGTTCCAGTGGACAGGCGGCCTTAAGGTTGACCTTTCCAAATTGGGTTCCGACAGGGTTTGGTTGAGGAAGATATGTAAGCGGCGATTAAAGGTAAGCTTAACCTTTTGGTTCATTAAGCTTTATATTTATTAACTATATAATTTATTTCACATTATCATTGCTTACAGATTGTATAACCAGCATCAAGCACACCAGCTCCAGCAAGCCCAATCATTATTCTGAATAATATAAACAATGCATATTTTTTTACAAAAGCAGCAGCAATACCCGATACAGCATACAGAAAACATGATAACACAAATATTTTCTTTCTTCCAAATCTAAAACCAAATGATATTGTGTCTAAGTAAAAGTTCAATAATCTGTATATAATGTGTAATAGTATGCAATATTCAGTCATTCAGTACATATAAAATAAAATATATCTTGAACCACACTTATAAAACATCCAGTCACACGATTATGGTAAAATAGTGGAGAAGTGCTAAATTAATGACGGCACCTCTTTCCTTCCCTGTTTTCTTTGAAATATCCGTTATAATTTTATAATAGAACGGCTACTAAGGATTCGATTTTTACCTGCATCTTGAGTGGATATCTAATTCAAAACTAAAATGACGAATGGCAATTAAGTTCCTACTAGATGACCATTAGAAGCCCCCCAGTGGTAGTTTTTTTTTGGGGTGACCACGGAATTCGGGATAGAGCAGAGAATCATAAATTTGTCGGGTATTTTTTAATGTTTGTATGTATTCTTCCTCATTGCCTTTCGAACACATGTATTGTTTCAAAGGCAGAGCAGAGTTTTAATTTAATAAATAATTATAATAATAATCTTCTTTTGAGGCGCCAACCATTTTTAATTTGCAGTGCATATTATAACGGAATATAGAGAGGATGATAGGTAGAATTATGGGATTGTTTTGTCTTATCCTGTGTAAGGAGGGTCTAATCCTCTTGTCTATGGGAGAAATTGATACAAATCGATTATCGATTATAATTCGATTGTCTTAGGTATTGCTAAGATAATTAATCAATTCCATTGATTCATCTACGACGATCGGTTTCTCACGAGGTGAGCCTATGTAAATTCCTCCCTACCAATTGAATGATAATTTATCACAGTTACTTAAGGAGCATTAGTACTAGTAGGTTTATTTTAAACAAACCCGTATTATTCTTCTTTGAGACTGATTATTTTGTGGAAGGAAATTTCCTCCTGCTCCCGTTGATCCGCCATTGTTACAAACCAAGCCTTCAGCTCAATACAATAAAGGTGATACCAAGAGTAAATGATATTCACAAAACCAATATCATTTTTCCAAATTCAAACCATTCATTGTTTCCTGTTGGTATAAAATCTCTCATTACTGAATTTTGACATTGGCCGTAGGTTAGATACATTTGACTAAAAGAAGGCTAACCACCTCCTCAAAACTATATATTTTATTCTTACCCTAATTCTTGATAAACTTCTCATCAGTTAATTATAAATTTCAGTATCATCGTCAAGCTTCTTGATCTTTTACCATCATCCTCATTTCAGTAATACTGCTTCTTCCTCTTCACTGTAACTACTTTCAGATCATCTCGGCCTGCCAACCGGTCGCAGTGTATGAGCTTTAAGTTACCAATTTTATCATCTTTCCTCACTCGCCCGTAAACATGCCTTAACCAATGGAGTTGTCTTCATTAAAATATCCAGCCATCCAAACATCTAAACTCTATCTTATGTTTCCATCGATGATTCGACCATCCACAGTAACAGCAGCAATTCTCCTTAGCAGCTTCATTTTAGCTACTATTATTTATCACAAGATACTAATTTAGGATAGTCAAGTTTTTTCATTTACACTTTGAAACGGCAAGAAAAATAGACTCACAAAGCAGTAGTTCCTGATAATAAAATAGGACAGGTAAAAAAATCGAAAAAATACAGCATTGACTTTCTTCGCACGATTTTTTACTTCCTAGTGGTTCTTTGATTCATTTGTGAACAGCACTGTTACGAATCATCGGGTCCTCAAACAAAATATGTTAGAGCAAGTGTTTCTCTAATGGACGATACAAACCGAGCATCTGAACGGTCTTAGGTCAGTGTTGTTATATGTTTTATGTTTTACAAAGAATTGAAATACATAATAAAAATAAAATTTACAAAATTAATTAATTGAAATAAAAAATCTATTACAAGTACGTAAATACTCACATCTATTCACAGTCTCTATGTATATATATCTTTAACATGGTGTAAAAATCTGATATAACATGAATGAACCGCGAACCAAAACGTTATATGGATAACTCTAACCTGTCACTAAAAAGGCCAAACGTGACAGCTCCGCACAATTTTCCTATCGCTACAGCACCCTGAATAGTTGAACTAACAGACATATCGTCACAAACAAGATCCCACTAAAAAAATATATATATATATAATTATATAAATATTTATAAAAATAAATGTTTATAAATACTTTAAAACTTTGGCACTTACCTCGCTAACTACTGTCTGGTGAAAAACCTCTTCATCATAAACGTAATTATTACATTTTACAACATCTGGTTTATGTTTCACATTAAAATAATTAAGAGCTTCATCGAAACCCATATCTTTCAATAAAGTGTAATTCCAGGCATATTGAACACAACTTTGTTTCTCCAATCTACATAGCCATCAGAATGTACTTTAATAATGAATACACATTGTGAAAATATGGAATGGATGAATATATAAGATCTAAAAAAAAAAGTTGTAACTTACCCAGGATTGCTAATCTGCCTTATTTGTTCCTTTGTCCAGTTTGCCTCTACTAGCTCCGGAATATTGCAGAAGAAAGAAGGGTTTCCTCCAAGAAATGTATACGAAGCTAAATGTGCAGTATTGAAAATTAGTGGGCTGGCCGTAAGAAACAGAATCCACGTTAACCAAGCGTAGTTCTTACACTTTTTTTCTAAAGCATTTTCTAGTGTCACCGGATCCATTTGACTGTTGAATGAAATTCAATGAGAATTATTAATGAATAATGATCGAAGGCAATACAGTTATTTAATTATTTATCCAGGCCTCTCCCCATGCCCACTTTTAATGTCTTATCATTATATGTTATAAATCATAAATGCATGTTAGAGACAAGGATCCGAGTGCTGGCAAAATAAAACCACACGTGATCCGTTGTTCAATGTTCCCTCGGAAACGATCAATTCGAATCGGTAAAACATCAAGTACTTGGTGCAGATTTTATATAGAAAACAAAGAGCGCCAGACGCATATACCACGTTTAATTAATATTTGGTAAACGAAGCCACAACAAAAATTAATATAAAATTATGATATCAATCCAATTATGATTCGATTAAAATTGTTTTTATAAAGAATACAAATTACCGAATGTATTAACTACTATCTAATGAGGACTTTTGATTAATCTTACGATCTAATAGCGAGGTTTATATACAGAGCATATTGCAGTGTCAGCAAAGAGGCAGGAAGTAGCGGGGGTCAAGATCGGTCATTTAATTTAGCAAGCGAAAAGGTATTGAGCTATATTTGCGATATTTTATATTGCTTTATTATTTTCAATAACGGACCCTCGGAATCGACCAAGGAAAACATTTTTGTAACCCCTCTCAAAATTTGAGATTATACGTTTTAAGATACGTAGAAATGTCACAGTACGGTACCAATGTCACAGACCACCTCAGGATCATCCTTCTGTTTGTTTCAAAATGGCGGCCGATTAGAGATCTTATAAGCCCATAACTCGGGCAGTTAAAAAGATAGAGGGGGGGCCCTAAAATGTAAAGTGTTTTGGAATCAGCATAACAAGCCATTAAACAAATAAAATAAAATTTAAAAAAACGAAAAATGATAAAATCTCTGTCCGTAAATGCTTTTGGATTATTGTTTTTAATAATAGACCTTTGAAATCGACCAAGAAAAAAATTTTACGTTTCAAGATACGTAGAATCCAAATCTAATATATAAAAATGAATGTGGGTTTGTTTGTTCGTATTTTATGCGCTTCCATATCGTTCATCCGATTGCAATGAAACTTCGTCAACTCATTTCTTGCTCTTGCTTGAAGGTTAAAGGCAGGCTGGGTTTGTAAAAATCGTAATCTAAGTGGTTGAAAAAAAAATTATTTCTAAAGCCTAAAACTTTTTTTTTTCGTATAACTCAAAAACTATACATCTGGAAAATCATAGGTATTCATTTGAAAGATAATTAAATTCTATACAAAACCGAACCAAAATCATCTAGCCCGGGCCGGTATTAGCAAACAGTATAATAGAAATATACACTCTCTCACTGACTGATTTAGTAATTACTGCATCTCAAAAACGACAATGCCTAAAAAGCAAAAATTTTCCTTAAAATTTATAATAAATAAACATATTTCTGAAACCTAAAAAAAACGATGTTTTCACTTTTTACAGGAGAAAGGCTTCATCCATGGATGGGAAAAATCGCATTGATCTAGCAAATGTGTTACGACCATACACAACTCTTATGTTTAGAAAGTAAAACGTTAGGATTAATGGCATCTTGCTGTATAGTAATCATTTCAACCAGTTTTTTGTTAGTACCTACAACAAGATAGAGACAGAAAGACTTAGCTTTATAAGATTCAACCAGAGCAAGGTGCTGGGGGATTACTATGTTCATCTTAAAGATAATGTGTAAGGGAGATGGATGGTAACGTTTCAGATATTGGAAAGATGTTTATGATGCCATCCTATTTGGTTATATGCATGAGAGATCTCAGAATTTCATGATATTTGTTCATCACTTTGATCGTCTTGATTTGTTTATCATGTAACCCGAATTGGAGATGCCTTAAAAGATGGACAAAACCCTCATGGAGAGTGGAACAAGAGCACGAGTTATAAGGTCCATAATAATGCTATAAGAGATATAAGGCTCCATTTTCAGTCCAAGTAAAAGTTACATGCTTGCTGTGGGAATGGCACACAAAATGTGTAACACAATTATTATATGCATTATAGTTATCCTTACATAATCGTTTCTATATATTAATAGGCAAGCAGTTTTTTTTTTCGTACCGAATACTACGCCTGCATGCATAGCAGTTGGAAAACAGATATATCATTGGATAGATATTGTCGCGTAGATGTGCACAATGTAAAAATTCATATGTTTTTCATTTGAGGCAGGTAAAACTTTGTTTCCGACTTTTCTATGCATATCTCTTGAACAAGTGAACAGATTTTGTTACTTTTCTATTTGTTTTGTAGGGTTTGGACCCTTTGAGACTATACAAGTATACCGAATCGAATACCCAGTGCGTTATAGTGATAGCCGAAAAAAAATTTCTTCCATTGAGTGTAGTACCAAAACGGTTTAGAATATGTTGATGAAACATGCCTCAAGTCTCTTTCCTAAAAGCCCTTTAATTATCCATACAAGTACTACATCTCCAAGAAAAAGATGGGAAAGAGTTATGACGGAAAGCATATTTTATTTGCGCATAATTCGAAAAGAATACATTTTTTATCGATTATACAAATCCTCATTTGAAAGATAATTACATTCTTTACAAAACAAAAAAAAATCATCAAAGGAGTCGAGAGAAGACAATAATAAAACACATTGAAACTGCTTTATTTTATATCTTGAGTTTATAGTTATCCTTACCATAAACGTATGTAAATAATAACGAAATGGCAGAAATAATATAATCGCGTGCGAAGTTGCGGGCAACAACTAGTATCGAATAAAAAAAAATCCGTCCGTCCGCAGTACGGATACTACGACTTTCTTGAGATCCGGTACCAATGTCACAGGTCAACCCAGGATGATCCTCGGAACTCGGCATTATCATTCGTCGGTTTGTTTCAAAACGGCGACTGATTAGAGATCTTATAAGCCCATAACTCGGCCATTTGTAAAGATAGAGGGGAAATGTAAAGTGTTTTGGAATCAGCATAAGGCATTAAAAAAAAATTATATAATTACCGATCAAAGATCTTATATGCCCATAACTCGGCCATTTATAAAGATAGAGGGGAAATGTAAGGATTTAAAAATCAGAATGACAAGCCAAAAAAAAAAAATCTCTGTCTGTAAATGCTTTTAGTTTATTAGTTTAAATATTAGACCATTGGAATCGACCAAAGAAAATTTTGTTGTAACTTCCCCTCAAAATTTGAGGTTTTAAGTTTCAAGATACGTAGAATCCAAATATCGAATAAAAAAAAGCCATCCGTCCGCCCTACGCCATCTGCGGCTTTTCTCCGAGACTAGACCGATTTTCTTGAGATTCGGTACCAATGTCACAGGTCACCCCAGGATGATCCTCGGAACTCGGCATTACCATTCGTCGGTTTGTTTCAAAACGGCGACCGATTAGAGATCTTATAAGCCCATAACTCGGCCATTTATAAAGATGGAGGGGGAAATGTAAAGTGTTTTGGAATCAGCATAAAAAGCCAGTAAAAAAAACAAAAATGAAAAACAAATAAATCACTTATGAACCTTGACGTGTTCTTAAATCTCAAACATGAAATTTATACTTATCCACGAATTAGTACCTAATTAGTACTGGTACTAAAATATTAGAATTAATACCCATCAGGATCCAGAATTGTAACGTATTAAAAAGTACCGAGCCAGTGGGAAGGTAGACCGGCACTTATGGACTTTTGATTTAAAATTCATACACGAATTAGTGCCTAGTTGGTACAAAAATAATAAAATTAATACTCAGCAGAATCGTGAGCAGGCACGGACTGGCATGTCGCCGATCGCCGAGGGCCCTCACTGCAAAGTTACTTTGGGCACTCAGAAGTAATTCATTTATATTTTTTATTGTTCATACATTTCTTTAACAACACTACTTACATTAACTTGTAGAAAATCAAATTTTCTACAAGTTTGGTCTCATTCATTTTTTTGGATGATTAACTGTTCTTTAGATATAATGCGAAAAGGTAGGAGGGACGGTAGGGCCAAAATAGGATACTCATTTCAAGAGAAGGTTTGAATATGAATTACGAAAATATAGGACTTTCTAAGTAAAATAAGTCATGCATGCCGTTCCAAAGCCGTTAGTTCAAAAATGGTGACATTTTATTCAAGAAAAAAACTTAAAATTTCGCTCATTTTTCATTCCGTGCTCAATATCATGAAGAACACTAACCAGAGGCTTAAGGCCATGCTGATGTGAACCGCTGGAGAATTAGTCTACAAAGTTCATAACGCTATATCTCAGCCAATAGTAGTCTGGTTTAATTAATTTTCTTTTATTTGTGTTGGAAATTTTAACACCTTTTGCCTAATAATAACAAAAACCAAATAAATTTTTTGGACGGACGGATTTTTTTTATTCGATGTTTGAATTCTACAATGAAACATCTATAATGAAACGTAAAATCTACGTATCTTGAAAATCTCTTATTTGACTGGGCTATAAAGGGTTGATTATAGGCTATAGGTGGTCTTTCTTCATACTGGACATAAGGGTTTGAATTTTGCCAGTTCTTATATCTAGACTGATAATCTCTATGTTGCGATTTTTTATTATTGTGAAAATGTTTATCTGGATATCTTTTTTCGCCCGGACTATTCATATTATCAGAGTTTTTAAGTCATCGAATAGATGGCTCTCATTCGTAATGACAGAGGTGCTCACCCTCCCTAAGTCAACGACGCACCTCCCCTCTCCCTTAGTCGAGGATGCACCCTCCCTCTCCCCTCTCCTCCAAACCTACCGCTAATTCCTTATTATTATTATTTATGAACATATTACTTTTTTTTCATTTTTATTTAATAATGCGATGTTTGAAAGAATAGAGGAAAGTTTTGGTGTAGTTGTTTTGGTTCACACCAGTTTTTTGTTTCGCTGAATATGTATCTGAGCTTTGCTGACAGATATTTTGACCGGAGCTTTCTTTTTGTTGCAAAATGTCATTTTTTTTGTCCAATATCTCGTAAACTAAAAGTTTTTGCGAGAAGATCACCTTATAAGAAATTAAAGTAGACAAAATTTCTACTAAGCCACTAGAACGCAAAAAAGTGGCAAATAGCGATTTATTGCTCTTTACGTCCGATTTCCATAAAAAAAACTATCCAAATTACCCTACTTTTAACCATAAATGCTATTAAAGTTAATGAAATACACATTAAATACATGAAAAATACATATTATCTATGTACACTGTGCTTAAAGCGAGTTTCGATGCAGTTCTTTAAAGTCAAAGTGAAAGGAAAAATATGAAGACAAATGATGAAAATAAACTTGAGGGTGTAAATTGCAAAACTTGTAACCTCCATTTATTATTAAAATCGAGATAGCAATGGCTATTATTACTCACTAAGTAAAGAGTCTAAACATGTATTTCCTTAGGTTTAAAAATCAAGAGTTAGAAAACTGTCTTCATCCAGCAACCGGTGGACTGCAAAACTACTTACGCATACCTACATCACAATCTGAAAAAATGGGAATTGGGAATTTTACCGTTCACACCCTGACTATTTATAGGTATTGACAATGTTTGAGTATTGGAAGAAAATTTTAGTGTGTTGCGGATTTTTAGAGCAGAATTCCACTAATTATAATATCACCGATTTCAAAAAAAGTCTGACGAGAATATGTGTTTTGTAGATTTCTGGAGCAGAATTCAGCTCGTTTTAATTTCAGGATATCATGCTACGTTTTTCATTAACGTGATTTCAGCACTGATGTAGCCAATGATGTAGAAGTTCATGTGAGAGCTGTTTGGTTCCCTGAGGATATTGTTTCTGCCGGGTTAAAATTGTTTGGTCTTTTTAAAATTTTAATACAAGCTAAGGCTTTCGCATGATACTAAAACTCTGCTAATATCGATACATTAAAAACCATTCGACTGAACAATTTTAAAAATTAAGTTAAAGTTTTGAAGTAAAAACATCGATTTATATTGATCGAAGAGGTCGAAACTGTCTTACAGCCGCTTATATCATGTAAGAACATGACATGCTTTTAAAAATATCAGTTGTAAACAGCGTGCATTGGAGAGTATGATGAACATTATCGCTTTCTGGGTGACATTTTTTTTTTTTTTTTTTTTTTTTTTTACTGAAATTACCGTCCCCTCTGGAAACCCCAAAAAGTCCTCTCTGTGGGCACCCCTGCTTAATCAAATTTTGGAGTTCGTCCAGATTATGTATGGGTTTTGTCCGTCATTGGTATATGTTCTAGTGTGGAGTGGCGTCTTTGTGAAAAAATGATATTAGATATGCTTTTCTAATTCGTTAACTATTATATTTTCTGTTTTAACTGTTTAATATTACGTTAACTAATAATTCATGACGGTTTTTTTCCAAACTCTGTAATCTAAGATAATGTAAATGTAATCTAAAGAATTAAGGAAGATTTGTTAGTTCACATTGACCCTGATAAACTAAATAAATAGATTTTCCATAATCGGTTTAATTGTTAACTAAAGAATTTTCTTTTTCTGTTTAATAATTTAAATTGTAATTGTTGGATACTTCTACTCTCCCGAAATGTTTGTTCAAGGTACTTTAGAAGGTCATCTACTTTTGAGAATTCGGAACATATGTTTTAATAATCGGCTTCATCCATCAGTCTTGGGAACAATTTTCTTCATGGCCTTCGTTCGTTAATTTCCCAATATGCACAGTCACTTTAACACACTTCATTATAAACCTGTACAGATGTAAAAAGCGGGATATGTTCACAGTCTGTGGTTATAATATGGTCATAGTTTTCATTTGAAAATCGTTTGTCATTATGAATCATTTAATTCAGTTTCGATATCGAATCCTCTAAAGATTTAAATAAGATATTAAAATCGTTTGATCTGATCATATAACAAATATAATTACATAAGAACATAAATGGAAAGTTCCAAACAAAAAGCCAAGAGTCTCAAAAATAATAGAAAACAAATCACCTGTCGATATTTCGCCAATTCAGGCACCATCAGGACAGAATGAGAGAGAAAAAAAACTATATAAAGCAAAAACGCAGCACATCTCACATCCACAGTCCAAACCACACTAAGCAGAGACAGCACCCCTCACCAAGACGCCATAGACACATAAGGAGGGAAAAGGGAGGTTACATGACAACTGCTGTGAAAGGTTAAATTACAGCTGACTGGATCAGGGCCGGATCTAGGGTGGGGAAAAGAGGACACCTGCCCCGGGCGGCAGATTTTAGGGGGCTTTTCAAGGGATTTAAAAAAAAAAAAATTTAAATTAGTTTATGCACGATTTTAATTCATAAAAAAGAATAAACCTCAAATTAAAGACTGACGACTTTGTGTGTGGAATCTTCCATTTGAATTCTCTCAATTTTAATAATAATAATTATCATAGACATCAGTAAATGTAAAACAAGAGCAATCAAGAAGAGATTGAAATGGAAGTAAAGAGAAAATGAGATAATGGTTCGACAATGTTCTCTATTTTTTCATGGTGTGGACGACTCAGAAGACAAGGTCTCCAGTTATTCTCTTTGAGCTTCATCCAGCCGATTTATCTCTTACTTTCAAGGGATAGGTAAGGACCTATATATGTAATATATAGGGGAACTATAAATTTTTAAATTAGAGTTTTCAACGGAAATACACGTTTTAAGGTACCCTGAGTCCAAATAACCAAGTCTCGCGAAATGGTCGGTGTGTATGTGAACAGCCTAACTCAAAAACGAAAAATTTGCATAATACTGAAATTACATATTTAAAGTAGGCATAGGCATTTTATATTACAGCAACTTTTTCGTCAAAATCGACTTACCGGAAGTGCCGAAATAATCGATTTTACACATTTTTACAATTTTCTCGAAAACGGCACTAACGCAAAGATAGAGCAGTCCGATAACCAGAAGTCAATTGCGTCATCGATTATACACCTTTTTACCATTTTCTCATAAACAGCTCAAACGACTTTGATAAAACTAGCGTAAGCGTAATGTCCTTAAAGCCCTTTAACTTTTCATAAATTTAGTCCATTACCGAGGAAAGGAGTATAGAATTTTGTTGTTCTTAATGGCCTTTGTTGAGACATCAGCCGGAACGGCAGAACCAAATGATTTGAAATTTTTGAAACTTATTTAATTTGCACTTTTTTAGTGCGTTTTGTGTTATTTGTACAGATTCAGACTCCAAATTCGAAATAAAAAAATATATTTTTTAAATTTCGGTCTAAAAATTTTTTATTTATGTACCAATTGTGATGAAATTTAGCATGGCATTTGTTTCGAAGTGTTTTAAGATATTCTTCGTCGTTTGTAAGGATTTAATTGTTTAAAACTCATTTGTTCCCTCATTTAAAACGCTATTACGAACTTTTTAATTAAAAAAAAAAAAATTCACATCTTAACCATGAAAATAACTCTTTTCAGCATGTTTCTGGGGATTTTTTCATAAGGTTGCTATATACTGATTTTATTTAAAACATATAAAATTTAATTCTACAATATTTTTCCTAATTATCACATTGAGAAAGTCCATTCGAAATTTATTTAAAAAAATGAATATATTTTCTCTATCGCGCCTGGACTAGAAAAATATGACCTTAAGTGTAAAATGTTATTTGTTGGGTAAGAGATACTTGATTGCGTTTAAAATTTTAATGCAATTGAAGGGTTTGGGGAAGTATGTGACAAGCCACAATTTTGAACAAAATGAAAATTACGTGCAAAACATTACTTTGTTTCTCTATTAAGCTCTTAATTATGTTTGTATTCTTACAGCTCTAATTCCTATTGGCCTTGAGTGTGGCAGCTTATATCATCTTTTCAATAAAAAACATGCTATAGAAAAAAAAATGTTGGTTTGGTTGTATTCCATGAGATAGTTTAATTATCTCTTAGAACCCCTATTTTTACCCAATTGATTTCAAATTATTCAAAAAGCATTGAAAGTAATTACTTAATACTTTATTGATTGCAACATCCGCGGTCACGGCCATAGTGGAGCAAATTACCCTCTGTGGCCAAAGTAGCAAGTGCTAAATAAAAAAAAAAAAAAAAAAAGGACAACATTTTTTGATTATTTTTGTTTTTAGAATGTAATCCAAATGCAAAAATATCATTTTGTCTTAAAAAAATAAATCTTTACTAGTGGACTGAGGTGAAGAGACATACCTTAATAGGTTCTAGTATTGAAAGGGTTTGGAGAGATCGGCAAGCATTGATGGTTCTAATGCTGGTTCTAAAGGACTATAACTGAGTAAGGGATTATTGAAGAAAAAAAAAAGTAAGGCGACTCAAAAACAAGTTAGTTATTTGATACAACCAAAAAACAACATATTTCTCTGCATAATAATGATCTATGTCACAATTGGCACCCGAACATGGCTTACGTATCATCGCCGTTCAGGACCAAGAGTATTGGAAAATCTAATCACCTAGACTGAAGATTTTACGCTGATCCATTCATTCGAGGTATCTGCTAAATTTCTTTACCAAACTTTCTGAATTCTGCGCCTGCGACAGCATTTAGTTGCAAGTATCTCAGATCGTCTCTTAAAAAGTGACTCTTTTAACAGTGAAAAAAGTATAGTTTCATGTGAAAAACTGTATAAACATTATTGTTAGCAATTCTGTTTGAAGCAGAAAACAAACGGTTATTACAGTTAACTCGTGAATAGACTTAAGAGCCATAGACGACGCCATTAATCCCTTCAGAAGGCAATCTGCCTCTGCATGGAGCAGACCTAACGTCACTCTGTCTTCTGTTCTGTCCGCGTATTTATTCACGTAATTTTCAAAAGTATTTATTCGTATTTTTTTCTCTTATTAAATTTAACATTATTTAACGATATTTCCATATGGTGATGTCGAGCAAAACAACAACAGGCAAGAGATCGAGAAGTCTGGGAAATACACCTCAAACTTCACCTGCCAAACAAAAGGCTAGGCTATCAAAAAGAAATACACCTCCGATCACACCTGGTAGCTCAGTTGAAGAAACTGAACCTCAACCTGGTAACTCAACCTAAGTTATGGCTGACCATTTTTTACTCCTAACCCTTATCAACTGTTATCAAATACGCAAGGAGAAGACATGGAACCAGCACCGATTCCCAGAGAACCCAAGTCCCACCAAAATTTATTAGAAATATAAAAAAATTTCAACTGCTGTGTCAACAATTAAACAACATAGTAGACACAGGAAAATATACGTGTCAAAGTCGCATTAATGATACAAAATTAATGCCTGACACCCCAGATACATACAGAAGCATCGTTAAATACCTGTCAGACACAAAGGCAGATTTCCACACCTACCAACTGCGCCAGGAGAGAGCGCTCAGGGTGGTCATCAGACGCCTGCACCCCTCAACTCCACCAGAAGCTATAAAAGAAGAATTGATGGCCATGGGATTCCAGGTTCGTCAGGTAGTCAACATATGTAAAGAAAATAAAGAACAGCCGGGTGATAAGAACAAAATAGCTTTACCTCTATTTTATATTGACCTTGAGCGATCGCCCGGAATTGAAGAAATTTATAAAGTAACACGCCTGTACTATACCAGTATAATCGTAGAAAAACCCTACATAAAGAGGGAATTAGTACAATGCCATAACTGCCAGGCCTATGGTAATACTAAACACTATTGCCACCACATGCCTAGATGTGTCAAATGTGGTGACCAATACAAATCTGAGGACTGTAGAAAATCCAGGCAAACACCCGCAACATGTGCACTTTGCCACCAAGGGCATACGGCTTATTACAAGGGGTGTCAGACCTATAAAATTTTAAAATCAAGGATGCAGCCGACTTCTGGAAATGAAGAGACATCTAGACCACAAAGACAACCAGTCAGAATTGTGAACACAAGCGTATCCTATGCTCGAATGTTAGGAGCGCCAGAAGAAATAACACAAACTCAGGCCCTGCCACAAGAACAGCCTCAACCTCAAACATCTCAACCCCAACACCCACATCCCTCCATCCCACAACAAATGACTAATACCCAAAAGTCTAGTCATCACCCTATTTCCTACATTCCTCCTCCCACCAATGCCACTGACCTCACAAGTTTACTTACATCGTTCCTTTCTGAGTTTATATCCCTCATCAATCCCCTCATCTCATTACTGACAAACCTTTTATCCAGCCTCATCATCCCCCCTAGCAATCCATAAATGTCCTCAATAAAATCTCTTTCCATTCTTCTTTGGAATGCGAATGGTGTTCGAAATCACATTAACGAACTAACAGCGTTATTACGTGAAAAAAATATTGACCTAGCCCTAATAACTGAAACCCGGTGAACCAATAAACGACTGCTCAACATACCTGACTACCAAACTAATCGAACTGACCACCCCGATGGAAAAGCACATGATGGCACTGCTGTCATCATCCATCGGTCCAACTCCCTCTGGAAAGTAACAAAAAAATCCTAAAATACCACTCCATTTCCCATCCACTCCGACGCGATGATGGATCCTGGGCTTTGTCAGATCAAATTCCACATAAATAACCTTAAACCCCGAAAATCCCCTGGGTACGATCTCCTCACTACCCAGATCCTTCGTCAACTTCCTCCAAAAGCGGTTATACTCCTTACCTACCTGTAAATTGCATCCTTCGCACAACCCACTTTCCTCTGATGTGGAAACACTCCACAATTATCCTTTTCCATAAACCAGGAAAACCTATCAATAATAGCTCATCCTACAGGCCAATAAGTTTACTCCCGATTCTTTCAAAAATTTTTGAATAAATCCTTCTAAAACGCATCCTTCCAATACTCGAATCCCAAAAAATCCCTTCACACCAGTTTGGTTTTCGCTCAGGACATTCCACTGTTCAACAAGGCCTGCGCGTTGTTGACCATATATCCTTTACACTTGAAAGAAAGCAATATTGCAATGGCGCCTTTCTGGACATAGTTCAAGCTTTTGACCGGGTGTGGCACGATGGCTTGCTTTTCAAGCTCAAAATCCAATTACCCCAATCCTTATATCTAATCCTTCGATCCTACCTCTCTAACCGTTCCTTCAGAGTTCGCTGTGGTGCTGAATTTGCCAACTGTTACCCAATCGAAGCCGGTGTTCCACAAGACAGTGTCTTGGGCCCATTCGTCTACATTTTATTTACCGCTGACCTTCCACAAATCCCGATACTTTTCTGGCAACATTTGCCGTTGATACCGCTATTCTATCATCCCACTCCGATCCTGAAACGGCATCCTGAAACCTACAAAGGCATCTCTTCCTGATCGAACAGTGGTGCAACAATTGGCGCATCAAGGTCAATGAATCAAAATGTAAGCATGTCACATTCTCCCTCCGACGCAGATCCTGTCCGCCAGTCCATTTTAATTCCACACCACTTCCAATTTCAGACACAGTCCGGTATCTTGGCTTCCTTCTTGACAAAAGACTAACACGGAACCCTCATACTAGACTAAAAAGAAAAGACCTTAATTAACGATTTGGCCAGTTATACAGACTACTGAACAGAACATCTCATCTATCAATAGACAACAAGCTGCTAATCTACAAGGCCGTTCTGAAATCTATTTGGACCTACGGACTGGAACTCTGGGGGACAACTATGCTTTCGAACATCAAACCTATTCAATCCTTCCAATCTAAAGTCCTCCGTACTATAGTCAATGCCCCATATTATATTTCAAACAAGACCTTACACTATTACCTTAAAATCCCGTATATTCTTGACATAATTCCATACAAATTCTCCACATTTCATCAGAACCTTACTCATCATCCTAATCCCTTAGCACAATCCCTATCCAGCACCAATCATCCCTGTAACCCTCCTCGAAGGTTGAAACGGCAGTGGTCTCGAGACCTTTTGTAAATGTGCTATTGGAGTTCTGGCAATGGCCAGCTTCTCCACTCACGTCCTGTGCGTCTGTGGCTCTAGTGCCCTCACTCAGTCTCCACTGGTCTTTAATACCAGTGACGCGACTGTGTGAGAAGCGCTGGGATCTCCTGGGGCCCGGCTTTGCCATTCACATGTGGGGGCAGAGCTTGGTTCGGAGTTCTCTGGGCAGATTGTAAATATTGTATATAGATATGAATGTGTTTAAGATGACATTTTATTTTTACTTAACTTAATTTTTCTTTTCTTGGTTGTTTACTTATTTTATTATTATTTAAATTGTTTATCTATTCATTTTTACCAGTAATGTACATTTTTTTTTCTTTTTATATCATATTTATTATTCTTATTTTATTTCCTTGTTTTTTTTTTCTTTCGTTTATCTTATACATATAGTATGAATGGATTATCATAGCCCTAATACCTATTGCCCTAGAGTGTGGCAGCTTGTATTATTTTTCAAATAAAACAAATTAAAAAAAAAAAATCTTTTGGGCATCAGAATCAATTGGCCAACATGATCAAATCGTCAGTATCGTAGATCTACTCTAGATATATACGAGACTGAAACTGAACCAGCAGGGCTAATCCTTCAAGATACTTGTTGCTACAGAAGATCATCCATCCACTGAAGAAAATTAAAGTTGTAAGTTTTATTCTTTAAATAATGTTATTAGACTAATGAACAAGAGCAAAAGCTCAAAGTGAGACATAAATAATTGTTAGGATATAAATGGAAAGCTCCATGTTTAATTTTGCCGCCCCTTATTCATCACACAATTCCAGTCCATAATTAGGGTATAATAGGGTTCTGTGTTTTGTTATTGTTATTCATCTATTGTCGGTTAATATGTTCTACTTACACATTATTTTCAAAATAGTTTTTCACACGAAATGTTGAGGATTTATTAATATAAAATAATTTATATATATATATATATATATATATATATATATATATATATATATATATATATATATATATATTGAAATTGGACTTATTCTGTCAACCGAAAGGCTCATATATTCATTATTATGCAGAGAAATATGTTGTTTTTTGGTTGCATCAAATAACTAACTTGTTTTTAAGTCGCCTTACTTTTTTTTTTCTTCAATAATCCCTTACTCAGTTATAGTCCTTTAGAACCAGCATTAGAACCATCAATGCTTGCCGATCTCTCCAAACCCTTTCAATACTAGAACCTATTAAGGTATGTCTCTTCACCACTGGCCACTAGTAAAGATTTATTTTTTTAAGACAAAATGATATTTTTGTATTTGGATTACATTCTAAAACCAAAAATAATCAAAAAGTGTTGTCCTTTTTTTTTTTTTTTATTTAGCACTTGCTACTTTGGCCACAGAGGGTAATTTGCTCCACTATGGCCGTGACCGCGGATGTTGCAATCAATAAAGTATTAAGTAATTACTTTCAATGCTTTTTGAATAATTTGAAATCAATTGGGTAAAAATAGGGGTTCTAAGAGATAATTAAACTATCTCATGGAATACAACCAAACCAACATTTTTTTTTCTATAGCATGTTTTTTATTGAAAAGATGATATAAGCTGCCACACTCAAGGCCAATAGGAATTAGAGCTGTAAGAATACAAACATAATTAAGAGCTTAATAGAGAAACAAAGTAATGTTTTGCACGTAATTTTCATTTTGTTCAAAATTGTGGCTTGTCACATACTTCCCCCTTCAGTTGCATTAAAATTTTAAACGCAATCAAGTATCTCTTACCCAACAAATAACATTTTACACTTAAGGTCATATTTTTCTAGTCCAGGCGCGATAGAGAAAATATATTCATTTTTTTAAATAAATTTCGAATGGACTTTCTCAATGAGATAATTAGGAAAAAGATAGTAGAATCAAATTGTATATGTTTTAAATAAAATCAGTATATAGCAACCTTATGAAAAAATACCCAGAAACGTGCTGAAAAGAGTTATTTTCATGTTTAAGTGGTGATTTTTTTTTTTTTTGAAATTAAAAAAGTTCGTAATAGCGTTTTAAATGAGGGAACAAATGAGTTTTAAACAATTAAATCCTTGCAAACGACGAAGAATATCTTAAAACACTTCGAAACAAATGCCATGCTAAATTTCATCACAATTGGTACATAAATAAAAAAATTATAGACCGAAATTTAAATTTTTTTTTTTTTTATTTCGAATTTGGAGCCTAAATCCGTACAAATAACACAAAACGCACTAAAAAAGTGCAAATTAAATAAGTTTCAAAAATTTCAAATCATTTGGTTCTGCCGTTCAGGCTGATGTGCAAACAAAGGCCATTAAGAACAACAAAATTCTATGTGAAACTTCTTTTCTCATGTCAAAGTATATCTGTGTAAAAATTGGGAGTTCTATGAAGAATCAATGAATCGTTCAATGTAAGTGGCATTTACATGAGATAATTCTTTAACGGCCAATAGATGTCCTCCTTGTTCTTCTTTCACCGATTATAATTAACATTTCCATTGAGGTAATGTTTAGAAGATGACTTTATCTATCTCCCAAGTGAATTTCTTTTCATAGATAATAAACAATTGATTGGATGATTTTTACGATATGGTTAAAAAATCTTTGAGAAAAAGAAAGGGGATTAAGGATAACCTCAAAGAAATAGAGAACTCTTGCAAAGGTACAAGAACGATCTACACCCAAATATCCGAAAATTTTAAAAGGACAATTAGCGTATAGAGTATTTTAGATATTTTTAGTAAGATATTTCCGATTTTAATGAAAGGAAATTTGACAAATATAAAAATTAAATATGGAAGAGAAAGTCAAAAACGAGATAAAATATAAAGAAATTAATAAAACTGAAAATAACTTAAAAATAAAAAATGTACTTGCAATAAACACGTTAAGAAATATTACTTACAGAAATTAACGGACGAGAGTAGAAAGATATATCCAAATTAGATAACCGGGAAGGAAGGTATTGATAGCAACCAGGTTTCTTGGTCCCCACTCTTCTTCTCTATCTGTGCTGAACTTGCTATAACGCTCAGCAAAATGTCCTCATTCGTCATGCTGTTAAAAATTATGTAATTTCAGAGTTTTTAATTCTAGTTTTCTTCAAATAGGTATAAAGTTCAAAACTTATCTAAGGGTATTTAAAAATTACTCATATGTTTAATTTCTAAGAAGAAATATATCCTTTAAAACTACTTACCATTTATTTAAACCATCGGACACCGTTTCGGACATATCTTGTCCATTTGAAGTCCTATATTTCTTTAGTTATCCATCATTCTGTAATTTTAACATTTGAGAACAAGAGTTATCGTCATTAATTTAAAATCTTCTGTTTAATGCATATTTTTATTTGTAACATTATTAAAAAAATAAGTATAAACGTCTCATCACCTCTTTAAATTTAACTCCTTCGTTGTTCATTATTTTTTTTATCGTGTTAATTTTTTTCATCTAGCATTGTATACCTGAGATAATGATTAAAGTTTATATTTAATAGTAGTCTCTCATTATCATGGGAAAAGGGCACCATCATTTATATATATTTTTCTTTTTAGTTTCGGACGGGCTATCCTACAGCTAAGAGTATATGCAGAGCAAATTATAGAAACATCTGGGTTTCTAAAAAAATTATTCAATTTTTTTTTTTTTTTACAAAGATCCCCAAAGTTTTTTAAAATAAAACATTTTCCCATCAATGCCAGGATTATTAGAGCACATTTCTCGTTGTATAATGCCTGAAGGTAAGGCCTGGCTGTTCTGTTGAGAATGCCGAAAAGGAAGCGACCGAGGCAGCAGAGAACTGGGGAAATATGATTATTTTATTGTACCAATAAAATTGTAAACACCATAAATTTTTACTTTTTTTACAAATTCATTATCAAAGGCATTCTGGCTCTTCAGTGAGACAGATAATAATAATTACCTACTAATGAATAGTCTAAATAATGATTAAAATTAATCCCAAACGGTATAAGCTTTACATGCAATGTGTAGGACTAATTAGATATCTATTTGCTGATTAAATTTGCTTTACAGCAATCATAAAGATTGTAGACTTTGCTTAGTAAAAACACGCCAGGCTTGTTCTAATTGTATTCCATTAAATTTTGAAACCGGTTAAATATAATTAAGCTCAAGAATCATAAAGGCATTATTTTTTAATTCAAATGGCACTCCTCCATATATACGAAAGAATTGGCTAATTCTTTGGCTAAACATGGTAATATTTTCTTTTCAGACGGACAGTTATAAAATGTATAATGAACGATTTCCACGGGCGTCATTGCAATTTTAAAATCATTATAGTCTTGTCATTGGTTAGATTAACATTTGAGTATTAAGTTTTATGAACACCCTATTTTAAAAGATATTTTAAAAGATATATCGTTTAGAATTGAAAAAAGTGTTAAGGTGGTCATTATTATTGGATAGCCAGATGGTTGATTTCCAGTTTTAAGAATACACGACATCCTTAGAACATGAAACACGAACCGCAATAATTTCAAAATTATTTCTTCCTTAATCCTGTTCTGCTATGAAATAGCCTACGACTTAAAAATATTATTATTAAACTTTTAAACTTCTACAAATATCACCATTTTTAGAACTTTTTAATATGCGATACATTAAATAAAATGAGGTGCAAACGTACGAGGAATGTTGCAAATACTAATTTGAAAGGTTTTTCTTTTTTTTATAGTCGTTGGCCACGCTTAATCTAGTTGAATCTCTATTACCGAATTAGCAAACAGCATAGAGGGGTCTGTCCGCACCAATAAAAATCGGCTTTGTTTACGAACTGCAATATTATGTGTTAAATGAAATTTTTATCACGGCAGACGTGACAGCCGCTTGGTTCTCTTAGGATATAGAGAACCAGTCAGTCATAGGAACTTTTACATCATTAGCCGCGTACTGATTGGGCGAGCAGCATCGCGAGGCCACCTCGGGCGTTTGCCGCGGAACGATTAGCCGCACGAAGTAGCCTCGATCTTAAATTTCTTGCATGAGGTTTCCACGCGGAGAAAGGCCGAGCCACGGTGAGGCTGGGCCAGCATCGAGAGATCAGTTTAACGTAAAGGCGACATGAGACCGCGCGTGAGCTTTGCTCTAGCAGCTACTGCGTTTTTACTGATTCATCGTCTTATGAAGAAAAAGAAACAGAAATCTAAACGGTATTGGGTTAAAACAATATATGCAAATAGATTACAAAACAGAGAAAGATTTGACTTTCGATGATGAGGAACAAAATTTTACACGAATGAGTCGAAAGGAATTCGATATAACCTACTATCTTGTAAACGACAAAATACGTAAAAAAAGATACTAACTTCCGTGAAGATATTACTGCGCGAGAAACCTTAGGTTATTGAGGTTATTTATAAAGGTTATTGATAACGTTAAGGTTTTTAGCGATTGGAGATTCGTAAACCAGTTTACAGTATTTATTTCGCGTATCAAAACAAAGGATATCGACAATTGTTCCCGAAGTCTGTGATGCAATAATCGAAGTATTAAAGGATTATATTAAGGTGAGTAAAAAAAAAACATCCTTCAACATTCTACATCTATCTACATTTGTATTTTAAAGCGCTATTTTTAAATCCTCAAATTGTTGAAGTAACGCATTTATTTCTAGAATCAATCAAACATCCTTAAATTCTTTTAATGCACTTAACATTTGTTTTTAAGGATTACTTAATATTTATTTTCTGACAGTGGAGAATGAAGAGGCATGGGTGAAATCGAAGGCATAGGAGAAGGAGGCATCGGTGAGGCAGACGATAATGCACGAGGAGTGGAGCAGTAGGAATCAGGTGTTGTTTGGGGGTTGTCTGTAGTATCCCGAATATTGCTAAAAAGCTCCAGTATCAGCTTCAAAAATAATCCTACAAATGGAATTTTTTACATAAGCTGAAGTATAATTATATTTCCTTAGCTCCTGATCTATGTAATGTCCAAAAGCACTACATGTATTATTTGCTGACCGTGAAGCAATAGTGTCTTCTGCACATTGTTGTAAATGCTATATGTCAACTATATGTCACTTTATCATTTTTTGTGGGATTCTTTTTTTTCTTCTTTTTTTTGGGGTATTTGTTGTTGCTCCAATTCTTCGTTGGTTGTACAGCTTCATTTCTGCCTTCATTGGCTGGTGGTTCATCTTGAGTATGATGATTGCTATCGTTTTGCACTTCACGTTGACTTTCATTCTGTAAAATAAAAAAGAGATAAGCCTGCCTGTATTTTAACTTTTATGATTCAGAAAATGATTAATGTATGTTTTGCGTTTCAGGCACCATCAACCGAAGAAGAATGGCGTTCAATTGAAAGCGGATTCGAGAGGAAATGGAATTTTCCACATGCAATGGATGGCAAGTATATTGTTTTGCAGTCGCCTATAAACAATGGAAATGACCTTTTTGACTGTTACAAAAACTTTACAAGTATAGTACTCTTTGCTCTAGTTGACGCCAACTACAGGTATATGCATGTAAATGTTGGAAGCAAAGGCCGTCAGACGGCGGTGTGTTAAAAAAACCAATTTATACAAAAACTGAAGAAGAATGAACTGAACATTCCTCCATCGGAAATTTTACAAATACCATATACAACAAAAGTACCTTTCTTTACACTGGGCGATAAAGTTTTTGCACTAAACAGCTACACCATAAAACCATATAAAGGCACTCAAGAGATTCAAAAGAAAGAATCTTCAATTATCTGCTTTAGAACAAGAAGAGTAGTGGAGAATTCTTTTGGAATTTTGAGTTCAGTGTACAGAGTTTTAAGGAAACCTATGTTGTTAGAATCAGGAAAAGCAACCAAGGTTGTATTCGCTACCATTAACTTGTATAATTATTTACGAAAAAATGGAGAATCAAGTCGACGCTTTCAATTGATTTATCGACCATCACAATTGTTTGATAATGAAGTTGATGGTGAGATTGTACCAGACCGTTGAAGAAATGACATGGAAATGGAATCCTTATTACCCATTCGAACTATTCCACAAAGAGGACATAATGATGTTAAGGAAATTCGCTCGCAATTGGCAACACACTTCGTAACAAATGGAAAAATTCCATGACAAAATAAATATCAATATAAATACTTGCTCACAGCCAGCATCTCGCGTGGTTCCTGACTCGTTTTTGTCCGCCATAAAGCTGAAGGCTTCATACGCATACCACTTCGATTGGTCGGCAAGACCTACAAAAACTAAGAAATAAATGCCATACATACAATGACAGTAAAAATCGTTAGGGTAAGTAGGTAATAACTTCGGCCGACGCGGCGGCGGCGTAGGGACAAAACTGTAGCAATAAAATTTTTCGGCAAATTCAGCCATATTTTTTAAAGTTGGCAACATTGTGGGTGATGCACAACTTTAAAAAATATGGCCGAATTAGCTAGACATTTTATTACTACTTCTGCACCGATCTTACCCCTACTTACCCTAGATACAATAAGTAAAATACCACATTATTATTTTAAAATAAAGATTTTCTTACCTAATCCTGTAATATTACTATTTTTTTTTCTCGATATTTCTCCCTTCTGTATGACCATTGTAAGGATTTCGTCTTATTTTTAATAATCCCTTCGTGAATGTTTATTTCCTGATTTAAACTTTTCCAAGCATCGTCTCTTAATTGTTTGTTAGTATAATCTGGACATTTTGAGTCCTAAAGCAGACTATAGCTGCCAATTAACTGAATGAGTGTCAAACATTGCTCTTGGTCCATTGCGCTCGAGCGAGACAAAAGACAACCGTCCTAAGTGACCGCAGCAAACGAACCGAGGCGCCTTTGAGCATCCATAAAAACCGACAACGCTCGGCTCGGGTGAGGCACGTCTCCACTGACCGAGCATTTGCCTCGCGCGGCAGCCTCGAGAGTCTGCTCGCCCAATCAGTACGCGGCTATTGGCGAACATGTGCTGATGTCACGATAATGAAATACGTAGCATGGCATAGTGAAATGAAAACGAGCTGAATTCTGCTCCAGGGCCATATTTTATAATTAAATACAATACTGTTTTTAATATAACTATTTTAAATGATATCCATCCCTGCAATAGACATACCTTCTACACCGTATTTCACTCTTCAACTCAAAATCATCTCAATCAGTTAGTTCTGTCTTTTTCCTCCTCCCTGCTACGCAGTTACCTCAGTCAAATAAGGGTTCAACTTCGGAATGGAAGATACTGAGCTGAAAAATCTGACATAGCCGCGGTTGATTGATTGATTGATCCGCGGTTGTATGCTGTTTGCGTTTTATATTGGACTTTATTGTGCCCAATTGGACTTTATTGTGGGGTTTTCTGAGCGTCCCTTCAATGCTTTTCCAAGGACTTCTTCCAGCTTCGCCGTCGTCCAGTCTGAGGGGACCCTTCGAATCTCGAGCCGGGATCTCCTCGTTTTGGCCAGCCTCGCTGTTAGTCCTTTGTCCTTAAGGGCCTGCCACTCCATGATCTTTTTGGCTTCTTCCGGCCCTATATCTTAGTATTCGTCAAGCCAATATGGTGGAGTGGCAACATTGTTTTGTTCTTAACGGTCAACATTCTCACGTATTCAGTTGCCTGGTGGTTGTACTACACGCCACTGAGGTATGGTCTTCCTTGTTATTAATAATTTTTTCCTTAGCCCCCTTCTTGTTAATTCTTTCCATCCTGTTAATTGTTTATCTATCCTTATTTTTTTATTTTCATTCACCAGATACGATAAATACTTATGATTATCTTACTCTATATTTAAGCTTACATAACTTTATATTTTTACCTACATAACTTTATTTTATTTACCAATTTTTTACATAGATTCTTCCATGTATTTCATTTTTTTTAATTTATAATTTATTAACATATTCTTCTATATTCCTTATTTTTCACATTGATATTAACATATTATGATCAGCATATTTTCTTTATTCTTTATATTTTTTCATCTTACTGTTTGTTAACTTTCTTGTTATTACTGGTACTGCTGTTGCATTTATTGTTATCTTGTTTTTTCTCAGCCCTGATGATGGCCTAAAACTTGGGCAGAAACGTCGACACACATTATAAGTTTTTCCTTGTTTATTTAATGATCGCTCCCCCAACCAAGATCCTCCTAAATGAATAAAATTAACAATTTCTCATTTCAGAGGTGCCCAATCACCTCCCCTTCACAAATCCACGACACAACCCTCTTCCTCCCTCCCTTAGTCAAGAGCGCACTCTTTCCTCTCCAAACTTACCGCTACTGCTCTTTAATGCGAATCCCATATTATTATTTATGAACATATTACGTTATTTTCATTTTTATTTTGTAATGTAATTTGTGGAAAAATAGTGGAAAGTTTTGTTGTAGTCGCAAATTTTGGTTCACCCAAGTTTTTTTGTGTCACTGAATAAGTATGTGAGCTTAGCTGACAGATATTTTGGCCGGAATCTTGTTTTTGTTGCAAAAGACTTCAAAATTTTGTATTTTTTATCTATATCTCTGAAACAATTAGTTTTTTCCGAGAAGACCACCTCATACGAAATTAAAGTAAACTAAACTTCTGTATTTCTTGTCCATAAAAATGTTTTTATGATCAACCGTTAAGCCGCTAGAGCGCTCTGAAGAAGTATAAAATAGTGGAAAAAAGCGATTTATGGCTCATTACGTCCGAGTTACCCTACTTTTGACCATATATACTATAAAAATTCATGTAATACACATTAAGTACATGAAAAGTACTTATTACTTATGTACATTGTGCTTGTAGCGTGTTTCGAAAATCAAGTGTAAGTTTTTAAAATCAAAATGAAAGGAAAAATGATGAAAAATATGAAGACAAATGATGAAAATAAACGAGGGTGTGAACTACAAAATTCTTTACTGCCATTTTTTATTAAAATCGAGATAGCAATGGTTATTATAACTCACTGAGTGAAGTGTCCAAATATGCCTGAACGACGGTCTTTCCGTTACTGGTACTCTTCCATTTCTATTACCTGGATTTTAGTGAGGTAGTCCCACCGTCGCCTCTAGCCATATATGAATTCATTGAACCGCAGGAAATTTTCTTCATTCACCGACAGAGGAAATTCATTCTCAGTGGGGACGTGTATTCTCGCGGTTCTCATCATTTTAGCCCTTAATGTTTGAAATGCGATGCAGGTCGTGATCACATGCTCATCTGTCCCCGGAACGCTACATGTGGGACAAAGAGGATCAGTATGTATTTGAAAAGATATCTGCCTGAAGTTATATAGAGAGAAAAGGCTTTTCCATCCTTCAGCGTGACCTCCCGCTCAAAAGGATATTCCTCTTCCAAGGGTTCTTTTTTTCTCTTTTTCCCACCCACACTAACTCTGAGAGAGAGCTGTTTATTGATTTAACATATATGCTCCATGCTCTGAGAGCATATAGTCTTGTAAGAACTTATTGATATTTATACATAATAGTGACATAATTAATATTAAAATATTGATATTTATAATAAAAAGATGTTTGTACTTTTTGTACAGGATCTGTTGAGGCCCAGGCCAGTACATACCATGTATGACCGTTTGTTTAATTCTCTGTCTGGTTCTAGCAGCCTACATTCATAGAGCAGATGCTTGAAGTCCTATACTTTCTGTTGATTCATTTAAATTTGTCATTAGTCCTCAGTCATAATCTTTTATGGTAGTGTCCGCTAGGGTGATGTTCTGTCAGTAGCTGTGTCAGTTGGTACTCAGTATTCTTTACCTTATAGTAATTTGTCAGAGATATGTCCGGTATGAATTTATGAAGTGGTCTGCCTTTCGTGGTTGTATCCCATTTATTTTTCAATTTTCGTATGATGGCTGATTTTATATTACTTTTTATTGTTGATAGATTGATTTTTTCGTAGGCTATCGGGGCTTCGTCATTATTTGCAGCCGTTTCTCATAAGTCTGTCCCATCTCATTTCCAATGTTTCCGGTATGACCCTTTACCCAGTTCAAAATTATTTTTACACCATTAGTTGTTAAATCCACAAAAGATTTCTTAGACTGAACGTTAGTATTGAATAACAGTTTGTGTCGCTTTTGCTACCGTCCCTGTATATTGTAATGTCATCTGTATTGTCTCTATTTATACATTGTACAATGTTGTAATGGTGATATGGATGCACCCAGCGCTGAGGTGTTGTTTCATTTTCTATTTTATTAATTTGAAAATTCCCTTAACCAAAAATAATTTTTTTTATTCTTCGATTTTTAATTCGATGGGTTGAGTTCCAGCGTTGCGTCTAAAGAGAGATTTTTATAAACTCTGCAGATTTTCATACCAATCAATTTCTTAACTCTCTGTAACTTAACTAAATTTGCTCTTTTTAAAGCTCCCTCCCCCTAAGCCGGAACGGCATAAAGCAGCTTTGCTCCTTTATACATGATTTTTATTATTGTGGAATTTAAGCCCAAAGAGAGTTTTGTCGAATGACTTTAGATTTAGTTTTGTTGTCTTCATTACTAGTATGTCTGTGTAGTATTTCCAGTTTAATTTTCTGTCTATCAAAAGTTCTAAAACTCTGAGTATGTCCGTATTTTGCACTACTGTTTCGTTAATTTTAATTTCTAATTGTGGGATTACTCTTTTACGAAAGTAAATCATATATTTACATTTATCGGGACAAAATTTCATTTTATCTGTATATACAAAGCCGCCCAAATTTGTAATTTAGAAATTATGAAATTTGTTAAAGTTTGAAGAACTTCAAAATGTTTGCTAAATACGATAATCAAGAAATTATCTGCGAATGCTACAATTTCTACATTATCTGAGTGTTCAATCTCAAAAATGCTGTTGAATAGAACGTTACAAAATGTAAGTGACAGTCGTGATCCTTGAGGAGTGCCTATCGATATTTTTTTTTAAACAATATAATTATTTGATTTTATAAAAATATCTTTGTTTTTAAAATAGTTGTTGATTATTGAATAGGTATTTTTTGGACAATTATATGTTTTGAGATTTTTAAGAATTATTGGCCACCAGCTGTTATCGAACGCCCCTTTTTTATCCATACTTAGTGCCAAAGTATTATGTTCAGAATTCAGATTTGTTTGTATGATATTTACAGCTTTATAGAGAGCGTCCACAGTCCCTGGCCTTGTTCTGAAACCGTATTGGTTATCATGTAGAAATTTATGATTTATTATGTGATGCAGTAGCCATTTGTTGATTAGTTTATCTATTACCCTCCCCATAGCATGTAGAACTGTTATAGGTCTATATTTATTTTAGAGAATTACTGAAGAGAGACTTTTTGATCTATTTGCCTTTGAATTGTCCTTAGATGTGTTGCCAATTTTTGGTATGAATACCACTTTGATCTCTCTCCATAGTATTTGGGATGCATCCTATTGTGTAGCTAGTCCTGAATAATTTTCTCAGAGCTGGAACTAACTTTTCCCGCCCATTTATAAGATGGGCTGTTATTATTCCATCACCCCCAGCCGCTTTGTAGGGCTTAAATGTATTTATTTCCCATTTGATTTTGTCCGGGGTAAAAATTTTATTAGCTTCATTTAAAGCCCATTTATTTGTCTGAGGATCGTTCCTATTCCTTGTAGGACTATTCTTTTCTTCTCCTAAGATACAGTGAGGAAAGTGAGTTTTTAGTAAGTCTCTTATTGTTTCCTCTTGATTTTCCGAATAGGTATTATCTGGTTTACACAATGAACCAGGATCTTTTGATAGGGCTTTAAGAATTCGTGCAGTGGAGGGGAAGTCCTCCATTCCTTTGCAGAATTCTTTCCATGTCCTTCTCTTTGATTTCTTTATTGTATTCTGTTAACGCCTGTTTGTATTCCTTCCACTTACCGTTACCCTTTGCTTTGTTAAAGAGTTTTCTCACTCCTTTCCTATGGTTCTCTAGTGTTTTATCCCACCAAGGTACATCCCTTTTGGTCTTTCTAATCTTAACAGGGCAACTATCTTCATAGGACCTATGGCTAGCATTGTGTACCTCGGTTGCTATCTCTTCCAGAAAATCTGTTGTTTCGATTGGGCTTTTATCATTCCCTTATTCTATGTATAATAGTTCCTTCTGTGAGTTTGGGTATCCTTACCTTTTGTATTATTTTTCTGCCAACCTCTATGTTAAATTTGATCTGCTGATGATCAGAAAGTGAGGCTTCGTAAGAAACATGCCAGTTACTAATGCATTCTTTCGTGATTGGTTTGGCTAAGGTTAAATCAAGTACCTCTTGCCTGTTTTTAATGATGATAGATGTAGATTTATTTCCTATATTTTCTATATCTATATTCTTAGATATTAAGTAATTTAAAAGTTCCTCACCTCTTTTGTTTGTGTCCGCTCTTCCCCATATTGTGTTATGGGCAATTCATCCTTGGATGAATTCCTTGTTGTGTGTTTTGCAGTGGTCAATGAAGTCTTGAACCTCTTTGGGAGGAATCTCCTTTTTGTCCCCAGGGAAGTAGGCCGACACAAAGGTTAATTCCTTCGGTTCTCCTTCCGTGGGCACCTCTATTGTCTTGTGAGATGAATTCTGTAATCGCAAAATATTTTATATTATTATTTATCATGATAGCTGCTCTTGGTCTTTTAACATTTCTGCAATAGATGAGCTGACTTACCTTCGTTGCGAGTCCTTTAATCTTACCTCTAATCGTCCAGGGTTCCTGAAGTAGCCCTATGTCCATGTTATCGTTGGCACATGTTCTTGCTAATAAGGCTGATGCGCCTTTCGCATTATGCAAATTCACCAGTATTATTTTTATTTTATCCACTTTTTTTTTTTTTTTTTTTTTTTTTTTTTACTTATCTGGATATTTCTTTTTTCGGAGCCTCTCCTTCTTCTCTTATCCTCCCTCAGGCATACTTAAAGGGCAGGCATATTCAAAAGGGGATTTGCACTGGAGATAAATGGAGATTCAAACAAATAAAGACACCGACATCAAAGGGAGAGCACCGTGACGATACTGTCTCATCGAAATAAAATTATTTCAATTAATGCATTAAAAAATTTTAAGCATCCGAAACATATGGTCATTAAGCATGAAAATCACGCAGAAATCTTTGCAATTTAACATGAAATTGTATGCTAATGTTTCTTCTTTTTTTTAAACAAAATCTTTTTATTTAATTACAGCTCGCAAACTACATGCATTTCGATTATTTAACTGCAATCCCTAATAACAAAACCATCGTTCTCATATACCCGTTTCAAAAAAAAACTACCTAAAATAAATAAAATTAACAATTTCTCATTTAAATATTAAACTCAGAGATCGTATAATGTTTCTCCCAAAAGGCCTGTATACTTAAAAAGGCTAAATGGATAAATGGAAAAAAGAGTGATTACCTTGACGTGAACCTTTCATAACAATTATAAAACATGAAAAATTACGTTTATTTTTAAAAAATACATTTAACAATTGCCGAAATAGATATTTTTAAACGTTCTCTGACATCAGAACAAACACAAGATATCAAAAATATTTTTTATTAATGACCATAATTATAAATCGGTATGTTGATAGATAGTTGTGCCAAATAACTATATAGTTATTTTTGAGGCGGGATAAAATTATATCTTCAAATTATTAGCTTAAAAAAATGTGAAATGATGTATTTCATATTTATCTAATAGATGTATTTATTTGTTTTAGGTGCCTAACACCCCTCAAGAATGGAAGGCTGTTAGCAGAGAATTTCAGAATGCATTTAAAATTAGAAATTGCATTGGAGCAATTGATGGAAAACATATTACAATAAAAAAGCCACAAAATTCGGGATCTATGTACTATAATTATAAACTTTTTTTTAGTATTTTACTTTCAGCTAGTGCTAAAAAAATTTATAATGGCAGATGTTGGCACTAATGGCCGAATATCGGATGGAGGAGTATCGTTTCATTCGAAGTTTGCTGAGCTGTTCCAGAGGGGAATCAAATCTTCCACTTCCTTCTCCCTTGTCGATTTTTGCAGATGAAGCATTTGCTCTTCATAAAAATATGATGAAGCCACATTCAAAAATTTGTATCTATGAGTCTGGCACACAAAAAAACAAAGTATGGGGTTCGAGTGGATTTAAAAGGATTAAATTTTATTTTTCAAATTCTACAGGTGATCTTAACTCAAAGAAAACAAGATAACTTAATCGTTCCCTAAATTTCAAGAGACAAGGACAATTTAGATGATGGTGGGGGTAAGATTTTATCAAAAAGGAGATGATTGGAACTGTTGTGACCCTACAGTGCAGAGCATTGCTGGTTCGCAACAGTTGCGACCTCGGCACAGAAGTTGTTAATTTATTAGAGGCAGTATATATTATAGAAAAATTGAATTTATTTGGATGAAGTCAAAGAATAACCTATAATTTAAACATAATATTATGCAAAGAAAGCACCCTTAATTTATCGGAGACTGAAAATAATAAAGAAAAGATTTATTTGCTAGGAAGAAGTTAAGGTATAGCATATAATCTAAACATTACGTTATATTATAATACAAGGCAAAGGACTTCATCCTACTTTCACTCATCATACTTTAACTTCATCCTACCAAATAAATTCAATTTTTCTATTATATATACTGCCTCTAATAAATTAACAATTTCTGTGCCGCGGTCGAAAATGTTAACCATAATTTGTTTAAGACTGTAAATAATGAGGAACAGTGTTACTTTGCTGGGAAGAGGTGAAGGAATAATCTAAGCATTATGTTATATGTTATTTCAGACCTACCCTCCATGTTGGAGTTACACCTGTATAATACAACCCAAAATAACAAATTAAATCATATTAAAAATTGTATAAGTTAAACAGAGAAGTTAATAGGCTACTTGAAATACGCATTACTCACTTAAGGTATGTTTTCTTTCTCCCTCATTAAAATGACTGGAGATTCTCCAACATAGAGGAAATTTAAGGAATAAAACACCCATGATATAGGTCTTGGCCTCCATACCCGCTTCTCCTTGCATTATTCATCTTTTTCAGCTCCCTCCTGTACTATATGAGTACAGAATGTTAAGTTTTTTAGTTGCATCTTAAATTTTAGTCTGTGGCTTGATTTTTTTGTAAATATATTATTGTACAACTTTAAACTTAATTGTTTGAACTAAACCATTTTAAACAAAATGTCATATTAGTCCAGTCAATTGGCAGTTTATGCTGTAAAAAATCTAGTAGTCGGTTATAGTGTCCTTCCCTGTGTTTATTGGGGTGCTGAATCTAAATCTGGAATTATATAACAAAATTTTCTGATGTTTTAAATTTTCACATTTTTTTTTAGTTTTATGGTTATAATTCCAAAAGTATGGGTGATAGTGAAAAAACGAGTTTCTTACTTTTCCAAAGTAGAAAGGATTTTTAACTCAACCACAGCTCTGTAAATCCAAATTTCCCGAGATACAGTACCTCAAACATTGGCCATTTTTTTCAAAAAGTAAAGTTGTAAGCATTAATATATTTCCAAAAATAATTGGAAAAAAAAAAAAAAATTAAAGAAAATCTAAAATCGACAAGAAAACTGTTTGAACATTCCTTAATTACTCAACTCCTTATTACAATACTACAATAAACTTAGTAAACTGTGAAAAATTCAACATTTCAAGATCATAGATCAAATCAGTATAAAATCCAATTTTCTAATTTTTCATATAAGAGAAAGCTACGGACGTGGTCACCAATTTCAATGAAACTTTTTTTGGTGATGGTCGGAATATATCAGACATGTGTCTGAGGGTTCTTGCCAATGCGCCCTAGGAGCCGAGAAAAAAAATATTTTATGTAATTTCAACAATTTTTATTTCGTTGTACGTAGTAAAGTGCTAAAGGTTATATCATTTAATGATCTCTGGGAAACTAAATAATAATTATTCTAATTCATTTATATAAAAGAAAACCTTGGGATGCCACTCTAAAAAGCAATTACCTTTTTATTTAACATTAAATTTTGAATTTCATTAGAATAATTGCTATAATTAAAATAAAATCACCCACCGAATGTTTATTTAATGATGTATCATTTAATGAAAAAAAAACTGAAAATACAAAATTCAATAGGTATTTTCCATATTTATGTGGTACTTCTATAATGAGAACTTTAATTATAATCTCACTAAAAAGTTCTATCGAGGGATTTTATAATAAACAACTTGTATATAAAATTTTTAGCCAAAAAGTTCTTAGAAAAGCCTTATTTATTATAACAGTTCTCAAAGAACTTTTACATACTATAAACATTCTGACCTAAAAGTTCTCATAAGAACTTGTAATAAATGTTACAGCATGAAAGTTGTTCCAAGAACTATTTCAAAAAGTTTCTGGAAAAAAGTTTACGTTAGAACAAGAATTTTGTAAAAAAAAAAAATGTACGGTTATATTTGAGCTCTGGCATTAGCTAATCGTAAAGTAGTTGTCTAATCTTCCAATAATTATAGTCTTGTATTCTTAAGCATGAATTCTCGCAAATGACCTACATAACCTGAAGCCAATGCTATTATTTTCTCACCATACTCCTTGTAGCCAATATAATGTATTGCAAGTGTTAAGAAGGCATCATTTAAGATAAGAACCTGTTTTATTCTCAATCATACAAATATCTGATGAGAACACCCCATGACTTCCTTGTACGCTTATAAAACTATATATCGCTGGCTCAAAAAGTGATCCTGAATTTGGTTACTAGTTTCCGAAGATTGCAGTAAAAACAACACTCGGCGTCGCAATATCCATCTATTGACACACACACATACATACTAGCTCTTGTTTCTGGAGGTCTCATTCCGTTATTATATGTTTTTTTCTTTCAGTTGGTAAGAACTTCCCAAAAGATCTCTTCGTGTTCCTGACATTAGAACTGTCTATGTCTAAATCGACAGTTTTAACATTTTAAGCGGAAGAACCCGCTTAATTCATATCTTATTCTCCTGCTGCTGACTTGTTCAGTTCACAAATGGTGAGGAAAAAAAGTATTTTACATTTAAAACAAGTAATAAAATTGTTTAATTAGAGTGGAAAAAAATCGCGTTTATAACCGTTATCACCGAACCTTATGATCTCTGTATTAAATGCCAATATACCTTTTGACGTAAGTTTATTACGGCCTTCATGTACCCTTTGCAGCTCTTCAATTTCAACCAAAATCTTCTGCATTATTTATATTGATATAAAAGTCTAATTTACCAAATCGGAGATCTTTTACATTATATTTTAATATCATTTTTGATGAAAGTCTAATATGACCTACAAGTAAAGTACCACTCCCGGTTTGCCAATTTTAACCAAAATTTATTATGTTATTTATATTAATATGTAAGACTTATATATCCAATTTGTGAAGTTTTCATTATATATTTTAATATAATTTTTAATGAAAATCAATAATGAACTTCAAGAGTAGGACCACTTGTAATATATTTTATATATTAATTCTAAACTGGTTAATTTTTTTGGTTGTAGGTTCTTACCAGAATCACAACATGGTTGATAACTTCTGGACAACTAGATAAAGCATCAAATATCATAGGAAGTGAGTGGCGCCAAAACCCTCATCAATCTCCACATTTAGTTTTGAAGGTTTTTCTTATCTCTTTTCTGATAACCATCATTCTTTCAGCAATAATTGTGACCATCTAATATTAATTTCATCAATTTGGTTTATTTTTAGATCCAGTCTAATTCATACTATAAAACTGTGTTTTTATTCTTAAAGGATTACTTAAAACTTTTCTCAACTCTTGAACTTACAAAAAGAACTTTAATATGCAATTATATGTGGTTTATGGAGAATTTGTATTATTTTATAATAAGTAAGTAACTGTTAATTTCATTGTTATAATTTAGCTGGGATGTATTAATGTAATCAAGTTTTAACAGCTTGTTGGTTTACAAACTATTATTTTATTTTAAGTAGGTAATACTTTATCCAAACTACACTAGACGCATATTATTCATAATATTTGCCTTATTTAATGTTTTCGAAGATTTTAGTTTTATTTTGTTTATTTTTTTATGATTCAATTTTGTTTGGTTTTTTTTTTTCTACGCCAAGGCAATGTTAGCCACTTCGGGCATTCGTGTCCCTGCAACTCAATATAATTTTTCATAAATTACTATGATTAAATAGAAAATATAATTATTATAAAATATAACTACTTGTATGTTATGAGAAGTATTATGACCACAAATTATCGTCTCCTGCTATGTGATGATTATAAATTGTATTAAAAAATCTTTATTATTAGATTATTGGTAGATGTGAATAATATTATGATTAGTGGACACAAGCAATAATAGAAAAATTAATAATGCTTTATTGTTTGTATATACTTCAATTAGGAACACTATTATTATGGTAATTTGATAACAGTATCAGTCTCCTTCTAATTCTCTTCATAGATTGAGACACTCGGTCGTAAGACATCATAACTACAAATTAAACTTCATAATGTTAAAACTTTTATAATGTTAAAGTGTTTGTCAATTGCAATGTTTTATCTTCTAACAGCAGCTACACGATGTGGATAAATATTATTGTATATATCTTGCGAGTCTCTTACCATATCTGAATGCCAACATTATTCTTTAAAAGAAACAGATTCCATACAGACTCTTCTAACAACCAATTAAATCCCGTGTTGCCAAAAACTTCAATTCACATAAAATGTTAGACACTATGTTTTATGATAAAGTGCCTCAATCATTGAATAATTTACCCTAAAGTTATTAGTGAGTTTCCAAATTAATAAATCTTGATCCTCTAACCTACCAACAATACAGCAGCATCTGAACCATCTATAATAAAAAAACCCAAGGTCAATCTTTTTCTAATTGGTATTTCATTTCAAATGTATGCATATCTATTTATTTTTTATTGTAACTTCGTTTTTTTTTTTTACTTAAGCTCAAATTATTAAATTAAAATTATCTGTAGTTAGTTCCTTTTTTTTTTATTTTGTTCCTTAATTATGATAGCCAGACGAAAATATTACTTATTCTTAATAATTATTCATAAGGGACTGCAACCATTGATTATAGGTTATTTGTGTATTCTTCTTGAATAATGAATATAATACTTTGAATAATGAATATGATACTTTGGCTAATGAAAAATAAATAGAATATTAAATAGTAAACAAACTGGTATAAGGTCCAAAAAAGATTTTCTTATTGACGTGGTGGTTAAAATGACATAATAAATTAAAGATGAATTAGATTTTGTTGCTCATATTGCATATAAAATGTTAAAAATATTAATCCATTTCATGGAAAACCACAGTTAGATCATCAATAAAAGTTATTGACATATATTAATTGAATGCTATAGCATTTTATGGATACTTTCAATGTTTTCTTATTTTGTTCGTAGCACTAAGTGGATCCAACTTCGAAGTCAATCAATACCTATATTTGGCATTCAATGGAATCTCGGAAATGCCAGGCTACTTGCTTCCTATCCTCTTCCTTACTAACTTTGGAAGGAAGCATTGTGCACCAGCATTGTGCATTGTAGCTGGAATTGCAATGTTAGTTATAATAGTTTTACCACAGGGTAATATTTCCTTTTAACATTATTATGAATCTATATGCCTTACCTAGTTAGAAAACTCTTCCAAAAAATATTAATACTTTTAATAAAAAAAAAAAAACTTAATAATAGTTAGCTTTGATTTAAGCATTTAATGATCAAAAATAAATAATTCTTATATTCATAATGAAATAACATAAATACTTCCTGTATTATAAGGTTGGCCAATTATAAGCATATCTCTAATCGGGAGACTTATGGTAGCAGCTGGATATGGTATAATCATGTTTCCAACAGAAAATCGCAATACTCCCATGGGTAGCTGCATTACTTCGGTACCAGTTGGCCCTCTGCTAGTACCATATCTAGTGGACATATTGGTAAGTGTATGCCATATATATAAAAACAAAAAAAACCTGTACCACAACAACCTACAAAGGGTTTTAGGTTCAGTACCTGGTAAAGACCATACTGTTTCTTGACCAATGGTTGTGTAAGGAGGTGATTAGGCCTAGATCACGCTCAACCATTAGGTTTTCCCCCAATTAAGGATACTGAGTGTATACCCAAATATACCCATATTTGTGAGTGTGTTTGCGTGTGTGTGTGTGTGTGTGTGTGTGTGTGTGTGTGTGTGTGTGTGTGCGTGCGTGCGTGCGTGCGTGCGTGCGTGCGTGCGTGCGTGCGTGAGTGCGTGCGTGCATGCGTCCGTGCGTGCGTGCGTGCGTGTTATACAATATATGTTATATAGTATGTGTATATATGTTATATATATTTGTGTGTGTGTTATATACAATATATGTTAGATAGTATGTGTAGATATGTTATATATATTTGTGTGTGTGTGTGTGTGTAACATATACACACACTTTGTAATATTTTTACTATATTTGTAGATGTATAATATTTTAATAATATGGCTTTAGTGTTGAACAGATTTAATTCTGGCTGTGATTTAATCCTTCAATATTAATATACTCATATTAATAATGTATATGACTAATATAACAATTTAAATTTCATTAAAAAAAAAACAATTTTTTTTTTATTTTTTGGTTGGTAAAAATAGAACAACAGCAAACACTATAAAAACAATTTTTTATTAAAATAAGATAAACATTTAAATTATGAAAATTGAAAAAATCAGATTTCAGAAACTGAACATAATAAATTTTACAAAATTAAGTAATTATAACTGTACAAAGAAAAAGGTTGGATCGATTTAATAATTTGGAGTATTCTAAAATGTAATAGATGTAATTTAAAAAATAAATAAATAAAAAAGAATTATCAAATTTAAATTGTATACACAAAATAAAATATTATTTGAACACTTCATTTGAAAGCTTCTTAATTTCTGCTGGGTTCTCCTCTTGTTTCTTCATAACCTCTATCATTGGTGTTTCCGAGCTAGGAAACAAGTTGCAACTTTACTCACTGACCTTTTTTCAAGTTCATAACTTTTACTATTAAACAAAAGTACTGCCTTCATTTCACTGCCATGGACTTGGCTTTTTATGTCTTTACTTACTGCTGGTTAAAGATCAAAAAAGAGCTCCTCAGCGTAGCACTGCTCACCATCTAACGACCCATTTTACTCTTAAAGTCGTTGCATCTCCGTTAAGCCATTACTTGCTAATTAAAATAATGACAAAAATATTATGCCGATATTTATTATATTCTTAGTTCTTACCCATTCCTTTTAAATATCTACATTTCTATGTCTATTTATTTTTTCATATTTAGTTTTTAAAAACATGTTTTCTTACTTTTTAATGAAGTAAATTTCTTCCTAGAATTTTCTCTTTAATTAAAAATTATTATCACAAATTTCTCGAAGTTTCGGGAAATTATCCCATCTTCAGAGCAAAACTACCCATTAATAAATTAAATTAATAATTCTGCCAAAAATATTAAAAAAAAGAAAAAAGTATTGAATATTTTCATGTTTATATAATAAAAAAGTACTTTCACAAGCACTTGTTCTACGGTTTATTTAATTTGACAAATTACTAAATTGTCATGAAATTAAGATTTGGCTAATAATTCATCATGCCACCACAATTATTACATTTATTGATACATCCTATTAAAATTTAATCTATACAAATTCTAACATTACAATATATTGCATATTTATGCACACTTAAATGTTTTATGTTACAGGGAAAAAAGGTTTGGTGGCTTCCCACTGCAATTAGTGGCTCCCTTGCACTCCTAGGTGCATTCTTCATGATGTTTCTACCAGAGACCAAAGATACTCCAATGCTGGACACCATCAGTGAGATAAAGGAATTAGGAAGAGAGGCTATTTGCAAAGGTTCTGAAAAAACCAGTTGACGTATTTTTTGGTTTTATATCTGGACTCAATTAGGCATTGCCTATTTGGAAGCATTTTGATGGAAGAGAGAAGGGGTCCAGTTTTACTTCTTTTTTTTTTTATTGGGGTTTAACGTCCTTTCCTATCCTATTAAGGCATACAGGATGGGTTATCCTACAGGTTACCAACCTATTCTAACCGGAGTGGGTTAGGCAGGGTCCAGTTGCACTTGTGATCTTCAGATTATTTACCATTTAATCTTTGTCAATGCTTTTTTTTATTGAGCAATTCATTAACAATAGTGTAAAAGATGTCCCATCAAGAATAATATTGTGAACAAATATATATTGTATAAACAATTTTTATATTTACTTAATTTATATCCTTATATACTTCTTATATGATATATATTATTGGCCATAATTATTAATATGATATATATTATTGACCCTAATTATTAATACAATATATATTTATATATATATATATATATATATATATATATATATATATATATATATATATATATATATATATATATATATATATATATATATTGTAAAGTTGAGTTTTTTGGAAAATAAATAAAAAAACTTATTTTCTTTTTTTTAAATATATATTTGTTTTATATAGGTTTGACTCTAATCTCAGGGCGGGTTACTAGACAATCAGGCACACAGTCACACAGAACTATTACTAATACAAAACATACTAAAACGTGAAGCGTCAATAATTCTTATTTTTAACACTTATTGAACGATGGCGGTGGTTTACGAGAGTTAATTAAAGTGTGTTACCAAATGATGTGGATTCTGAATGTGTATGAAAACTGCGGGAACTCTTAAGATGTCTGCTCCGGTCCCTGGTCCAACAACAACAGCTATCCCTTTGTTGTCCGTTCCACCATCCACCGGTTTCAAAATGGCGAACTTACATTTTGATTCTCCAATACGAATGGACCATTTATTATTTTCAGAAGTTTTTATTTGATCAAAATCTCTTGATCTTCTTTTTATTTTCTTAGATCAGATTTACTGATGGACTATTGAAAAATTGATGAATTTCACTCGCTCGCTCATTATGGCAGTGGTTCTGCTGAAGTCCAAAATGGAACCGCCATGTTTTTAAATGGAGGCATCTGTTTTGGTTCTATTTATGATGACAAACACACTTTGCTATGCCGCACTATAGTTTATAATGATTGTCACCAGGATAAATAAATGTTGTATTATTTTCCTTTGAATCCCTATTTCCAAATATTAAATCTAATTTAAGATACCTAAAAACAGTTATTTAATACGTACATAAAATCTGAAAAAATGTGTATGTTACAATATATATATATATATATATATATATATATATATATATATATATATATATATATATATATATATATTACAATATAAATATTATTAAAGCTCCGAAGTTATAAATATTTAAAAAAAAAAGTCGATCACACAAAATGCAATGCACAGTGATGAAATGAAAATCTCTCGGTGGCTGATAATTATTTTAGAAACATCTTGTGTAAACCTCCAAATGTGTTGATCAAACATACCATCAATCAAATTTTCTTTTAAACACATCAAATAAGAAGGATGTTTGACAAAGGCGCATACTTTCAATTTTTCAATCAAAGTCGTAATGTTTGTTGAATTGTTTGATCGTTTATGGGGTCCTGCAAAGTTAGTTCATATGTACCTAGAGGAAAACTGAATTTATTATTTTTTTTTTTTTAAGGCAAGCAAAACATCAGGCACTAATTGAAAAAATGTATTTGTCAAATAGTAGGAAACTATACAATCATAAATAATAATTTTATTTATTTTAAATACCAAAGTATATTTATCTATTATTCTTTTGGTTTATTATTTTCAATAATAGACCTTTGGAATCGACCAAAGAAAATTTGTTTGTAACCCTCCCTCAAAATTTGAGATTTTACGTTTCAAGATACGTAGAATCCAAATATCGAATAAAAAAAATCCGTCCGTCCGCCGTCCGCCGTACGCCGTACGCCGTACGCCGTCCGCGGCTTTTCTCCGAGACTACTGGACCGATTTTCTTGAGATTCGGTACTAAAGTCACAGGTCACCCCGGGATGATCCTCGGAACTCGACATTATAATCCGTATGTTTGTTTCAAAATGGCGGCCGATTAGAGATCTCATAAGTCCATAACTCGGTCATTTATAAAGATAGAGAGAAAATGTAAGGTGTTTTGGAATCAGCATAACGAGACATTAAAAAAAAAAAAAAAAAAAAAAAAAATTGAAAAATAACAAATCTGTATAATTACCGATTAAATATCTAATAAACCCATAACTCGGTCATTTATAAAGATAGAGAGAAAATGTAAGGTGTTTTGGAATCAGCATAAGAGAAACCAAAAAAAAAAAAAAATAATTGAAAAACAAAAAATTTATAATAATTGCCGATTTAAGATCTTATATACCCATAACTTGGCCATTTATAAACATAGAGGAGAAATGTAAGGTGTTTTGGAATCAGCATAACAAAGCGTTAAAATAACAAAAAAGAAAAAAGAAAAAAAACGAAAAATAAAAAAATCTCTATCTGTAAATGCTTTTGGTTTATTATTTTCAATAATAGACCTTTGGAATCGACCAAAGAAAATTTTTTTGTAACCCCCCTCAAAATTTGAGGTTTTACGTTTCAAGATACGTAGAATCCAAATATCGAATAAAAAAAAATCCGTCCGTCGTACGCCGTACGCCGTACGCCATACGCCGTCCGCGGCTTTTCTCCGAGACTACTGGACCGATTTTCTTGAGATTCGGTACCAAAGTCACAGGTCACCCCGGGATGATCCTCGGAACTCGACATTTTTATTTGGTGCTTTTATTGTATTTAAACCAAAGCTAGCGAAAGCCCCTACAATACGAACTAGAAATCACCTAAATCGGACCATTATTAGCTGAGATATAGCTTTATGAATTTCGTTTTTATTTTTTCCTAGTGAAGTGCACATCAAATATTTCCTCTGTATCATTTTACATCACAGGCTACTTGCATTGACGCAGTTTTTTTAATTAACACAGTTCGGCACTCTCACGGCGGTGTGACAAGCTTTAAATTTCTTTTCCTTTGGTACCTACTGCTTCATATTTTTTACTTTGACAGAATAGATATTTTTATGGAATAATAAATAAGTGGAAATAATAAACCATTGTGTAATAATTTGCAGCGTTTTTTAAATTTAAATCAAATGGATTTTTTATTTATTAAATGCATATTTTATGTTATATTAATTTCTCCTAAACTAAAAAAAATTGTGTCTGATATACTATATTTAAAGTACTTCTGAAATGTCATTTAGATATAGGTTTTGTAATTTTAAATTTGTAATTTTGGCCTTACAACTGCTGAAACGATGACGTATCCCAACTTCTCAGATAAAATCAACATTCTTGCAAGAAAATGCCGCTTTGTATTTCACAGATTCATTAAGATAGGAAAATCTATGGAACAGTTGATATCATCTGAAATACACTTAAAATACATTTTTTTTTTTTTAGAGCTTTCAATTTTTTATTGTATTTTTTCAGTCTTATGTATAAATGTGGATTTTTATGGTAATCATCTCAAGTCGTGTGGTTCAAGGAATTTTCTGAAGTTATTAAGTGTGTTAAGTGCAATATTTGGTGCCTTGCTTTTTAAATACTTATGGATATGATCATAAATTTAATTTTGTTTGAGAAGAAATTTAAAATTAGGTTATAGGTAGCTTAGAACTTCTGTTACAAAAAAAGATATTTTTGCTATTGTCGGCGTATGGCAAATAATTTATGGGCACATGGTAATGTAAATGATTTCCCATCACATCTACGTAGATTTCTTGCAATTGTGGGGATCCTTATGGTCATCAATGAAACTACTCGTATACTTGTAAAAATATTAATCATTGAAAATATGACTGAAACATATTAGGATCATTCTCATCAAACTTGTCAAGTTGGAGTTTCCAGAACTGTAATGATGCCTTAAGAAATCTTTTGCTCTCATCCAATGCTGCCTGGAGTATAGAAGTTAAAGCAAAAAACGGAGCAGAAACCGTACCCCAAGTCACAGTTTTAAAGACAAAATTCGATAACGGCAAGTCAGGTGATCGTCGCAACACAATATGTTGTAAGCATTGGTCATCGACTTCGGTCATTGACCGATCCACGACTGTAAGCAGAATGAATAATAATCAGCCACCGGTCTCGAACCCGGATTCGGGACATACACAAAACTACAAAACAAATAAAATAAAAAAAAAGATAAATAAAAGAAAATAATGATTTCTCCATTTTAGGTTTTAGAGAAAAATATTTTAGATAGCACTCCAATTCTTAAATTGTACTCAGATATTCATCGTGAATATTCACTTATGGGAACTTTTTTTTTACGTTTAGTCTCATTACTTTGCATAACTTATTTTAATTTAGCCTTGAAAAAAAAGTAATTAATTAAACGGTCGTTTGTATGTGTGCTAATGTTGTCATATAATGTATTCATCATTGAAAGTTATATAAAAGTTACCCAAAATACCTAATCTACAATAATTACAATAATAATAATTGGGGACCCATTTTCCTTATATTACGAAAAACACGTAATGCCTTCCTCTCTCGACCTCACTGTTTCAAATCCACAGTTCATATCGTTAACCGACGTTAGTCTCTAATAGTGTGCTCATTTGATTGATGTAAGTGCATGCTTAATTTAAAGTAATAATATTTTATCTAGGATTAAAAAATCTGGCGCGGTGCGCGCATCACACAACTTTCCCTTACCGCTCTATAATAATTATCTTTCTGTATCTTTGCTAATACTGGCCCGATTTTGATGATTCTTTTATTCTTTTTTAGATAATTTAATTACCTTTCATACAATTCTACACATAATTTACCGTAAAGTGCATACTTTTTAAGCTATGCGCAAATAAAATATTCTCTTCATCATAAAGTTTTCCCCTGCAATTCCTCGGTGATTTACTACATAAATGAAAAGTAAAAGGCCCTTATGAAGAATGATTTAGGTAAGTTTCATCAAAATCGTTAGAACCGTTTTCGAGAAAATTGTAAAAAAGTGTAAAATCGATTATATAAAGTGGCACTTCCGGTTAGTCGATTTTGATGAAAATGTTGCTGTAACATCACATGCATGTGCCAACCTTAAATACGTAATTTCAGTATCGTAAAACTTTTCGTTTTTGACCTGGACTGTTCACACACACACACACACACACACACACACACCCAGACACACAGACCATTTTGCGAGACTTGGTCATTTGGACTCAGGGGACCTTAAAACGTGTATTTCCGTCGAAAACTCGAATTCGAAAATTTTCACGATCGCAATACTTCCCCTAATTATATACTTCGTATATAGGTAAGGGAAAGTAAAAATTGTAGTGATATCATTGTTTTCAGAAAATGTTTTCGAAGAATTTTTTTCCCACTCTTTTTTAGAATGCTGCGTTGAATTTTCCGTGAATTATCGTCAATCCTAAAGTTAGTCAATATTTAGGTAAGAATTCGGGCAAATTTTTATTATTTATTATATATAAATAAATATATATATATATATATATATATATATATATATATATATATATATATATATATATATATATATATATATATATATATATATATATATATAATTATATATATGTAAAGAAAACACAGAGCGCTTTGCTTAAGTTTGTATTTGCCGCTGCTAAGCATGCTAACGAGAGACACCAGATGTCAGGACGGACAGCTGTGATAGCTAAGAAGATTATTATCTCTATTGAGTAGGTCGTGATCCACATGGAATCATGTGAACAGTTAATTTTAAATTAATTGGTGCGAGATCTAAGAAACCTGAAATAAGGACTTTTAATGTTGTTTCTTTTTTGTTTTCAGAGAATCGCTTTTTAGTCTTTATTTCCACCAAGGGTATAAGCCCATTATATATATATATATATATATATATATATATATATATATATATATATATTTATAATATAATATAATATATCGGGTAGAAGGTTTTATTCTACCCATCTGACCAACCTAGAGAGGGTTTTCCACTTGCCAGGATGTGCTTCATATGATGAGTCTGTTAATCTCTTATACTTAAATTTCATTTGGTCAGATTGGAAATCATGTTCGGCTAGAGCTGCAGAGTCAGCCTCGATAGGAGTAAGGCGCGACACTAATGGTTCTTGAAGATATTTTGTCCTTTCTATAATTTGGTTGACTCTCATGTTGAAGAGAGTTTGCGAATCGGGATTTTCCTTTGGTCCATGAATTATTCGAACCGATTTCCTTGGTCAGCATTTCAAGAACTGTGGTTCGCTTCGTAACAAAATCAATTAAATCGAGATAGGTGGGAATATCCTTGGACTTTTGGGAATATCCGATTGGGATGCCGGGATCTCAATTAACGAGGGTTAAATGAAGTTTTATGAAGTCACCAATATCTTCGATACCAAATGCCGATTATGCGCAGAAGTTATTCTCATGCACAGCTAAAAATTTCTGAAGATTTATAGATGTTGAGTTAGTTAAGGAGGAAAATTTTATTACCCTCTTAATCTTTTATTTTGGTACTGAGATATCATAGCGTCGTAAGCCAGGAGATTCTTCTTAGGCGAATCCGGAAATAAGGGATAGATCTTTCTCGCGTAAGCTACCTCGTAAATAATGGAATTTTGTAATGGTAGGTAGTGATGGTTCCTTATGAACCATGGAGTCACAAAGGGAATAGAATCCACCCCATTCCTCAAATTTTTCCGTAAATGCAGGCAAATCTATTTTCGGGAGCTCCGAATGAACTAAATGACGAGTTGGGGGCAATCACCGGCTTTTCTTCCTTAGCACCGCTTGCGCCTTCAGCGTTGTAATAAACTGCTGTAGCGGAGTCAACTAATTCAATTAAAGCGTTTTGTACAGACGCTTCAATCTTATCTAGGTTCAATCTTATCTAAGTTTCTATCTTATCTTTTTTATCCTGAACAGTAGCATTATTAATGCGAATGTTAGATTGAAGAGCCTCGAACTTGGCCTTGTACTTGACCAGTCTATCGTACACGGGTTTAAAACTAGATACTGTTTAATTATTCAGAATTTTTGATTTATTATAAATAATCTGAACCACCGCAAAGATATCTTCCCTTTCCGCTAATAAAACCACAGGTTCATCCATGACTACAGAAATTTCATGTAAAAATTACAATAAATTAAACTCGGGTTAGCGTCCTTTACAGATTTCCAAAAGAATAAAAAAAAAATATGAATCAACTAAATGAACAAGTTGTGAACAATGGCTGTGTAAACAATAAAATATATTTAAAATAAAATAAATCAATAATTATCTCTCATTAAACTATTTGACTTAACTTCTATTAATGTTTACAGCTATACCCTTAAACATTTTTTTTTTATCTCTCCGTCCCAGAATACAGAGACATAGCCCAGCATTCTGATCCATAGGTAAGAACAGGTCTATCAAGGGTTTTGTATATTCTAAGTTTAGCATTCCGAGACAAGGTGCTGCTCCACAAGTGTTGTATAGCAAAATATCATCGATTGGCAGCCATAATACGTCGTTCTATTTCGTCATTGATGTCATTCCGGAAAAGATCTAAGTCATCGCCATATCCAAGGAGCAGTACACTTCTGTTCAGAATCGTGCCTTCTGTTTGGATTCCAGAATTTCTTACAGCTTTTTCTAGAGAGAGATTAAAAATAAGGCAGGCCAGACTATCGCCTTGTCTTACACTTCCTGTCTTACACCTCTTGTCAACTCTCCATGCATTCTTACAAAGCATTCATTGCCTTCCATCGCCATTTTTACCAGACGAACCAGTTTTGTGGCGATGTTCATAGACTTATATGCTTCCATTCTGTCAATTGAGTCATAGGCTTCTTTGAAATGTATGAAAACGTGATAAGTATTGATCTGGTACTCTCTCATTTTTTCCAGTAGCATCCGGAGAGTAAAAATTTGGTCAATTGTAGATTTACCCTTAACAAACCCACACTGATATTTTCCAATTTCTTTATCTGCACAGGAAATCAATCTTTTGCATAATATGTTTAAGAGGATTTTGTATACACATGGAAGCTATGATATACCTCTATAGTTGTTACAATTTAGAGAGTTCCCTTACTTATGAATTGGGTGTATAAAAGCTTTCTTCCATTCTATGGGAAGGCATTCTTCTCTCCTAATAACCATAAATCTTATCCTTAAACTTACTAATGTTAAAATAGATATACATCAATATTTCTTTTCCAAAACAATTTCTAATGTTACTTGATCCATCTGACTGCCGTTGAATGCATATGGCTGGAAATGATCACCTATCGACGATGAAGAGAATAATAATTGAAATTTATTGAAGTGAAACACATATGTCACCTGGTAATTACGAGACGAGAATGATTAGTTTTATTTTGGCCTACCGCAAGCGCTGTAATGGGTTACATGACCTTTCGTTTCTCTTTCAAGGGTACTAAAATCCCACAAAATGTTTATAAATCTCAAATTGTACAATGCCGTGATAAACCCAGGTCTACAAAGAAATATATAAACTATGCATGGTTAGCATGGATAATGTTTCTCACTTTCAGCCCATTGATTTTCGTTGCTTCGCATTTATCTTCATTCGTGTTTCTTGGAGGAAATCCCTCATTCTTCTGTAATATTCCGGAGCTAGTTGAAGCTAACTGGACAAAGGAACCAATAAGGAAGATTAGTAGTTGAGGGTTCGTGATAGTTGATTTTTTTTTTTTTACTGACCTTATCTTAAATGATTAAGAAACCCTATTCTTTGTTTATGTTTTCAATGTTCTAAGTCCAAAAACTTTGAGAGGATTAAGAAGCTCTAATCTTTGTTTATGTTGTAGAGATTAACAGTTCAAAATCCATGTTAACTTTTCATCTGGACATCATCCAGGACATGATCGTGTTTATACATGATTCAACCTGTTTACATTTAGGTAAAGTTAAATGTTGTAAAGATTGTGTAAACATTGAAAAGGTTGTGTAACCGTTGGGAAGGTTACAAATTATAAAGTGGATTCCTGACCCTTCGTCGGATATGTTAAGTTTATATTACCAGTGTAAAGGTAACATACTATAAAGGGAGTTTCTGACCTTTCGACAGAACCCTTATTCTCTCAAGTTGCAGGGGCGGGGATAGCGATGCAATAAAAACAAAATGGAGATCGGGCACAATCAACTTCGACAAAACCCCAAGTCTCTCAAATCGCAAAAAAACCAACCATGGCAGGGTATTAAAAAAAATGGCATCCTTGAACACTCAGCCGCTACAAAATCTTAATCCTCTCAAACAGCTGGAAAACAAAATGGCGAACGGGTACACTCAGCCTCGGGTACACAACCTGACCCTTCAATGGTTGGAGGGGATTAACCTGGTGGTTAAGGGTAGTTGCTGACAACATCATTGTAAGGCCAAAAGTCATCATGGACCACGTAACTAAAAAGGGGGTGTGGCCTGACGGGTTAGGTTAGATCAAGGTGTAAATTCAAATTTCCCGTCATGAATCACGTGACCAACCGCTGGCTTCTGATTGGCTGGTTCAAAATTGTGTGCCAGCTCCAGCGATTTCCCTCAACTTTCAGATTTCCCAACACAAAACATACATCAGTTTCCGCAGCCAGTCCGTCTCCAAACTATCAGAACATGTCTTGACCCTCAACCATTCCTTTTCCTTTAACTTTAAACAATCCTCTGCCGCCCAGGGTATCACGCTCTTTGTCACTCCCTTCTTTTCTAGTTCTGGCCCTGATCCATTATATTCCCACTTCATAAAGCAGAAGATAAGAATAACCCAACGTATCAAAGATATATCATATTTGGAAACGCAATAGCTAAAGAATTTACAGCCTTGCTAAAGAATAGACTGACACAATGGGCAGAAACTAATAAAATTGTAAAGGAATCTCAGCCGGGGTTCAGGAAACATTATTCAACCATACACAATATTTTTAATTTACATAGTATAATTAAATTGAATTTGAAGAAGAAAAAGAATAAGAAATATGTTTTTTCATAGATTTTCTATCTAGTTATACTTATTACCGAATTATATGATGTCTGTATTTAATTTAAATGTAATTTTTGATAATAATTTTATTAATTTTATTATATCAATAATTTTTAAGTTTATTATGACCTTTAAGTAAAGTATCCCTTTCGGCTCAACAATTTTAACGAAAATCAATTATATTATCAATATTGGTATAAGAGTCTTATTTTCCAAATGTGAGATGTTTTGCATTATATCTTAATATAAATATAATTTTTGATGAATGTTTCTTATAACCTTCATGTAACCCCTTTCGGCTCACCAATTTCAATCAAAATATAGTATATCATTTATATTGATATAAAAGTCTTATTTACCAAATCTGAGATATTTTACATTATATTTTAATCTAATTTTTGATGAAAGTTTATTATGACCTTCAAGTAAAGTAACGTATTCGCTTAGCCAAGTTAGACCAAAATCTACTATGTTATTCTTATTAATAGATAAATCATGAATACCAAATTTGAAAAGTTTTGCATTATATTTTAATATAATTTTTGATGTAAATCAATTATGACTTTCAAGTAAGTACAATTCGCGGTGATCATGTAGTCCCCAAAAAGTTAGTTTCACAACTAGATTTTATATCAATCTTATATACAAAATTTTAACATTCTACGGTTAACTACTTTTGAGTTATGCGAAATACGCACGAACATACGAACAGACGTCACGACGAAACTAGTCAAACTGGATTCAGGATTGGTCAAACTGGATATTTCCGTTGAAATCTGAAAACTGAAAATTTTCATGATTACAAAACTTTACTCCGTACAAGGAAATAAAAAATGAGATATCATTTTGTGAAAACGTTATTTAGTAACTGAAAAAGGGAGGGGCAAGGGAAAACAAAAAGCGTGAAAACCTAAAACTGATTTAAGTGAAACTTAATTCCCGCTTATAAAAATGCACTGTCATTTTGACCCAGATCCTTGAAAATGCCTGTAGCAAATGAGACTGAACAACATATTAGGTATAGGTTAATACTTAAAGGATATGTTGTACTTTAGGGGTTCGTCCAAATAGTAAATAGATAATAAAAAACAATAATAAAAAAAGGAAGATTTAACAATAATAATTATAAAGATTTGTAATCACGGCAAACTATTAGTCCTAAAAGCCTTTTAAAGAGTTTTCAGATTATTTCCAGTAAGAACATAAAAATCAAATTTAAAGAAATCTTTTTTTTTAATGATGAGCAACAAACATCTAGAAAGATTTGCTTAGCCTCCAAATTTTTATTTCTATTTATAAATTTATAAATATAAATTTATAAAAAATAAATTAGTACTGAATCACTTTAAAGTTAAAATAAATTATAAAATAAAACTATTTTAAACACAATGAATTTAAAGTTTATTGTATTAAACTTAAATTTCATACTTTTTAAATGCTATAGTATGTTTAATTATAACTCATAAAAATAAATAACAAATTCGTTTTAATATTGATAATTCAAGGTATTTTACATGACTTCATGAAGTTCATTAAAAAAAAAAAAATCTTGAAATAATAAACTATCTAATTAGGGATTGACCCTTCTATACCATCATGCGTACGTCAACTAATAAACTATCCGTCTGAGTGACGCTACAGCTCCTTGCCGAGTCTTGGCCACTCACAACTTCTTCCAATTGTCACGATCTCGCGCAGCCACCATCCAATTGTGGACTCCTAGGATACTTCGGGCATTAGCTGTAATGCCTTCTGCCCATCTTGCTCTCCGTCTTTCACGCAGCCTTTTACCATAGATTGGTTCTCTCGGGAGCTTTTTTGGTATTTCATTTCTTCCGTCCTGGCCACATGATCAGCCCACCTCAGAGATTTTAGTCTAAAGAACGTTGTTATTACATCAGGTTCATTATACATATTATACAACTCCTGTTTGGTGCGTCTACGCCACTAATTTCCAACTTGCAATCCTCCTAATATTCGACGCAGAAGTTTCCATTGGAAAATGCAGAGGGCTTGCTCTATGCATAGAACCGGTTGGATCAGGGTCTTCTAGAGAGTTATTTTAGTTTTTCTCGATAAGGCTCTACTCTTAAAGTGTCGCAATAGACCGAAGTACCTACTGTTTGCAGTCTGAATCCTTTTATTTACCTTCAAATGTTGTAAATTATCTTGCATGAGCATTGAACCCAGGTACACATATTGAGACACCTCAAACTTGTACTGGTCGAAGGTAATCTCTCTTAGAGTTGGGGTCACCTCCGCTGTAATGAATACTAATTACAAGCCAAAGTGAAATAAAATGCTCTTCGGAATTTAGCCTTAGGTTCAACAAAATCTCCAGGCAAAGCAAAATATTTTGTATTTTATATAATTTGTTCGCTGGAGCAACGTTAAACTGTATGGAAAAGTTGAGGGTTCATTTCTCAAACTAACTGCTAGATATTGTCAACCTATTAGTTCGAGAAGTTATCCCTTAACTTTCCCATACAGTGAGTCACAACAAACGTTATTACAAAAAAAAAGTAATTGTGGAAAAAGTCACATCCAACTCCAAGCTACAGCCAACAATTCAATTGTTACTAGCTGTATAAATATCCTTCTTAATCTTATACAAAAATAAATGTTAGAATACAATACTGTGAAAGTAAACAGAAAGATAAATATAAATGAACATAATATATTTAAGTAATCATTGTACTTGATTATTATGCACATAAATTATTCTTCGTACGTCATAAACTAGGGACCCTACATATAATTATAAATAATTACATATAATTAATATTCATATAATTAATTACCTTCATATAATTATTAACTTTTTTATTAAAAGAAATTATTATAGAAATTTGAGTTGAGAAAATACATTTTTCCCATCGAGGTATCCAAGCCTTCCATATAACAGTAGACATCCTCGATGAGATCAGGTCAATAAGCTGCCAAGACGTGATACAATTTAGAAAATAATAATTAACTGTGCTTGAAAATAAGTTATATGTATCTTGATAATGATAACTTAATGAAACATCAGCCACCACGAGACCAAAAAATGCAAAAAATGACATCGTAAGGTAGTATTAAAAACTGAAATTGAATTTAAGTTTAACTTATTTAAAATTGTATATTACTTCTTTCTTTTAATAAATAACGCATATAAAATCAACCAAAACAGGCCGATTCCATTCCACTTCATCCAGACCAGGACACTCATCATCTCAGATTTTGATGAAATTAACTATGCTCTATCCATTCACGTAGATAAGATAGATAAATACCTATTAAGGGATATCAAATTTTGTCCTTCTATCTCAACTACATTTTTTTGGAGCCTTAAAGTTTTCACAAAACCTATGTTTTTATATCCAAGGAGGTACCGAAGAAACGTGCTTGCCCAATGGAAACAAATGCATTAATTATTATTTATAGACCAATACTAAAAAAGTTTTAAGTTAAATTAAAAAAAAAAAACTATGCTGATTTCGAAAAAAAAAAATAATCAATGCCAGGTCCGATTATTAATCTGGGACTCTGGTTGGAAGTACGTGTTGGAAAGCTGAAAATGGTTTTAATCTGTTCATTAGAGGTCAGAACAGTAACCTATGCTTTTCCCGTTCTAAATGGTGAGCCAAGGCGAGGGGGCAGGGGAAACCCTACAAATTTTCGGACTCTTTTCAGTTTTTTGGCCAATAATATTTAAACGGCGCAACATAGAGAAAATTTGATTTCATTATAAATTAAAGAACTTTCATTCTGCGTAAAATTAGTACCTCAAACGTTGGATTCGGTTTGACAGAAGAAGCAAAATTGAAAATCAAAAAACATCGGTACCCCACTTGAGACCAGAAAGGGATCTCGAAAGAAGATTTTGGAGAAGTTCTGAAAACTTGTTCATTTATGTTTTGTAGGGTACAGATTACGAATTTTAACTTTGTTACCTCTAAATTTTCCCGGGAGTACACAAAAAAAAGCACATATATATATATATATATATATATATATATATATATATATATATATATATATATATATATATATAATATATTTAATATATTTATATATAATATATTTAATGTATTTTGTTCTCAGGCTCGTAATGCCTGTCACCCCTCTTCTAATAGATTTCTCGTGCCATTAATGAACCAGTTTAAAAAAAATGAAGTGGAATTATCCACTTGCTTAACCCTAAATAATATTTCAAAGAATTCTGTCAATCTATTCAGGTGCCTTACTGCACTCCCTGTTTCACTATATAGGCCCATTATTATTTTGGCCATTTTGGTGGAGACTCCTAACCTGATATAATTTGTAATGTAGCGTCCTATGTATGTTAATGATGCTACATGTTGTATAATAATGCTACAACTCATAAAAGTCGATTTGGAGTTACCAATAGAGGTATTTTTTACTATAGATCTTGAACTGATTGTTTTTGTGCCAAGACCTTGACTGTTTGGATAAATGTTTATATTTTTTTACAATATAGCTTTTATATTGTAATCGCGAAAATTTTCGGTTTTCAAATTTCAACCGAAATATCCCTTTGGACCATCTCTGAATCCATTTTGACTAGTTTCGTCGTGACATCTGTACGTACGTTCGTAATGGTACGTTCGTATCTCGCATAACTCAAAAACGGTTAGCCGTAGAAACTAGAATAAATCTAGTTGTGAACCTCCCTTTTTGGTCATTGTATGATTACCGAAAGTGGTACTTTACTTGAAGGTCATTATTGATTTTCATCAAAATTTATATTAAAATATAATGCAAAATTTCTCAAATTTTGTATATAAGTTTTACATATTAATATAAATAATATAATAAATTTTAGTTAACATTGGCAGACAGGAAGTGGTACTTTACTTGAAGGTCAAATTAGACTTTCATAAAAAATTATATTAAAATAAAATGTAAAAGATCTCAAATTTGGTATACAGGACTTTTATAGCAAAATTAATGTATCTACTAGATTTTGGTTAAAATTGATGAGACGAAAAGGGTATTTTATTTGAAGGTGATAATAAACTTACATAAAAAATTAAAAAATCTTACGCTTATGGTGGTTATTACTTCTTTTAAGTGTTAAAATTGAGTGTAAAATACTGGTTTTTCTCCCCATTTGTGAGATGAACAAGTCTGCAGCAGGAGAATAAGATATAAGTTAAACTTTACCTAGTTATATTGACAGTTCTAATGTCAAGGAACGCTTAGAAATCTCTTGGGAACTAGTTACCTACTGAAAGAAAACGACATATAATAACGGAATGAGATTTCCAGAAACAAGAGTATGTGTGTGTGTGTCATTAGATGGATGCCGCGACGCCGATGTCGTTTTTGACATACTGTAATTTTCGGAAACTAGTAACCAAATTCAGGATCACTTTTCGAGCCACCGATTTATAGTTTAATAGGCGTACAAGGAAGACATGTGTTGTCCACATCAGATATTTTTTGTTTAGATCATACCTGAAAAGCATACATTATTCGAATAAATTCCAATATTTATTTTATACCAAATTAAAGAAGAGTAAATTATCTACAGTGTCGAGTCTAAACTTTTTTTTTTTGGACACTCCGTTTTGAAGCAATCGTGAGTCGAAATTATGAGGCGAAATATCTCAATTAATCTTTGAGCAATACTTCTCGAAAGAAAGTTTTGGAGAAGTACTGAAAATTTGATCATTTATGTTCTTAAGGTAATGATTACGAATTTCAACTTAGTTACCTTGAATTTTTCCTAGATGAGTAAACAAAACAAAATTTGTTTTCTTTTGCGTAAACCTTGAAAACATGTATTATTTGTTTGGCTGCTCTGTATTTAAGTGAAAGCAATTTGAAATTGTGAGGCAGAATGTCGAAATTAACCTTTAAATAAGGGGTCCAGGAATGTTTGGAGTTATGAAGAGATCCTTGGCCGCAAGATGTGGTATTCACACACGGGAGAGACCACACCGCGATTCTCAATTTAGGTACACGGGGTTAGGTCATTACTCCTACGCCCGGCCTTTTTGTGAGTTGCCTCCAAGTAGCCTGAAGGGCCTCACATACCCGGGAGGGTGGGATAAATTGCTTGAATTAATTTTAATTTGATTAAATTAAATTCATGCCGGTGCCGGGATTCGAACTCACAACCTTTGGGTTTGTGTGCAAGTGCGCTAAACCGCATTACGCTTATGAGGCGTAATGTTGAAATTAGATTTTTGTGCTGTTTTTTTGTTATATTTTCGAAAAACAATAGAGGCAACAAAGTTCAAATTCATAATAAGTACCCTAAAAAAAATAAATGAACAAATTTTCAGAACTTCATAACTCCAAACAATCCTGGACCCCTTATTTAAAGGTTAATTTCGACATTCTGCCTCACAATTTCAAATTGCTTTCACTTAAATACAGAGCAGCCAAACAAATAATACATGTTTTCAAGGTTTACGCAAAAGAAAACAAATTTTGTTTTGTTTACTCATCTAGGAAAAATTCAAGGTAACTAAGTTGAAATTCGTAATCATTACCTTAAGAACATAAATGATCAAATTTTCAGTACTTCTCCAAAACTTTCTTTCGAGAAGTATTGCTCAAAGATTAATTGAGATATTTCGCCTCATAATTTCGACTCACGATTGCTTCAAAACGGAGTGTCCAAAAAAAAAAAGTTTAGACTCGACACTGTAGATAATTTACTCTTCTTTAATTTGGTATAAAATAAATATTGGAATTTATTCGAATAATGTATGCTTTTCAGGTATGATCTAAACAAAAAATATCTGATGTGGACAACACATGTCTTCCTTGTACGCCTATTAAACTATAAATCGGTGGCTCGAAAAGTGATCCTGAATTTGGTTACTAGTTTCCGAAAATTACAGTATGTCAAAAACGACATCGGCGTCGCGGCATCCATCTAATGACACACACACACATACTCTTGTTTCTGGAAATCTCATTCCGTTATTATATGTCGTTTTCTTTCAGTAGGTAACTAGTTCCCAAGAGATTTCTAAGCGTTCCTTGACATTAGAACTGTCAATATAACTAGGTAAAGTTTAACTTATATCTTATTCTCCTGCTGCAGACTTGTTCATCTCACAAATGGGGAGAAAAACCAGTATTTTACACTCAATTTTAACACTTAAAAGAAGTAATAACCACCATAAGCGTAAGATTTTTTAATTTTTTATGTAAGTTTATTATCACCTTCAAATAAAATACCCTTTTCGTCTCATCAATTTTAACCAAAATCTAGTAGATACATTAATTTTGCTATAAAAGTCCTGTATACCAAATTTGAGATCTTTTACATTTTATTTTAATATAATTTTTTATGAAAGTCTAATTTGACCTTCAAGTAAAGTACCACTTCCTGTCTGCCAATGTTAACTAAAATTTATTATATTATTTATATTAATATGTAAAACTTATATACAAAATTTGAGAAATTTTGCATTATATTTTAATATAAATTTTGATGAAAATCAATAATGACCTTCAAGTAAAGTACCACTTTCGGTAATCATACAATGACCAAAAAGGGAGGTTCACAACTAGATTTATTCTAGTTTCTACGGCTAACCGTTTTTGAGTTATGCGAGATACGAACGTACCATTACGAACGTACGTACAGATGTCACGACGAAACTAGTCAAAATGGATTCAGAGATGGTCCAAAGGGATATTTCGGTTGAAATTTGAAAACCGAAAATTTTCGCGATTACAATATAAAAGCTATATTGTAAAAAAATATAAACATTTATCCAAACAGTCAAGGTCTTGGCACAAAAACAATCAGTTCAAGATCTATAGTAAAAAATACCTCTATTGGTAACTCCAAATCGACTTTTATGAGTTGTAGCATTATTATACAACATGTAGCATCATTAACATACATAGGACGCTACATTACAAATTATATCAGGTTAGGAGTCTCCACCAAAATGGCCAAAATAATAATGGGCCTATATAGTGAAACAGGGAGTGCAGTAAGGCACCTGAATAGATTGACAGAATTCTTTGAAATATTATTTAGGGTTAAGCAAGTGGATAATTCCACTTCATTTTTTTTAAACTGGTTCATTAATGGCACGAGAAATCTATTAGAAGAGGGGTGACAGGCATTACGAGCCTGAGAACAAAATACGGTGAAATCGACAGGGTTCCACATTTCAAATACCTCGAACTCATCGAACCGACAGGCCTGGAGAAGATCTCACAGCAAAACCGAAAGTCAAGAAAGCTTTTGGGGTTAGTTCAAAACATCTATAACAAGAAATCCTTGTCAAGACAGACGAAAATTCGGAATTACAACACTGTCATAAAACCACGAGTCCTTTACGCAAGCGAAACATTGGCACTTAACAGAAAACGAGAACTGGAATCAAAAATGAAGATCATCAGAAAAATCCTAGGCGTAAGATATACGCAAGACGGCTACAGGTTTCAATCAATCAAAACAACGGAGATGTCTTCAAACATTTAAATTGACATTAAGAAAAGACGAATGAAGTTTTTTGGTCATCTCACTAGACTACCAGAAAGTCAATTGACCGAAAGGATACAAGATTATGTAACCTCGCTTAAGAACTCACACCTTGGATGGTAGAACTTCGAAAGGACCTTAAAAACGCAAAATAGGTGCAATAGGCATTCTAGAAAAAGAAACCTTCAAAGTAACCAAACAAAGTAAACAAATGGGATGTTAAGTCAGAGTAACCTAAGCAAAACGGTACAGACCGAAGTGGTCGGAAGTGCGGAAACGAGCCATATTGGAAATAATGAAGGCGTACTGGAGTAATAAGAAGAATCCGAAGAAATTTTGATTGAGTTCTCTGCTTAACGCCTTCCATACTGGAAGAATAAGCTATTATTAATAGACGATTTAATGATATTAATTGATAAAAATAAGCATTCAGAAATATTTTAAAATTTTAATAGTCAATGTAAAAATATATAGTTCACCATAGAAAAATTTAATAATCATATAAAAACAAATTTGGACATGGACATAATTTTAGATCGTAAAAATAATAAAATCACAACTAGATGGACTAAAAAAGAAATCAATAGCAATAGAATACTTATTTTTTTATCAAATCATCCTTTTTTTTTTTTTTTTTACAAAAAATCACTACTGTAAATAATCTAATACATAAAACTCGTAGATTAACTAATAAGGAATTAAAAAGTGTATAAGTGAATTAAAAAAGTGCATTTGAATATAATATGAAGATAGCACGCCTACTAGAGCACCCCGCCCAGGCCTACGCTTCCGACCCGAACCACTCCATGGCTGCGTAAGAAAAACAAAATGGCGGCCGGGTACACTCATGCTCTATAAGGTGGGTACCTGAACCATCAACAAAACCTCAAGTCTCTCAAACGGTAGAAAAACAAAATGGCGGTGTAAGAAAAACAAAATGGAGGTCGGGCACGCTCATGCTCTATAAGGTGGGTGACCATTCAACCTGACCATTCAACAAAACCTCAAGTCTCTCAAACGGTAGAAAAACAAAATGGCGGTGTAAGAAAAACAAAATGGCGGCCAGGTACACTCATGCTCTATAAGGTGGGTACCTGACCCTTCGACAAAACCTCAAGTCTCTCAAACAGTAGAAAAACAAAATGGCGGCCGGGTACACTCATGCTCTATAAGGTGGATACCTGACCCTTCAATGGGTGGAGGGGGTAAATCTTATGGGCGGAGCATAGACCAGGAGGTTCCGTGGGGCACGTGACTGGATCACGTGACTAAAATATGTATGCGGAGCATAGACCAGATTGCGCAATGGGTCACGTGACTGGATCAAGTGACTAAAATATGCGGGTGGTGCATAGACTAGGAGGTGCCGCGGGTCACGCGACTGGATCACGTGACTAAAAAGGGCGGGGCATAAGGGTCACGTGACTAAAAAGGGGCGTGGCTTAATAGTTAAGGTTAGGTCGAGATGAGACCACGTGGTGGTTGAGGTAGGGTCGAGGCAAGACCACGTGACATTTAAGGTTAGCGGTGGAGGGGATGGAGGAATCGTGTTCCAGCTCCCGCATTTTCTCTCTACTTGAATGAATTACTAAAACCTATCATATAAAACCTATAAGTATTAACATTTATTATAAAAATGACTGACTTTCTCAAGGACTATGGAAAAATGAGCTAAATTTCTCAACTTAAAAAAATTTAAAAAGAAGGAAGAAAATCAAATTGAATTAATAATGATTGAAACCAATAAAACTTATTACTAATACTTTCATTAAACAGAAAAAAATATATTACAAAGAATGAGGTAGAAAAAAAATATCTGAACCAATATTGCTCTGGGGCATTGTGTTTAAAAATGCTCTCACTTTGATGTACTCGCTTCTATTCTCAGGTATCGAAATCTTCAATGTTGAAATCAATCTTTCCGACGATACTGAAAATACCGAAGGAATTAGGCACTTCTGGCCAATTTCAGAAATTGCAAGGGTGAAATATTGGCTTCATTTGATTTATTTATTGGATAATTTAATTTATTTAATTAAATAAATAATTAAATAATAAATAAATAATTAAATAAATTGTTTAATTTATTGGATTTATTGGAATATCGATTTCCGTGTCGTTGTTACGTTATATTTTAATTCGATATCGAACAAAAATACCGATGTATTTCTATAAAAATATCGATATTTCTCCAACATCCCTAAAACTTACAAGTCGATACAATTTCTATTCTATTGCGATACAAAGGTTATTTTCTATTTTAGAGATAAATCCAAATTTAACGCGGGTGAAACCGCGGGCACAGCCAATTATTATTATAATACGCTTAACGATAATTATTAAAGAGTGGTAAGTGAAAGTTGTTTGATTTTTACTGTTTCTACAACCTTCTTCATCAACCTTCATTCTTACATCTAGGTTATCTGAGAATTTCGGAATCTGCGGCAATCACGCCATTCAATTCCACGGATTATGGGGGGTCGTTTATTTATTTGAAAGGAAATAATTACTACGATATCTTGTTATCAGAGGGACTTTATGATTCGCAAATATTAACCGTGATCATAAAAGATGTGTTTTATTCCCTCAATTATATGCATAAGGTAGAGTTGTAATGGAGATACGGGCGAAATTTCGACCTTCTCACTCTGGCTCGAACACGATAGTAACATAGAGGATAACCCACCTTTCCTGTCCAAGTCGGTGTAAATCAGGACGTTACACCTCAATAACATAAGGTAATCCGATAATATAAAAAAATTGAATTAATTTAATTTTAATTTTTTAAAGTCAGCTGAGATACTTTTTTTATACACTTTTCTATTCTTGCCGAACTTTAATCCTAAAGACCTCAAGATCTTATGAAATATTCAACCGGTCAAAGTTGGGAGGATTTATCACTAAAGAATTTTTAGACGATCAATGAGTTTTACTTGTACTCATTTTCATCAAAATTGGAATAGCCGTTTGAAAGTACTTTTGGCCTCTTTATTCTAATGTCTCCGTATCAAATTTGGTTGGATTGATGCCTAATGTATTTTTATTAGGTATTAGCCGAACCTTGTGAAAATTGTTCTGACCACCTGTTTCCATTAGTCTGCCGGTCAAATAGTTAGGATGTTGTATCATATCAGCATTTTAGAATTACACAGCTGCTTGTTATTAAATTAGGTGCAGACTTTACATATAGGTCTTCTTAAGACCCCTTGTTGATAAGAGCCCAGAAGAGGGGCAAAAGAGTACGGTGGCCTAACTGAAACAAAAAGTTTATTGTATGTGCACAGCTTATGAAAACTGTAAATTGTATAACTTGTAGCAGTGGTACACGCATACCAGAATAACTATCACATTAGAACGACTTCGCGGACTTTGATAAAATTTCCTGCACAAGTTTTGAAAGACCTGCTAACGAATTAATACGAGTAAGGCTTTTTTCATTGTTTTATTATTAATGTCTGCTGAACCTCTGGTTTAATTAATTCTTTATAACTTTAATTGTGAATTATAATTATTTGTGTTTCAGTATCTGAATCATTAGTTAAAATTATGATCTATGGAAGAAAAGTATCAGATACTGTTGTTGAGAGAAGTCTGAGTTTGTAAGAGGAAATCTCTAAATGGACAAAATATTACTAAATAAAACTTATCAAAAAATCCGATGAATATAGGTAGGCATATATTTAGCTGGCACTAAAATTCATTTCAGATAAAAAAAAAAAAAAAAAAAGAAGTGGGATACAAATAAAAAAACAAAAGTAAAGTTAGAAATTTTGAGTTGTGGTTCGTTCATTCTGGATGTGCGATGAAGTGTGTTTATGTTTTTTCGAAGCGTTGATTAAAGTTTTTCTTCGATCTATCCATTAAAATCATTATTTTTGAAGTCTGCTTTCAATGCATTTACTCAAGTATTAAGTTAGATTAAGTAATTCAAGTATGATTGTTGAATTCAAACAAATTTCTTTGAAAGCATTGACTATATAGCTGTGCAATGGCTCTACCAGCCTTCTTGGTAGACGATCCACTGGTATTCTTTCCACATGACCAATCCATTTTGATATTCTTGTCATTTTGATGAATACCACATTATCTGATTCACTACACATCTCTAGCAACTGTTGGTTTTTTCGAGATCGCCACTGTTCTGATTCACTCGGCCACATACTATCGGAGGACCTTTCTTTCCCACACCTTAATAATTTTTTCCTTTTCTTCATGTCTCACGTTTCGCTGCCATATATGACCGCTGGCCGGATGATTGTTCGATATATTAATAATTTGGCTTTGAGGGAGAGGTTTCGAAAACGGAGTGCCTTCTGGAGGGCAAACACCTTCTGCCAGCTGCCAGTCTTGCCTTTATTTCGTCTTTAATGTTATGTTTTGCTTTTAGAACTGACCCTACATATTTGAAATTTTCCACATTATCGAAATTCTGACTACAACTTTCAATCTGAGGGTGCTTTTGCCTTTCAGTCCTGGTGGACCTCATGTATTTGGTCTTTTCAGAGTTGATATGAAGACCAAGTTTACTTGCAGCATCCTGGAATTCTTTAAACCAGATAATAATGTGAGGGTTCTGCCTGTGATATCCATATCGTCTGCATAGGCCATGTGCTAAGTTAATCTGTTAATCTGAAGATTGTTCCTCCAGGATTTTTCCTGATGTATCTCGCTGCCATTTTCATTCCAGATTAAACAAGGTTGGGGACAATGGATCACCTTGTCACAGGCCATTTGGCACGCCAATAACCCTGGAGGAGTATCCAGAATTTTCATTCGGTACTTTGTGTTTGATATGGTCAAATTTGCAAGCTGTACTAGGTTCTGTGGCAGTCCTAAGACGCAAGTTTTAAAGTATAAAAAATAAAAAATCCCAAATAAAGTCAATTTTTATTTGTTTCCCCTTCATTCCTGTTTTTTTCAAAATAACAGATGGGTGACGTTGCCCACACGGGGATCTAAACCTAAAAAGGCTGCAAATTATTACAGAATGGTTTATAATTTCCAAATAGTAATATTTCAAAAATATCTGGTCTGTCTATTCACAGGACTTTCCGTATTGCTTTGGTTTACAGTTTAGATAATTAGATTATCTTTCAAATGAGCATTTGGAATGTTTCGGGAAATAAACACGTGCAGAATACTTTATAAAAGATATCAACCAAGTTCAGCAAAGAAATAAAGCAGAAGGCACCTATGGAACAAAAATTTGGAGCTTGTCCCAAGATCATTGCCGTGAGAGTACCGAACTGGGAGTGTTAAGAAGAAGCTTTGTCAATGCAAGTCGGCTGAGATAGTAAGGATATGTAATCAGACGGTAAAATGGTACAGAGGAAAACATTGGATGTGCACTTCAGTGGGAAAAGAAAAAAGAAATACCAAGAAGCTAAGTTGGTCGGTGATTCGATCAATGAAGAACACACTAATAAGTGTAATTTATTTTACTGAGTGCCATAGTTTTGACCTTTGTTTAAGGCTATCTATCATCGGGACTATAAAAAAGAACAAAATAACTATATTAATAACAACAGACAAAGTATAAATAACCGTATTAACTCTCAGCATTAGAAAATATTTTGATTTTTCTCCGAAGTTTAGCGTCTCAAAAGAAGTATTCTAGATGGATTTTAAAATTTAGCGGTAGTAGATAGCTTGTTCCAGTGGATACAAATTGAGGGCTAGTCTGTTGTAGACATTTTTGAAAAGATAAAAAACAGTAACTGTGACTAAATAAAAAAGGGAGAATCTATTGTTTTTCTCAATACTTTAAAATGGAAGAAATTGATTTTTGTTTTATTATTTTCAATAACATACCTTTGTAATCGACCAAGAAAAAAATTTGTAACCCCTTCCTCAAAATTTGAGGTTTTTCATTTCAAGATACGTAGAATCCAAATATTGAATAAAAAAATTTCCGTCCGTCCGCCATCCGCGGTTTTTCTTCGAGTCTATTGAACCGATTTTCTTGAGATTTGGCACCAATGTCACAGGTCACCCCAGGAACTTGGCATTTCCTTATAAGCCCATTTGTTTGAAAGCTTATGAAATTCCCTAAAAAATCATTTAAAAAAATCATTTAAATTGGACCAGTATTAGCTGATATATAGCATAATGAACTTCGTAGACTCATTCTCCGGCGCTGCTGGTCATCGTGGTCCTAGGCTCCTTCCTTATCAATTGGGCTTCTGACTTCCTCGCATCTCTCTACTTCATCCTTCCTTGGATTATTTCTGCACTTCCTTTAGCTATTTGGTCTTTCCTTTTTCTTTTTCCACTGAAGTGCACATCCAATATTTCCTCTAATTACATGTCCTAACCATCTCAGCTAACTTGCATTGACACAGTTTCTTTTTAACTCTCCCAGTTCGGCACTGTCACGGCGATCATCTTGGGACAAGCTTCAAATTTCCTTTGGTGCCTATTACTTGATTTCTTTGCTGAACTAGGTATAATAAAGTAAAACTGTTTTATAAAGTATTCTGTACATGTTCCTTTCTCGAAACATTCCAAATGCTCATTTGAAAGATAATCCAATCATCCGAACTGTAAACCAAAGCAATACCGAAAGTCCTGTGAATAGACAGACCAGATATTCTTGAAATATTACCATTTGGAAATAATAAACCATTATGTAATCATTTGCAGCATTTTTAATTTGGGAATTTTTTGCAAGCTGATGTTCTACTAGCCGTGTACTGAGTGAATCTTGTAAGATAAGATATAGAAACATCTTGTAAGATATATAGATGTATAAACAGAACAAATAAAATCGACGGCGCGTGGTCATTTAACTGCGTGTCAACATCTATGGTTTATTTTAATATATTTTCTGCTAAAAGTGAATTTAGGTTTTCAAAAATACCAGTGGATTCTGATGAAAATGCTCAATAAGATTCTTCCGAGTTTTTAGAATTTATTTGGTAAAGTATTCACTAAAGCTAATCCTAGCCGATCACCATTATCGTCAATATATGGCGTAATAATTGGACATTTTCCTATTAAGCTGACTGTATGTGTTGTAATTCATGTTCAAAGATTTTGCAATATATTGCACAGTTTATTTTGATTGTGTAATAAAAAAAAAAAAAAGGTTTTTGTTTTTGTAGAATCTGATAGATATTGCTTGTCTGTGGATTATATTACACAATATTCAGTTCTGTCTTTACGGTCATGCAGTGAGCATTGCATTACCAAAGACTTCTACAAAATGCAAAGAGAAAAAAATTACTTCATTACCATTATCATCAAATAATGTACAGTCATAGAAGGTTTCATAACTCAATTGGTTCACTTATTCTTGGTTAATTAAATAAATTTTCATGAGTGTGGGTACTCATTCCTTCATTTTAGTCATTACCTTATCTACCTGTCCTATCTTTTTTTTTTAAGCTCTAACAATTGCACTGGCCACACAAGTTTATTTTCATCGTACATGTTGACAGCAGATTGTATACGAATATATTGACGATGATATTGATTGACTAAGGGCTTCTCCTATTTTGTATTTTTATTTGTTTAATAAAGTTTTCAGTAAACAAAAGATATTGTTAATATTTTTTATTATATATACATTAATTCTTCTTCATAAATTTTATAATTTTTATCATTAACGACCCCTCTCTCCAAAATTTTTATTGTTTTGTTTTTTTCATATTTCAGTGTCTGACTCAAAGAAATGATTTGTACTGGCAATTCAGGAAAAGACACGACTTACGGAAAAAAAAATAGTAGACATTATTTTTTTTAATTTGGTGAGGAATCCATTGGATATTAAAAACCACATAATCCATCTACTTTTCAAAATCAAAAGAACTGTAACAGACACTTCAGTGCATATAATCCACTGAGGTATTCATCATTCGATGAATCGGAATTTGACTTATAAATACGTCAAGAAAATTTTATTCTTAATAATCTTTGCATTAATTTTGTCTCCGAACTAACTGTTATAAATAAATAATAATTAAGTTTTATGATTAATTTTTTTAAAATTACAAAAACTCTGTGTAACGATGTTCCGGGTTTCACATCTTTTACATGATTAATAATTTTTAAAACAATAATTAGGTTTTACATCTATAAATTGATCGTATAATAATAGTAGGAAAAATAGAAAATAAAAACCCACATAGGAAAAAGAAAAAATAAATAAGAAGGATACATAACTAGAGTGAAATATGATAAATCTGGCACACAAACTATGTTTGGTTAGGAGTGCGTGTTTGGTGTTTTTGTAAGTGTAAAGTCGAAGGAAATTTTTATTGTAATTACCGATCTCTTTTATCAATGGGTTTTCGGAAGCTATTCTCGCAAAATATGATTTGGTTTGAGCGAAGACGAATTGTTGAATTGTGGGAAATTCTAGGTCTTGGAACATGGGCGTGATTTTAGTATACCGGGGATAGTTATGTACGATCTTCATATAGAAGTTTTGGGTCATTTCAAGTTTATTGAAATTAGTTTTACAATTTGAGCTCCACACTGGGAAGGCGTAGGTAAGCTGAGTTCGGATCAATGATTTATAGATATTTTAGACTTCCTTAAAAGAAAATAACAATTGCTCGGACAAGAGAGCAACTTATCGCAGAAATTCTTAATTTACGATCAGATCATAATAAAAATCCGCATGATTATCTTAAACGTCTTGATCAGCGCCGTTTTGATCTTTACGCACGTGTATACGCAGATATGTATATCGCTGAAATAAAATCAGAAATGGAAAGGGATGACGAATTTCTCATCACGCAGTTCATAATTTACATCCGGCATTAACAGATTTTATCTACCATATAAAATTCGAAACTATTGACGAAATACTAAAAAACAACGCTGCACACATTGTTCGAAGACTTTATGGAAATAAAATTATCATCATCAGCAACCGCAGAATTCAAATTATAAAGGAAAAAATGTTGATCCTAATTAAAGAAATTCGAAAAACCAAGATATGAACAACCTTGGCACGAGAAACCATATAATTATTAAAATCAATATAATTATCAAAAACCATGTGAAAATAATTATAAAAAACCTATTTATAAGCAACAATGGGACCCGCAATCCCAACATAAATTTCCGCAAATATTTTTATTTATTTTTACAAAATCTGCAAATAATGACTTAGCAGAATTTATCGATAATAAAGGCAATAAATTGCTAATTGATACGGGAGCTACAAAAAACTATATTCATCCGGATTATATTCCAAAAGATTCAAGGATTACTCTAGAAAACTATGTGATAAAAACCCCTACAGGTCGTACAGAAGGTTTACAAAGTATGATAATAAACCTGCTTCCACTGATAGGAATTAATCAAGAAGTAAAATTTTTAGTGTTCCCATTTAGTAACCGATTAAACGTACTCTTAGAATTCTAAACTATGAGAGCTCTACGTAGCTAATATTGACTTAAATAATTTCGAGAAAATAAATAAAATCAGAGAATAATTTATTTTATATTGAAGAAAAAAAGAAATAAAAAGTTTATTAAGACGTGAACATATAAAACTCGAAATAAAGGAAAAATTAATAAATGTTATAAGTCAAAATGGGAATATTATAAAAACAAATGAAAAAAATTAAAAGCAACAGGATAATTAAAATACAAAATAATGACTACCAATGAAAACTCAATTTAAACAAGGAATTATACGTATCCAGAGCAATTTAAAAATCAAATACACAAAGAAGTAGAAAAATTATTACATGAAAACATTATTAGACCAAGTAAGTCGCCATATAACTCTCCGCTATGGATTGTTTCCATAAAAATGGACGCATCAGGTTTAAAAAAAGTACGAATGGTAATAGACTACCGAAAATTAAATCAGGCAATAATAAAAGGCAAATTTCTGCTTCCAAATATCGAAGATCTACTAAATCGCTTAAAAGGTTAAAAAAATATTTTCAGCAATTGATCTCACTTCTGGCTTCCATCAGATAGAGAAGGATGAAGACAGCATAGCTAAAACAGCCTTCTCAACAGAGAATGGACGCAACGAGTTCTTAAGAATGCCATTCGGTCTATGCAACTCTCCACCAACATTCCAAAGAGCCATAATAATGATGATAGAGAATATTCCTAATGCAATGATTTATATTGATGATATAATAGTTTATTCGAAAACGGAAGACGAACATATAAAGGACTTAGAAAGAATATTCAAAGCATTAAAAAAGCATAATTTGTCAATACAACTCGACAAAACAGAATTCTTTAAAAAAATATTAAAATTTCTATTGTATATTGTTACCCCAGTTGGTTTAAGAACAGATCAAAGAAAAGTTTATGCAATTTTAAAATTTCCTTTACTCCATGATGAAAAGATAAAAAGACAATTTTTAGGCACGAAAAGGTACTATAATAGTTCATAAAAGGGTATGCAAAAACAACAAAACTTATTAGTCAATCATTACAAACAAAAATTTATAAAACTGAACAAATAAAAAAGGTTTGTAAAACACTAATTGCATTAATGGTTAACACACCAATATTAGCTTATCCAGACTGGAACAAGAAATTTATATTTATATTTATACAGATGCAAGTAATCAAGCAATCGGAGCAATATCGTCACAAAAAGATGACAACGATATTGAACATCCTAAACCATTCGCTTCGAGAGTATTACAAAATGCGGAATTAAATTATAGCACGATTAATTTAATTAATGGTAACCCTGCTGGGGGCTATATACCCTACCTTTACGGAACTAAATTTCTTTTACAAACAGACCATAAACCATTTACATTCTTTTCAATGAAGAACCAAAATACGAGAATGATGAAGTGGATATGGAAGTTATATGAATTCGAATTTCACATAAAACATGTTCAGTGAAAGACAATTATTTAGCCGATGCTCTTTCACGAAATCATGATGATCAACATCATTTGGAAGAGAACATAGATATTGAAGAACTATTGCAAGATACAGGAGATGAAACTACACCAGAATATGAAACATGTATTGAAAAATTAGAATTATCACCAGTAGAACCAATGGAAGATAATACTGAAGAAGATTTAGAAACCATACATTCACAAGAATCAAGTTCTAAACAAGTATGGATATGTGAAAAAGATGAAAACTTTAATGTATAGAAACATCAAGTTATTATATCCCGAGGAAATGATAAATTAGAATTCAAAAAACTATTCAAGAAACATAGGTCCTCGTATATCGTAAATTGTGCTGAAAAGGAAAATTAAATGATTATTTGTCTCAAATATTAACACCTGAAACAACTTATGGAATATACTGCTCAACAAAAACACCATTAATAGACAATGTATTAACAGAATATTTTATAGAAATTCAGAAAATTATAGAATCAGAATATCCCACAGTAAAATTAAAAAGATATTTTTTGTTATGCAAAGATATTGAGTATATAAATGAGCAAGAAGAACTTATCGAAAAATATGAAATATGAAAGGCACAACATATAGGAATAAACGAAACTTATGAAAAATTAAAAAGACAATATTATTTCCAAAACATGATAGATAAAATAAGCGAATGCATCAGTCAATGCCCCACATGCAAAACAACAAAATATGATGGAAAACCGATCAAAACAATATTTGAACAAACTCCTACATCAGAAAGACCATTCCAGGAACTTATGATGGATGTTATAAAATATGAAAGTAAAATATTTTTTACAGCGATAAATAAATAAATTAGTCCAACAATTTTGTGAGAAAAATAATATTTGATTAAACTATACGTCAAGTAATCATTCTAACTCATTAGGAATTCGGAACAAAGCACATGCTACTCTGGCAGAAATACTACGGATAATGTCAAATGAAAGGACTTAATTATGTCAAACTAAACGACTTAATTAATGATATATCAGGACAAATAAAATTCTTACAATATAAAACTCACATGAGACAAAGATAAGGTCTTTTTAATGGTCTCGGAAACATAATAAATTACATCATGGGTAACATGGATGCCAATGATAAAGAACACTATGATAAAATCATAAGCAACGTTGAAGAAAATAATTATAAAATAGAACATAACATTGAAACATCAGTAAAAATTAATAAACAAATAATTTAAGATTATAAAAATGAAATTAAAACTATTAACATGATAATTTCGATAAATTAAAACTCGATGAAGAAGCTTATAATCTATTTTTTCATGATTATTAACAAAAACAAATTATTTAACAATATCATTTCAATTTTTTAAATTAGGAATCGTACATACTAATTTAATAATCAAAGTCATAAATGATTTACCAATAAATATAACTTTAGTATCTAATAATACTGAAGTATTATGGTCAAACAGTAAAATATTCTGTTCAGTACATAAAATGATCTTACATACATTCATGAGAGTACCAAGGATATTTAGTAGTGACTGTACCTGAAATAAAGAATAATCAAGCATGGGAAATTTTCTTATCCAATGACTTATACATTAAGAAAAATGTATTTATTTATAAAGGAAATTGTATATTTATAGATGATTATTATTGTCAAGATTTAATTAAAATCAATGACACTTGTGTATATTAAATATTACAAGATGGTAATTTAAGTAAATGTAATCAAAAACTTAGTGATAAGAATGCTATAAGATACATAGATATATTAAAACAATACATTATTGTTAATAATACAAGTAAACTCGTAGATTGTAACAATAATAGTGTATTCTTACCTAGAGTTAGTTTAATTGATGTTCACGAAAAATATTGTTTTTCAGAATTGAATAAAATACATACTCATAATTATAACAACATTCCACAAACATTTTATCATATCGAACTATTTAATGTTTCGTCGTTGGAAGTACAAAATATGGCTATACAGTTATTAGATCAATTAAGCTTTATTCGTGACCAACTGAATACTATTATATTATTTGTATGATTGCTATTATCTGTATAATCATTATTGTATTTGGTAAAATAAGGCTCTCAACATTAACTCCTGCTCCTATACAAACAATTGTAACCCTCACTGCTCCAATTGCAGAAAATTCCCATAAAGTTTTATAATGTAAATTGTATAACACTGCATTTTAATTGTTACCAAGAGTTAACAATCTTAAAGCAGGGAGAAGTTAGATATAACAGATTCAGCCTCACTTTAAAAGCGCTGTCACATCTTTTCTTACTTATATACACCGGGGCAAAGAGGAAGTGTCTCTCTCTGTCTCGCTGTCGCTGTTCCCGTCTGTATTATTTTAGATAGTTAATTCTAGATTATTAGCCAATGTAGTTAGTAGTGTCATTTCAATTATAATTATTATACTTCATAATAAATCTTTTTAAAAGCCCTTTTGAGACTTCGACTTATTTAACTATATATTTTAGTAGTAATTTACTATTTCTGTTGGAACTGTGACAATTCTATTGAACATGTTTAGCATTCATATCGCCGAAGATGTTTATTCAAACGAAATAATTTAGTGAGATCATTGATGTATAATTGGTTTGGTGGGATTTAAACGGATCTGATTGTGGTTAATTTATTGTTAATTGATGTATTAATGGCAACTGCTTCACTAAACGTTAATCGGGCAAGCATTTGAAGTGATGTTGGATGTCTGAACGAACTAAAAGCATGACGCCCCCTTCTGCTCTGTTGCTATCTCTTCTGTAGATGTCGTATCCCGGAACCGAGAATTTGTCCTGCGGGGAAAGCCGAGTTTCACTTAAATGACAGGTAATTGAAATAATGTGAGGATGATTTTGTTGTAGAAATAATTTAAATTCTATATAATTTCCTCGAATTGTTTGGGCGTTCCACATCATAAATTTGATTTTCTCTTTGTTAGTTAACTTTTATCATTAGGTGAGGTTTGCAATTGTATATGCAGAAGTAAGTTAAAAATAATAATAGTGGTGGAAGGAGATAAATAGAAGGTTTGATTGTGTTTATGTTTATATTAAGCCGGGAATATAAGCTGTTTGTGATGTAAGCGATGTAGATTAGTGTCGCTTTATCATCCGTGAGTAAAGTGTATATTGCGAGACTAGTGATTATTTAATGTTGATGGAAAACTGTTATTCTGAATAAGGGTATTGTGGGTAGGATTAGGAAGTTCGTAAGTTCGTATAGGAAGGCAAACTTTGTAAGTAATTCTGTATCATTACAGCTTATAAAATTATTGGGTGTGCTAATATTATATGTACTAATGATAGCTAATATGTCCATTAATTAATAAAAGAGAGTAAGCCTTCTATCAAGATAAACTTTTTTGAGGTATCGACTTCAGCATTTTTTAATTGTGACATAATTTTCTTAAAATTTGCAAAAATTTGAAAAATGTTCTTCGGAGAAGTTGCAACATTTGGAGTGAATCAGCCGATTAAGAAATTAGGACAATCTTTTGATAGATGATTTTCGGAGCATTTTAGACACTTGGGCTTTTTATATCAATTTCGAGCCACGTGATTAAGTCTTTCACTTTTGGTTTATTGTGGTTGATTAACCCTTTAATGCTATTATACGAACTATTTACTATTATAGCAGGATTTTATGACTTACTTTTAAGGTTTACATCGGCTGAAATATCTAAGATTTCATCTTCATCCATATCCGAAGATATGTCATAGCTATTTTTAACATTTATGTTGTATTTGATGATAACACCTGTTTTCTTATTGGGAGGATTGTTATTTTTGATGTACCTGGAGTTGGCACAACCATAATATTTGTGGCCCCCCTCCTAGAGACACTTTCGGGAGATTTTGGCGTTGGTAAATAAATTAATACGGAATAATAACTTAAAGAACGAAAAAAAAAATTGTGTGCTCAATCGAAATCTGCCATGTGAAAAAATCTATCAGGCTAGTTTACTTAATAATTTGTACCTTTTAAAAATTTGTTTGGCCAAAAAGCAATTATTTTTTAATGTTTTTATTTTACTTGAATGTTCTATAAAAAACAAACATTTTGGTGGAACAGCTATGTCAATATCGTTTTCAAAATCGAGATAAAAAATAAAACAATTTCAACGTGTTTCTCAACTCCTAGGGACGAAACAATCTAAACAAAACGAAACTAAACTAAATAACTAACTAAACTAAAACTAAACTAACTGAACTAAAAAAACAAACTAAACTAACGAAACAAACTCTTTTTCTATGTTCAATCATCAAAAAAAATTTGATCGAAAACGGACTCTCTGCACTTTTAAATACCCGCAAAGAAAAAAAAAATCTAGCCTTCTCATTGAATGAAAATGAAAAATTATTACCTTCTCATTATTAGAATCTCATATCATCTATACTTTGTTGTTTCAACATTTCGAATCCATTAAGATTTTTCCATATCTTGGGATATCGAAAGTAAAATATCGCTATTTTATAGAAAAGATAGAAAAGAATTATTCTTTGGCAAAAAACAATTCATAAAACATTTTTATCTTGAAGACTTTTTGCCATATTTCAAATTTTATATTCATCTATAAGTTTTTCAATAATAAAACCTTCAAACTTCTAAACATTTAATTTTCTTATAACAATGTCCCCTACTTTGTGCATTTTTAAAACATTAATCTAAAAGCATGTAATTCATTTGATATACATCTCAGTACAAGACCATTAATATTGCTATCTACTTGTCTTTACATAGGATTAATTAAAATTATTTATGTATAAATCTTATATACTAATTATTATTTGGTAATTAAATATTGTTTATTCTTATATTTACTGGTAAATACTCCAGAATCGTGAGCCCAACATGGTGGAAGTCTAGATTTTTAAAACCTGACTGTACTTCGAGCTGCGCATGCCCACAAAAACTACTCCAACCGACGGATCCTTACCAGTTGAGGTCGGGGCCATACCGTAATTTAAATTATTACTACATTAATTAGATTGCAGCTGTCGACTTCCGCTCGCTACGCTCACTCAACAGAAAAACAAACTCCCAATGGTATTTTACAAATACTAACATAATTAAAAACAGATAACCCACAATAAATCTAACCATGCTGAATTATATAAAAAAAAATCTGTAACACAAATCGTGGAAGTCGATTAGGCTTTGAGAGCCTTACATGAATTTTTTAACAGTTAACAATATTTTTAACAATTGGCGAAGGAGAGGAAATAGTCTCATACAAGAGAAATTCCTAACGATTCATATTGTTTATAATTATGAAATAATCTTAGATTTATATAATTCATAAATAAATTATATTAAATTACCTCGAACAGAAAATGCAATTATAACGATAAAGTGAAAAATTGCAAAATTAAAAAGATAATATTGTAAGACGAAGAAAAAATAAATAAATAAATATACAATTAAAGGAAAATAAACTAATTTGAAAAAAAAACAAAGAATATTTTAAAAAATAATAGTATTACTAATACAAATAAATAATATAAATGATGTGCTTATATACCGATAAAATAATAATAGACTTCACAACAGAATATCTTGTATTGATCTGGGCTATAATCTACGCGATGATATTGGAATTCCTATGTTGTAAGTCGCCTTTAACTATTGGTAACTGGGAGTGGTATTTGATGAAGCATTTTTTTAAGAATTCTTTTATTGTTTCAACTTGTAGCTCGATTTAACTTGTTGATCTATTTGACTATTTCTCATAAACCAGGGGGCATCTTACAATTTTATTTTGAAAAGTTTGTAATTTTTTTCGTTTTGTACAGGATGCTACAAGGATCATTGATGGCCATGCACAACATGCATCATTGATGCAGTATTGATGAATATTTTTTTATATATTAGGATAGTTGTTTCTGGTTTTAGACTAGATTTTCTGTTGATAACAAGGGAACAGCATTACCAGCCTTGCATAGGTCTGTGTTAATCTAATAATCATACGACGATTCCATGTAAGGCGGCGATCTATATGAGCCCCAAGGTATCTTATTGCTTCCTTAGAGGGATTTTACTGCAATTTTTTATCGTTAAAGACGAGAGGGTCTGTTGGGCGTCTAAGAGTAAAAACTTTGGCGTTGCATTTTTGAACATTTAGGCTGATCATCCATTTGGAAAAATATTCTTCAAAATTATTGAGATTAGTTTGCAATGTATTTCTGGGTTTTAGTATGTCTTCGTGCTGAGAAAAAATTACCGTGCCATTAGCAAACATAGCTATGGAGATAAATGGAAACTGAATAATGTCACGAAGATAGAACTTAAAGAGGATGGGGGAAGAACTGAACCTTGAGGAGTACCAGCATGGATTGGTCTGGTGGTTGAATTTATGTTGCTTATTTTAACAGAAAATGTTCGGTTTACGAGAAAGGAATGACGAATGTCATACAAATATTTTGGAGTGTCTATTTTCTTTAGTTTGTATAAAAGACCACGATGACAAGTCTTATAAAACACTTCATCAAATCAAGAAATATAACTAGCATGTGTTTTTTTAATTTCAAAGCCATTCACTATAAATTCTGATAGTCTCGCCAGTTGGTGAGAAATAGAATGGTCAAACGGGAAGCCAAATTGAAAATCCGAAATAATGTCGAGTTTGAAAAAAGAAGACAGGCGCTTTTTTATGACTGTTTCTAGCAGTTTTATAAATATCGTTAATAAACTTATAGGCCTGTGGCTGCTGACTTTTTTAGCGTTTTTACCTAGCTTATGTATGACAACCAGTTCGGCTTTCTTCCATATATAAGGAAAATATTCAATGATTAAACAGCTATTAAAAATTGAATTTTTAAGATAGGTTTCCTGGATAATTTTTTTATAGCTAACACTGGGATCAAATAATGATCAGAATTTTCTTCGTTTTAAGCTTCCTGATCAATTCATAAATTTCTTTCGGCGTCGTGAATTACAGCAGAAGTTGTACTTTTGTTAGGGGCAATTGTACAAACTTATGAATTTCGTCATCTAATATATTGCTTCTTGTCGGTCCTGATTCGCATTCTGTATTAGAAAATGTTTTATAAAAAAAATCGGCAAATGCTGGTGATGAATTCACCATTCTCTATCTGGAAACTTTTTCATGTTTTTTTAAAATACGTTTTGCAGCCTTCCATAATGAATGATCTCTTGGGTCCAGGTTAGCAACGTAATTTTTGCATTGTGATATGGTGAATTCCTCTAGCTCTTTTTTGATTTTTCATTTTTGAGATGATTCTTGCTATCATTTTTTCCTTTATTTTTATTAGGATTGAATTCGTTAAGCTATCTAAGAACATTTTTCTTTTAATTTGGAATTCATGTATAGTTGAAACACTAACGCTTTTGGATATAACTTCTGATAGATCCTTTGTGTTATGATCAATTTCTTGAGAGTTTGTAAGATTTTTTTCTAAGGCAAATATTTTGGCGTAATAAATTTTTGTAATTGTCCTAGTCAATCACTCCATTAATCAGAAACTTTCTAGAGGGAATTCCTTGAATATCAGTTGAAAAATAAATTAAAGCGGGGATGTGGTCCGAATTCACAGCAGATATCGTAGGAAGGCTGGTATTTTAAGTTCACATAATATCTAAAATATCAAGTGTACACCCTTGTCTGAAAAAAAGTAGGTTCGGTAGGTGCTATAATATGGATTTTATGCCTGGAACTGATATCTAACAACTTGCTACCATCAGGGTTTGATTTATAATACCCCCAGTAAATATGTTTACAATTTACATCACCTACCACAAATGTTAGTTCATTTGGTGGTAATAATTTGAGAATTTCTTCTTCTCGGAGTATCTTGTTAGGTGGTTTGTAAGAGGCTGTGATAACTGTACTTGGTAAAGAATTTAAGCTAATTGATATAACTTCAATTTTATGTACATCAAAAATAATATTTTCAGAGAAGCTGATATTATTTTTAATTATAATAGCTATCCCGCCGGAAGCTGCTAAGCTGTTTCTATAATTTCTTAATGCTTTGTAACCAGGTATATTAAATTTATTACAACTAGAAAGATGAGTTTCAGAAATGCATGAAATGTCAATGGAATTTGCTTCAAGAAAAGTTTTAAATTCACTTTTTTGTGAGCTAATTCCACAAGCATTCCAATTTTAAAGTTTTATTTTTCTTAATTCAGAAGCCATAAGTGAAAATAAAGATAGTGTTGAGGAAATAGCAATAAAACTTGAAATAAACATAGCTATACCAGGTTGGAAAGGTATTATTAGCAGTATATGTATTATTGTTTACACTAAGGCCCATTTGTAAATAAGGAGGTTGCTAACGAACTCGTGTGTCATTATTTGAGAGAGATATGGTTTTACAGCATCTATGATTGTTTTTGTAATTGTGGACACAATGTTTTCGCTGCTAACTTCGGAAGCCATTTTATTTCTGGTGGTCGATCAGTTTATAAGGTTGAAGAGTATGTAAAATTTAGTGAAGCTCTTTTGATTGGTTTACGATTTGATTCGGTTTCTTCAGTTGTATTGTTGTTTATGTTTGGCTCATGAGGTGAGTTTTTTTTAATAAGGTTTTATTTTTAATAAACTGATAATAGGAGCAACCTCTGTAACTAGCAGCATGTGCTTGATTACAGTTAACACAAAACGGCTTATCAGTAAATTTCAGAGGACATTTAGAAAAATGGGTACAACTATAGACTAGGGGCTCGTTATCACTTGTTCATTCCGAGGTCACCCGATCGTTGCCGGACTTGCACAATCTAGCGTCATTTGTGCTGACTGCTTTGCTTTCAATTGTAACATTCGTATTCATTGGAATTATTAAAATTGTTCCTGCTTTAATTAGATGTTATTTAATATTTTTTGTAATTTTTTGTAATAAGGAGTGATATTTTAAATTACGGTAAGAACCCTACCTCAACTGAAAAGGAACGTTTAATACCCTTGTGTATAGTTGTACCGAAATGAAGTCTATCTTTATATTTAACATACGTGGATTCCAGTCGGCAATAATTTTTGTATAACCATAGCTTTGGCAGTTAGCACTCATGTGTATATCCTTGGAGGAAAGAAGAGTAATGGAGATGGCAAACGTACCCAAATGCATTGTGTAGATTGAGGCCGGAGTGGGGATGATTCTGAGTGAGCGACCACGACCATTGCGCCTCAACATACCTTCCTAAATTCGTTTAAATTCAACAATTTTGGATTAATTTAAAGTTAAAACTGGAATTGATTACTAATTCGTAACTCTGATATTTTATTAACTATTTCGTCGCTCCGATATTATGATGGAATTTATTACTATTTCGACACTCAGGTATTTTCGTCATCAGGTATTTCGTATGATATCTTATTAACTATTGTGTCACTCTGACTTTATGATGGAATTTATTACTATTTCGTCACTGTTATATTATGACGGAATTTATTACTATATCATCCCTCTGATAATTTTTTAACTATTTCATCACTAATATTTATTTCGTCACGATATTTTATTAACTTATAACTGTCAACATTAAATTAATTTGGAAATAACAATTTGTTGTAGAGTATTATTGATTATAATTTTTACCTTACTGCATTAAGATTTTTAAACCAAAAGTCGTAACATACATTATGATTATAATTCAGGATTCTTTGTGGGTAATTATTATTAAAAATAAATAAATAAAATTAAAAAAAAAATATTTTTAAACTTTTACTTACATTTATTTAACTTTACTTAAATTATATATTTACAAAAATACAATTACTTTACAATGATAGGCAAAATACCATCAGAAATCGCACATCAAGCCTCCCTTCACACAATTAGCACCTGTTCATACAAAAAAAAAGAAAGATTAAAAAGAATATTCGAGGTTTGAGATGGGTAGAAAAAGTGAGGGTTCTTATAATATTTATTAATAATTACTTTTATTTTACAAAAAAAAAAAACAGAAACACAATAAGCATCCAAAGGTAAAAAAAAAAAATAGTATTCCAGCAAGAGAAAATCCATTTGCCGGAGATCGATTTCAAATAGTAATAATTATTTGAGGAATTTATATAAAATACCAAAATTTACTTGGAAAACAAGCTATTATAATAAATAAAAAACTTGTTTTTTTTTTACAAGCTATGGATTGGAAATGAACTAAATAATAATACATTCATAATTAAATAAACACATACATAATTTTATAATGTAAGTATATACCTGACTAAGAACTTAAATAAAATTAATAAGGTTAATCTACAACAGAATAGTTGACAATATCTCTTATATGTTCATATGTACTGATTTCAAATTATGGAAAAAATCTGTAGTTAATATATAAATAAAATTTGAGAGACTGGGCGCATTTAGAGCTGCATATTTAGATTTGTTAATTCTATTTAATAAATTTAGTTCCTGACTGTTAGAAAAGATGAAAATAGTAATAAATAGAAAAACTTACTTGTGAAATTATACTTTAGGTTTTCGTTGCTTCCGATCTGATCTATTTGAACAACCGTATACATAAGTAACCATAATGATTAAAAGTTAAGCCAAAACACCAAATCCTAACAATCCTCAAAAAATGAGGCGCCTTAACATGACCGCCCAGGCAGGTCAACCCCCACCACTTGACCTCAGTTATTTTCCGATGTGTCATCTCCATTGCTCTTCCATCCTCCTAGGGTATATCATTGTTTCGATGTTTTGGTTCCACAGCAATCAGGACAGAGAATAAATTGTTAAGTTTATAAATATCTTTGGGTTTTTCGTTATTTACTAGCGAGACTGAACAGAGTGGTGTGGTGGTTTTTGCCCTCATTTAAAATTCTAGAAACATGTAATATTTGGAATTTTTTAGAATTGAATTCGTTTTTCAACTCATCTTCAGTAATTTCGTATGGCACTTTTCTTAATACAACATTTTGAGTTTTATTTTTCTAAAGAAAAAGGAAAGATTTTTTTCATCATCGTAATATTTAGTGATCCTTCTATAATCTTCTATTGACGATAGCATTATTTTAGTGTTATTACTATCTAGTTTTGTAGTAAATGGACTCAGGCATAATAAATTTAGGTCGTTTAACAGGAATTGATAATTATTTGTATTAGAGAGAAATATTGGGTGTATTTTAGTTGTCACAGGTTCGATATTATTAATATCACTATCTTGGGCTGTTTTTCTTAGAATATGGATTATTAGAAGCAAGGTCGGTTACACTTAGTACTTGGAATCTATTACTTACCTTTATCAATGATATTTCGCAGTAATATTTCCCGTCTTTTTAACTGGAGATGGGTTTTGAGGAGAGCTCTCGTAATTCCTTTTTGATTTGAACTCGATTCTTCTATAAATTGATCTTTATCAAGTTAAATAAAAGGTGAATACCTAACTCTTCACTCGTTTTCATTGTTTATAATGGGAAATTTAAATAAAATAAAACAAAACAAAAAATGCATTTAAAAAGTTGTGCCACCTGCATTTAAAAACCTCCGTCATTTTGGTATTTCGATTCTGGAATTTTACGGAATGAAGAAAATTGTTAATTGAAATAAAATACTGTAGTCTCGATATCTCGTGTGGTCAAGGGTCGAGATATTCAAACAATCGAGATTTCCAATAATCGGATGTTTCCTTGGTTTCTTATTGCGTTAATATATGTCGTATTCTTTCCGAAGGTAAAAAGTACTCAAGAGATTTCTTCGTGTTCCGTGACAACATGAGAACTGTTTATGTCACTAAATAAAGCATTGGAAATCGACGGTTTTGACATTTTAAGAGGAAGAACCTGCTGCAGACTTATTTTCCTGCTGCAGACTTGTTCAGCACTCAGATGGGGAGGAAATCGAGTATTTTACACTCAATTTAAACACTTAAAACAAGTAATAAAATTGTTTAATTAGAGTGCAAAAAAATCGCGTTTGTAGCCTTTATCAACGAACCATATGACCTCTGTATTTAATTACTTCCTTGTACGAAGTAAAGGAAGTATTGTAACAGCGAAAATTTTCGGTTTTCAGATTTCAAAGAAAATATCCATTTTGACCATCTCTGAATCCATTTTGACTAGTTTCGTCGTAGTTAAGTTTTTTTCGTACGGAAATATCCCGTTGAAATCTGAAAACCGAAAATTTTCGCGATTACAATACTTGCTTTATTTCGTACAAGAAAGTAAAACGAGGAAAAAAAATATTAAAAATTATTTCTTGGCATTTTTGTCTCCCCAAAACCCCCGCCCCCTTTGTGCGGCACCCGGGGAGGCTGTCCTCTTCGCCCTACACTGGCCTCGCCACTGCAATTTTACATTATTGTTGAGGATTAATATTGGTAGCTGTATTGTTTGAGTAATCACTCCTGTTTCAAGTTAGCAGTATTATACTTTGAAATGATATCACTGTGCTCTGAATTTTGCTTATATATAACCAATAATCTAAACTTCGACACCAAACACACAACTGCACCAAGTATTATAGCTATCTAAGTAGTAATTTTAGCCAGTGAAATCACGTGTACACACACACATACACGATATACATTCCTTTCTTGCTACATTGTATTATAGAGGATTGGAAATTAAAACATCGTCTATTTTGGCTATTTAGCTTACTAATATAACTTACTATTATACCGCAAGTTTAATTGATCATTGTCATTTTTAATACCACAATCTCTGTATTTCTCATACAGGTAATCGTACACGATAGTTTTTATTCAACAGCAGTATAATGGATCCAGTAGCAATAGAAAATGCTTTAGAAAAAAAATGTAAAAACTACTGTTGGTTAGTATGGATACTATTTCTTACGGCCAGTCCATCAATTATTGTTGGTGCCCATTTAGTTTCTTATGTATTTCTTGGAGGAGACCCGTCTTTCTTCTGCAATATTCCAGAGCTAGTTGAGGCTAACTGGACAAAGGAACAAATAAGAGAAATTAGCAATCCAGGGTAACAGATATTTCATTTTTTTTTTTTTTTTAAGAGCTTACCTCCGGTCATTCTTTAATTTCACCGTAGATATCAATGTATTAATGAAGTATTTATTATAAAAATGTAGATTGGAGAAACAAAGTTGCGTTTATTATGCTTGGAATTACTCTTTATTGAAGGATTTGGATTTCGATGAAGCTCTCAGATATTACAATGAAAGAGAAAAACCAGATGTACTGAAATGTAAAAATTATATTTATGATGAACAGGTCTTTCATCAGACAATTGTCAGCGAGGTTTGTATTAAAAATACAATATCCTACCTATAAAAAGTACAATGTAAGTATACAATTTAAAATGTTTTATTAATTTGTTTATTTTATATCGATAGTGGGATCTAGTTTGTGATGATTTGCCTCTAAGATCAACAGCTCAGGGCAGTATAGCAATAGGAAAAATTATCGGAGCACTGTTTTTCGGTCTGTTAAGTGACAGGTATGTACCTTTGTATTTATCATATTTTTTGTTAGTTGATAAAAATTTATGATTGTTTTTCATTTTTAAAATGCTCCTTTAATATAGAAAAAAACATGGGAATAAGTAATGAATTTTAATTACTGTAAACATGATGGTCGTAAACTGAATAAATTCTAAAACCAAGGAAGCAATGCCCAATGATCAAAACGATTGTGCAGGCGACAGAGGTGTGGTGAAGCGGGGGCTCGGTTCGGTGATAGTCATTGGTCCAATATGATTGGAATGTCCAATAAACAGCTGTCATCGACTCGGACAAATATATTTAAGAATCACCATCAAGATAAAAATCGTAGGTCGTTGCAGCACTTGAAATGCACAACTGAAATGCTGAAATGTGGCATCGAACGTCACATGCTATTTTACTCTATTGCAGTAATAGCTACAAGCGAATGTATAAATGGCCTGGTTTCACAAAGGTAACCCAGGATTAATTTTTTTTTTAAATATACTTCTAACGTGAGAAATATGCATATTTATATTTTGTTGTGTTAGTCGCTTATAAAGGTTGGGATTGATATATGTTAATAGATAGGCAAATTGTTTGAGGGTGAGGAGTGCTGTGCACTGGCACTCTTTTGGGAAAACATTTAAAGAAGGAGGTACTAACAGTTCCAAGTGGGGGCTTTCAAGCAGAATCATCCAAACTCCAAAAAAAAAAAATTAAATTTTGCAGACAGTAAAAAGATAGCTGAAACCCTGGAAATAATTGATTATGGTACAACTTTAGAATGCTGCCGCCTTATAATTAGCGGTCTCCGCACTAGTGCCATTTGTGCTCACTAATTGCTATATATTCCATTGTAAAATTCATAAATAAAGTATAGCCTATACCTGAGCTATTTATTTTGATTAAAAAAAAAATTCTACATTAAGGATTGAGCCATATTGAATTTACAGAATCTAACAAACTGACAAAATTCAGAAATAGTTGTAAATGAGACCAAAAAAGAAAATAATTAGTAATAAACTAAAAAGAAATCTGTTAACCTCAAAACCGCAACTGTATTACTGGTGAGCACGGAATAACTATGAAAGTTTAGTTGTAGTCCGTGTAACGGTTTCACTTTACAAAGGAGGTATAAGCACTAGGAGGTAGGCGGATAGAACATAGAATGTTTATTTCGAATTTTTTGCTCAGTAAATTTTTTTTATCTTTTTTTACGAAATTTATTTACAGTTGGTTTTATCTCCGGGATCTTTATTTAAAAAAAAAAAAATTATAACCGACAGTGTAAAAATGTCGGTGAAAACCGATTAACGGTTATAATCGACCGGTTTTTGACATCTGTAGAATGGAAGATGGTTCGCATATGTATACTTTGTTCTTTGGGAGATTACGAAAGTAAATAATTTTCAAATAACATCAGATAGACCAATTCCTAGGAAATTATAGGTTTATCACCCATGTTTCATTTTCTTGTTATTAGATGAAGTACAGTCTTATTCTGTGATCTTCATTGATTGTATGTGTGTCAGTGATGTTTTTTTTTTTTGTTTTTTTAATGATGTTAGGGGGAATATCTTTCATAAGACGATGTGTGACTAAACGTCCACAACAGTGTGAGATTCCTAACGATATCTATTCAACAACCCCCGAAGATACGCCCATCCCGAAACATTTTGTTTTGATTCCATATTACAGCTCTATATCCACAAAAGTTGGAAATAATTGAAAAAACTAGGATTAAACTCTGCATTTAAAATATAAAAAAACCCTATCCTCATATTTCTCTTCACCTAAAGACAAAATAGACCCTTTCCAAAAAAGCGGAGTATACGAACTAAATTCTAATGATTGTTCATCAAAATACACGGGAAAAACTGGAAGATCGCTAAATCAGAGATTAAAGGAATATATACGTGCATATAATAATAAGACAGATAATTCCAACTTTGCAATTCATTTAAATGAAAAAAATCATAAATTCATCAAAGACTCCTAAGTTAAATTAATGACGTTGAAAACAGCCTCAAATTAAATATATATGAAGCACTTGAAATAATAAAATCCTTCAAATCCAATCCAGATTTTTGCTTAAATGACCAAATAAATATCTCCAATAGTCCAATCTTAAATTTATTCCCATCTATAACAGAAAAAACAATTACTCACCGGCATTACTGGAAAAACACTGACCCTTAAACCGTTTACCTATAAACATGCTACCTACCTTTAGTTGATAGTTAGTCCAATGCGAGAAGAAACCAGTACAAACTTTTCTGTTTGATATATTCCATTTAAATCTTGGTGAGTACCAACATGTATTTGATTTCTTGTCTTAATTAAATTCATAATTCATAAATGTTTTATTATACTGATTTATTTTCGAAACTTTAAAAAATTAAAAATTATTCGAAACTAGTTTTCAATAAAACAAATTTATAGAAGTGGCAAATAATTTATCAATCCCTAATTAGATTGATCCTTCTATACCATAATGCGGATGTCAACTGATGGACGATCCTCTTTTGTATCTTGTCTACAGTGTCCAACAGACAAATTGGCCGATAAGATGCAGGGTCATCCAGAGACCCTTTACCCTTTGGTAGGAGTACAAGACGTTGCTTCTTCCATTGGATAAGAAAGATCCCTACAAGGAGACAAAAGTTGTATATATCCAGGAAGAGTTCTGGCTTTAGCTTAATAGCCACTTTCAAGGCAACGTTTGGGACATAATCCGGTCCCGGAGCTTTGGAGTCCTTTATTCTTTTGCAGGCAAGGTCCAATTTTTCTTGAGTAATTTCTGGCACTTTTTCCAGATATAGACAGAATTTGCCTTTGTTAAATTCAATTGAAAGAGAATTACAGCCAAAGTTCTGTTTTTCATAAAATCATGGATTATTTGCCTTTTTTCTATAAGTCTCCTACTGGACTACAGATTCTCCACTTTTAAACATATTTCTTTCTTTTTATAAACTTAAGTCCAGGTGAATTAAGTTGAGGTCCGTTACAGAATAACCAGGAGTTCGACTGCAGTTTAAAAAAAAAAAAATTATGTGATGTGAAATTCTCACTCTTTAAACTACCAATGTTTTTAGCAAATAATAGATCAGTAATTAGAAAGTAAAAAGGCCATTTGGTCACCAAGTTTTTTATTTTATTTTACATTATATCGGCGTTTTGGCCATCTTGGGCCATTCTTAAGTCTGAAAGAACACTTTTATTTACTGGATTTTTATTAACATAATATATTTTTTCTTACATAATTACTAAAACATTTATTTCATTTCAAAATACCTACCATGTAAAACGTACTTTATTTAATTGTTTATATGTAAAACAAACGTCAAAAATGGACTATTTCCTTCAATTTTTGTTCCACTTTCTTCCTATAGTGAAATACTACTTACTATTAAATATTAATCTAATTAAATTTGCTGTAATTTTATCAAATATTTTCAAGTTACATAAATTACCCTTATTGAGTCAATGCATCCCTATGGAGTGCTGATGAAGCATGACTGTCCGAATTTAAGAGTGGGAAAAGATAAGTGACGGGGTTGGTTTGTGTTATGAAGTATCGACTGGAGGGGTTTTTCGAGATGATTGGTTATTTATTTTATTGATTAATTATTTTATATTTTTATTTTATTTATTGTACTGGCATAGAAAGTGTTGAAATTATCTACGTTCGTTTGTAGATTGGCGGGTCTTTAAAAAATAGATGCATCCTTAAAATCGAATTCATGCTTATTTTAGCTGCGAAAAACCGATAGCCAATTTAGATTTTGTAGTTTTAGACTTGCAATTTTGTTTATGTTGCAGTATTCTGCGTTTGAATCATTGCGAGGTTTGTCTATAATATGCCTTGTCTATACAATTTATTTTGTGTATGACATTAGTTAATTTTTCTTTGGGCATAATATCCTTAGCAAAAAATAGGGTAAACAAGACAGTTATTGACATCCTTAGATTTATAATATAAATAAATAGAAAAATAGTAAAAATAGTTCAATCAAGTTAAAATTCTTTGTAACTTTTCCTGAAATCTACTTTATGCTTATTCAAAAATGTCGTCTCAAAATTATCCATGATAGGTATTTTTTAATATATTTAGAATGGTAAAAAATCAGTTATTGACATCATGTGGATGAGTAATTGACACCACAGTCACTGTAATTGACAACACATCTCTTCAATTTTATTTATTTTATTTTGATGATGTTAATGGATCTTATAACCTTTTTTTTTCAGGAAATATACATTTAATTAAAAAAGTTACTAACAATAGTTGTTCAGATTAAGATCACATATATTATTAAAGGAATATTTTCTGAAAAAAATACTTTTTTTACAGGTTCTTTTGGCCAAAATCATATTATATCATGAAATTTCGATTTCTGGATTATGATATTCATAATCTACGCAAAAAAACAAAAAATACACCATTGTGGTATTTACCGCAGAAGCGAGCCAGTTGTACCGAGTTGCAAATAGACTATACGACAAGAGTTATCGGAGACATGGTTTTTCAACGACAGAGTTTGGCAACAAGTGATTCCAAGGTTTTTGATGGTTAGATAGAATTTTGTGGGATTATTGTTTAGGACAAGGCGTAGAGGAAGAAAGCATCCTAAAGAAACAAAGTCTAACTCATTTTGTGATAAAAGTGGGTCTGCTCGTGCTGCTTATGTATAAATTAGAATTAATATTATTAGTTTGCATATCTTACATTATAAGTTACATATCATAACTCTATGAACAAAATATTAAATTTAAATTTTATATACAAAATAAGAATAATTATTATGATATTTCAGTAGAAATCTTCTTAACACCTGCTTCATGTTCTTCTTTTTTAATAATACCAAATAAGGGTGATTCCCAACTCGAAGATATTATGATTTTACTTTTTTATCTGCAGTCTTTACTATTTTGTGTGTGTGTTTATTTCCAGAAGAGAGCTTGGTCAAAAGTGATTCCAAGGTTTTTGATGGTTGGATAGAATTTTATGGAATGATTGTTTAGGAACGATGTGAAGAACAGTGTTAAGGAGGTGATTGGAGCCTATTAGAATTGCCATTGTCTTCTATGCATTCAACTTCATCTTGTTAGTTAAAGCACAATGACAGATTTGTTTTTTTTTTGTGGCAAGTAATAGGCCAATGGATACTTTTCACTTACCGTAATTTCAATTATTAATACTTTAATTCGATCACATCTGTCGATTTTCGCTAGATCAAGGGATATACAAACCCCATAAAGATCCTTTTCAGTTGATGTTTGGCCCTTACTGTATTTTAAATGATTAATTTTTTAGGTACAACTTCTCAGCGGCATCGGAATTTGACAATACTAATAATTTTAAATAATATCTAATATATATTTAAATTTATATTTGCATATAATTAATATTTTATTTAGGTATGGAAGAAAGAAGACATTTATATTTTCATGTATACTGTTTATTGCAGCAGGCCCATCTGCTGCTTTTGTAAATAGCTATGTGATGTTTATAGTATTCAGATTGTTGATAGGAATCGCTGGATCTGGAATTTATGAAACTGCTTATACAATCTGTAAGTAGTTGTTACACTATGCCAGAAATATAAGGATAAAGAAAATAGAAATAGTTTAGTAAATATGAATTATTTATTAATAACAAATGATCAATTTGTTAGGAACCACAACCTTATTTCAATTATTGAAAAGGTATTTAAAAAATATGATTGTTTAGATTTGTATAATTTTTATTCTGAATTTGTATTTTTCACAGTATTGATCTCTGGCGCTCCTACTAATCTTTTTTTTTTCAGTACTGGAAATTACAGTAAAGAATTATAGAATATATTTATTGTGCATATTCAATCTGGCTTTTTCTTGTGGAATTCTCCAACTTTCACTGTCTGCATATTTGACCAATAACTGGAGGCAACTTCAATTAGCAATCTCTATTCCGATGGCTTTGCTCGTCATCCATTGTTGGTACAAAGTTTTTTAAAATATTACCCTTATTATTATTTCCCCTAATTGGCCCAAAATAAATTTCTGCAACTTTTTCAATTTTTTTTCTTGTAACTTGTGCTTTGAATATTAAATATGGCATTTTGAATGTAGAAACAAAATTAGCACACATATATTTGATATTATAGGCAAAGCAAAATTGATTCGAACTGTGGCACACACAGATAGTGGTAGCTGTGGGAGAAAAAGGTGTTGTCAGAAACAATACTGGCAGAGAAAAAAACACGCACCTGAATCCGTATTAACCAGATTACACAAGTGTCTACTACTGGAAAATCTTGCAAATCTGTAACCAGAACTAGACACCCCTATTAATTGTACACCTTAATTGTATTTGACAAACTTAAAATATATAGGTATTTTACAGAACAGTTGTACTAAAATTGTTTAAAAAACTGTTTTATTTTACTTATGTGGGAGATGTGAAGAAGTGAATGCTGCTGAGTTTATTTCAAGTATTGTTTATGTAAACGCTTTAAAATTATATTAAAAAAATAATTATTATAGGACGGTAAGGGAAAGTTGTGTGATGTGCGCATCGCACCAGATTTTTTTTTAGCATAATGTTGTGAATCTTATCAACTCGTGGTAAAGAAGTTTTCAGCTCTTTTATATTGGCAATTAGTTCTCTGGTAAATGTTTGAAGGTTGTAAGCGTTTTCCTTTTGGCTATCAATTGTATCAAGGTCATTATCACCTGATGTTAACTGTACCTGAGAGGAATATATTTGAATAAAATTCTGAAAAGTGCTCGGCCAACACATCGTGGTTTTGTTCTACGTGGTCGTTGATTGGAAGCGTGCCTTGAAAGTCTGTAAACTTTCCTGAGATGCTCTGTATCTTTTTTCAAAATAGCCTAGTTGAGGTACTGTTTGAGATAGTGGTCAAAAATTGTTCCCAATATTTTTACTTTTTGCTTTTAATTGTTCTGCGAGGCATTGAAGGGCTCTTCTTGTATTCAATTTAATTACTTAAATTAGGTTCTTTTTAAATACTTTAAGTGCACTTCTTCTTTTCTTAATTGCTAATCTAAACTCATTGTCGTACCAGGGAACGATTTTTTTGGAATTAATGCAACTGAAACTTTTCGGAATTGAATCATTTGCTGCTGTTAAAATCGATGAAGTGATTAGATGGTTTATTTCATTGCTGCTGTTAAAAATTTCATATTTTAATTCATAATAAAATTTCTTGGATAATAGTTTATTGTTAGTTGTTACTGTGCTCTTCAAATAATATGAGTAACTAAAAATGTATCACACCTGCCTAAAATTTTCTATTAAATTTGTCTAGATTCATTTCCATTTTCCAACTACAATTTAACCTCTCAAAAACTGTGACTTCAAAATTCACTGATTATGATATGCCTATTTGATATTTAAAAAATTTCTGTTTACCTCTTTCATCTTCAGTGACTGATTATCATTTGGGCAAACTAAGCATTTAACTGGGGTAGCAATTTTTGGGGTGTGGCAAAATCAATGAAATTATATTTTTACTTTCAAATGAATATATAAAATACTAAGCACAAATTAATTTATAATAATCTCCATTTAGTTTTTAACTCTACTTATAAGATATAAGATAAGAGGGACTGAAGAGAGCCATTATCTGTCATGCCTGTGGGTGGCAGTATAACAAATCCACTCCAGTTTATCATTAACAATTACTAATTTTATACTTTTTATATATTAATTTTAAACTGGTCAATTCTTTTGGTTCTAGGTTCTTACCAGAATCACCAAGGTGGTTGATAACTTCTGGACAACTAGATAAAGCATCAAATATCATAGGAAGTGAATGGTGCCAAAACCCTCATGAATCTCCACATTTAGTTTCGAAGGTTTTTCTTATCTCTTTTCTGATATGATTCTTTCAGCAATAATTGTGACCATCTAATATTAATTTCATCAATTTGTTTTATTTTTAGCCCCAGTCTAATTCATACTACAAAACTCTGTTTTTATTCTTGAAGGATTACTTAAAACTTTTCTCAACTCTTGAACTTACAAAAAGAACTTTAATATGCAATTATTTGTGGTTTATGGGTAATTTGTATTATTTTATAATAAGTAAGTAACTGTTAATTTCATTGTTATATTTTAACTGTGATGTATTAATGTAATCAAATTTTAACAGCTTGTTGGTTTACAAACTCTTATTTTGTGATTTTAAGTAGATAACACTTTATCCAAATTATACGCATATTATTTATAATGTTTCCATATTTAATTTTTTCGAAGATTTTAGTTTTATATTGTTTAGTTTTTATTCAATTTTTTTTTTTCATTGTCTGTGCAACCAAATATAATTTTTCATAAATTTCTATAAATCAATAGAAAATTTAATAAATATAACTACTTGAAGGTTATGAGAAGTATTATGACCACAAATTATTGTCTCCTGCTATGTGATGATTATGAATTGTATTAAAAAATCTTTATTATTAGATTATTGATTGATGTGAATAATATTATTAGCGAAACAAGAAGTAATAGAAAAATAGTTAATGCTTTATTGTTTGTTTATAGTTCAATTAGGAACACTATTATTGTGGTAATTTGATAACAGTATCATTCTCCTCCTCATAAATTGCGGCACTCGGTCGTAAAACATCATAACTGACAAAATGAAAACTTTTATAATATTAAAATGTTTGTTAATTATAATGTTTTATCTTCTAACAGCAGCTACTTTAAAAGTACTACTTAATGCGGATAAATACTATTGTATTTATCTTGGTGGTATCTTACCATAACTGAATGTCAACATTATTCTTTAAAAGAAATAGATTTCCTATGGCTCTTCTAACAACTTATTAAATCCCGTGTCGCCAAAAACTTCAATTCACAAAAAAATGTTAGAAACTATATTTTACGATCAAGGGCCTCAATCGTTGAATCATTTATCCTAATGTTATTAGTGAGTTTCCAAATTAATAAATCTTGATCCTCAAACCTACCAACAATACAGCAGCTTCTGAACAATCTGAAATAAAAAACTCAAGGTCAATGTTTTTCCACTATTTCATTTCAAATGTATGCATATTTATTGATTTTTTATTGTAACATCATTTTTTTTACTCAACCTCAAATTATTAAATTAAAATTATCCGTGGTTAGTGATTATTTTTTTTTTATTTTGTTCTTTAATTGTGATAGCCGGACGGAAGTATTACTTATTCTTTATAATTATTCCCAAGGGGCTGCAACCATTGATTATAGGTTATTTATGTATTCTTCTTGAATAATAAACATAATCTTTTGAGTCACGAAAAATAAATAGAATGTTAAATAGCAAACAAACTGATATAAGGTCCAAAAAAGATTTTCTTGTGATGAATTAGATTTTGTTGTTCATCCTATGTATAAAATGGAAACAATATTAATCTATTTCATGGAAAATCATCAGTTATATCATCAATGTAAGTTAGTGACAGATATTAATTGGATGCTATAGCATTTTATGGATACTTTCAATGTTTTCTTATTTTGATCCTAGCACTAAGTGGATCCAACTTTGAAGTCAATCAATACCTCTATTTGGCATTAAATGGAATCTCAGAAATGCCAGGCTACTTGCTTCCTATCCTCTTCCTTACTTACTTTGGAAGGAAGAGTTCTGCAGCAGCATTGTGCATTATAGCTGGAATTGCAATGTTAGTTATAATAGTTTTACCACAGGGTAATATTTCCTTTTAGCATTATTATGAATCTTTATACCTTACCTAGTTAGAAAACTCTTCCAAAAAATATTAATACTTTTAATAAAAAAAAAAAAAAAACTTAATAATAGTTAGCTTTGATTTAAACATTTAATGATAAAAAATAAATAATTCTTTTATTCATAATGAAATAACATAAATACTTTCTGTATTTTAAGGTTGGCCAATTATAAGTGTATCTCTAATCGGGAGACTTGTGGTAGCAGCTGGATATGGTATAATCATGTTTCACAGCTTAGAAGTGTTTCCAACAGAAAATCGTAATACTGCCATGGGTAGCTGCGTTACTTCGGCACAATTTGGCCCTCTGCTAGCACCATATCTAGTGGACATATTGGTAAGTGTATGCCATATATATAAAAACAAAAAAAACCTGTACCACAACAATCCACAAAGGGTTCTGGGTTCAGTACTTGGTAAAGACCATACTGTTTCTTGACCAACGGTTGTGTAAGGAGGTGATTAGGCCTAGATCACGCTCAACCACTAGGTTTTCCCCCAATTAAGGATACTGAGTATACCCATATTTGTGAGTGTGTTTGCATGTGTGCGTGCGTGTGTGTGTGTGTGTGTGTGTGTGTGTTATACAATATATGTTAGATAGTGTGTGCATATATGTTATATATATTTGTGTGTGTATGTAACATATACACACACTTTGTAATATTTTTACTAAAATATATAATATATTATTTTTACTTTTTTAATCTTTAAATATTAATATACTCACAATAATAATGTATATGACTAATAAAACAATTTAAATTTCATTAAAAAAAAACAATTTTTTTTTAAAGAAAAAGAAGTATTATATATTTTCATGGTTATTGAATAAAAAAAATCTAATTTTTAGTACTTTCGCAAGCACTTGTTCTACAGTTCATTTAATTTAACACATTACTAAATTGTCATGAAATTAAGATTTGGCTAATATTTCACCATGCCACCAGAATTATTACATTTAATGGATACATCCTATTAAAATTTAATCTAAATAAATTTTACCATTACAATATATTGTGTATTTATGTATACTTAATTGTTTTATTTTACAGGGAAAAAAGGTTTGGTGGCTTCCCACTGCAATTAGTGGTTCCCTTGCACTCCTAGGTGCATTCTTCATAATGTTTCTACCAGAGACCAAAGGTACTCCAATGCTGGACACCATTAGTGAGATGAAGGAACTTAAAAGAGAGGCTACTTGCAAAGGTTCTGAAAAAACCAGTTGACATATTTTTTGATTTTATATCTGAACTCAATGAGGCATTGCCTATTTGGAAGCATTTCGATGGAGGGGAGAAGAGATCCAGTCATACTTGTTATTATTTATCATTTTATTTATATTATTTATCATTTAATCTTTTCAATCTGTTTTTTTATCAAGCAGTTCATTTACAATAGTGTAAAAGGCATCTCATCAAGAATAGTATTTTGAAAAAAAAGTATACAGTATAGTACTTTTATATATACTATATATATATATATATATATATATATATATATATATATATATATATATATATATATATATATAATAATGCAAAACTGTTATTCAGCGATTACCAATCTACCATAATTGTAATAATTAAATAAATAATAATTAAAGTTATATTTAATACCCAGTATTGCTTCAAATAATTAAGCATTTTGTTAGTCTAAAATAGCAGGGTGCTTAATTGGGAACTCTTTCCTTAAAGATAACATTAAACTAAGAAAAACAATAAGTAACATAAAAGAACTATCTTTAAATTTACAATCATGTGGGCACATTGCTATTTTATTACATCGGATTTCATCGTTATGGGAATCACTTAAATAAACCTGCTAGTTGTAATGTATGTTCAACAGGGCTAGTCAAAAAATCATTTTTCTTTCTATCTCGGTCATGTTGGGGATTCACCATCTTTGTTTCACAATTGTAATTATTTACAAGGCTGTGGAGAAAAACCATGAGCCTCCAGACTAATTTTCCATGGCCACCATCATATTAAATTCACCACTGAAGCCCAACCTCGTTCTTTATAATTTATGCAACAAAAATAATTTAAGGATATTAAATAATTGTTATATAATGAATGTAAAGTTATTAAATTTAGTAAATTCAGGAAGTAAAAAATAAAACCTGTTTGGTCGGACACTGGGGCTCCTGCCTTGGCTGCCCTCTTCGGGCCTGACTGTTGGTCTTTTGTGGGGAGAGAAGCAATCTTTTGGATACTTTCAAATTCCTTTTGTTCTTGTGAACTTCTGTTTCCGTAATTGTGGTAAATTGCGATACAAAGATATAAATAATAAAGAATTTCTGTTTTTGGTATTCTGAATGCAACTTGGTGCTGATTCTACAGCACCTGTCATGTTTAATTAAAGGTCTGAAGTTATAAATATTTAAAAAAAAGTTGATCACAAAATGGAACGCACATTAATGAGATGAAAATCTCTCAGTGGCTGATAATTATTTGACAAACATCTTGTGTAAACCTCCAAATGTGTTAATAAAATATACCATCAATGAAATTTTCTTTTAAACACATCAAATATGAAGGATTTTTGATAAACATCCAAAAAAAGGCGCATACGCTCAACTTTACCATCAAATTCGTAATGTTTGTTGAATTGTTTGATCCTGTATAGGGCCCTACAAAGTAGGGTTGGAATATCGAAAGAAAAATATCGATATATCGAAAGGAAATGGATGAAAAAGCAAAGAAGCCGTGCATTAAATGAAATTTATGAGAAGGTTATAAAATAATATAAATATTGTTTATAGAACAATATTTTTTATTATTCATGAATCATTATAAAAAAATATAGAAAAGAATAATATTTTGGTAAAAAAAATAAGTATTATAATACATTTTTATCTTGAAGGCTTTTTGCCATATTTCATATATTATATAATTCTACAATTTTTCCTAAAAAAAAATTGTATTTTATAAAGTTTTCATGCATGCATTGAGCATTCTAAAAACATTTATCTAAAAACATGTAATTCATCTGATATATATTTCAGTTCAATCACCATTTATATTATTACCTGTTAGTCTTTACATAGGATTAATTAACAGTATATGTGTTGCAATCTCATCTACTAATTATTGTTTGGCAACTAAATTTTGTTTATTCTCATATTTACACTGTTATATTTATAAATTAACATGTGCTATATTTTAACCAATGATTATATGCAACAATTTATTTACATTTATAGTATTGTCTATTTTATTTCAATTTGGTGGATGATTGATCCAGATTATTTTTTGTTTTGGTAATCTTAAACTCTTAAGTTTATTTGAAGGATAAGGAGGAAAAACCTGGACCCTATTTCATAATAAAGTACGAAAGTACAATTGCGAGTAGACCTATGATTTACTATGCATATGAGACACTGTGAAATGTTGAAACACAATACAATTTAAAACTAGTTATTAGCATCTACCTAATGTGCCTCGATTCCTATTCTTGAATATTCTGGCCTGTGTCTTCACTATCTAGCAATACTTATGGTAGTGTTCTCTTCCCTTTTAATAATTCTTCTAGATCTTATTTTTATTTTAAATTTACTATTTTCATTACAATTATTAGTTCTTTCATTATATATCTATTTTATTTATTATGTCTATGTAATGATTTTCAATTTCACATCGATTTTGAAATTGAGCACTTCTTTATTACTATTAGGATATTTGGAATTTGTCTTATGCTGCTTTAATCTTGTTTTCAAATTTTGGGACATTTCTCCTCTATAATACTTTTCATTGTATTATTTCCATTTTATTTTGTAAATTACATTCTGTCTATTTATTGTTTTAATTTTCTCCTTAGTTTTTGTTATATATTTTCCTAGCTTATTTTTATTGTATTACAACAATTTCGAATGACCATGTTCATCATTCCTAAAAGCTTTTTTTAATTTTATACATAAGTCTAGGAATGAATTATAATCTTTGAAAATTATGCAGGTTACTATATCCATTCTAACTTCTTCTTTTTTGTTCTTTTCAATCTTAATTTTTTTTAAATCATCGATCGGTTTTGTTTTTTAGTTATTTTTTTTTATTGTAGTATTTATTTTTATTTTCTATTATTATTCTTTCTTGTAATTCTATATTGTTATCGATGGTGGAAGTAGGTTGACTGTAGAAATAAAAATAAATGTGGGAGAAGCTTCGTTGAGGTCAATGAAGAAAAACACCAATATGAAAACTTATTTTTTTGCGTGCCAATCAGGTTTAAGTTTTAGGCCAGCATCAGTGCTAAGAAAAACAAGATAACAGCCGTGGCAGTACCAATAACAATAAAAGAATATGGTAACAAACAGAAATGACTAATACAATGAAAAAAATGAAGTTTATAGAAGAATAAGATGTTACTACTTAATTTTATAGAAATTTTTTTATTATTTTTTATAGAAAAAAAGATACTACTTATTAGTAATATAATTACAATAAAGATTTAGTTGTATGAAAAGTATATCCAGATAATTATGATAATTGTGTTTCTGCATTGATTGCACCTCCCAACCAAGTTTCTGATACGATATATTTTAGTAGATTTTTCAACTATATCGATACTAGCATACCATATTGTATTTATAGTTCTTTTTTAATAAAAGTTATTAATCAATATTTTTTTACTTATTTCACGTGTTCTTTGTGTCAGTTTAACAGCTTTATTAATTAAATTTTCCATTGTATTTTTAAATAATCTTTGTAAACTTGTAATCTTTATTTTTAGATTTCACCAACAAGTCAGCAGGGCCGGATCTAAGGGAAGTAAGGAGGACACTTACCCTGGGCAGCAGAATTAAGATCAAAATTTTACTTTTAGGTGAAGCAAAGAATATTTGCTTCTGCTTTTCAATTGTTTTAACCTTATTTCATTCAATAATATGAGTTAATATTCTTTGCTTCACCTGCAAAACTTAAACCTGATTGGCACGCAAAAAAATTAATTTTCATATTGGTGTTTTTGTTAAGCTTAATTTCATATTGGTGATTAAATAATTAAGCTGTAATGTTAAGTACAGCTCACGGATAAAATTATTATTATTATTATTTATAAAGGCAATCCACGACAAGGTGATGTCTGCCTACTCTAAACAATGTCGGCTATCCAAGATTAACCGATATCAGTTCATAACGCACTGCACTGCCAATACAATTGGCAGATGGAAAAAAAATAAATAAATAAATTAAAAAAAAAAAAATAAAATAAAAAAAAAAATAAATAATATATATATACACATACATATATATATATATATATATATATATATATATATATATATATATATATATATATATATATATATATATATATATGTATATACATACACACACACACACTCATATACACACATACATACATACATATACACACATACACATACACATATACATATATAAATGGAAATAAAATTAAATAATCTAAATAAATATATACATATAATTAAAGTATAAATAAATAAAAAAAAGTAATGATGAATAGAAGAAAATGAATAAGTTAAAATAAAAGAAGAGAACTTAAAATAGAACATATATTATACATGAATGGTTATTGTGGAAGCAAGAGAAATATATAAATAAACTTAAATTAAAAAATTATACCTTTAATTTTAAATTGATTCATATACGTCAATTCTCTTTAAATAATCGAATATTTCGTTAATGTGTGGACTATTTTCATTTAGTAAAGTTGCCAAATGATATGGGAGACCGGTATCAATCAACTGTCTGCAGTCAGTTAGTTAGTGTTTTACAGTCATGGGTACGTTGCACTGGGCGCATATTGTTCTAGGTGTTCCAGTCAGCAAATATTGATGGGTGAAGCGTGTGTGTCCGATTCGTAGTCTTGCCAGTACTACTTCTTCTCGTCTGCTACACTGAGTTGACGTTTTCCATGGAAGTACTGTGTTTTTAAGCTCTCTTAGTTTGTTTTCTGCTGCGTTTGTCCATTTTATTTGCCATTTGTTGATTACTTGCGATATCGCCAGTGAATATATATCATTATGAGGGATATCTAAACAATCGGATGGAGGTATCAATGATGCAGCTTTTGCCGCTTCGTCGGCTTTGCAATTGCCAGGTATATCGTTGTGTCCTGGGATCCAGACAAATAAGACTCTACGATTCTTCGGATAAAATTAAAAATATCATAAAGAATAAAGGAAATTTCTAATTAAATTAAAATAATAAAATTTAAAGTATCAATATCACCGATATATCGGTTCAAAATATCGATATCTCGATAAATCGGGTGTTAGGATAACGATATAATAAATCGGTTTTTCAAATCCGATATATCGATATATCGCGTTCCGATATTCCAACCCTACTACAAAGTTGGTTCATATGTACCTAGAGGATAACTGAATTTATTATTTTTTTTTTTTTTTAAGCAAAACATCAGGCAATCATAGTTAATCATTTTATGTATTTTAAATACCAAAGAATATTTATCTATTATTATTTTTTCATCCTTGTACAAAGTAAAGGAAGTATTGTAATCCCGAAAATTTTCGGTTTTCTGATTTCAACGGAAACTTTGACCATCCCTGAATCCATTTTGACTAATTTTGTAGTGACGTCGGTAAGTACGTTCGAACGTACGTACGTGCGTATCATGCATATTTAAAAACGGTTAGCTGTAGAAAATTAATTTAAATTAATATTTAGGATTGCTCTAAAATCTAGTTGTAAACCTCCCTTTTTGGTGACTGCATGATTACCAGAAGTGGTACTGTACTTAAAGGTCATTATTGATTTTCATCAACAATTATATTAAAATATAATGCAAAACTTCTCAAATTAGGTATGCCTTATTTATTATAGGTATGCCTCAAATTAGGTGAGACTTGCATATTAATATAAATAACATAAATTTTGGTTAATATTGGCAGACCGGAAGTGGTACTCTACTTGAAGGTCATATAGACTTTCATCAAAAATTATATTAAAATATAATGTAAAACATCTCCAATTTGGTAAATAGGGCTTTTATATCAATATGAATGTTTTTACTAGATTTTGATTAAAATTGGAGAGCCGAAAAGGGTACTATTCTTGAAGGTCATAATGAGATTACATCCAAAATTATATTTAAATTAAATACATAAATCATATGTTACGGTAATAAAGGTTACAAACGCAATTTGGTTTCCAATCTAATTAAACATTTTTATTACTTCTTTTAAGTGTTAAAAATGAGTGTAAAATACTGGTTTTCCTCCCCATTTGTGTGCGTGTGTGTCAATAAATGGGTGTCGCGAAGCCGAGTGTCGTTTTTGAGATACTGCAATCTTCGGAAACTAGTAACAAAACTCAGGATCACTTTTTGAGCCACCGATTTATAGTTTAATATCCATCCATCCTTCGGCGGATCGTCCGTGGTACAACGCTCCAGCGGGCCAAGTGTAATGTCATCCACGAGGAGTTCAAGCTCCCAACGGTGCCTGAGTACATCGGCCGGAGGCACATCAAATTCTTTTGTGCTAACCCCCTCTTCAAAGATATCGCCCCACCACCCAGGCCTGGAAGGTGGCAAGGCACTAAATTCCCCTTGGTCGACGTGGTCGCCGAGGGAAGGGGTCTGGACTCTGCAGTCTGAACCCTGAATAATAAATATAAATATCTGCAGAATGGTCCCTCCCCATTCCGTCAAACTAATAAGGCAATTATGCCACAAAACATAACCGCACACAGCGGACAAAGAAAAACATTACCTTAGAATACCATTAGGTAACATAAGGTCTTGTATATATATAAGTGTACATATATTTATTGTTATTATGTATTGTAAGTTGTTTGAAATAAATAAAATCGGAGGAAAAAAAAAAGTGTTGTCCACATCAGATATTTTTCATCGGGAATAGTTTATACTCAGTCAAATTGATAATCCTGGTTTCTATTTACTTTAAATATCATTAAAAGTAAGGCATGAAAATTTTAAATCTCTATCCAATTTCTGAGATAAAATAGCATATAATGTCAAAAACATAGAATTTTCTCACCTACGTGTACAATCAGTTATATTTCCAAAGAATCATTGATTAATCGATAAATCTACCCTTCGTAGGTTTATTGATACATTTATTTTAAAGATTCTGCCAAATATTTAGAAAAATACATTGAAGGGTTTCGCAATAAATGAGTAATAAGTAAATATTTTTTTTAATAACTCATCATAAGCATTTTCTATGTTATTTAAATAAACATTTTTAATAGTATGCCCATATTTTGTTAATAATAAACCGATATTCAAATAATAGTGATAATAATGATATTTTCATTTATAAAAAAAAATTAATGTACTAACTCGAAATGACAAACAAATAATGAGAGATAGCATTCTAAAAAAGTAGATTACCCGAAAACGGGTATTTTTAAGTTGATGGGCGGATAATTCCAGTTTGGATTATCGATAGCACTGAGGTAGGCTACACACATTTACACATCCGTTATGTGTAACCTCACGTTTATACTGTTAATGTTGACAAACGTTTTAGGGCACTCTTCCAATTTGCTTCGAAGTAAATTGCATTATTTTCATTGTGCCTTTATTTTAATTCACTGCTGGATTCTGGAAGAATTGCCTCACCCTACTGGTGCAGGGTTAGCTCAGACTTCTCGCCTTTTTACGAAGGGGTATAGTTACCCCCACCACCTTTCCCATTTCTCCTATTATTCGCTATGAATTTCCCGCCATTCATTTAAAATTCCCACCGCAGATATCTTAGATAGATGTTATCCCTTTAGCAAACATTTTGAGCTAACCCTACATGAGTATTCCAACTGATAAGAATCCATCGGTTTGAGTATTTAATTGGGCGGTGGGTGAAGTACAGTCTGGTCTGAGAATCTAGGCCTCTTCAAGGTCGTTAGTAGCACTATGGAAGGATTACATTTTTTTTTTTAGTTATAATATAAAATCCATAAAAACATCCCGTCTGTTTCTTTCTCAAACTCTAGCTATTAATTTTATTTTGAGTGCTGAAAAACCGATTTTTATTCAAAACACTGTATTATAAATTATTAAAATAACTATTGATTTTCCTGTATTCACGAGCATTTTTAACTTTGTTCTAGTTGTCATAAACATATATCAAAATGTTTCGTAAAGCCATTCACGGTCCTGTATGTAGGACTACACTAGACATCGGACTACCGTTGGACTATGAATGGGGATGTAAGGCTACATAAAACGTGTAGAATTTTTGTAGGCTTCTCCGATCGTCTTACAACAGTTCCCTTCTCCCAACATCCACGAACCACGTTGGATCGTGAGTGGTGTTATCGTCCTTCAAACTCAACATGTTTACCGCTACGTCATCAATGACGTTATTAATTGTTATCAATGTTTGTTTACTATTAGTCAGTGTTGCCAGATTAGGGTTTTTCTCCCTTGATTTAAGATCTTTTTTTATTGTTTTTTTTTTATCGTTAGAAAGCTTTAGGTTTTTTTTTTATGTATTTAGTACTAAATGCGTTTATCATTTTTTTCTAATTACAAACTGAAAATTAGAATTATTTGAAAAAAAATATCCTAAATATTTTTATGACTTTGTTTCATACGTATTTCCCAAAAGTGCAGTTTAATAGGCTAATAAAAAGATGTTCTCATGGCCAAATATCTCATTATAACATCAATGTGACGTTCTATTGTTGGGGCTGAATTAAAATATTCAATAAATAATGTAATTAAAGCTGGATATCAACAATTGTGAAATAATAATTTGGGATCCTTTTTTTTTTTTGTTAATTAAATGTTCATCTCTAATTTATCTTCTTTTGTGTTATTTTAAGTTTGCTTTTAATCATTAATTTGACCGATCTTTCAACAGATATAACCAATTTAAATTATATTGAATTAAAGTAATATGAAAATGTATAAACCTTGTAAATAAAAACGTATAATACAAAGATAAACTAAGTACATTTTTTATCATTTATCCTTATCTTATACTAGATGAAAGATTTTATTATCCATTCTTAAGTAATTTTTATAATCCTTCCTATATATTTCATTTAACATTTTCAAATCACTGCATCTTATTCTGTTAATAAACATTGTTTTCGCCCAAAATTTCTTTTTCTTTTTTTCCAATAACGCCATAGAAAGACAAATTGCCAACATTTTCGTATTTTTTAAACCGATGCAGGTAATCAATGCAGGTAAGCATTGAGTGCAGGTTAGAATAGCTGATTGGACTGTTTGCAGCCCTTGTAGGACTGTGAGTGGACGAATGAATTCTTCTGTATTCGTACAACGTAGTTCTACTAAGTTGGACCGTAAGTGGGTAGCTTGAGAGTTGTAGTTTAAAAAAGATTCAATTTAACCTATTAACACAGCATCGATATAAACATTAATCAGTTGTTACAACTACGTTCATCTAAATTTTCCGAGTCCTAAAGCAATACTAGCGAAATTAAACCACGTTACCAGAAATTACCCAATACCCGAAAATTACCCGCTGAGGCCAGAAATACCCAAAGTAGGATAATAATACTCGCATCGGCAGCACAACACATAACGAGGGTTGGCACCGAGTGTAGAATTAAGTAGAGGGAGCATCTCCGCCCTTCTACCTAAAACCCACCTTACCCAGTCAATATCGAATTCTGTCAATATATTGACGATCTGAGGGATATATTGTAACAATAATATAGACACATGCGGTATATACAACACTTTTTAAATAATATTACTTGAATAATATCGACCTTATTAGGTGGGTTTAAAGCTTACCTTGAAATTGCGTTAAGGTAGGCTTTCGCTGTTTTATATATATTATAAAATATCTATATTTCGTTGAAACATACAATGCTAAGTAAGAAGTTTAGCATTTCACACCCTCACTTATATTTACAGGTTTTTGTTCGTAAAAAGTTAAAAGTAAGTGAAAGTTGTCAGCTGGAATTCTCTGGCTAGTGCTTCATGATGCTTGGGTGTTGCTTAGAGTCATTTATTGATACTGGCAGTCAGGAATTAGACCTGGAAAAGGTAATACCATAGGTTATTATGGTTTTATATTAAGTTCAGCAAGATTGGAAGGCTACACTGTGCAGGATACCTCTCTCAATGGATGAATTCAGGATTCCAGAAATACGCATTGTGCAGGACAAGAAGAGTGGGAAGACCTAGAGCAAGGTGGTTGGTTGAAGTGTCTGTGGACTCGAGAGACCCCCCACAAACATATTTAACAGGCTGCCATCTGTAAATATTTTTAGTGCTGAGGGTTTTACTTCCTATCTTATGTATTCAGATGTTAACACTGAATACATCTTTTCTTTGTTCCGCCAAGAATGGTAAACCTGCTTCATACGGCATTCGTTATTAGGACAAGATTTTCTAAGTTATTAACCAATATCTTATGGTATATAAATTTATAAAGATGGGACTGATTATTTAGAAATGGAAAAAGTTACAATAAATCTATAGGTGAGCGCGCGATCTTAAAATCCATAGTATTTTAATAAAATATGCCATTGATAACGCACAAATGGATCTCAATATCGAGGACATCAAAAACGTTATAATGAATCGATACGTTAGGGCGCGATCTTAAAATTGATAGTCTTTTCATAATAAGCAACGTCGATAACAAAATAATGGACTTCAATCAATTTTCGATATAGTTCTTTCTATAAATATTATTATAAATAAATAAATATTATAATAAAGCGTATTAATAAATATCCAATATAATTATAAGAAGTAATAAGAAACTTTTATTTTTCGAGAAAAAATTTATATTATTATTATATATTACTACAGGGTGTCTCAAAAGAAAGTTTATATTTGTTTAGGTTTTTGCGTGAACGCAACGAATCTGAAGGGGTGGGGGGCATGTCAATCGGTAGCCTGGCTCTTGGGAATTCAGTCGCTATGGATCGTTTCTCGGGTGCGGACCAAAACGGTGATTCGGCGACTGTAGCGCGTAGAAGATTCTGCAGTATTCGAGGTTTTCGCCACTTAAATGATGCACCAAACATTCCTCTGATTAAAAAATGGGTCGAAAAGTTTGAAGAGACTGGTTCAACATTGGAAAAATCTAAATCGATCCATTTTTTAATCAGAGGAATGCTTGGTGCATCATTTAAGTGACGAAAACCTCGAATACTGCAGAATCTTCTACGCGCTACAGTCGCCGAATCACCGTTTTTGTAAAACTCTCGCACGCACAACGCACGGTCCACACTCAAGAAACGATCCTTAGCGACTAAATTCCCAAGAGCCAGGCTACCGATTGACGCTAGAGTCTGGGAAAAGGAGATTCCCAAGGCGAAGATAGCTGATTCCACTCGAATTCTCCCTTCTTTTCTCTCGTTGCTTTTCTTGCGTGATTTTACCGCTCTAATGAATTTTAATTTTTTTCAACAGATCTTCATAATTTAAAGTTCATGATTAATGAAAACTTTAATAATTAATGATATAAACTTATTTTTAACAAATTAATTTTCTATAAAAATAAGTTAAATAAATGCAATTATTATTACCCATCATGATTATATTCATGATTAAAATCCACAAAACGATCCATTTACCTTCTTATAAATTAGAATCTAACAAAATTAAATCACAATCAGTATCGCAACTTCGAACTGATAATAGAGTTCCGACCACTGTTCGATGTTACGAAGTGGGGTAAAATATTTTTTTAGAGAGCAACAAAGTTGATATTCGTTTTTCGCAGCCCGAAAAACCCTGAGATACGAATTTCCTTAGGAATCGAAAAATAATTGTTTTTTTACTCAAAATTTTCTGCCTTCGATTTTTGTTCGAAAATCACATAAATTGCGATAACTTCCACGCGACTCCACTGATTCATACGAAACTTGGGAGGGGTTTAGGGCTTTATAATCTACACGAAATAGCACAAACCCGACCTCCATAAACAAGTTAGAACCGAAGATATAAAATAAAACGTTTGATGAGTTCTTTTTTATTTTAGGGTACTTTTTCTCCATTCCAAAGGTATATATTCTAAAAGTGATTAGTACGTGTTAGAGATCAGAAATTCAGCTTTCCAATGACAATATTAACGTTGAATTTGGATAAAATCATGAGGAGTTATGAATGCTTATGTGAGCGCCGGGCGTCGGCAGGGATAAAAAGTCCTCCAGGAAAACCGAGACCAAAAATTTCGATTTTTTTATTTTTATGAAAATTCATATTTAAGGATTTTATAGCACGATAAAAACTAATCCGACTTGCTTTTTCCTAATATAATTTTTTTTAGCCTACTTTACTAGAAGCGTCTGTTAATTTTTTTTATTATTTGTACATTTAAATTCATTTAATACAATGGGCAATATTTTTTTCTTATTTTACACAAAAAACAAATCTATTGGTACACAAGAACTTTGAAATCCATGCATAGCAAAGCCAGAAAACAATAATATAAATAATTGTTTAAATAAAATAAAATATTTTTTCTTGGCTCCTTTTTTTTATTTGTTTAAAATTGTATTCATATTATTTATATCTGGTGTAATATTTAATGGTTGTTTATTATTATTGACTCTAATGGAAGGGATATGATCGTATTTTCTATGTATTTCTATAATTGTTATATTTAAGGTAGATTTGTTAATTCTTGGTATTTTATATTTGTTAAATTTATGCCATATGTTGGTGTTCTTTTTTGAGAAATTAGGTTGCATTATTTCATTAATAATTATATAATTTATACGTTCTTTATAAAAGTCTTTGTTATTTATTATCTGATTAATATTTCTCTTTAAGTGTATTTTATATAGCTATTATTTTATATTAATATACCTAATTTATTATCCATAAAGTTTTTTCTTTCTAAATTTAAAATATTATTAATTATGGAAATTTAATATAAAATCTTACGACGACTCAGTGTAAGAGCAGTAAAATCACACAAGAAAAGTAACGAGAGAAAAGAAGGGAAGATTCGGGTGGAATCGGCTATCTTCGCCTTGGGAATCTCCTTTCCCCAGACTCTAGTACCGATTGACATGCCCCCCACCCCCTTCAGATTCGTTGCGTTCAAGCAAAAACCTAAACAAATATAAACTTTCTTTTGAGACACCCGTTACTATTACTATTATGCATTATTTTCTTCATTTTTTATGTTTTATATGTTTATGAATTCTAATTTGAAAATATAATTTATAAATTAATTGTATTAACCAAGAGATAGTTATCTTCGTTGCTGTCACAAACATGCGGGGAAAAAAAAATGTTATTCCAGGACACTGACATATTATTTTATGAATGTGTAATTTTTATTTTGATATTCGTAACTCGTAAATATACTTTGTGATGCTCGGCGTTTTCTATTGAAATTTTCTTTGGAAAGCTATAGTTTTGTCGGGTTTGATTCTTCGCAGTTTGCTAATTTAAACGAATAATTTTAAAATTATGATATTATTTTAGTTGTTAATAAAAATTATTACTTTTGGTTATGAAGCCTGCAAATGTGGAGCGAAATCATATAAGTCTAAAGGAACTCTCTTCTTTTAAGATACTTCTTAAAGGAAACCGATTAAAATCTTGAAGAATATGTTAATTACAAAGGCAAATGCATTCGGTTGGTTGCCTATTCGCTCTTTTTATTATCTTAATCCAGTTCTCTCTTAGATATTCATTTTGAGGGATTAAAAAAATAAATTACCATTAGGATAAAGGTACAGCAAATATTCCTTCATGTTAATAAATAATCTCAATGAAGAACATACTACTAAACAATTTAATATCAAAAAAAGAAGTCAGCCTGGCCCTGACAAATTTTCTGAACGTTTCACCTGATAGTATAATTACGAATAAGTTAAATAACAAAACATAGATTACGAAATTATTGATTATATTAATGATATGGAAATATTGCTTTGGCAGAAAACATTCTCAAAAAGTGGGAATTTATAAACATCTTTATGTTTGAACTTTTTAACGCTTTTAATTATCTCAGATACCTTATCTGATACTCGGAGGGCTCATAGAGTGGATAACGACCTCCGGTGCCCCACCTGTGGTGTGAACACGTCGTAGTAGCTTGCATCACCTTGGAAGGACACCGAGCCAGGTTGTCAAGGAAATCTTCTCCGGCATCTTCTCCCTCGCCTAGTCGAACTTCCTCCCTCCGATGGAAGAAGAGAATTATCCCTCGTTCAGGGAGTTCATCTTTGGATGGAGGGATATGGTGGGTCCTTCACATTATATAGGATTAGATATATATACAAATTATCTGTATATAGAAAAAATAAAGTTGCACTTTCGGTTAGTCGATTTAGAATAGAAAGCTTTTGTACTATCACAGGCATATACCTTAAATATGCAATATCAGTTTCGCATAACTTTTCGTCTTTGAGCTAGTCTGTTCATATACACACAAACAGACCATTTTGTGAGACTTGGTTATTTGGACTCAGGGGACCTTAAAACGTGTATTTCTGTTGAAAACTCGATTTCAAAAATTTTCACAATCGCAATACTTCTCGATTATATATTTCATGTATAGGTAAGGTAATGTCAGAATTGACATATAGTTATATTTCTATTGTAAATATAACATCCTTGAACGAAAAGAAATAATAATGAATCAATATAATTAAAGCTCGAACAAAGAAAAAAAACGAAATTATGATAAAGGGAGTGATTGCGGTGATAAAGGAGATGTCAATGTGGTCGAAACGCCGGCATTAAAGTAAACAGTTACAACAATTTTACTTTATTCTTGACCGTGACCCGTACCATCTCTTTCCTGAGGAATACTTATCATTTGTTGATTGAATACCCAAAAATAATTATATAAATGAACAAATTAAATCAATTATCAACTCGTTTTCAAAGTATTATACATTTATTTCAAAAATCACATACCCTCAATAGAGCATTGTTTCTACTTTCAAATCGCTCACGAAGTGTTGCAGTCATTACTTTGTAGTGAGTTGTTCCAGTGATTTGATAAGGCGACATAAATTTTCAATATAGTTAATTCTTCAGTCAGGTACAGAGAAATCAGAATCAGTAGAGATTGCTGTGTCCTGAAAATTAAGGTAAAATTTTAATATTATCAACCATTTTCATCTGATTATGATAATAGCTAATTTGATTTTAAGAATATCTACAAAAAATATATTGATTTGGTGCTAGGTTGGACATACAATCATGATTTCTGACATAAGCAAAGCCGCGCTTAACAAGAATTGAATCAGAACAACCCTTTCACTGAAATAACCTAGTTAATTTTCATGACATCCTGCAATGGCTGAACTGTAAATTTCATGAAATGGTTATCGTTAACTAGGTTTTGGAAGTTGAAATTCTGAATTTACTTTAATTTGGTAGTTTTCCTTCTCTCCATGTATCAATTAATAATACTTTGAGAAATTTTATCATTCTTGTCCCACTATGCTTAAATATCTCAGCTGGAATGTTGTCGAATCCCGGAACCTTAATGTTCTTTGGTTTCCAGATAGCATCATGTTTTTTCTCTTCATTTTCCGATTGGAGGGTTTATTGTCTTGTCTACCTCTGTTCAACTGATTTTGGAAGTGGCTTGTCCAGCTTTCCATGACGGCAGAATCCTCGTTGACCAGTGTACCATATTTTTCTTCATAAGCACGATTCCGTAGTTTAAATCGTTTATAGCCTTCACTAATCATTTGAAAGAATGCTATTTTTTTGTTAAAAACAACTCTATGTCAGTAAGGATTCTAGTTTCCTAGAATTGTTTCTCTTCTTCTTCTTGCTCGGTACTCCTCCAAATATCTTCTGGTATGCATCTTTTGGATCTTAGTTTTGTATGCTTGATTTTTTCCTCATTTAGAACCTCGCACTCTTTATCATAACACGGTTTTCTCTTGCGCTTTTTTTTCACTACCAATGACCAATGAGGCTTTTTTCATTACCCTTGCAAAACTAAGTCATTACCATTTTACATTATTTTCATTGTTCATCAAGGGTTATATTAAAGCAAATGCTTATTGTCTTTGTATAAATTACAGCTGTTAAACCTCATTTGAACCTCTTTATTATTGAGCTTGGATTATTACTGTTAATAGTATAATTCTTGGGTTTAGGGATCGTTGAATAAGTTTTCGAGAATCACAATATATTATCTTCATAACAAATAAATTAACTAGAAGTAGATGGAGGTATCTCTTTTCATTATTACACACGATAGTTATTATAACTTCTAATCTTTACAACGAAACTTTGGTCATTCTTTGTTGCTAAAAAAATGTTAATTACTCTGGAACAATACAAAAGACCAGAACGCACAAATAAAAATACCGCATATTCGGAATCAGCTCCTTCCAAAACCTAATTAGCAATAATTATACAGAACGATTCGGTTAATAGAATCGGTATAATAGTAAATAGGAATGGATTCTGAGCAAATGAAAAAATTCAGAATTTTCCTACAAAAACATCGTAATCCGTATTTTTGTTCATAAATCTTATTATGTGTTAAAATTAATATTATCAATAAACAAACGAAAAAAAAATGATAATAATAACATAACATGTTCTTCCACTTTGCTCTTCATGTACCTAACTTCTGTACTATCTTATGTATTTTCTTCTGTACTATGTATTTTTTTTATTACTCATTCTTAATTTACCTGTCTTAATCCCAAATTATTAACCATATCATTTTTTTAAGGAGCTCTTTGTTCAAGCATATGTAAACATGATTATTATTTTTAGAAACAATGATAAACTTACCCAAATATAAAATTCGAATAAACTACAAATAAATATTTATTTAGACATACGATTTTGAAAAATTGGTTATTTATGGGTTAGCTAGACACCATTGTGAAATACTTTTTCATGTAATTATTTCACACAAAACTCTTAGCTGGTAGTCATTCCAAGTTGATTTCCGGTGGCCAACTATTTTTAATAGCCTCTAAAACGACACTGAATGCATTATTGGATCCGTAAAGTAAGACTCCAGGTCTTAACTTTACTTCTTTTAATTCTGCACTAATGTACTCACACCATGCATCCGAGTACAATGAAACACTTGCACAACGGAACATTAATTTATTTCCCAGCAAATACCTCCAAACACTCATAGCTGGGGGAGAACACGGCCAACGTTGTTTTTTCTACGAGCAAATAAGGTCTCGTCAATCTCAACGATTCTACCCGGAGCCTCTATCTTACGAACCGCTTTAGCTAATAATGCGTCTGAACACACTTCCCGTAAGTAATTGTTCTAGCCTATCACAGTATTATTTCTCAATTTCTCGCACCAAACAACTGTCGACAATTCATATGCCCACGAATTTATGAAACGTACAATAGTCATTAACGGTAAGCGAGATCCCGCCAACCGATTTCCAGTTCTGAGAGCTAGTTTTCCCTGTACAATCGTTCATCACAAAGCCACGTAACGTTTTGCGCAAAGTCGACGTAAAATTTGTGACCCTGCGAACACACCCGCCTTTTTGGTAAAAAGCTAAAACCCGCCTGTAAAAACGAAACTGCTTCTCGTTCACAAGACCGTAAATAGAATATGTTATACACTGTTGGAGCAAGCATCATGTTAACTGTTCTGAACGATAAAACCGAATAAATATGCTGATAAGCTGTTAATCCCTTAATTGTTGTTGCTTGATAAGATAAGGTAGCGAAACAAGAAAAACAACAACGAGAATGATACTGGGCGTCTAGGTAACCCTTAATTATCAAAAATCGTTATATATAAGACTAATTGACACGTTATATGGGAACATCAGTCTGGATTTCTAATACTTTATTCTGCCAGATAACAATAACACTGATTGCGAGGTATGTTTAGAGCAGGTTTTGAAAAATGTTTAAGGGTGGATTTCATCAAAAATGATAATTTTAATGTCCCAGAGTTAAAATAAATTCGTTTACTGAGTTGTTCTGATTTTAATTGAATAAAAAAAACAAAAAAAAAAAAACGTAGGAATATTCAATTTGAAGCAAATTATCATTTTCGATTGAATCCATTCTTAAGTTTTTACTATTTATTGACACTCATGAATCATTTTTACTTCCTTGTACGCAGAGTTAACAAATGACATTGACCCAGGAAGTATTTGTTATTAAATATTTGTTTACAACCCAGGAAGTTACTGTTGTCATTCCTGGTTGTCAGCATTAAAACAAGTTCTATTTCCTTAATCATCCCTTCTCCTATTGTATGTATGAAAGCCTATCTGAAAAGGACAGGCAATATATTATCATTTAGCAGTATCAGAATTGCAGTATCACAATGTAGTATAGCAGTATCACAATTGCAGTATCACAATGTAATATAGCAGTATCGCATTAGCAATAGCAGTATCACAATGTAGTAGCCAGTATCTAGAATGTAGTATTAGAATAAGTATTAGAATGTATAAAAATATAGAATGTAAGGTAGCATAAGGTAGCGTGAGACACTCTCACTATGTTTAGCTTTAAGTCTTAGTTATAACATCTTTAGAGTCTATCTGTCACTCAGTAGCCTCATTATCATGTAACTTGTACTCTGCTTAATAAAGTTATTTTTAAAGCTTACACTCATCGACTTTGTTAACTGCAGTAAAGGAAGTATTGTAATCGTGAAAATTTTCGGTTTTCATATTTCAACGGAAATATCCATTTTGACCATCCCTAAATCCATTTTGACTAGTTTCGTCGTGACGTCTGTACATACGTTCGCATGTATCTCGCATAACTCAAAAATGGTTAGCCGTAGAAAATTAAAATTGTGTATCTAGAATTACTGTATAATATATTGTGAACCTCTCTTTTTGGTGACTGCATGATTACCAAACTTCTCTAATTTGGTATTTAAGACTTGCATACTGAAATCAATAACATAATAAATTTTGGTTGAAATTGGCAAACCGGAAGTGGTACTTTATTGCATGTTCATATTAGACTTTCATCAAAAATTATATTAAAATATAATATAAAACATCTCAAATTTGGTAAATTAGACTTTTATATCAATATAAGTGATATAATAGATTTTGGTTGAAATTGAAGGTCCGAAAGTGGTACTTTACTTGAAGATCATAATAAAGACATCAAAAGGTATATCGACATTTATTACAAAGATCATATGGTTCGATGATAAAGGTTATAAACGCTATTTTTTTCCACTGTAATTAAACAATTTTATTACTATTTTTAAGTGTTAAAATTGAGTGTAACATACTTTTTTCTTCCCCATTTCTGAGCTGAACAAGTCTGCAGTAGGAGAATAAGATATAAGTTAAGCGGTTTCTTCCGCTTAAAATGTTGAAACCGTCGATTTTCTATACGTTATCGACTGACATAAACAGTTCTAATGTTGTCAAGGAGCACGAAGAAATCTCTTGGCAACTTGTTACCGACTGAAAGAAAACGATACATAATAACGGATTGAGACCTCCAGAAATAAGAGCTTATTTATGTGTGTCTGTATGTGTCAATGGACGTCGCAACGTCGAGCGTCTTCTTTGAATTACTGCTATCTTCGGAAACTAGTTACTAAATTTAGGGTCACTTTTTGAGCCACCGATTTATAGTTTAATAGGCCAAGGAAGTATAGTTTAATTCCAAGGAAGTCATGGGATGTCCACATCATATATTTATTTATCATTTAATCAATTTTTTGTTTCACTTTATAAGTCCTGTTTTATTATTTTCATAAGCTAAAACAAATCACTTATATATTCAGTTAGATCTTTAAAAACATAAGTAAGTAAACATTGACTAATAAAAAAAAATTGTCTACAAATTATTTTTTAGAAAACTATTGAAAAATTACACTGTCGATGTAAGTTTTTAGCTCTTCATAAAGTTCAGCATCATTCATGAAATATGCGTGTGGTTTGGGAATTCCATCAACCAATTGGCCTCGGTATGCATGTTCTCCTAGGTCTCGACAGACTCTGTTTTTATTTTCATCAATGTGGCATACGTCATCAGTGTTGCCGCGGTATCCCTAAAACGTTATATCATCGATTTAGCTACAATATTACTGACACGATATTTCTTCTGATAATTAATTTAAATAAATCAAACTGTACCATTACATCATATGAAGGATCTTGGACTTAGTATTCACTAAGGAAGTACTATTTCTTGGCAGTTATTAAAGGATTTGGTCAGGATCCAAGCTCAACTGTCAGGTTTATCCCAACTCAATGAAGGACCAGGTATCTACTTTATAGAAGCTGGATGGGCCAGAGGAAAGTCTTCCAGCCCTAAAGTCGATTCACGTGTGATATAACAGAACATAAATTTTCTGCCACTGACTATCCAAACCCGAGGCCGGCCGATAAGAGTGCTTTTACCCATTCAGCTACGCCACTCCTCGATTAATTACCTATCAAGTATTATTATTTCCTGTTTTGTTCACTAATGAATTACCTCACTTATATATTTCACTTATAATTACCTCACTTATATATACTTATATATTAAATATTTTATATTAAATATTTTTATTAGCATAGGTGCCTTAATCTAAAATTAAATGCTATTTATATTGTAGGTGAAGAGAGGCTAAGTGAACCATTTTATTAAGCGCCTTTTTAATTAGGTTTGGGAACAAGGTTAAATACTAATTAAAACATTATTCCATAGCGGCAGTAATAAATTACACTGCTTTTGGTTTGAAAATGTTATTTTTTTAATTTAATATTTGTTTTTATTTATTTCCAAAATTATTTTTTTCGGCTCACTTTGACCCGAACATGGAATAAAGTGAATTATCGCTCGGGGCAAAGTGAATCAGATATAAATATGCTAATTGAACCGTTATTTTGCAATAATTATTAGTGCTTGGCCAGGTATTCTCAAGGTGCTTGCTTCATCGAGGTTGAAAATCCAAGGCGGAACTTTGAGCCTAGGGTTCAACCCCAAACTTAAGTTAAGATTTCTCTGTCAGAAGCTCCTGTACCAATCCAGCCCTGCCAATATTTTCTCAAATGCAAGTTTTCTGCATTCTGTAGTTCCAATTTCAAAGCACATCCACATATTTTATTAAACAGTTACACAACTCTCGTTTTGAAATTTGGAAAAAACTTGCCTATGCTGATAGTTAGGTTTTCCTGTGATCTATTTACGAAGAGTAGATATCTACGTAGAATTCACTCCATCTGGTTTTTGGCCTTCTACGTGGTCTCTTGCCAACTATTATGGCATTCATTGTTGTGAAGCGTCCTGATGGATTGCTTCATGAGATATTGACTGGCCAGTTTCTGCAAGCAATTCTTTATTGGTTTTTCTTCTAGTTTAGATTCTGATCCCATATCACTCCGGTTATCATGCGGAGGACTTTCCTTTCCAATTCCTTTCCAATCTCTCGATTCTGCTTTCTAGGGTGCTGCCCGGTTAGAGACCAGGTCTCGCAGCCGTACATCAGAACTGGTTTTATCGCGGCATTGTACATCCTTGTTTGAGATTTCTAGAGATTTTTCGAGAATTCAGTATTCATGCACTTCTTATGCGCTGGTCTATCTCTGTATGCTGGTCATTGACTGAGGCTATTGTGGAGCCGAGTTATTTAAAGTTGTCTACTTTCGGGAATGGTCTGCCATCTACGCAGACACTATTGTTGGGGTGGATTTTTCGGCTAACTATCATATATTTTGTTTTATCTTCATTTACCTGCAAGCCGATTTGCTCTGTTTCTCTTAACAGATTCCTAGCGAGTCTCTCAATATCCTCTTCATTCTTCATTCATTCAAGGACAGCTATGTCGTCCGCGTACGCTAGGATTTTGTGTTTCATTCCGAAGTGCACCCCTCCATTTTCGCGTGATGTTCTAATTACCTTCTCAAGGCTTAATTTAAACAGCATCGGCGAGATGCTGCCCATCTCCCTGCCTCTGAAAACTCTCAGAACTGTTCTAACTGCAAAGGCTTCAGGCACATCTTCTTGTATCAGGACTCAGCATTTGGGTTTTTTGTACACGCTTTTGTCTTGTAGTACTTTAGGATAAAAAAAATTGGGCACCTAAATAATACCTGATAAAGTGTTTCTTTCTTTTTCTGTTGACCATTTTACATTCTTGCTGGGGATGTATTGAGACTATTATATTATTTATTGAAATCTGTTAAAATGATTTTACCATGTATGATAAATAGTCGATGTAATATGTTTTCGCAGCACCGACACCGTGCCTGATTTGAATCGCACCGATTAAAACAACTTTGTGAAACTGGCCTTACAATAAAGTTTTGTGAAGTCAGAGTGTGTAAATGTCAGAATAATTTGAGGTCAGAATCGAAGTTATTAAAATTAATTATTTGTTCAAATCGTGCGAAACAAACTATTGTTGCCAAAAATCTTCCACTACCAGTTTATGAATTCAGAAGAAAATAAATTTCAAATTTTCATACGCTCAGTTTCTGCTCATAAGGACTTCGGACATCGGAATCAATTATAAATATTTTATTGTTACATGGGTAAAACTTAGATAATGTAGCGAAAACTTAGGGCATCAATTGTATGTTTATGCTTTTCTGGGAGTGTTGTCATTAAGTTGTTTTCATTTTTTAGATATCATATTTTGGAGAGGCTGTTATCATCCATAAGTATTATTTTATGAAATCACCATAGTGCCATTTGAAGAATTTCGTTACTGCTATGAGAAATATTGCATTGCAACTTAGTGATAGTATATCAGCAATTTTTATCTTTTTTGTGAGGCGTTTTTGTACATGTAAATATTGTAATACATATTGACACAAATATTTGTATCGATTATTTGTACATTTCACATTACGTATATACATTTCTGTGAGGTATTACGGCTGTACGTTTGGACAGCATGAAAATGAGGAAGGGAAAATATTTCTCAACAAGTTGTAAAATCTAGTTATAACAAAGACCTAGGCAGTACCGTAACCTTACAAAGACCTTTGAAACCTTTGAAAGACTTAAGAGACTTTTCTGGACACATCATTTATTTTAACTTCTAAGTAAATATTATCTTAAATAGTCAATCTTACCGGTTTCTAGATTTTGTACTCAACTATTGAATTAAGTGATATTTTTTAACCTTCACTTAGATATACAGTCTTATATCGCAATTTTTCTATAATATCTACTGTGTCTTTTTGGTTTTAAAATGAATTTCATGTTTTTAATAATCATCAAAATTCAAACTTACTTTTTCATAATAAGTCCAAAATAATCCTGATTGTAATAATGAAAGAAAAATGATTAAATTAAGATAAATAATTTTATACTGATTCATATTTATGCCAATCTAGTAAACCACACAACTTATCTCTGCCTAATCATATGATTTATTGAATATAGTAAATTTTAAACAGGCTCATAATAAAAATTGATGGAAGGGCACTCATATTGATGAAAATGATGAAGTAGTAAGTACACTAGAGTACAGTCATCGTTGTTTTTGGAACATCAAATTTTCATTAAAACTATCGCTGTCAATACACTGATGTTTGGGTAACATTGATGCTTCACTTTCGAGCCTGCTGCGGCGCTAAGCCAGTATCAGTAACAGTAAAAAATGATAAAAACATAAATTTCAAACAAGATAAAAATATATGAAGTATAAAAAGAAAAATATGACAATGTAGTTATATAATTATTGAGTTTTCCGGTGCGCCGGTTCGAATCCGGCCTAAGTGAGTTGAAATTTATTACCTGTCGAATCCACGGAATGAATCTCGACCTTCCAATTCAGCCTAGAATAGATTGGTAACCTTTAGGAATAACCTGCCCTGTTTACCTAAATAGGGATACGAAAGAACGTTAAACACCAAAGATATATTTTTATGATTTCTTTTTGAGGAATCCATTGGTAATAGTCGAAATAATACAGGTTTTTCAATTGCCTGGAAGTGCAGATTCGTTAGTTTACAATGAAGATTTTTTTTTCTCAGAAAGATGACCATTTATTGTCGCAAAGTAACGAATCTGCCATTTTCGATAGTTTACCACAACATAAGTTTTAATTTTGTGAATTTGTCAAATATAATGAAATGTTTATTTACCACTTTTTTTTCAATCTCAATTTTGACTAGGTCTATCGAAATAAATCTACTTCTGTTATTTTAAATGTTTTATTTAATTTGTAAAATGTTTTTATCATGAAAATTATTTCTTACAAGACAAAATGAGAAATGAACTTGAAATACAATAAAAACCAGAATTTAAAATATCAAATCAAGGAAGAAGTTGGTCGGACATACTAATAAGTATTACTTATTTATTTTGTGCCAACGTTTCGGCCTAAGTTTTAGGCCATCATCAGAACTACAAGAAAAAACAAAATAAACATTGAAAACGACAAAGGCAGTACCAGTAACAGTAAAAAATGATAAAAACAGAAATTAAAAGCAAGATAAAAATATATGAAGTATAAAAAAAAAATATATTACAATGTAATTATGCAATTAATGCGTTTTCTTCACATTTCCTCTTCCTCTCTGTTTCTATTGTTCTTCTTTCTTTAACACATATGATATTGACCTATAATTGTATAACTCTATTTTTGGGCTTACATTACTTTATAATTTACTTCATTCTATTATAATTATTTTAATTATAAAAATATCAACGTCTTCTTTTACACAACTTATTACATCATAATCATCTCTATATGCTTTACATATTCTCCCATCTTCATACTAGTAGTCTTTTTAAGTAACAATTTTCATATATTTTATTATACCATGTGTAAATAACATATTATTTAATTTCAATTAATTTTTATATTGTTATTATTTTCATTAGTCACTTGTTAACAATTTCAACATCATTGTGATCCTGTACAGAACTTACAATATCATAATTATCCATATATTCATACTAGTAGTCATTTCAATTGATAGTATTCATATATTTTATCATATCATGTGTAATGTACTTTATTATTTCATGTAATTCATAATCTTTCCTTCACTCTTTTCACTTTAATTTAATTTTTTACAATATATAATGTCATCTTTTACTTTTTATACTTCATATATTTTTATCATGCTTGTAATTTCTGTTTTTACATTAATTAATAACAATCAATAATTACATTAATTAATTATGGTCTAAAGCTTAGGTAGAAATGCTGGCACAAAATCATAAGTCATACTTAATAGTGTGTTAGTCTTTGACCGCACCCCGCTCTCTCCCGAACAACTTGTTCCTTAATTATATCTACGGTCAACCAAACTTACTCTAATTAAAATATCAAAGTTCATTTTAAGTATTAAAAAACATAATATTCCAAAAAATTTGTTTTAATAATTTAAAAGAATAACAGCAAATATGTTTTTTTTTCTTTTTTTTTTTTTTTTTTTCTACAAGGTGGAAATCTTAATAGACACCTGAAATCCTAAATCTTCAGGTAGTGTGGGACTCCAACCCACTAAAACCACCTTCCTATGCAACAACTGAGCTTGGACCAGCAAGTTGCTCTTCTTTCATGCAATTGTCTCGGGTGTGGGGTATAGCCCATTGGCTAATCTACCAATTTAGTGCGTTTTTCTCTCTTTTAGAGTTTTAACTAGTAATTTACTTTGTTACCAAGTCATAAGCCTTCAATCTTTTAAGCCGCCTTATTTGATGCGTAGCTTCCGGAATCAAGCACACCATTTCAGGATTAGCGTGATTTTGTATTCTCCTATAACGGCGATTGGCATATTTTGTTATTTCCTCATTGACAAGATAGATTTTAAGGTCTTAACGCAGATTGTCGTTTCTAATGTACCAGGGAGCATCGACTATACTTCTAAGTACTTTGTTTTGAAAGGTTTGAATTATGTGCATATTATTTTTCCTGGTACAACCCCAGAACTGAATTCCATAAGTCATTACGGGTTTAAAACTTGTTTGTACAACAGAAGTTTGTTCTCAAATGTCAGTTGTGAAGTTCTACCTAGCAGCCAGTGCATTTTCCTGAATTTGATGTTGAGTTCTTCTTTCTTCTTTTCCAAATGTTCTTTCCATTTCCACTTAAATCTAGTGTCATTCATACCCAGATACTACAGTTTTGGAATATGGAACTTCCCGTCTGTTAATATAAACCTTTCGCCTATCCGCTTTTCTATTCGTGAAGTTTATTCTCCAGCGTTTAGTCCACTCACATACGTCCATGATTGAGCTCTGGAGTTCTTTTGTTGTTTCCTCGGCATCATCACCAACTGCCAATATAGCATTATCGTCAGCGAATGTCGCCGCAGTTGTTTCTTCTCTGTTTGGCATATACCTAGTGTATAACAAGCAGAGAATGGGGCCCAGCACTCTACCTTACCACTCTAAAGATGACAGTATATAGCGGATATTGTAAAATTCTCTTTATCTATAAGCTGCACATTTACTGATACCATTTGCACTGACTCTTCTTCAATTTTTACATTTTGATTGTCCTTGATTGTGCTTCTCTATAGTATAGCTGAGCCTCCCTGGCACCATCCGCAGGGTGGGCAGCATGATAACAGCTGTATCCGAGTATGTTGACTTCTATATTTCTGGTAATTTGGGTTTCCGATACCAAGCATATATCTATTTTTCCCCGATTTGAAAATAGTTCTATCTCTGTAGATTGATGCAGGAGTCCATTTGCGTTCCATATTACAATTATTAGAGTTTTACACATCGCTCATTTCGGATTTCTATCCTACGCACATGCGCCTCAACCTGTACTTTTTTTTGGGACAGCTCTTCTAGTTTCTCCAGAATTTTCGCAAATGATTCATATTGAAAATCAATAGCTTTTTTGGGGATGTTCAGTTTTGTTTAGCCTCGTTAGATTCTTAAAATGTTTTCTGAGTGAAAGACTTGGGCTCAAAACGTAGACAAACATATTTAAATTTTTTTTCACGGTTATTAAAAAAAAAAATAAGTAATTGATTCTTCGTTCTCACTTTCGTTTACACAGAGTCACATTCACATATGACTATATCCTGTCTCAAAAAAACATGTGATCAATTTGTTTAAGCGGATAAACTTGGGATAAACTTTTAGAAGGTGCAAACCTATACAGCAAAAATTGTAATGGAGGGAGTTATTGTTGACCGTATATTTATATTTAAAGGGAGAAGTTGATCGGGGGTGCGGTCAAAGAAATAGACTTAATAAGTGTGGTCTTATATAATTGTGCCTACGTTTCGGCCTAAATTTTAGGCCATCTTCAGGGCTAAAAGAAAACAAAATAACAACAATGAAAAAAGAGAAAAGAGGCAGTACCAGTAACAGTAAAAATGATAAATGATAAAAAACAGAAAATACAAGTAAGATAAAAAGTATAAAGAATAAAAAGAAAAGGATAACACTAAATTACATAATACAAAAGACAATTGAAAAAATAAAATCAAATAAAATAAATGAAATAACAATGTAAAAATTAAAAATTAAAAACAATGCGATATTTACACAGGGAATAGTGAAATATATGAAATCTATTAATTAAAAAGACACATAATATGAAGGTTTGGTAATGTGTAAAGCATACATGCATAGCAAAGCATAAAGCATAAATGCATACAGTATATAAAAGCATACAGAGATAGTTGTAAGTTATGCAAAAGATGACTATGATGTTAAAGAAGTTGACATTGTTGTAATTGATTTTTGTAATTATGAGATGAAGGAGTAAAATATAAAATAATGTAAGCCCCAAAAACAAAAATAGATAAAAATCCTATGTGGTGAAGAAAGAAGAAGGATAGAAAAGAATGAGGAGGAGGAAATGTAAAGAAAACGTGATAATTACATACCAGCGAGGCGTGTGGTCTAGCGCCAACTGAATATTAATAATGGATTACCGGGAATTAGGAAAACCGTTAAAACAATGTTACCAACTCACTGATTTGAAATAAAACTAACACTAAATTTAAATGCGGTGTGATCAAAAGACATAACAATTGATTTGAAAACTGTAAAAACGTATTAATATAAGTATATTTAGAAAACTATATATATATAAAAAAATTAATGTTAAAAAATTAAATTTGAAAAAAATTAAAGTTAAGTTAAATGTAATTAAATAATATTACGGGTTAAATTTACTAAGGAAAAAAATAAATAAATAAAATAAATAAAAAAATATAAAAAATAAATAAATACTTTGTATAAGGAGTCGTTGCGGGTGACGAGTTAAAAAATAATATAATAATAAAATTAAAGTTAAGTAAACAATAAGTATAAGTTAAATAATAACAATAGGGGTTTAATTTACTACGGAAAAATTTTAAATAAATACTTTGTATAAGGAGTTGTCACGGGGAGGTAGGGAAAAAAAAAAAAAAAAAAAAAAGGGGGGGGGGGATAATGAAAAGTTATGTTTTTTTTAATAAATTGAATACTTGGGAGTAGGTTAGAGAAAGGTTTTGTATATCAGTTTTTTGATTGACGGGAAGGGATCCTAATTGGATGAAGATGCTTTCTGAGAGGAGTCGTTTGTCATGGTTAGGGACTGTGGCGAGGATTGAAGTACTGTCAAAATCAAAAGTATGGTTTAAGGATAAAGCGTGTTCTGAGAGTTTAGAGGCAGTATGGTTACGGGAAGAGATGGAATATTTATGTTGGGTGATGCGATCTTTAAGGAGGTTTTTAGTTTCGCCGATATAGGTAGAGTTACAGTTGGGAGAGGAACAGGGGATGCGGTATACGACATGGGAACGGTGTTTAAGAGGAATGGGATCTTTTACACGTGTGTAGAGGTTGGAAAGTTTGTTGTGGGATTTGAAAGCAATTCGCAGATTGGGAATTGAGGAGCGTAAGGATTTCTGTATGTTTTCAGAAAGGGCGGGGATGTATGGAAGAGATCTATAGAAGGGAATGGTAGTGGGTGGTGAAGAAGTAGTGGTAGAGGTGATGGGAAGGGGAGGGTTTTTGTAGTTGTGGATGAGTTTGTTGATGGTATTGAGGGGAAAGTTATTGGTTAAGAGGATTTGTTTGATACGATTAATGTTGGTATCATGAAGGTGGGAGTCGGAAAGGGAAAGACATCGATGTATGAGGTTTTTGGCGACGTTTATTTTTTGGTGGTAAGGATGTTGGGAATAGTAGTTTAGAAGTCTGCCAGAGTAAGTCGGTTTGGTATACCAGTCTGTGTATATAGAGTTGTCAGGGTTTCTTGTAATGAGGAGATCAAGGAAAGGAAGGGAACTTTGTAATTCTCGTTCAACGGTAAAATGTAGGCGGGGATGGTAAGAGTTGAAAGCTAATAGGATATCAGGAATTTTATCAGGATTGAGGATGAGGAGAAGGTCGTCTACATATTTTTTAATGAAGATAATGTCATTTGGGAATAGGGGAGTTACGGAATTAAGTAGGTCATTAAGGACAATGTTAGCAATGTCAGGAGCAAGAGGATTTCCCATGGCAAGTCCTGAAATTTGATTAAAGAACTGTCCATGGAAAGTAAGGTAACCGGATTTACAACAAAGCTGTAGGGATTCTAGGTATGAGGAACGGTTAAGGGGAGTATGGGGTTCAATGGATGTCCAGTTGTCTTCAATTATACGGAGGGCTTTATCTATGGGAATGTTGGTGAATAAACTTTCGACGTCGAAGGAGGTAAGTATGTAGTGGTCAGGAATCGTAAAGGATAATAATTGTTCGCGTAGGTGAAAGGAATTTTGGACGTCATAAGGGTTGTTGTGGGTCCATCACCCAACATAAATATTCCATCTCTTCCCGTAACCATACTGCCTCTAAACTCTCAGAACACGCTTTATCCTTAAACCATACTTTTGATTTTGACAGTACTTCAATCCTCGCCACAGTCCCTAACCATGACAAACGACTCCTCTCAGAAAGCATCTTCATCCAATTAGGATCCCTTCCCGTCAATCAAAAAACTGATATACAAAACCTTTCTCTAACCTACTCCCAAGTATTCAATTTATTAAAAAAAACATAACTTTTCATTATCCCCCCCCTTTTTTTTTTTTTTTTTTTTTTTTTCCCTCCCTCCCCGTGATAACTCCTTATACAAAGTATTTATTTAAAATTTTTCCGTAGTAAATTAAACCCCTATTGTTATTATTTAACTTATACTTATTGTTTACTTAACTTTAATTTTATTATTATATTATTTTTTAACTCGTCACCCGCAACGACTCCTTATACAAAGTATTTATTTATTTTTTATATTTTTTTATTTATTTTATTTATTTATTTTTTTCCTTAGTAAATTTAACCCGTAATATTATTTAATTACATTTAACTTAACTTTAATTTTTTTCAAATTTAATTTTTTAACATTAATTTTTTTATATATATATAGTTTTCTAAATATACTTATATTAATACGTTTTTACAGTTTTCAAATCAATTGTTATGTCTTTTGATCACACCGCATTTAAATTTAGTGTTAGTTTTATTTCAAATCAGTGAGTTGGTAACATTGTTTTAACGGTTTTCCTAATTCCCGGTAATCCATTATTAATATTCAGTTGGCGCTAGACCACACGCCTCGCTGGTATGTAATTATCACGTTTTCTTTACATTTCCTCCTCCTCATTCTTTTCTATCCTTCTTCTTTCTTCACCACATAGGATTTTTATCTATTTTTGTTTTTGGGGCTTACATTATTTTATATTTTACTCCTTCATCTCATAATTACAAAAATCAATTACAACAATGTCAACTTCTTTAACATCATAGTCATCTTTTGCATAACTTACAACTATCTCTGTATGCTTTTATATCTGACATCATTCGAACACAAGAGACATTGATTTTTGACTTAACGTACTTGAAAGTACATTTAGCGATTTCCATACTGTCCGTCTTCCCCTCGGTCTCATTCCAAGTGTAGCAGCTAACTTCTTGATTTCCCAAATTGTATGTAGTTAAATTATATACGGCCAATTTACGCACGTAAAAAAATTGCACTGTTGCATATTTAAGTGTAGAAAGTACCGCTTGCAAGTCAAAGTTAAATGCGGACGCACCATTGTCACTCTTAGCAGCATCCTTGTCTTCATCCCTTTTTTGTCTGGCCAATTCTTTGTTTTTTTTAAGTGCTGGCTGTATTCGTTGTGTTTTGCAACCTTCTGTTCTTTGGAAAACTCACTGATTGTGACACATTTCTTACACAAATCTTTCTTGGGTTTATAGAATTTTATGTAATCCTTCTGAAGTGATACTAACGACCTTGAACAGGTCTAGATTCTCATACCAGACTGTACTTCACCCACTGCGCATGCCCAATTAAATTCTCAAACCAACGGATCCTTCCAGTTGGAACGCTGGTATAGGGTTAGCTCTGACTTCCCGCCTTTTTACGAAGGGGTATTATTGCCCCCACCGCCTTTCCTATTCCTCCTACTATTTGAATTTCCCGCCATTCATTGAAATTCCCTCCGCAGATATCTTAAGTAGATGTTGTCCCTTTAGCAAACATTTTGAGCTAACACTACAGGAGTATTCCAACTGATAAGGATCCATCGGTTTGAGCATTCTGGATGGGTGAAGTACAGTCTGGTCTGAGAATTTCTGTTCAAGGTCGTTAATAGCACCGGCAGGATTACCGAATTTTAATTTATAACTAAGAAATATTTTTTGGTATTTGATAATTTTTATAAGCTTCTTACCCAAAGTTAATAGGTGCACTTTGTATAAGTGATTTATTATGTTAGTATTTAATTGTTTACCTAAATGTTAAAAACTGTTTACCTGACTTTTTGCTATTTATCAATCTGTTTATCTATTTTTCCTACAACTTAGCCCGGTTATTAGTGAATATTGTTTAATTGAAAATTTAAATGAACCGGTTTATGCAACAACCTAGTAACTAACGTAAAAACAAAAAAAAAAACATTTTAAAACTTTTATCAACCGTTCGTAATTCGTAATTTCAATACATACCGAGTCAAAATTCCTGATTATTTCTTCTTTGCGAATTAACGAATCTATTCCTGGTTTCTTTGGATTCATCCATGTTAGTTCCTTTACAATATTATAAGATACTACGCTCACGAATTTACCATATTCAATAGATTTCCAGGGATCACATCATACAATTCGTCCGATTTTTGATATGGTAAATTGACGAAGAAATTTGGACAGCTCTAGCTGCTAAAAATGTGCCACAGCATTAATAAATGGCATAAAAAGCACTTATCATGATTCCAAAGGCTTAGTTAGAATTAATGGAAGAATGTTCGAGACTTTCGCCATGAGAAGGGGTGTTAGACAGGGGAACAGCATCCTCTTCTTTTCATCACTTTTATGGACGAAATATTGAAAATCTGCAAGCGGAGGCCAACACAGATGGTCGTAGGAAAGTGGAACATGAGGACAATCCTAGCGCAAGTAATTATTTTCGCAGATTATATTGTCCTCATTGCCGATTCAAAGGAAAATCTACAGCAAGCGGTTACGGAGTGGAAGGCGGAGCTGGGGGAAGGATATGACATTGAATGTTGGAAAAATCAAGGTGATTAGTCCACATCGGACCTGAAGAAGAGGAGGTTTTGATTCACTGCAGGGGAGAAACCTTGGAGACAGCTAAGGAGTATACCTATTTAGGAGTAGTGCTCAGCAGAAAGGGGGAAATGGACCAAGAGCTCTCAAACAGGATTAAAAAAGCTAATAGCATATACTATCAGCTATGCAACACAGTGGTGAGGAAAAGGGAATTGGAAAATAGTGTAAAATTACATATCTTTAAGTCCATTTACTTACCTACCCTTATCTATGGAAGTGAGAGCTGGATCCTTTGGACAAGCGCTGGAGTAGGGCTACCGCGGCAGAGATGAAATACCTTCGGAGAATGGCAGGAAAAACAAGGAGGGACAGAGTTAGGAATGAGAGGATAAGGGGAGACCTGGGAGTAACTGCATTGAGGAGACTGTCTCCTCAATGCAGTTACTCCATCTGTGCAGAATGAATGAGGACCGGGATCCAAAGAAGTTTTTTGAAACCAGGCCTACCGAACTTGGTAGGCCTAATGAAATTGTTTATTTAACTAGGAAGGGATAAAGATCGGATCATGAAAATTTGACAGGTTATAAAACACATAAAATGCATTTGCCAAATATTTCAAAAACCGATTTTTTTCAGATTCGTTAGTTTATCGTACACCCGACGATATCTTGATGGATATTTAGCAGAGCTAGTCCAAGAAGTCTGCTTTCTGCCATGGTAGTCCTTTTGGATGTCTTAATAAGGCGCAGAATAGAAAAAGACATTTCTGAGCTAGCATTACTTACTGACAATGGACATAGTAATTTCAATAGAGCGAGTACAATGGGATAAATGTCTCTGTCACATATTTTTAAAACATGCAGAATTTTTGTCGACAGATTCACTCCATTTTTCTCATTGACCTGCCACTTGCTCTGCCTATGGGATGCTTCTGCACGAAGTTTCATTTTGATGAGATCTTGATTATGCCCAATGATAGTACAGAATCTGCCCACTTAATAATAGCATCTTTCAAATCTTCATCATTCGTGATATTGCATGTTCATATATTTTAAGTAAATTGATGTCGATGTTTCATTAACTCATTATTCAGTTATATGCCCTCCTACAGCAGTGATTTTTTATATGACAGTAGTCGATGCTTGTCAAAATGGACTGTAAAGAATATTTTCAAAAATATTGTAATAAAATGGCAAGATAACTCATCAACTTTCTCCCTACCTCATTCTTTGTGAAACTGCTGCTACAAACAACCTCTGAAAACTACAAAAAATTGTTATACGATCATGTGTTCTTGTAACTCGGCTATTTCTAAACTCATTGCAGCACGAGTACGTTCACTTGTAGTTCTCCCTTGAGAGGCCCGATCCTTACCGGGACCTCCAGAAAACAAATATTTTTTATTAAAAAAATTAAAATATTAGTATTACAATATTATCTTATGTATTAAGGTATATAATATAATATAATATAATATAATATAATATAATATAATATAATATAATATATATATTATATATTAGTATTATAATATTACCTTTAACAGAGGTGATTAGTTAAATAAAATGTATTTTAAATGTGATTCTCGGTACAGAGTATTGTTACTTGGAGGTTCGAGTTAAAACCGACATTTCTGTGGGTGGCCCTGCTTAGAGGAAGTGCCAAACATTGAATGTTGCCTAGATAAAACACACCTACGATCGGGCTCGATTACATTACGATGTTTATGGGAATTGCACAAATCTATTATCCCTATCTCAAACTATTTAAGCTAGTTTTCCTCTAATTTTCCCTCTTCCCCAAGGATCCGCCACTAACAATCTCTCCAATCTCTCTTCTATTGGTGAAATTTCTATCTGTAGATGAAAAATAATAATAAATTAAAAGAAATAAGTGATATTTTTCTATAAATCATCAAAATTAATTTAATAAGATGAAAAACATTATAATTGAATTTCTTTAGCTTCTATTATTTATATATTATAATAATACAAGAATACAAATAAAGTTTGTGCACTTTCTTCTCTTTTAATCTCTACAGACAGAATCGGATTTAAATTTTGGACGCCCCCAAGCCCAAGAGATACCCCTCTTCGTACCATCGGTGGGGAGAGGAGTGGGTGATATGGCAATTTTCCTCCATAAAATAATCTCTATGATGACAATTTTAATTTTATCACATAATAAAGTCACTTATGAAAATTAATGTTTTTCTTAACTCACCATTGTCATTTTCTTTGTTACTTAAACAGATATTGTTCTTCATCGAGCGCCCTCTGGCATTGTGGGTTCCTAGACCTAGTGATAAATCCAGCCCTGTCCACAGTTAATTGAATCATTTTACGTTAATTTTTTATTGATTATAATTACTTTTGATTTATTATATTGAATAATTTACTGCCAAGAATATGACGGTCAGCTGTTTGTTGTCGTAACGGACGAAAGTCACTAATTGTTACTAATGAAACTTCCTTGTGTCAACATATCTTCTTGTATTCAAGCCTTTTGTACTCAGACCAAGCCATACTTCCTCCTTCCTTCTTGGAACTAATTAAGAGATTGAGTTTCTAGAAGTGATTTCTATTCGATAAGTGTCAGCTGCCTGCCTTTACAAATTGTTAACGATCGACAGTTCAAAAATATGTAGTTGCAAGTTGAATTTTCTAATTTAAAAGTGATGTCACTATACTCATTTTCCTTTCCGTATAGACTTAAAATTATTCAGTAACTTTATAAATTAATGATAATTAAAAATGTACAGAAATGTGATATTTGTATAAATTCGGATTTTTACAGTTTATATTAATTTTCCTTTAAATCGAAGGGATAGATGTTTACTTTATTACTTATTAGTAAATCAGTGTTTGTTATCGAATATTGATATGTATATTGCTTTCGATTTCCCACCCGTAACTATGGTATAGCTCGCACACAAGAATATGGCAGCAACAGTTAACAAATGCCATTGGCCCAGGAAATATTTGTTGTTAAATAATGTTTACAACCCAGGAAGTTACTGTTGTAACTTCTTCGTTGTCAGCATTGAAACAAGTTCTATTTCCTTGATCATCCCTTTTCCTATTGTATGTATAAAAGCCTATCTGAAAAGGACAGACATAGCAGTAGTAGTAGCAGTATCATAATGTTAATTAGAATGTAAGAATCAGTATTAGAATAAGTATTTAGTATGTAAGTCTAGAATAAGAATTAGTCTTAGAATGTACTCTTAAAACCAGTATCACAATATAGCAATAGCAGTATCACAATGTAGTAGCCAGTATCTAGAATGTAGTATTAGAATGTAAGGTAGAATAAGGTAATGTGAGACACTCTCACTATGTTTAGTATTAAGTCTAATTATAATATCTTTAGAGTCTATCTGTCACTCAGTAGCCTCATTACATATATATATATATATATATATATATATATATATATATATGATAAAGTATATATATGATAATGTATATATACATGATATATATATATATATATATATATATATATATATATATATATATATATATCATGTAACTTGTAAACTACTTAATAAAGTTATTTTTAAAACTTACACTCGTCGACTTTGTTAACTGGCGCTCGAACAGGACATCCACCTACATCTCAACTGTAGCTCTGATCACTGTTTCAGAAGAACTTTGAAGGACTTGTAAATTCTCCACTGCTCTCAGGTTTTATTTGCAAGTCGGCCCACTTATCTAAGGTACCCTTGCTTCAAGTTCTACACTCTGGACGGACCCACTGACATCAAGTACCCGGCAGAAGAAATCGATAGCTGCACAGCACCCATCTACATCACCTGCTGCTCTGATCGCTGTCCAGATAAACTTCGAAGGACTTGCAAATTCTCCACTGCTCTCAGGTTTTATTTGCAAGTCGGCCCACTTATCTAAGGTACCCTAGCTTCAAGTTCTACACTTCGGACAGACCCACTGACCTGTCAGGTTGACATCACAGATATCTGTCTACTTCTCTGCTGGATCCACTGACCTCAGGTGTCCAGAAAAAGATAACAGATCGATGAGTCGTGAGTTGAAGATTTTACTTTATTTTTTAGTTGCAAGAATTACATTTTTGTTTAGTTTGAATGAATTGCTAAATTATAACATAAAATATTTAATAAGAAAGCAATTTGAATAATTTATTATGTTTTTGAAATGGAGGTAATTTGCGAAATAAAGCATTTATTGTGATTTATAATTCATTGTGAGTGAATTATAATTTAAATCGTGATAAGGGTTATTACAATTGAAGTAATATAAAAAAATTAAAACTTGCTTGTTACAAGTTGATAAAATCATTATTGAATTGGTTAAAGATTTAAAGTTTTCTTAATTTTATATAAAGTATTCTTAATGAAAAACAAATAATTTGCTATTTGAATAGAAATAAGTATTAATAAGTAAGCGAATAATTATTTTTTATATTGTAATAATTTATAGTTCATAAATAATTTAAGAAATATGGCATCCTTAATGATGGATAAGAAACAATGTAATTATATTCCATTTTTTTTTGTGATGAATCAGATAATTTGAAGAATTTTATAAATGTCGTGAGACAATTAAGAAATGAATTTTAGAAAATATCCCTAAATAGTAAATAATAAGGTTAAACGAGTTTTTATTTTTAATGTAAATTTAATTTTTAATGTAGTAGGTTTTTAATAATAATATTCCACATATTCGTTTAAAATCATAAATTTGCCATAAGAAATCAGTTAGCACCAAGAGCATCCCAATAATAACATCTAGAGAAACGATGGACCAATTAATTTTTGTTTTTTTTATCCTAGTTGGATTTTTTATAAGTAATAATAAAGGAATAATTACCCTCAACTGGAGTAGACGTATGTCCTCTATATGCCCCTAAAGTGGGATTGTTACTTAGGAATTTTTTGTAAAAGGGAAAAACCCTTAATGTGGAGTTGCCATAATGCCTCCCTTTATCCCTAAGGTGGGATTAATATTTTTTAATGGTAAGAAGATAGAATGTAAGGTAGAATAAGGTAATGTGATACACTCTCACTATGTTTAGTATTAAGTCTAATTATAATATCTTTAGAGTCTATCTGTCACTCAGTAGCCTCATTATATATATATATATATATATATATATATATATATATATATATATATATATATCATGTAACTTGTAAACTACTTAATAAAGTTATTTTTAAAGCTTACACTCATCGACCTTGTTAACTCAACGAAATGAGAACAATCCGCACTAGAGGGGAATACTCTTCTCCCCTCCATACATTTAATCGAGCTGACGAATAGTTGAGCTATAACTGACATGTTTGTATTCGATTTGTCGTAAATGTTAAAATTTGTTGGAAACAATTTGAATCAAAACAAGAATTGATAAATAAATGGAGATTTATAAATTTATTTATGCTTCAAAATAGCGCAGCGTGAGTTCTTTCTCGGTCTGCCATATCCGTTCAGGCGAACTGCGAACAGCGAACAGTAATATTCAATCAAGGCTTATATTACCCGTGTATGATATACCGCTCTTTTTTCAAGGTCACATTAATTGATATTTCAATTATTTTTATACAGCTGCTATGCTGCTCAAAATTAAAGAAGAGACATTATGGCATATTCTTTGCTACTTGAAATTTGACGCTTCACTGGCAGATGATATTTCTAACTGACTTCACTTATTCCGTGTGAAAATATTAATCCGATTTCGGTTACAAATTTATTAAGTATAACATTTTGCGTCTTAAGCGGCTATATTGCTTAAAGTAGTAAAATTCATTGATAAGAAAAAGAAGAAACTCAAAAAAAAAAAAAGGAAATATTATTGTTAGGGCATAATCGGAACATTTCAAAAAAAAAAAAAAAAATCTTCAAAAAGGTTATTAAACGAGATATATCAAGGTCGCATAACCTTGTACATTAACTTATCGCATAACCTTATACATTAACTTGTCATTTAGAATGATGGATTAACAAAAACCGTGTTCAGATAGGATAAAAAGTTAATTTATTTCTATTTTGCCTTACTCTTTGTTCAGTTTACATGTTAAAAACCAACATTCCCTATGTTCAGCCTATGAGCATTGTTGGATACGCAAACGCGTATCCAAACCGACCATCCACATTTCGGACTGTTTCATTTCACAATCTTATTATACTCAACGATATGAACATATTAATGTATACAACTCCATTTCGGAAAAAATGTAACTCCAACTTTCTCCCGTATGCTCTTCATACAAACTACTCGGTTAGATTTTATAGTTTATAACATCTTCATAGTTAACATGTTTAATTAGCAAAAAATCGATTGCAAATGAATCTATGGGATAGAGGCAAATTATAAATAAGTAATTGGTAAAAAATACTACTATTTTCGTAACATTAATTACTTCAGAACAGTTTTGAACAGATGTCCTTTTTTTGTCTTCTCTTCTACATTATACTGGTTTGTTACCAAAGTCCTTGTGCATTAGTATAGCTTTATTTCAGATTACATATTTAAAACGTTATTGAATACTACTCTTCAAAGTAAAGTCCATTGTTATCAACTGTTTTCACCCATCATTCTGCCAGTAATTGTATTTGATGCTGATACCACTGCTTCGATTTTGATGTAAAGAACTCTTCACATCCAATTTTTACGTCGTTATAATTATCAAAGGTCCGACCTTTTAAAAAATGAGCCATTGATCTAAACAAACCATAATCTGATGGTGCAATATCTGGGCTATATGGATGAGGCAAAACGTTTACTCCTTGCACTTCTGATAATTTATCCTTGGTCAAACGAGGACGATGTGTAGGGGCATTGTCGTGTTTAAAAATAGCTTGGTTCCTGTTGATCAAAACGGGGTATTTTGAACTCAAAACTGCATAAACTCTGTCGAGCTATTTACAATAAAGGTTTGAGTCCGTACTACGGCCGATAAATCACGAGTAGTTGCATATGGGTCTTGGTTCATACATTCAAGAAGAACACCATCAACAACCGCTGGGGGACCTGATGTGGGTTTTGCAGCAGTATTTCGATGGATAATTGATTCTCCTTCTATGGCACAAATTTCTTCGGCGGCTGCCTTTGCGCTTCCAGTACTGTCTCGAAAGACCGCGAATCACGATTTTTTTCATCTGACGTGTGTTTTAAAAATGTAAATGACCCCATAAAGCCAACTCAAGTCACATAGAATTAAATTATTAATCAAAGTAAACAATGACATAAATAGTAGGAACAAAAACAATCTTATAGGATAATTAAGAGAGTTGGAATTTAGGGTTGTGTTCATACACAAGGACTTTTGTAACAATATAGTATTAATTAATTAATTAATTCAGAAACTGTCTGAGAAAAAAAAAATAAGTGGAGCCAAGAATAAAGAAAAATGTTTCTTCATAAATAGAAGAGTGTTTAGAAGTAATTATTTAGCATTGAGGAAATTTTAAAAAATCATTACGAACTTTGGATGAGTTAAAAAAGGGGGATAATAATGACTATTGACTTACTTGATTGACTGGACTCGGTTGATACCTTTACTTATGAAATGGTCTTGAGGATTTTTTATTTTATTTAGCATGCTATATTTCAAAATTATTTGTTGGAAATAGAGAATAGTTCATGTCATATTTATTTTGTACGAAATAATGAAGTAATTCGAAGATTTGTCAAGGTTATTTATAGTTAAAACGGAATGTTCCTTATTTATAACAGCTTACGATAATGAGGAATATAAACACCAGCCAAGAGTGAATAGGATTTTTATTCTTTAGAAGATAGAATAAAATTTAGAATAATAGAATGTTTTTATTATTTATTCACATTTTTAGTAATAACTTCTAAATAAACTGACTGATTTCAAAGGTTAAACTCACGTTTAAAAAAGTAAACTACAATGAATAAAACAACTGTATACAGTTTATTTTCAGACCAAACTTTCATAACGAAAAACCGTTTTAAAAATAAAAACCAGAGTTATAGTTTCTGCTTCCAAAAACGTATTTCTACTGATCCTAGAAATTTTTTTTGCCAAAATTTCAAACTCCGGCACGGTACTGTTAGTGAAGCAGGAAAATATGTAAAAGTATCTTGAAAAAACCTCAAAAGGGGTCCCATTTGGTTGGCTGTTTACTAGCAAAAAAAATTTTCGATTTTCGTAAAAATTTGAAATAAACTTATTTTTTTAGTGTGGGAAATCTAAATATGATCTCGGTTTTTGAGAAAACTAACGTTTTCCTCCCGGAACCATTATGTTGAGGGTGTTTTTGAAGTTTTTTGTGTTATATGTGCCATAATAATTGAATATTGTGAGGCCTTATTTTATTTATTAAATCGCTGGGCCTAGGGAAATTTTGGTACAATATACATTTTTCTACATTTACTATAACCTGAGCTATAAAATAAAATGTGATTTCCGTAAGTAAACTTTCCGATTTTTTTCCGGAGCTCCTGGGCGCGTTGGCTCCTAATATTTTACACATCTTAAGACCTAGATTCACCTAAAAAAGTGTCATCAAAATCTAGGAGACAAATTTAGAACCCTTTCCTTATAAGTCCTTATCAACTCCGTTCCTTATCAACTTCTTTTAAACATTATTTTTTAGTCCTATTGTTGCTATAGCTCTCCAAATATTCGCAATAATCATCCTTATGGTGCCACATAGTTAGAATTAATATTATTTTCTTCCCCTTTGTTGCAGATCTAAATCAAATATGTAAACTTTTTCAAATTCAATATTTTAAAAAATCCAGTGTTTTCGTTACCTTTTAAAACTGAACTTCTTACTCTTAAATGGAATAGTCATTGGAGTTATTCTATTTCGGTTGGGGGATTTTTCCACTTTTCTATTAATCTTATTGTGTATTTTGTATCTCTATATGTGTAGTTTGTTAAATTTTACATTGAATACACAATTTTTTACACTAAACTAAACCAGCAACCTTCTCTATCTCACGGACTATTTAATAGATAAAATAACCTCTACTGAATTACAACTCCCTTAGGGACATTAATTTGACTGATTACATTTGTATTCTGTAGGCCCTTTCCTGGAGATAGCATCGCCCCCAAAATATTTTAAAATATTAGAGGTTTTAAAATGCGGGGGGGCGCTCGAGGTGCGCCTAGATTAGTAACTGACTCAATTACAAACCGTTAGCTTCAGTAATTAAGTAATTTCTCTTAACCTCGCCAGTTTTACTAACCTCGTCATGTCCTAGTTGGTTAGGGCATCTTGTTTAAGAGCTTCTGTAACTTGACCGTCGTTGGCAAATCGCTAACCTGTAGTACTCAAAACTATTTAGGTAATTATTTATATTTAATTAGAAATTAATTAATGAGAGGAAATATCAAAAAAGAAATACTCAAAACTTCCTGTATGAAAGCTGTTAGATGATTCCAAAAGAAAACCTAATGTCCCTCAAATATTTGTAAATAACTAACCAATCGACGTTTTACTAATTCAGCCATCATAAGGACAGAAAGTATAAGATCGGTTAAATTCAGCAATGAGCTCATCGATGGTTTCGTAAATCCACCCTAAATTCTTTATTCATCGATTAAATAACTGATGAACCAGCGGTTTTATCGGCTGTTTGGGTCGATGGATGTAACCTCATTACAACCTCCATATTGTTATTTCTGTTTCTAAAATCAACAACACGCAATATTTTGTCTCGAAATGAAATCTTTCATGCTGAAGAAAGTATAAGGAATGATTATTCTTACAGAGAATGCCAGAGTAGTTGTAGAAATGAAGTCCTTTTTAGGGAAGATTCGGAGCATATAAACATTAAAAACTTCATGGCAAATATTGCACTGACCCCTCAGACCACAATTTTAAATCACATTTTAACACATCGTATTAGCCGTTCTTATATAGAGGCAACAATTATTGGATGTTATATTTTTAATTGTACTGACACAAAAAGAAAAAAAATTGTAAATTATATTGCTGAATAAAATTATTTATAAAGCTTGAATCATCATATGTTGTCTTTAATCTAAACGTACATCGCTGTCCTCCCTGATGGATTCAATCGGTTGTTGGATTTCATCGATGGAATAAGTGTTGAATTTAGAAACTTATCCATTCATCACTCCAACACAGTTCAAACTAATGATTTGAACCGTTTGCAGTCCAAAAACATATTAAGTGAAACTTGACCAGCAATTCAATTGAGGTATTCACAATATTAATATTTTTGAGTTGTGCCACTATTCACAAAGGATGGCGATTTACTGAAGAAAAAGAGAGGTTACAGCACAGCTGAGAAAGATTGTTTTTTTTGCGAAGCTTTGACTGCTTTATTTTAAATATTCTATCTTTAATTATTAAAGTTAACTTCAGCTATTAATATTACAGAGCAAAAACTCCAAAAGATACATAAATTAATTGTTTGGATACAACGGGAAGGCTCCAAACACAAAGCCTTGAGTCTCTGAAATACCTGTAAACAACTAATTTCCCTTTCTCTCCACAGAAAAAATCTAATATATATACACACACATATATATATATATATATATATATATATATATATTATATATACACACACACACACACAATCACACACACACACATATAAAATACCGCAGGTCTCACATCAACGTTTCCAAAAAAGACTCATTAACTAGAGACAGCACATCATACGAAGACATTTTAATACATAAATACTGGAGGAAAAGTAAGAGCAACAACAATAGCTGAGAAAGGTTATATTCAAACAACTGATCAGCAAAAAAAAAAAAGAAAAAAAGAATCAATTAAAATACGCGTACCAGACAACACAAGACTGTATTAAAAGGCCAATAATGGCGGATGAAATGGTACACAGGAAAATGAAACGACACACTTCAGTGAGAAAAGAACAACGGAAGACTACGAACCTGGAGGAATGATCCAAGGAAGGGTGAAGTGGAGAGAGAGGCCAGGAAACTCGGAGTTCGCAATTGACAATTCTTCAGAGTTCAATACGCTATATCTCAGCTAATAATGGTTCGATTTAGATGATTTTTTTTTTTTTTGGACGGACAGATTTGTTTTTGTTCGATATTTGGATTTGACGTATCTTAAAACGTAAAACTTCAAAATTAACATTTTTTTCCTTGGTCGATTACAAACATCTATTATTGAAATTAATAAATCAAAAAGGTGAGTTGCTTGAAATATTTGGAAATAGCAAAGAAAAATCATATCCTTATCGAATCTTTTTTTTTCCTGGAAAATGGTTTTTTATTTGGCTTAATTATCGCTACGAATAATTATATTATAGTATAATAGATTACGGATGTCTTTCAAAACTTAAAAGGCTTGAGACAAGATCGTGAAAAGCTATATCTTTGATGTTAACGAGTATTGGTACGAAACGCTTGTTCGTTTCTCATAGCAGTTCATTATTGTGTTAGTTTGGGAATATTCCATGAGATAAAAGGACTATCTCATCGAATGTACCCAAATTAACACAATAAAGTGCTATTTAAAGAAACCAAGTAGATTTTTGTTCAAAATACTCATTAAGCTCAAAGATGCGGGTTTTCATATTCTTGCCCCACGCCCTTCAATTGCTGCATGTAGACATAATTTCCAGCGTAACCAGGTTTTTAATTTTTTAATTTAATATTCCAGTTTATAAGACTAGTTCAGCTTATTTTAAAAAATATATATTTATTAGACCTCTTAAATTAATTATCAAAAGCGAACCATCGGAAAGTAAAGGGAAAGTTCACCGTTATCCGCTAAGAAGGAAGAATATGAAGATAATAGAGAAAAAATCCTTGAATTATGACTCACTGAAATCAGAATTTGGGTTGACAGATTTCAGACTAGCGAAAGCTTTATTAAAATAAAAATTTATCAATAATTATCAAGTTATAATTTATCAAGTTAATAAATAAAGCAGTCATATAACTACGCTTGAAGGAGCTAATACAAATATTTTATTACTGAATTTTTTTTTCCGATAAAATTTTTTTGTATCGGAAACTGGTAGTAAATTTAATTGTTCAACATTGTATTACCAAATTGGGGATTCAAGTGGGTTCATTTTGATAGACATCAATTACAGCACATACTATGTAATAAATTACTTTACTTTCGATTAATCGTTTTTCTGTTTTGTGTACAAGCCAAATGAGGGGAATAATCTAATTTGCAGGTGTAGATAGATACACAAAAGAATGATTCAGACCTAAATACTCCGAATAGTGCCATGATAAACCCTCATTTACAAGTGCCATTCGCACGATATGCTGGAGTGATATTTACTTTAGAAATGGAAAACTCATATCAGCTATCAAGGCAAACAGATAGGGCAGGCAGATGTATAGTCGATTTCGAATGAAAGTGAGAGTTTAATATCGTCCTGGAAGGAATAAAATCATAAAGGAAACAAAGCCGAACAGAAAAACACACGTAAGGAGTAGCGATGGGCCATTTGCTCGTGAACTGATTCTATGAGTGATTGGTGATTCAGAAAAAAGAGTTCAATGAAATGATTCTTACTTTTTCTGTCCTGATAATGCCTGAATTTGAGGAACGTTGACTGTTTTTTTTTTTTAGAGAATTAGGAGGTTGTTTTTGGAGAATTCCAATTCTATCCTATTAATAACTCACGGTATCCCGGTTACACTTTCATGAATCAGTCTTATTCAGAAATTTTCTATTGAAAATTATTCCCCTCTTATTATTTGATTTAATGATTACTGCAGTAAAACATTACTCAGAAGAATCGAAATTAAAATTAACTTAATCATGAATAAATTAATTTAAACAAAGTTCTATAAAAGTCAAAATTTAGAAAGAAACTTTCTACTTAATTATTGATTTATTTTACAATACATACAAAATGCAAGATTAACAGTAAGGCCACCCATAGAAATGCTGGCCGCCACGACAAGTTTTAACTATGGCTTCCTAGTACCAATATATCTGTTGAGTATTGATTTTGGTTATTTCAAAGGTTGTAAATATCGATATTGTCAACAAATTATTGATTATCTCAGATAAAGAGAACATTTTCAGAACAATAACCCCTCCGACACCAGGAGCCCCCTACAGTTGTCGGACTTTAGGGCCTTGTGGTAAAAAAAAGTAATTTAGGAGGAGAAAATGAGACTCTATTATTAAACATTAAGACTTATTACACAAGCACCTAGGTATGCGTAACTAAAGGAATGTTACATATTGGCTTATACATGCCAATTGTCAGCGAACATACAGATATCTTGACAAATTTCACTGATATAGCAACCCAGTAATTGAAAGTATGGCAGAATGGCTGAGGACGTCAAAAGGATGCTGAAAAGGACGTGGATGAGATACCTTCACTCATAATTATTTTCAGCTAGACTAATAATAGGATATTGTTCATTCTCATGCCGTGCATATGTCCCGAATTTCCCGGAATAGTCCCAAATTTTAGCACTGTGTTTTGAGAATAATCGCGTTTTTGTTCCGAATTTGCACCAAAAGATTGTTGTTACTGATCAAGAAAAAAAAATTAATCCCACCACAAAATTTGAGGTTTTACGTTTCAAATATGTGGAATCCAAATATCAAATAAAAAAAATCGTCTGTCCGCTGTCCGAGACTTTTTCTGGAGACTATTGGACTGATTTTCTCGGGATTTGGCAACAAAGCTACAGGTCACCCCGGGCTGATCCTCGGAACTCGACATTACCATCCGTTATTTAGTTTCAAAATGGTGGCCGATCAGAGATTTAATAAGTCCATATTTCGGCCATTTATAAAGATTAAGGGAAAATGTTATGTTTCGGAATCAGCATACCAAGGCATAAAAAAAAAATGCTGAAAATTATTACACAATGGTTTATTATTTCCACTTAGTAATATTTCAAAAATATCTCTTCTGTCCAAGTAAAGAGTGTTAAGAAAAAACTTAAGAAAAAAGCACCAAAAAGACGGATTTTTTTTATTCGATATTTGGATTCTACGTATTTTGAAACGTAAAACCTCAATTTTTGAGGGGAGGTGACACACATATTTTCCTTGGTCGATTCCAAAAGTCCATTATTGAAAATAATAAACCAAAAGCGTTTACAGATAAAGATTTTTTTATTTTTTGTTTTTATTTATTCTTATTTTAATACCTTGTTATGCTGATTCCAAAACACCTTAAATTTCCCCAGTATCTTTATAAATGGTTGAGTTATGGGCTTATAAGATCTCTAATCGGCTACCATTTTGAAACAAATAGACGGATTGTAATATCAACCTGGGATGACCTGTGACATTGGTACCGAATCTCAAGAAAATCGGCCCTGTAGTCTCGGAGAAAATCAGACGGATTTTTTTTTATTCGATATTTGGATTCTACGTATCTTGAAACGTAAAATTTCAAATTTTGAGTGGGGGAGGTTACAACAAATTTTTCCTTGTTCGATTCCAAAGGTCTATTATTGAAAATAGTAAACCAAAATCTACATACATTTTTTTGGTTTATTATTTTGTTAGACCTTTGTAATAAAAAAAAAATTAAGCTCCCCTCAAAATTTGAGATTTTACGTTTTAAAATGCGTTAAATCGAAATATTGAATAATTAAAAAAATCTGCCCAAATTTTTATTTATTATGGTATATCAAAAGATAATAAAATTCCCTACAAAACATTAAAAAATTAAATCGGACCAGTATTTGCTGAGATATAGCGCAATGGACTTTACAGACTAATTTCCCGACTGCAGGTCACAGTGGCCTTGGTCTCCTCAGTTTTCAATTCCTCTTTACCTTGCTTCACTTCATACTTCATTGGATTATTTCTCCACTTTCTCCAGCTTCTTAGTCTTCCCGTTTTCTTTTCTCACTGAAGTGCAATTCCAACATTTTCATCTGTACCATTTCACCCTCTGATTACATATCCAGCCCTCCTTTGCCTACTTGTTTTGATACAGTTCCGTTTGGAACATTCTCAGTTTACAGCGACCATCTTGGAAAAAACACCCAATTCCAACTCCTTAGGTGCCTACTGCTTTATTTCTTATCTGAAATTGGTAGATGTCGACGTCATTTTTTGAAAAAGGCTTAAGACCTTCGAAAATTCGAAACATAGGTTTCAATCGATTATGAGACGTGAACACCACCTCTATCGGTTTCCGCTCACGGTATAATGAGAAAAAAATTGGAAATGGTCTAAAAATCGAATCTCGATGACGTAAGCACCAAATACTAACGACTCTCAGCCTTAACCAGTGCTAGAATCCTTTAAAATAAATTGAAATTATAAAGGTTTTGCCAGGTTAATAAACTCCTACTTTATACGATAAAGAATAAAACTAAAAAAAAAATACATTGTTATTTGGGGATAATAATTGCCTGAACTCTAAACCAAAGCTTTATGGAAAGTCCTGTGAATGGACAGACCAGATATTTTTGTAATATTGGAAATAATAAACCATTGTGTTATAATTTGCAGCATTTGTTTTGTTTTTTTACTTGTTTTCCAATTGAGTTTTATCATATAAAATGGGAAAGTACTATTAGGGAATATTTTATAAAATAACGAATAGTTTATCGCAATGTTTCTCAACTAGACGAGAATTTCATGGGGTTCATTGGGGTGCATAGAATAATCTAATTCAATACTCCGTGTATTTGACCCGTGATTTCCTCAAAATTATAGATGCAAATTTGGCTACATTTTTAGGTACAAATAAATTTTATGTTGAAATTCAACATACAATAATGTAACTATGGCTTCTCAAAGATCAAAGAAATTTGAAAGCCTAACTTTAAAACAATATCTTTCTTTTATAAATACATGTATTAAGTAACCTCTAATTCTTAAAATTTATTCATCCTATCACCTCCCTACATGATTAATAAACTGTCCCGAATTACTACTTAGGAAATAGGATCATTGTGCTTACTTGTCATTAGAAATAGTTCAAAACCTCGGGTTTAAGACGAATCTGCATATAAATTTCTATAATAATAAACACTTCTGGCACAGATCGCTTTTCTTTTAATCTGTCTTTCAAACGGTTTTCTTAGATCTTTAAAAACAAATAAAAATATTTATGAGATGCAAGTTTTATTTAGAATTACGACATTGTTAAAAATACAATAATTCTAATTTTAAAACTGATCGTTTATTTCCTTGTTAACTAACTATATAATCATGAGAAGGATATTGGCAGTTTTTCTATCGTACATTTTATCTCTTCTAGAAAATAATAATAATATGGCCCATGTGTTTCTCCCTAAAATATACTTGCCTTTGGAATACGTTATAACTGAGAGGGAAATATCATCTACCGCAGTCCATCAAACTGAATCTGATGTCTGACCCACGTCAAGGAATATCATGACATCTCTGATTCCCAGTTGGGTGGGATATATATAATCTATTCATTATATTTAAATCTGTGTATTTACCTTCATTTCCTTGTATGCTTCATTCGCATTATTTTAGTTTCTCATTATTCGCGTATATTTTTCGCGTAAATATTATTCTCGTACTATTAAAATTCCACAAAACCATTATTAATAATAAAAAGCATAGAAGATATATTAGTAATCTATAAACACTGGCAAATACGATTAAATGAAATACTCACCGCAATAGAATGAAATTCACAATTCAAAAATCAGTTAATAACAGTTAATAAAAAAAAAAAAATTATGAAATATTGGAAGAGAACTTTTATCTTAAAAAAAATAAATAAATAGAATATGGTATAATCATAAAAATGATATTGTTAGTAATAAAAAGAACAGTAATGAAACAAAAAATAATATTATCAAAATAGTCAAATTCATGGACAATAAAGAGAAAAATAAAATAGAATAAAATAAAGCAAAAAATCGTTACAGATTACTAAAGTAATAATGACAATAGGACCAAAAATAATAATAAAAAGGATTTTGGTCAAAATAAAAATTCTATAAAATTAATTACATACCAGAATTAACAGAGAACATAAAAAAAAATTATGGTGAAGCACGACCATGCAATTGTAAAACTAGCAAATTATTACGGGAATAAATTGGAAAGATATATACGCAATATGAAAGACAAAATAAAATTGATAGATAAAAGACCGTGATTTATAAAATAGACTTGCTATGTTTCTGGCAACCTGCTTTTCTAAGGCAGGTGGGGGTTCCAGAAACCACATATACTTAATTTACTTATGTAATTTAATCTCTATTTGCATCGGTTCCAGAAGGGAGCCGATCAATCAAACTGTATTTTAACATAAAATGCCAGAGACCGCAGACTCCCCTGCTATGGTCACTAGTTTGGGATATTATTGGAGATCCTTTCCAAGGGTGTCGTGTTCACCATTTCTCTTAATTTGACTATATGATGGCATGCAGGGTTCATAGAATATCTTATTTTTAACCGGAGTTACTGCATTCATTAAACTATTGGTTTACTAATTTACAATCTAAATTACTCTTATTGTAAAAATCTATAGACTGTAACATATGCATTTGAGAACACTGGGAGAACTTTTGTCACATAATATTAGTCATTGATGTACACAATGAATGAAAGGGCTAGAACTTATCTTATTGTTGCCTTCGACACTCGGTGCTCGATGGTCTAGGTTTCTGCCTCCTATTCTGCCTTCTGGCTGGGACTTCGTCTCTCGATGAACTGCTTAACTGTATGTAGCCTTTGCGAACCTCCGTCTTCTGGTTTCTCCCAAGAACCTCTACTCTTCCACCTTCTCCCAAGAACTATCTTATTTCTGTTTTCTCTGTCCGTTCTCCGCTTTTCCCCTTTTCCTTCTTGAAAAGATGCATTTTATCCCCACTCTCCTTTTGGGCCATCTCATTGGTTGATGCTATAAGAATTTTTCGAAATGTTTGTCTTTGAAATGTTTATACCTTTTTCCTGTATTGTTCGTGGTATCCTTGGTCGGCATGTTTATTACACCTTGTCGACCGAGGCTATCTCTAGTTTAACTTTATGACGGTTTTAAGCGGCACCGAACTGCCACGAGTCTCTCAGATATAGCGCTCGACTTTGTAAGTATTTCTTTGTCCGAAAAAGAAACTGATTAATATTGATATTGCTGAGCCGCGTGGCATCATTATTTAATTACTATTATTTAATCTTAATGATTTCCTTCAATCCCAGTATTCTCAATAAATTGCAGACTGTAGCGATTGCGAAATGATGTGCATAGTGAAAACATCAAAAATCTACAAACTAGAATAAAACAACATTTGGGAAATTGTAAAAATAGCAAAAACAAAATCATAACATCACATGCCCATCAGAGTATAATGTGCAATCATAAATCTGATTTTGATAATCCCAAAATCTTTAATGATGAAAAATGTGTGTGTGGTTTCAATAGACGTCACGACGCCGAGTGTCGTTTTTAAGATACTACTATCTTCAGAAACTAGTAATCAAATTCAAGATCACTTTTTATGCAACCGATTTGTAGTTTAATAGGCGTACAAGGAAGTCATGCGGTGCCCACATCAGATATTGTGAATCAGTTATCAAGTTTAAATTGCAAATATTACATTAAATCATAAAATATTAAATTAAAATTAGATTATCTAAATGAAAGTCGTGTAAGATTTTCTATTCGTCTGAATGCAAGCTATAAAGTTTTAGTCGACTAATACTTGGAGGACTGGTTTTTGTTTTCGAGTAGACGATTCCAAATAAGCATCAATTTTGGAGATAATTGGGCGATGATATTGTCTTCGCTATACAATGGGCAATGCTCATTGAGGCTCCGATTTGGTGAAATATCTGCACGATTGATTTCATTTGACGCTCAAATGAGTTTCTTTTGTCATAACGCGACAAAGGCTCGAACAAATACAATCCATTTTGGCACAAAATAGCACTCGATTACTACCCTCTATGATTATTTAAATCAATCATTGAAATTGATTATGGACTTAGTTTGTGTTCTTAGTGAAATGTTTCTCTAATGAAATAGAATATATACTGACAGAAATGGGTGTGAGAGGGCCAAGTGAAAACGTGGACAAAACAAGTAACACATGTCTGAGGGAACAGAGGTGTTTTTGTTATTCTACTCTGGAAGTCTGGAAATGGTTCCAAAACGGCTTTACAATTCTTCGTTGAACCGTTTTCACATAAGAAGAATCTGTGTAAGAAATAACTTTAAAAAAAAATTCTACATATAAATATAATATTTGTGAAAATTGTTAACTTGAAAGACCTTCTGTAGATTGAATATGCATGTTGTAGAGTATATTTTTTATAATCGTTTATAATAAGATTTCTATGTATATTGTATTCCGTCAAGTAGTAAGTTCACCAAATGGTTCCTCTAAAATCGAAATGAATTCCACCGAACACAAACAGAAGAAAGTAATTTTTTTTCTTACCCCCCTTTTATTAAATAGCAAAATCCACAATAATGTGTTCGAGGGAAGGTCCTTCGGGAAGACTGTAAAAGTTGTTCGTGATATTTTATTAGCCTGTTGTTTGTTTCTTTTACGGGATTAGCGTTTAATATATCCAACGAAATAACCACTTTGAATTAAATCAATTCAAACATTATTTAGTGATTAGGAAAAACAAATTGGGAGAACTTTTCCTGGTTCTCAAAACTAAAAATATTTCAGCTTGAACTGAAATATTCCGAACAAAAGCTGTGTCTAATGAAAATAAAAGTAATACTAGTCTGGGTATAAATAAGGGTATTAGGCCAAGTTCTCGAGGGGTTTGAATGATGACCGTGAGCCCACACTTTAGCATGGCATGTTTTTGTGTGAAATCGTCATCGTTAAAGTTGCTTTCATGAATAACCAACAACTCACGGCTCAAGCGTGGCCGAATCAAACCTGTTCTATAAAATGACTTTTTAATCACATATTAACTAATTCCGTTGCTACCAGCAGTTGTATTCGGAGTATTCATTCTCGAACTCAAAATTTACGAACTTTCTTTATTCACGCCCGCGGAATCCGGCCTTAATGTTGAAAATCAGAAAGGCATATTTTTGAGAGAATCACGCTTTGACATTGCGCGTATCTTCATAATAGCGCAACTGTAATAATTTTCGTATTCGATACTTTAGAGTTGTCACTTCGACATCGTCATGCAATGATAATATAACCATGTAAAAATATTATATTACAAGTCTGTATAACTCACTCTTATATTAGTAAATTTAAATTTAACTTTTCGAAATAAAGACGATTTCGAATAATATTATATATAACGACATGAACATTCCAGTAGTAAAATCTTCCATTCACGACAAATACACAACATTTTACTTTTCAACTCAGAATCACCTCAATCCACTCGATCTACCACTTTCCTCCTCCCTGCTATCCCGTCTACCTTGAATGAGGTTAAAAAGATAATGGTCTAGAGACCTCCTGGTTCACCAATAATTCAAAATTCAAGACACATATTCAAAGCAGTTGCAAATATAATATAAAAGAATAAAGAATATAATAAAGACACTGCCATGAAAAACAGAATAAAAATCCGTGATATGTGAAAATAAAATTCAAATATGAATTAGTTAAAAAACTATTTAAATTAGATGACAATAACAATATGCATACCTTTCTCCACCCCTAAGCGATCTTCCCTAAGATATTCTACAATCCTCACATTTCCGTTTCGGTTCAACCTTCGTACTTTTACATTAACTTACATCAATTATACAATTGGAAGTATAATTTTCTATTCAGATTCTTGCGTTTCGATTTTTGTAAAGTAGCTTCGAGTTGAGTAATTATAGAGATGGTACATAATGGACAGAATGGTGTATCTTGGATAATAAATAACCAGCAAATGTAGCCAAAATTATTTAATTATGTAAACCGACGTTTCGATTCAAACATTAAGGGCATCTTCAGAGTAAGTGAATCAGGTGAGATTTTATCGGAGACGGGAGTATCCGATGAGAAACTCTGAAGTCTCACTTGCCCTGATTATTATTATATGGATTATTATTATTATTATATGATATTATTATATTTCCTGATATTATCTATGGAGTAAGCCACTGGAAACCACCCAAGAGGAGAATAAACTGCGGTGCTTTGGGCACCTACTTAGAATCAATACGGAGAAAGAACCGCCAGAATTCATTGGGAGGGAACAAGATCTAGAGGAAGACCTCGGATAACCTGGGAAGAAGTTGTACGAGAGGAAGCGAGCAGGAGGCGAGAGCTAGTACAGGAAAGAGACACATGGTCCAGGCTTTATAGAGAGTATCCTTAAGCTGCACAGCGGTAGAGTAGGATAGGATTATGATGATCATGATGACTATGGGGTAATTTTATGAAAATGAAAAAACTAACGTTTCTCAAATTTGCTCTTGCTTTTATTTCGTTTTTTTTAGATCCTTGAAAACGTATTACCTCTTATATCAATATCATCATATATAACTTTATAGTAACATATTTTGTTTGATCCGCATTTTTTTTAATTACCTCATTAAGAGCTTCCATCAATCCAGTTACACCAAACCATCGCTAGTCTGATAATGACATTATTTGTACGTCAGAGATAAACTGTGCTTCTTACAATGTTGCTGATTTTGATTTTATTATCGTCTTTTCATTATATTATTATATTTATTAGATTATTATATTTTTCGAGTATAAATATGTGCGACACTTGAAATATAAAGAGTGTTCACTATCCACAGGAATATCCACAGTATGCAATATATTGCGATCTGAAACTTCTTTTTGCTCTTCTGTAAAACTTTGAAAATGTTACTTACGACAGTTAACTCTAATGTGCACAGCTATACTAATTAAACTTAACGTTCCGTTCCATAAACTAAAACTATCTGTTAGTTTAATCCTTTTAGTGCCGAACGAAATTTTGATAAAACGAAATACATGAGTACCCAACCTCTAGAGGAATGTGCAGAAAAATATATAACGAAAGGTTCACACCGAATCGAAGGGATACGATCATTTATCTACTTAGGATCCCAAGTGAACTACCAAAATAACATTAAAGTAGAAATAGAGCGGCGCATTCTTTCCGCGAACCGCACATAATTTGCACTCCAAAAGCACATAAGGAGCAGCGTATTGTTCAAAGCCTCTATTGTCTGAAGGATCTACAAGACGCTTATTAGACCTGTACTTACGTGTGGTTCAGAATGCTGGAAGATGAAAGCCCAAGAATAAGCTCTTCTGAAATTCGAAAGGAAAGTGCTCCGCAGGATTGATGGAGGTCTACTGGAAGTCCAAGGCTCCTGGAGAAGACGAACAAATGCCGAACTAAGCGCGATGCATAAAGTGGTCAATGTCATAACCTTCCTCAAATTCGCACTCCGCTTTGCTGGCCATACCATGAGAAGGAACCAGGGCGAGATCTCATTAAAAATTATGTCTGAGCAAGTGTATGGTACAAGGTGAATAGGACTTTCCAGGCTTCGTTGGGACGATTGTGTGACTTCAGAATCCAGAAAGCTGCTTGGATTAAGAAATTGGAAGGCAGTGGCACGCAATAGAGAGAACTGGTAATCCTTGTATGCCTCATCAGGTGGGTCGTGAGCCAGATAAGAAGAAGTACCAAACGACGATATACCGTTGTTCGTAATATTTGCGAAATCTGCCAACAACAAATGATATGAAATATTATATATGATTATATGGTTATATGGTATATATATGTATGCATAGTGTATGTGATGGAGTCTAGGTTCGCATTGCAAGAGAACAGTATCTCCAAATGTATTTATATAAAATAAAAACTATAATTTCGGTTGGCACTAAAAGGATTAAGCATAACTGCATTTTGGACTATAATGAGAATGATAACTTGTAATGTTTTTTAATTAACTTGATAATATAGTATGACTAAAACTAAGATAACCATCTGTTTCCTCTTGATATTTTATACTAGTATATTATTCCGAGGTGATCTTAATCGTAATTCATATTAAAACCAACATAAAACTATAATATGATTTCTTCGTTTTTATCGATATTTACATTACTATAGCTTTGCATATGTCGACCTCCTTCTGCTACTCTCGCTCAAGAGATGACCAAACCACCAATGGCTTCTTAGCTTTGTTGCCATAACCTTATCAAGTACCTTCTTGTCAGGTGTGTGAGCAGCATATTTTTTCCGGAGAGAAAATTTAAACTTTTTTTCGGCGAAGGGATTTAATGAGATGGCAAGAAATCAGTAACTGTCTATAAACGCGTAAGTTTATATATAGGTTATATACAGTATATATGTATAGTTCAAGAACATATATTTGTATCAAGCTCAACCCAATAAAAAATAAATTAAAAAAATAGAAAAAATTGGTACATAACATTTTCCTCTAATTCGATTATCATAACATTTATTATTATTGATTGAAATAACTAAGTATAATTCAGATTCCTAGAGACGCAGTACATATTTTTGACTTTTTCATTTTGAAGGTAGTTGTGTCAAGAGAACTTCCAATTAGAACTGAGAACAGGACCTCGGCAAGTGAAGTGTTTACATCGTTAGTGGCTGTTAAAAATCCACCAGACCAAGCTCTGAGATATCATCCAACAGACGGTTTGTCTATTTACATTTAGTTCCTACACTTTCTGTAAAAATAATCTCTCAGTATCCTAATAAATTCTTTAAAAATCTTTGCATAAACGGACCACAATAACCTCTTGCACACTACTTTTTTATTATGGATCTGTAACATTTGTTGGAAATTGTAGAATTGTCATGAATAAAAGATTCTATTTTGATGATTTAAATATTCTTCTTGATGAAATATATTTTTATATTTAAAAATAAAAATAAAAAAGAATGTGATGCTTAAAAACGTGAGCGTACATCTAGCGCATGCGCCAAACATGCGTATTTTTATACCGTAGGTTTTGAACATATAGCCGAATCTATACTTCTTGAAAGTCATCTCTGTAAGTTAATAATATCTACCAGTCGACTTCTTGTAAAACCTTTTTTCAACATACGCCAGGACTTCTAGCAAGTAGAGAGAATAGACAAATATTGGTATTTGTCTTGGAATTGGTCCAAGCTGATCTACTGTCAGTGCCGACAACTGTAGTTTCAACGACACTCTCTGGCGGCTGCAGCATCACCACAAAGCGATCACCCTCTCGAACAAGAGAACATTTCTGACTATTGTAAAGTGGTGCTTTAAGAAACTGGCCTAAATTAATTTATTAAATTGCGTGATTAAGTTATTCCGTTCTTTACCATAAGCGAAACAGGTAAACAGCACCAACCAAGTGCTCTAGTTATTTAGCGCATCTGAACTCGTCTGTGAAAAAATTGGCGCTTGGTATGCAAAAGGTTGGCCAAATCTGGCGTACATCCTTCCTTAACTAGTTAAGTACGTAGATCTGATTTCTTTAAACTCTATTTTCTATTTATTAATTTTCGAAAATACCAATGAATTCTGTCAGAAATTTTCATCTTATGAATTTATTAATCAAGTGTCATTTTAAAATTTCAATTTTTTTCTTCAAAATTTGTTAACAATTGATTAATAATAACCTTATTAATTATCTTTGAATTTAGTGAATTCATTTATTGTTCTATAATTTTGAAGATAATGCCGCAAAAAATCTTCTCTAAAGATGTAATTTTTCTCCAAAACTACTGAATTAAATTGAATAAAAATTGTGGATCCCTCTTCTATAATAGAGGATTATCATACTATAAATAGTTTATTAAAAAATTTTTAACTATATACCAAAAATTATAATTACAACTTTTTTATGGCTCTTCATGAGTTTCTTCTCTTCACACACCTCATCATTATTAAAATTTTGAATAATAGTAACTGAAACAGCCACAACTTTTGAAAAAGCTACTATAAAAAAGTTAATTATTGAACATTTCTTGCAGAATTTTTTAATGTTTTTTTTTTTTTTTTTTTGGAAATATAATCAAGCTAGTTTAAGTAGAAAGACAAAATAAAACTGACTTTTATTTTATTTCCTTCATAAATTATCAGCTCTACTGACGCTTCGTCCCATTCTGTACCAGAGAGAAGGCGAGAAATAAAGGAAGTTCTATTCAAATCCCGTGGTAGTTGTCTCTGTCATGAGTCTTAAAAACTGCATATTGTCATCAAACTCAAACTCGCATAAATCTTGCTTGAATGTAATGTCTTGGAAAACTTGAGAAACTTATGTTATGCTACCTTTCTCTTAAGTTTCAGAAATTTAATAAAGTAGTAACAAATATTAAGTATAATAAAATTCAAGAAATTCGACCTGGTTATTAAAACTAATTTTTACATTTCAAACGAAATAATGTCCGACATAAATATGTTTTGAAAAGTAAAAGGTTTTTGATATAGTTTTATTCCTGAAAATATCGATATAGATTTGAAATCACATGTATAAGTCACTCCTGCTATATAAGTCATTCCCTGTACCGTTGTTAGATAATTCCTTGTACGCAGTTATAATCTCGAATATTATAATCTCGAAAATTTTCTGTTTTCAGATTTCAACGGAAATATTCATTTTGACCAACCCCCAATCCATATTAAATAGTTTCGTCGTGACTCCTGCACGTTTTACGTACACGTTTGCGTACAGATACGTTCGTATCTGGCATAATTCAAAAACGTTTGATATTTGTATTTGGAGTTGTTGTATCATCTAGTTGTGAACCTCTCTTTTTGATCACTACTTTATCATCGGAAGTGATACTTTACTTGTCGTTCATAATAGATTTCCGTTAAAAGTCATATTAAAATATAGTGAAAAACTTCTCAAATTTGGTATGTAAGACTTATATACTAATATAAATAACATACTAAATTTTGGGTGAAATTGGCAAACCGGATATGCTACTTTACTAGAAGGTCATAATAGAATTTCATCAAAATTTATAGTAAACGCAAAAATTCTCAAACTTGGTATATGAGACCTTTTGGTCAATAACACTAGATTTTGGTTAATACTGGATAATCGGAAGTGATATTTGACTTGAAGCTCATAATAAACTTTTTTTTTATTTTCATAATAGATTTTCTAAATGGTTTTATAACAATTTTAAAAAGAATATTGTCAATTAAAAGTTTTATAAAATAAAATTCTGAGGCTAACACATCCAGAATTACGACGCAGGGTACCGTCACAAGTAACCGACACCGATTGTCGTTGTTGAGATACTGCTATCTTTCGTTCATAATGTTTTGATATGTACTAAAACTATCGATACTGTAGGGAGCAGGTTGAGATATCGGCAGGCAGCTCAAGCAGTCATAAAGATAAGGCAGAGAACACTGCTTAAAAGCACCATAAAATAAGAGAGACCCTGCCGACACGGGAAAAAGAACGGGGACAGTAGAGTAAATCTTCAAAAAGATTCGAAGCCGATTAAAGCGAACGCTCCTATTAAATTCCTATTAGATCAACGAATAGGAAGGCCCAAAAGGAGAATGGGGACAAAATGTCTGAATTTTTCAAGAAGGAGAAGGGGAGGATACGGAACGAGGAGGCGAAAAAGCAAGTTAGTCAGGAGTGAGAGAGAGAGTGAAGTTTTGAGTGCGAAAGCAGTGATACCATTGGAAGAGTTCATTTCGGACGGTTTCTAGCAAGTTTGAAGGAGGAGTCAAGGTGCGAAGCGGAGGGTACCCGAGATGACGAAAGCAAAAACAGATTAGTCATAGTCCCTTACATTAAAGTGCTCATTTTTTTTAATATGTGGCAACCTAGTAAAATCTTAATAGGCAATTGAGACTCAGTATTCTCGAATACATATGTTCCGATATAGTCAATAGGTTTCAAAAATGCATTTGATTTAAATTTTGCCTAATTAAACCAGCAGTTTATACTCTCATAAATAAAGTAACGCCTATGTTAAAATCTGTTATAATATTTACCCTGCATGCCATCTCGTTAACATGTGAATTGGTAAACACGATGCCCTTGGAACAGGTCTCCAATTGTACTTATAATATCTCCATCTAGTGACTATAGGGGGGGTCTGCGGTCTATAGCCTTTTAAGTAAGTAGTATACAGCCATTTTGTAAACTGTAATATTTTGGGCACCTATTTGTATATTAACATCGGTATAGTATAGATAATAAAGAAATTAAAAAAAAAATGCAAATTTTTAATGAAGAATGAAATAAATTGTTTTATGCCTTGACATTTTCTTGGATAATTTGACCTATTAATCATTAAATCATGAGCACTATTTTGTGTTAAATGTTATTTCATAATTTATAAGCATTTAAGTTGATTTTTTATTTTAGGTTGATTTTCATTATAATTTTCAATAATGAACCTTGGTCAGTTACATCCGCATGATGGTATAGAAGGATCAACCTAATTAAGGATTGATAAATTATTTGACACATCTATAATTTTGTTTTATTGAAAACTAGTTTCGAATGTTATACATTCATTTTCAGTTATAAAAAGACACAGAAATTCAAAAATAAGATAGTACAGTATTATTATTCATATTAAATTAGGTGTAATATAAATCAGTATTATAAAACATTTATGAATAATGAATTTAATTAAGACGAGTATTTGATTAGTTTATAAGTGTATTTGATTTTTTTTCAATAAAACAAAATTATAGAAGTGACAAATAATGTATCAATCCCTAATGAACCTTTGTAATTGATTTGTAACCTCAATATTTGTTTTTATTTATTTATAAATATTTGGAAATAATAAACCATATTGTAATTTTTTTTTATGGGAAATTGAAAGTTTGCAAGTGTTCATTATAGCTACATGTGGAATTATTGTTTTTTGTTTTGTTTTCTACTTTTCTGTTAAAATAATTGTAATTTAATGTAAGGAACAATTAAGAAAATGAAATGTACAATACAAAATAATATCCCAATTTTTTTATATTTATTCTTCAAAATTTTTAAAAACTTGTTCTATTCTTCAAGATAGGTTTTATCCTAAAAACAAAACTATAAGGCATTTGTAAATTCAATTGATCCATCAATTGAAGGTAATTTTCCAAATAAAATTCTTTCAATATGCTGTTCAAAAATTAATAATTTATTTGATATTAAAGATTCATTTTAAATTACATATGCACTGGGTCAAATTATTCCTGGATTCTATATCTCAGCCAAAACCCACTAAGTGTTCAGAAAAATTTATAAATTTCTTTTAAACATCTCCCAAATAAGATTTTTTAATAGTGGTTGTTTTCAACTTGATTATATCTTATATACCTCTTATATTATATGAAAAGAATATACATTCCCAAGATGTGCAAAGTTTAGGAAACCTTCTACTAGGTTGTTAATGCCTGTTGTTATGGTGTGCATTAACACAACTCTCAATTCCAACTCTCATAATTATCCTACAAGAATGTTTTTGTTCTTACTACTTATGTCAATGCTTACTAATCCTTTAATTCTCTGTGACTTGAGCTGGCTTTGTGGGGTCATTTACATTTTGAAAACGCACGTATTACGTCCGAAGAAAAAATCGTGATTCGCGGTCTTTTGAGACATTGTTGGAAAAAAGGTTTAAGCGCAAGGCAGCCTCCGATGAAATATGTGCCATAGAAGGAGATTCAATTATCCATCGAAATACTGCCGCACAACCGAGATCAGGTCGCCCATCGGTCGTTGATCATCAACGTCATAACGTTCTTCTTGAATGTGTGAACCAGGCCCTACTTGCAACTACTCTTGATTTATCGGACGTAGTAGGGACTCGAACCTTTACTGTAGTTAACAAATGCCATTGACCCAGGAAATATTTGTTGTTAAATAATGTTTACAACCCAGGAAGTTACAACAGTAACTTCCTGGTTGTCAGCATTAAAACAAGTTCTATTTCCTTAATCATCCCTTCTCCTATTGTATATATAAAAAGCCTATCTGAAAAGGACAGAAATAGCAGTATCATAATGTTAATTAAAATGTAAGAATCAGTATTAGAATAAGTATTTAGAATGTAGGACTAGAATAAGAATAAGTCTTAGAATGTAGTCTTAGCAATAGCAGTATCACAATGTATTAGCCAGTATCTAAAATGTAGTATTAGAATAAATATTAGAATGTAAGGTAGAATAAGGTAATGTGAGACACTCTCACTATGTTTAGCTTTAAGTCTAATTATAATATCTTTAAAGTCTATCTGTCACTCAGTAGCCTCATTATATAAATATCATGTAACTTGTACTCTGTTTAATAAAGTTATTTTTAAAGCTTACACTCGTCGACTTTGTTAACTCTGTGAACAGCTAAACAGAGTTTATGCAGTTTTCAAAGCACTCCGTTGTGGTCAGCAGGAACCATTTTTCAACTCGACAATGCCTCTACACATCGTCCTCGTTTGACCAAGGAAAAATTATCGGAACTACAAGGAACAAACGTTTTGCATTTTCCTGCGTATAGCCCAGATATTGCACCATCAGATCATGGTTTATCTAGATCAATGGCTTATTTTATAAAGGTCGGATTTTTGATAATAACGAGGACATGAAAATTGGATGTGAAGAGTTCTGCCTCAAAACCAAAGGAGTGGTACCAGCATCAAATCCAATTACTGGCAGAAATATGGAAAGTAGTTGAAAGCAATGGACTTTACTATGAAGAATAGTATTCAATAATGTTTAAAATATGTAATCTGAAATAAAACTATACTAGTGCAAAAGGACTTTTGTAACAACCTAGTATTATAAGATGACACAAGGCTGCGTTAAAATCTCAGATAGACGGAAGCTGTATCTAATATACGTTACTTTAGGTTCGGTTTGATCATCCAGGAGGTTCTTAAGACTTTTGAGGTTAATCTCATTAATTTAATCACTTTTATCTTTTAATCATTCTTATCTAGTTCCCTCAGAAATCTCTTCCCATCACTAATTCTTAATTTTTTCAAATGGTATCGCTGGTATTATATATAACCTTCCTTTATAATTATGTAATGACGCAAATTGTAAGACTTAATTCTGTAATTTTGAGATTTAATGCATATTGAAGTTTTTTGGTGTTAACAAATAGAATGAAGATGAGCATATCTTCGTTCCCATGGTAAGCTTACGTAAAATCATTACTTTTCAGGAGAGGAAAAAGCTGTTCCGTTCTACTGTGTATAAGGGCCGATTTCGATTATATCCAATTTTTTTGTTGGTGTTATTTTTTCTTTTATCTTATAGTTTCATATGTAATTATTGACTTACCTTTATAACCATACGCGTATTCGTTACTTTAACATAGAAACTTGTGACGTAAAGACGTTTTTCGTAAAAATGCAACTGCGATTTCACCCCTTTCTAATGCCTTAGCATATTACCTTCATATTCATCACGTTCTATCAACCGAAATACTATCGAAAAATAACAAAAACAAAGAATCGAATTTTTCACAGTCGTAAGTTTAACATGGGACTGACAATGTTGTCTAATAAGATTTATAATATGCTGTGTATGTAACAATCCAATATATTTGCACAATACCGCATTGAAAATACGTACAGTATCTCTCTCTTCGAAAATCGGTAAGGCCCTACTTTAAGCTGATGAATGCCTTGGAGGTTAAAGTGGATATATAATCTATAAGGAATGGAAAAGATTTAATTACAGTTGTTTTCGTGTTTTTAGGCATTAAAATGAAAAACAAAAATATTCTTTAAACTCGAATAATTTGTCGAACTTAATACATTGTTTGGACATTTTTAATAACTCAAAAGTTATTAACTTATTGTATTTACAAGAAAGTGAAAAATAAAGTAATGCTGAATTTGCTTTTAAAGTAAAATAATTTGAAACTGACTTCCAAGTATTTTTCCAAGAAGCTAACACGGAACAAAATCACAAAGTATAATAAGAAGGATTTCAAGTTTGTCTTTCTTTATGGATACATACATTTTTTGAAAGTAAAGGGTATTGAAAAATCTCTAAAAAAATATTTGTATTCTTTAATATTCTAGTTGCTGCCCACTGTTTTAGCATAATTGTTCAAGTATATATTTATTTATGATTTTCTAACGTTTTATTCCATAGCACGAATAAATTATTTATTTATAATAGGAGTTAAAACAAATGATTTTTTTAATATATTTTTAAATAGTTGTAGAATTTGGGTTCATTCATCATCATCTAATTTTGGTTTATTATTTTCAATAATAGACCTTTGGAATCGACCAAAGAAAATTTTTTTGTAACCCCCCCTCAAAATTTGAGGTTTTACGTTTCAAGATACGTAGAATCTAAATATCGAATAAAAAAAAATCCGTCCGTCCGCCGTCCGCCGTACGCCGTACGCCGTCCGCGGCTTTTCTCCGAGACTACTGGACCGATTTTTTGTTTTGGTAGGGGAACGTTTAAAAATGCTCCTTTTTCATGCAACTTTTTATTTTTATACTTTTTTTCTGGGGAAATCTTGTTTTGAGAGAAGCTAGGAACGAGGGAATCGACTCTCTTAATAAATTGAAAACTTTACTGCTGAACAATTGACTACTGTCCCGTACAGATTCTGGTACCAATCTCGCTCAGTGAGTATTTTCTTCTTGAATACGCATTGAAAACTGTGCTCAATAGAGTGTGGCTAGAAGTTATAAGGAAAACAGCCCGAAAACTCGGGGGTAATCAAATGGTTACATTTTTCAACATTATTCCTTATCAATTATTTTGGATAACATTTAATAATACAATTCATTGGAAGTAGGTGATTATATTAAACGAAAAGATTTATTTTCGTTATAAATCAAACGCTAGCGCGTGCAGAAACAAACACCTTGAAGAAGCTTTTAGTGAGTATAATCACTTTCTTTTATTTTAAATAACAAACAACTTAAGAATTATTACCCAAAATTGAAAGAATGCAAACCAAAAATCAAAATATTAAAAATAAGAAACTTCAAGATGGTATAGTTGACAAACTTGTCTACTGTCTGAAGTAGGACTAGAAACAGTTATTGAACTTTTTCAGGAAGTTTCATTTTAACTGTTTTACATGGACTTTTACAGTTAAAGCATTAACATAAAAGTTCGACACAATAGAACCTTCTGATTATAAAACTTTTGTATAGAAGTTATAGAATTTCAATTAATGGAAAATCCTACTAGAAAATTTTAAATAAAATGTTTTCACATACTTATGGGACAAAGCTTGAGAGAGTTCTTCAGGAGGTGTGGGAAATCTCGGTAGACAGCAGTATTGTTGAAAAAATTTAAAAAAGTCATTTAACTAAAACCAAATTCGAAATAAAAGAAAAACAATAAGCTTTTTATTTATTTTATTTAACATTTAATTTTTATTTCAATATAAAATTGCTTTAATTTAAATTAAATCACCTACATGAAGTTTAATTAAAAAAATAACACTTTAAGGTAAGAAAACCATTCAAGACACAATTCCATAAATATTTTCAACATTTAATTGGGAACTTTAATAATGAGAACTTTTATTATAATCTCACTAAAATGCTCTTACTTTTTTAATATAGTTCTTAGATAACTTTTTTTTATAAACTTCTTACGATAGAGTTCTCAAAGAACTTTTACTACGTAAGTTTTAACCGAAAATTTCTTGTAAGAATTTATAATAACTGTTTTATCATAAAAGTTCTTGCATGAACTGATTCAAAACAGTTCCTATGAAAAAGTTTAATTTAGAACAAGGCCTTCTTCAAAATAAAAGTGCACAGTTATTTTGGAGTCCTGGTCTGAAGTTATGTAGTAGTACAGGTCTATAGTACTTTTACCTGGAAAGTTTTGGATAAGTTCTGAAAATTTGTTATTTTTGGGGTAATGATTACGAGTTTCAACTTCCTCAAAATTTTCCTGGAAATTTAAAAAATAATGCAAAAACGCTTAAAACATTAACCTTTATCGTGTTTTTTTCAACAGGATGAAAGCCATACAGTTTTCAGCATCATCAACCAATACTAAATTAAAAAAGCATTCACTTTTAGTCTAATGGGATCTAGTCAAATGGGGACCAGAAAGGGATCTCTGTGGAAAGTGGGAAGTTTTGGATAAGCTCTGAAAATTTGTCATTTTTTGGATGGTGATTACGTTTCAACTTTGTTGCCTCATATTTTTCAGAGGAAATCTAAAAAATAATGATAGAACGGTTCATAAAATTACCTTTTTTCCTTTTTTTCTCCCAAGCCATGCATTTTTTAGCAGCATCAACCAATACTAAATTATAAAAAAGCATTGGCATTTAGTCTAATGGGGTCCAGTCAAATGAGGAACAGAATGGGATCTCGGTGGAAAGTGGGAAGTTTTGGATAAGCTCTGAAAATTTGTCATTTTTTGGATGGTGATTACGTTTCAACTTTGTTGCCTCATATTTTTCAGAGGAAATCTAAAAAATAATGATAGAACGGTTCATAAAATTACCTTTTTTCCTTTTTTTCTCCCAAGCCATGCATTTTTTAGCAGCATCAACCAATACTAAATTATAAAAAAGCATTGGCATTTAGTCTAATGGGGTCCAGTCAAATGAGGAACAGAATGGGATCTCGGTGGAAATTGGAAAGATTTGTAGAAGCTCTAAAAATTAGTTTATTTATGTTTTTAGGGTCCTGATTAAGAATTTCAACTTTGTCATCTCGAATTTTTCTAGGAAATATAAATTTGTTTTCTTTTTTATTGCTTATACTTGTATCATTCAAATAAAATCTAATAGGTATCTATTTTATACTAAATTAACGAAGAGTTAATTACCTATAATTTTGATTCTAATGATCTTTTTGTTTGGCGACTCCATATTTAAAAGTTTTCTCTGAAATATAGAAAAGAAAAAACTGAAAAAATTATTTGTGAGGTAATTTACTCTTTTATACTTTCGTATAAAATTACACTATAATTTATTCGAATTATTCATGGTTTTCAAGTTATAAGCAAAAAAGAAGAATATTTTCGGGAATAATTTGAGGTAACGAAATTGAAATGCGTAATCAGCACACTAAAAAACATAAAAATCAAATTTCCAGAACTTCTCCTAAACTTTCCACCGAAACCTCTTTCTGGTCCCAATTTGACTGAAATATAAAAATAAAAGGCTTTTTCCTCTTTGAGCGTAACCTCCCGACTATCACCTCAAAAATTCCTTAGCAGTGAGTTTCAAAATAATATTCATAATTGTAACATCAGTTCATCAAAAATGGAATTAAAATTTCTTCCTCTACGCCTTAAAATAACTCAGGATGAAAATTGAAAGGATCCATGACCATCTTAGCTGTTAGTATTTTATTCAAATGTTCACATCATTGTAGACCTGCCATATTTGATTTTAGAAAAGGCAAAATTGTTAAGAAAACTGGACAAAGACATGTTTAGCGGGTGAAAATAATAGGACTGCTTCGTATCAGATTCAGTGGAAAATGTTCTAGTTATAATTGAAATGAAGTGGTGCTTAAACAGATTTTTATAGAGAAATACTTCATAAGCAGAGGCACTTTTTTACGTGACTGCCTTTGAAATGAATGTCATTTGTATGTTTTATTTTAATTAAAAACTTAATTTTAGACAACTCAGTTCAAAAAAAAAAAGATGAATTACCCCCTATCCTATAAGGAAAATGAATTAAAGAAATAAAATAACTGCTAACAGCGGAATAATTTAGATTAGAACGTCTCTTCGTTTGAAATATATTTGACGGTACGAAAGACCCTTTTTTGTGGGGAAGTATTAAAAGAGAAATATTAACAGTTCATTCATATAAAAGTTTTAACTAGTAGATGGGCAGTTCTTTATTAAAATTTTGTTTTATTAGTTCATCCATATTTACATAAAGATCTTATCATTTAAGGGAATAGTTTTTAGTAGAACTGTACAATTTATATTTATTTTTTACTTCTTGTTCAAATCCCCCAGTAGAAAGTATTTTTAAATGGGTAATACCTGAAGTTAGCTCATAAGTAGCTCAGTGAAAGCATCGCGCTGTTTCTTATGGTTATTGTTATCGTTTTATGGTTATATTCCATTCGTGGAGGATTTTTTAGACGAGGCCTTTAAAATATGTTATAAATATAGTTTTTATCAAATAAAAACTCTGCTACTATTTGAAATATTGGTTTTCATTTATTTTTTTATACTTACTACAGATATGTTTTTTAAAATTTTCATTTGTAAAAATCTTTAAATTAATAATGATATATATATACGAGTGTTATATTACATGAGTATTAATAGTAAGTGATTGTTTCTTTGATTTTGAGTTTTAAAAAAATAATCTCAATTTAATTCAAATCATATCTCTAGAAAAATCTGAAAAAAGGATTGCGTTAACAGTTCTGACCAATTATTGAATTGAGTAGGGGAAGGTTAATACTGGCATTAGATTAACTATTTCATTAAAATTACATATGTATTTTTCAGAGACATCATAAAATACAGATCTACACTTTGTTACTTCGTAATGGCATAGACATAAGGCCAAACTATCACTATCTACCCCATGGAAGCGGTCGGGGGATGTTACCCCTCCCTCCCAATTGCTTGAGAACCTACTTACAATTGTGAAATTACTGATAAAACATTTTACTCAAAGAATAGCTAAATTTGTATACCAATACCAATAGCTTTTAAGTTGAGGATGTTGTGTTTGAATAGAAAAGAAAATTATTGTTATGTAATCCAATCTGAAATTTTTGTAAAATTTAAGATTTTGTTCTCCTTTCCCAATAAATTTTTGTACCTCACTATATTGGTTTACTTTCTAATGTATGAACTTTGTTTTTAAACTGACGTTTGTTTGATCTTTTTTAAAGGCGTAAAACCTTCAAGCCATCAAGGCTTTTTGGTTTATCTGAATTATAAAGGTTTGAAAGCGATTTAGTCTGCATTAAAAAAAAAAAATGATAATAAAATAAAAATGAAATAATAGATAAAATACAAAAAAAAATATAATATTGCATTATTACATGATAATAGGTAAAATATTATAATTATAACAAATAAGAGGGTATGTGTTACAAAAATAAAATTAGATACGGACACTATCGAAGATTTGTTGCCATTAAGATTTTAAATATATTTGGTGTCATTCTATTTATAATAGGAATATAGTGGTTACATTGCTCAAAAATATGTTTAAACGAAAGAATTGTGGGACGATGGTGGGATGGTGGGACGATTTTGGCATGATGGTGGTAGTTTTTTTTTTTTTTACGGTGTAAGTGCGTGTGATTAGTACGGTCTATTCTCAAGCAAAATGCCTTATCATGCAGCCTAAAAGTTAAAAAACAAAACAATAAAAAACATAAAGACTAATCTCTGAACATGCTAAAAACGCAATTATCCGATATGGAAGGTGGTTCTTGGTGAGCATGTAGATCTCTGTTGTCCACCGAATGGTGTTTCATTGTGGCTTAAATGTACAAGGAAATGGTGCATTTGAGCTGCGGTGCAGATCCTAATAACATAATAACCTGCCGGAAATCCGCACGTTGGGTACAGGAGGTCTACTTCGTTGCCAAACCTGTGTAGCTTGGCTCGCAAGCCTCCATACCCCTTCAGACACCCTGTAATCCGGAAGCACCATTTAACCGCTAACCGGTACTGGACGGTGGAGAAGTATTTTCTCAAAGTTGCCCCTTTCGGAATTGTTGACCTCTGTCGGTTTCATTCCTCAATGGTATGCTCCCGGATTATCTGATTCCTATTGTTGGGATCATCGGCAATCCTCATCCGGAGAGTCTCTGGAAGTCTTGCCAAGTCTTATGTCTTGTAGCTGTACACTGCACCGTCTTAAAGCACGAGTAGGTCGAAAGGCACAGCTCCCGCTAGGACCTGCACCTACTCATGAGATAAGGTCTAGTAGGTCTTAGTTACACGCAGCAGGGTCATCCCCTGCATTGTCGCCAACCTATTCTTCTGTTTTTGTGAGAGGTTTCGGTTCCAGGCGGGGGATGCGTACCTCAGAATACTCGGCACTATTCCTTTATAAATATACATCGTCGCCTGGTATCTGAGGCCCCAGAAAGCCCCCCCCGACCGGACTAAACCCATTCAGTGCCACGGTCACCCTGCTGGCCCAAGGTCAGGATTTCATGCAGTAAAAAAAATGTAAAACGTGCAATAAAAATGCCAAAATGTGAGTTATCAGACAATTATTATTATTAACAGTTTTTATAATAATTATTGTCAAACATTCATTACGCCATTGGCAAGCAACCTTTTTCTCAGCCCTATTATGAGTATTGGTCAAAAGTGACGAAAGGCCTCTTTCGAGTAATGGTATAAAAAGACAGATGAAAGATCCCTCTTTCCTTTAGAAACTTTAACTCTTAATTTATAACCCTTAGTACCATTCGTTCCACATCTCAGACATTACTGGTCAAGAGTGATGGTGTCAACATATTAGACTGCACATTTGCGTGACCTCATCCTCTGGGAAAACATTTGGCATCACTGTCAGATCGTTGACCAGAGATCTGAAGTCTTTCAACCGGAATCCCTGTCAAGCTCTCTCTTATATTCAAAAGTTTATTGCTACCATAGCCCTCATAAGAACTTCCTAGTTTATTCTATGCTTTTGTGCAACGAAAAATAAAATTTCGCCATTTAAGTCGTTTATGCTTTAAAAAAAATCTACATATATTGTTTTCTTTCATAAATTACTATTTTTTCTTTAGGAATTAGGTAGGTTGGGTGTGCTACTTTTTGCTCGATCATACGTGATTCACGCGTAATGGCAACGCATTTTCCGCCTTAGTGTTTTTATTGCCAACTTATAAATATTTTCATAACGTATCGCATGGTCAAGTGAAACAATCCCAAATTTTTCTCTATATATCGCTAACTCAATCCTTGTCGAAAAAGTTGAACCATTCATCTTTGCCGGTACAACTTAAATCTTTGGATTTACGATCCATTTTGGTGGATTGTCTTTCAATTCTGATCATTTTTCCCATTTTGGGTTTATATTTGAATAAGATATAAAATTAATAAGATGAAAACCATGAGCGGATAATTAACAAAGTAGAACTGTAGAACATAAAAGGAAGTGAAATGATCAGTTGACATCCGCATGATGGTATAAAAGGATCAATCTAATTAGGGGTTGATAAATTATTTGCCACTTCTATAAATTTGTGTGTTCGAAATAAAAGAACAACTAGAAAAACAATTATCTTTTTATTTATTTTTATTTAACATTTAATTTTTAATTCAATATAAAATTGCTTAAATTTAAATTAAATCACCCACATGAAGTTTAATTTAAAAAATAACACTTTAAGGTAAGAAAACCTTTCAAGACACAATTCCTCTTGCCACTTCTTCTAAAAAAATCAAACCGAGCTCAGAAATTGTAAGAATTTTAATTCTGATAGTTATTATTGATTTCATCCAGGGTAGTTGTTCCCTTACTAAATACTGTGTTAATGTACATACATTACCATTTTATTGATTTGCTGTTTACATTGCTTATTGAAAAACTATGTTTATGAAGAATGTTTGGATAATTCTTTTTGTTTACTTAGTATTATCGAATAAACGTGCTTTTGTTTGTGTGTCGGGTCTTGTCGGCTTAAATATTGATTATAAACATGAAATTTAAGATAACATTAACTATTTTATACAAAAAAATCTTCCTGGGGCATTTTTTTTTAAATTTTATTTTATGAGTAAAAACACGTCCGTTTATTTATATATATATATATATATATATATTTTCTTTTTTTGGTTTTCCTTCTAAATTCTATTGAAACCGTCCAGGGTAGACTAGAAGAGAATTATATGACATCCTGAAAGATTTCAGAGGGCTGAATATAGGTTACCAAGCTTCAAAGGATTTTGATATGGGTTTGATGGAATTTTTCGCAAACTTCCTTATACGAATTTTTTTTTTCAATTTTAAGGTTCAAATACTATGTGCAGCTGTGTGAAAGTAAAAAAATCTTGAATATTTTTGTCCGGCTCAAAGTCACGAATACTCCTATTTGCGAAGGTCATAAAAATCGTTTTTACTTCCTTGTACGGAGTAAAGGAACTATTGTAATCGCGAAAATTTTCGGTTTTCAGATTTAAACGGAAACATCCATTTTGGTCATCCCTGAATCCATTTTGACTAGTTTCGTCGTGGCGTCTGTACGTACGTTCGTTCGTACGTTTAGCATAACTCAAAAACGGTTAGCTGTAGAAAGTTGAAATATTTTATTTAGGATTTTTGGGAATCTAGTTGTGAACCTCCCTTTTACTTGAAGTACTTTACTTGAAGGTCATAATTGATTTCCATCAAACATTATATTAAATACTATACAATACTTCTCAAATTTATTATTTATAACTTACATATTGATTTAAATAACATACTAGATTTTGGTCTAAATTGGAAAACCGGAAGCGGTACTTGAAGGTCATATTAGACTTTCATAAAAAATGATATCAAAATATAATATAAAATATCTCAAATTTGGTAAATAGGACTTTTATATCGATATGAATGTATTTGCTATATTTTGGTTAAAATTGGTGAGCCAAAAAGGGTACTTTATTTGAAGGTCATAATAAGCTTACATCCAAAATTATATTTAAATTAAATATATAAATCATATGTTTCGGTAATAAAGGTTACAAACGCAATTTGGTTTCCAATCCAATTAAACATTTTTATTACTTGTTTTAAGTGTTCAAATTGAGTGTAAAATACTGGTGTAAAATCTTCGGAAACTAGTAACCAAATTCAGGATCACTTTTTGAACCACCAGCTTATAGTTTTATGGGTGTACAAGGAAGTCATGTGTTGTTTACATCAGATATTTTTTTTTTTAAATTACAATTTATATTAAATTATTTGAAAAACTATTGGAAGGTAAAGAAGTATTTTTACACATTCTTGGAGGAAGGAGCTTGGGAATTTAACGACCGAATTATCGGAGATTACAAGTCAGTTGCTTGAGTACCCTTGGAGTTTTTCTATGACCTTTAGCGGCCAGGATTATTTTAATAATCGATTTTTGACTATTCGACATCTATATTCACTTATCGAAAAAATTATTGCTCAAATAATTAATATTTTTATTGTTTTCTTGATACGAAATCAGATCTGAATCTGAATCCGCAGAATAATGTGATTAATCTAACGATGTATGCTAATGCATCTTACAATTCTACTTTTCTTTTTTCGTAAAATCTTAAGCTGACATAAGAAGTGCCCTTAAACCGTTACTTGGCCGTAAAGCGTTGAGTGTCCTAGGCCCTTAAGAGATTTTAATCACCTAATATAGGCAAGAAATTTATGCCGAAAAAATATGACTCCTAAAATATAACGACCAATATCCCACGTGTCTTGTGGGAATTTATCTTTAAAAAAAAAATCTGAATCTTGCATACTACTGTAGAATCAAGATAATTCTTACAGATTCTCTAGTCCCTGTAAAATCTCCCTTTAATTACTATAAACACAATGTAATATGGTCCCCTCGACAATTCGTAGTAAAGTTCTTACTCCAAGTAATGTAAACGTCTTATGATTCGAATTTCCAAATAAAAAAAAATTTTTAATGGAGAGGAGAGAAAATGAGAGTGGAATCGTTTCTATGAATTTCGGTAGGCTTACCACATTTTTTTTTTCATCTCTCATAAAAAAAAAAGTTTTAAATATTAAACTAAAAATATTGTTAGCCATCAAAATAGATGAATCTGAAAATTAAAATCGCTCATGAATGGCAATACCAAGGTGTTTGAAAACGTTTCCGACGACCTATCGGACGCCTAAATTTTTTTAGAAGGGATGGGCTTCGGTCCTGGGATCACCGATTTCCATAAAATCGTGATACTTTGGTGGTACTTGGTCAAAAAATATTAGACGCGTGTCCGAGGGCTCTTGCCAATGAGCCCTCGGGGCAGAGGTTTTTAAATTTTTAAATAAAGATAAGATTAACAGTACAGATGAAATGGAAGCACACGATTTACATATCAGCTTAATCAAACATATGCCCATTGGCATTATCTTATCAGAAAAAGTGACAAGAAGTTGTATTGACGAAATATGCTTAGAATCGAGTTTCTAAACCAACAATATCCATAAATTAAGTTTACTTTATTTAAAAAAATATTTTTAAGTTACTTTAGTTCTCTGTTAGAAAGTTTAGGGCTTTATTAAGTCCAATTTTATTAAAAATGTTGTATGTTGAGTATTTATTAATGAAATGATTATATATACCTAAGTATATTTAATCTTTAATTAAGTTCACTGAAATTGTTTTTTGTTTTTTACAACCTTCTCTGCTCTATTTTTTGTATTACTATTTTATTTATTTTTACTGTCACTTACTTAGCTAGATAGAAAGGGAAAGTATATATATATATATATATATATATATATATATATATATATACATATATATACTATATATATATATATATATATATATATATATACATATATATATATATATACATTATATATATACATTATATATATACATTATATATATACATTATATATATATATACATATATATATATATATATATATATATATATACATATATATACATATATATATATATATATATATATATATATATATATACTCTGGAGGAATTTGATACAAATAATTCATATTTGGTACAAATTTTAAAATGGATATTATCCGTATCCTAACCTTGTCTCATGCTTTATTTAATATTTTTTTTTTTACTTTTCCAGATTTTATATCATAAAAAAAATTCTTGATATATTCTTTATTTTTATTTTTTTGTCCTTGCAATTCACACTATTTAAATTACAAATTTTTTATTAATTATTATTCATACATGAGACATATGAATAGATAAAAAATATAAGGACAATTATACAATTAGAAAATACATTTTGTTAAATTTCAAATCAATATAAAACAAAAAAATTAAAAAAAAGCCAAGAAAAAAAACTAGAACGGTCATATCGCAATTGCCGCAGGTATCACACTCTGTTTTAAGTTCAAGTTCTAAGTTCCAAGCTCTGAATTTTCTCCAGTAGACACTAAAATAGTCTCGGTTAAGAGAGTTGTTGGCTTTCGATTGTTGTCCGAGAATTGCATAGTGTGGAAGCATTTGGGGTTGGCCCAGTTGGCGTTGGCCGTTGGGTCAGATTTTCATCACGTTCACATTAGCCGAATATCGGCCAACGGAGAGGATTGGCCTTGGCCTTGGCCGAAATTTACCTGGTGTGTACCAACTTAACCTGTGAATACCTGCCTTAACACCCACTTAATTAGGTACTAAAAACGTTATAAAGCTGACATTGAGACGTTGGGCATTAATTTCTGATTTTAATTTTTTATTTTTACTTTGCATATAAAACTTTTACTTAATGCAACCTTATTGATTTTTTATTTGCCTTAATGTTTCTTCGCCCATTTCCGAACCTCTGGCGATTTTTATTAAGCTGTTGATAAAGGAGCTTTTGTTTCCATGAACTGTAATCTTATAGACTTAAGAAGTTGAGTGTTTTTTTTTGTTTAAATATTTCTCATTATTCGAACCTCTGTTAAGACGATTTTATTGAAAAAGTTCCAGTGGAGCCGATGCTTGTTCCGAAGTTGAAGAGGAATTATCGCTATTCTGTTTTATCGATCAGAGCCTCAATTACATTGCTCTCATTCCGAAATTTCTATCAGGTATATTGAAGTCGTTTGCTCTCTTTTTTAATTTAGGTTTTGGTTCTCTAAACCCGTGTTTATTCAAAGAAATTGATTTAATGTATGTTACAACGCTTGTTATTCAATATAAATTCATTGAATCAATTTTTATTTATTCTACTTTACGCTTAGTCGAATGAATAACATCCAGATTCCAGTTTCTTTTTTTCATGTAAAAGCGAATCACCGTGAGCTTGTTGTGTTTTGTAGATCCTTTATCATTTGTATAGGAACATAAGAATATTCAGAATGGTTAAAAATATGAAGTGTAATTTATCTAAATCGATAGAATTTATCATGAGTTTAAATATTTTTATGTGATCTAATTCAGTTTAGTTGGAAAAACTGTAATCCAGGAGTCTTCTTCCGTCTAGAGGCACATTGTAGGATATCGGTTGGATGGTGCCAACTACAGAACCAGGCTAATCGCGGACGCAGAGAGACGTGCAGAATAGAATTGGAACATCGAAAGTAAAATATCGATATTCGATATTTTGCGTTATCGCAAAACCAAATATCGATATCCACCGATAATCGCTAGAAAAATATCGATATATCGAAAGGAAATGAATGAAAAAACAAAAAAAAGTGCATAAAATAAATGAGTATAATGTTAAACTATGAAGAAGGTTATGAAATAATATAACTATTATTATTTAGAAAACAATATTTTACTAGCCATGAATCATTGTAAAAAAAGAAATAAATGAATTTTAGATATATAGAAATAAAAAAGAGAGAAAAAATGTTATAACATATTTTTATTTTGAAGATCTTTAGCCATATTTCATAAAACTATTATAGTCTTCTAGAACTTTTTCAATAATAAAACCTTCAAACTTCTAAAAATTATATTGATCTTATAACGCTTCCGACTATATTGTGCATTCTCAAATCATTCATCTAAAAGCTTGTAATTCATTTGATTTACATCTCAGTACAATCATCATTTATATAATTATCAATTTGTCTTTACATAGGATTACTTAACATTATTTGTAGATAAATCTTATCTACCAATTATTGTTCAGTAATTAAATGTTGTTTATTGTTATATTTACTGGTAAAACTACCGAATAGTGACCCCAACATGGCGGAAATTTAGATTTTTAGGATCTAACTGATCTAAAAAATCTGGACCTCCGCCATATTGGGGTTACGATTCTGGGTGCTGGATATCATTTATTTTTTCAAAGTAAAAATGTATGTACCGGCAAATTGGCGAAGTTGTGGTGAGAGGCGGAAGGTAACCATGGCCAAAGCTATGGCACAGGCAATGCTGCTTAGAGGTTCGACAGAGAGGGCTCACCCTATCAGACTGAACATAGGAGGAGAACGGGGTCCGCCTGGGAGGTGACACACTTTTAAGTAAAATTCAAGAGGAAATTTGACGTTACCTCACAGCTCAAATTTGAATTACCTGTTCCCTGAACGGGCTGTCGAAAAAAGGCACTGCATTCTGGATCCTCACCTACCCAAATACTGGATCTATCCAGGGATCCTGAATATTTAACTTAAATTACAGTTTCCAAACTAAGCTGAATCAGATGTGTTGGGTCACATCAAACTTCCTCTTGCATTTCACCCTATTTGTCACCGTGGCGTACCCGTTCTCCTCCAATGTTCAGACAGATATGGTGAGTGAGCCCAGTCTATCGAACATCTCAGCAGCATTGCCTGGGTCTTCTGTAGCCTTCGCCCTCTCACATCATTCCACCACCTTGCCTCCACTAGGGTTGGAATATCGACACGCGATATATTGATATATGGGGATATATCGGAGTTGAAAACCCGATATTTTCTATCGATATCTTAACATGCGATAATTCGATGATATCGATATTTTACAACGATATATCGATGACACTATATGCTAAACTATATTACAGTAGAATCTCGATAGTTCATTTCCCGATAATTCGTACGGATTTACTGGTCTCTTATCTTGAAATCCCCTTATTTCATATAAAAACACTGCAATCCGGTCCCCTGGATAATTCGTATTTATTTTCGTCTTCCAAGTAATGTAAACGTCTTATAATTCGAATTTTCAAATAAAAAATCTGGTTAACTCTTAATCTTTTCAAGAGGAGAGATGAGTGAGTGATTCCTCAATCGTTTCTATGAATTTCGGTCGGTTTACCCTTTTTTTCTATTCATCTCTTTAAAAAAAGTTGTCAAAAGCCTGTAACCATATTGTTAGCCGCCGACATGGATAGATCGGAAAAATTAGGTTCCCTCATGACTGGCAAATCCGCGAAAGCAAGGTGTTTTATAAACAAAAACGTTAGCGATAGCCTATCGTGCTAACACAAAATCGAAATTTTCAACAAATGGGTACAAATATGGAATAAAAAACTTTCAACTGTTTATTGATAACTGAACGGCCCATAACAGTACCACATCACTCAGCGAAATTGATCTTCTGTTTTAGCCTCCCAACACAACCACTAAGCTGCAGTCTCTAGACTTGGCCATAATTAAACAATTAATGACATTTAAAATAAGAAAGAAGTGATGCAACTCTTAGAAAGCATCGGGGATAGGAATCACCTACCTCGAAATTAAGATACTCCCATAAATTTCCGAGATTTCGCCTATTTTGACGAAGGTTTAGAGGTATCTAGAATCCTTACTGACGAAGAAATTTTGACTCCGTATAAAAAGGAGATGAAGAAATTGATGTGCCGACGATTGGTTCTAAAATGGCGATATTATATATTATAAATATCTTTGCAAAATCGGATATTTGTGTAAACGTATTTTCTGCACTGAAGGTGCTTAACTAATTCCCCGGTAACACCCGTCTTCAAGGATTGTACCAAAAGAAAATAACCGATTTTTTTTCAAATGCGATATTTTAAGATTTTGTTGATCTAACGTTTGCATGTCCATTCATATTAATACAACTTTTTATTTCCTATTTTTTACCACCGATTATTGGAAATATCGATAATTTGAATATCTCGAAAATTCATATTTAACGAATCCTCGACCATACGAATCATCGAGATTCTACTGTATTTTATTTGAACTAACAATTTTCTTTATTCGGTAAAACTCCAGAATCGTAACCCCAATATGGTGGAGGTCCAGATTTTTAAGATCAGTTAGATCCTAAAAATCTAGATGTCCGCCATGGGGTCACCATTCGGGAGTTTTACCAGTAAATATAACAATAAACAACATTTAATTACTAAACAATAATTAGTAGATAAGATTTATATACAAATAATGTTAAGTAATCCTATGTAAAGACAAATTGATAATTATATATATGATGATTGTACTGAGATGTAAATCAAATGAATTACAAGCTTTTAGATGAATGATTTGAGAATGCACAATGTAGTCGGAAGCGTTATAAGATCAATATAATTTTTAGAAGTTTGAAGGTTTTATTATTGAAAAAGTTCTAGAAGACTATAATAGTTTTATGAAATATGGCTAAAGATCTTCAAAATAAAAATATGTTATAAAATTTTTTTCTCTCTTTTTTATTTCTATATATCTAAAATTCATTTATTTCTTTTTTTACAATGATTCATGGCTAGTAAAATATTGTTTTTTAAATAATAATAGTTATATTATTTCATAACCTTCTTCACAGTTTAGCATTATACTCATTTTATGCACTTTTTTTTGCTTTTTCATCCATTTCCTTTCAATAAATCGATATTTTTCTAGCGATTATTGGCGATTATTTCCGGCGATCTGTAAAAAAATTCAGATGTTGAATTGGTTTTATTTTTGTACCATTAATTATTGTTTCTTTATAATGATTTCCCAAACAAACAAATATTTTATAAGGGATTTTTTAACTGTGCCAACCAGCCCCCAGCGGGTGGTGGGTTGGGACACCTTGACTTTTTGAATTTGAGGTTTTTACGAGAATAGAATGGAGGTGCCTGGAGGGGAGCTTAGCTCAGGAGACTTATACCTGCTTGTAAATATTTCAATATTTCAAATATCTGAGTTTTTTATTTATAATTTCATTTCTTTCTTTTTTCTGATATTAAATACTTAGTTTTTTATTCTATTGATACTTTATTCTGCTTTTTTCATTTTCTTTATTTTATTTCTTTATCGTTAATGTATAATATTATTAAACTATATACTATTATCAAAAAGGTTTATTACATAATATAAAAAAATGGGATTCGATTTGAGATATTTCCCCAGTCATTTACTATCGACCAAAGCTCCTATTCGTAGAAGGGTACTTGTTATCAGCTAGTTACCTCCCCATAACCTGAGGTACACCCCCGCGGTGACACAGTGCGCCTGCCCCGGGACCTGAGGCCCCAACTGCCGGCTCAAAGAGTTCCATTTCCACCCCGACCGTCGACCATGAGGTAAGCTCTCTCTCACACGACACCTCTAGCGATCGCCGTCGTAATAGACATGCACATTAATATATAACACTATATTATATTATATCTTTAAATTAAATATTACTGTTTTTTAAAAGGTTTTTAGTATTATTATTTTATTTTTAAATACAAAAAAAAAAAATTGAAATAAAAAAAAAATTGGGAAGATTATTGGTCTGCTGAACAATAGTAATGAATGCAACATTCATAAAAAAATCAAGAATACGAATATTAATTTTAAAAGTACATATTTAAAAAATATATAAATATATATATTTATTATTTTTATGAAAAACATTTCAAAATTACATCTGTATATTCTTCCGTATTTCAGTGAAACTAGATCGGAGCTTAAATTTTAACCAATCCAGACTTTTTAAAAATATTTTAAGTTTTTAGAATATTTTAAATAATCACTCATATTTTTATTTTATTTTTTATTTTTCTCGAACATAATAAACAACATAGCTATAATCTTTTGAATCAGTTTTTACTCTACTATGTTAAAGTTGATCTTTTCTATGAAAGAACAAAATTTTATAATTTTCCTATTGGTCTTCCGGACATTTTAACAATATTTACAAAAACAAAATATTCGACGATTTTTTTTTTTTTTCGAAATAAATTTTTTCTAATAAAAACAAAAATACTCATATGCAAGAGATCCAAAAATATTAAAAAAACAACAATTTTTTTTTTAATTATTAAAGAAAACAATTTTGGCCGTCTTACATTTTTTTTTGTTAATTTTATTTAACTGCTGGCTTTTTTTTTTCTTCAAAGAATCAAATTTATTCTTGCAAAAATTGTGCTGGACCTTACAAATCATATGTTATATTATATGCGAGAAATTTGTAATTTTTAAATTATTAGTTTATATGATACATGAGAGTTGCAAATTTAAGGGATTGTATTTTTTTCCTCCAGTAAATAAGTAGTTTAATCCTCTATATGTGAACCAGATTGTAAAAGTTAACTTTTAATTGGTGTATAAATAGCTATGGTAGAAATAAAATTGCTAAGGAAATGCATCGGAGACTACAAAGTTAGTCCTTAACGGAACCACATATTTTCTGAATGATCCAAAAATTTATCTCGAACTATCTGTTGGAAGTAAATGCAAAAATTATCCAAATTATTATTATAGCAAAAACAAAAGTACAAAGTTATTTCTCAACAATTAATTTTAAGGATAAAATAAACTGAAATAACTAACAATTCAAAAGAAAAAAAATATATTATCCTCATATCCATCCTAGAAGAACAAATCACTTGAAATTTATATATATATATATATATTGCATTTTAAAAATTTTAAATTTATATAAGAAAATAGTCCAAAAATGTATTATTATTTTTTTCCTCATTGTTAGTAATTTTCACACAGAATGAACATTAGGCCGAATATCATGAATGGATTTAAGTTAATCGTCAGTAATGGGATTGAATTGCTGAAATGAGTAATTTGAGATATCCGTTGTTTCTGTTTTAAATATCGTTAAAGTGAAATATTTTATTGAACGAAAACTATTTATTCGGATTATTCATCTATTTCTCAAATAATTTAGAAAAATATACAATTTAAGAAATCTTTTTTTTTTTCAACTGTTATCTGGAAAGTAATTTATCCAAGTGTTGTAGAGGATATATCACTCACATATTTTTTATATGAATTTTTTATGTCTTGAAACAAATCTGGGAACGCATGCTAATATTTAAAGAAAAAGAAATATCTGAAAGGCAGAAAAAAAAATAGAGAAAAAATACGAACTGATGAAAAATGTATATTTTTGAAAAATAATAAATATGACGCCGATACCCTCATTTTATTGTTAAAAAATTAAATTTTATGGAATTCAGGATCTTAAATATTTTCAGCAAATTAAATGAATGAATGTATCAAAAACTGCCTAACAGCATTGAAAAAATCATTTTGATTTTTTAATCTGCAGTTCGTAAGAAAAAAATATATATGATAATAAATTCTTGAATCATACCGGGACACATCTCTTTAAAATTACAGTATAGTATACGATAATTGGTGAAGGGTTATATGTCTTTAGAGCAAGAAAAATACAAACAAAAGAATTAACAAATAATAAAAAAATAAATGAAATTTTTAAATAAATAATAAATAATAATAATAAATAAATAAATCATAATGAAGTAACTTTTAAGCCTTTAAACAAAACAGACAAACTTTTAATATTAATACATAAAAAAAATTAAAAAGAAAATATGAATAATTAAAAAGTTCAAATAATGCATTAGTACGTATTTATAAATTTATTATAAAAATTTGCTTTAATTAAAATACTCTTAATATTTAGATTAAGATTATATATACTCTTATGTACTCTTCTTATATATATATAGTTCATCTAAATAACAGAACAAACTAAACTTTTTCGGCTATTTAATCAGGTTATCTCTGGACATCAGATAGCACTTCTGATTGCCTAATGTGGGGTACGAAACATCAATTTTCGAATTTCCATTGGTATAGTGTATTAAGATATAAAATGTCCAGAGATAACCTGAATAAATAGCCGAAAAAGTTTAGTTTGTTCTGTTATTTAGATGAACGGCTTACATTTTTTTATTTTTCTCACACTTCTCTTGGTTATTTTCGAAGATAATATCTTTTCACAAATTAGAGTCCACGACCGTGCGTATTCTATATTATTTTAAAATTATTTGTAAAGCTTTATAATCCTAAGTCCTTAGGCAATACTTGGTGTATTATAATAAATATTATAATAATATGGCGTATTTTGCAATTATGCACGATTTCGCCTTCAGAATACTGGGACAGGTGTTCTGATCCGCACAATTTGTCGGACAAATGCTTTTATTTAACAATTATTTAGTAATTTTAAAGGGCTATAATTATTCAAATGATTAATACCGGCGAACGTAATTTTAGGAAATCGATTCGTCGGACAAGTTCTCTGCCATTTTTTTATCGGAAAATTACTGATTTGTTGTATTAATATTTGTAATAGATTTAAAAATTAATAAAAAAGTTAAATCGATTAGTTAAATAATTTCTCAGATCTCAGTCAGCGTCAATGAACATTTAGATAAAATATGGTAACATTTTGCTTTGATGGTGTTGGAAAAATTAAATAATGCATATTTTCTTCTAATTGTTATAACGATTTTTTTGCTAAAATAGCTCTCCAAATAAATGTTCCGCAATAAAAGAGTTATATTAACAAGTAGCTCATATGGTGTAATGGTTTTGAGATCTTCATAATTTCTTTTAATAAATTTTCAGAAATCTCGCATTTTCCTTATTTAACTCAAATATAAATAATTACATAAAATTCGAAGGAATTAATACATATAATTTGATTAAATTATACATAAATATACAAAATATGATTAAATATGAGATATTGTTTTATTTAAACTTATAACTATCATATCAACGATTTCGTAAATATTGCATATAAATCTGAAGACAGACATATTTTGAGAGGACGAACCCCTTACAAAAGAATTCACTGATAATACTCCATAAGAGTAATTAGAACTTCGAAAACTGCCTTTAAAATTCCTAACAATGAAAATCAAAACCGAATTGGAAAAAAAAATTCAGTAGGAGTCTACCAAAACTCTCAAATTACATTGTTAACTTACAGACTAAAATAACTACGAATAGGAATACTATCGAGCTCCACTCAAATTATGTAATCTATTTTAAAAGTATTCGACGATATTATTAATAAATAATTAATACAATTTAATTATTTGAAGTAATAACTATTAAATGAACAAAATATAGGTAATTTATAATCTACTGTGATTTCATTTTTACATTCTGTCTATTGCAGAAATATCATTCTACATTTTCATTACAAATACAAAAGTATTATATTTATATAAAATTAGTAATTTTTTCTATCCATTAGTTGGAAGTCCATGATAAAGTAAAGGAATGAACGTTTTCGGGGATGTGCCCTGGTCATCAGGACATATTTCTGATATTCAAACAATAAACTATACCAATACAACATTCTAATAAAATTATGCTTAAACAAAATAAATAATAAAAAAATATATTCAAATTATATCTAAAATCAAAAAATTTATTTAATTAATTACTTGTTTGCTTACGTAACGTTATCATTGCCGATAGATATATAATTACTATTTTGTCTCATTTTAAAAATTATTCCCACAACCTGGTCATTAGTTCATACTTATCTGGTATGTTTCTATTTAGGAATATCCTATTATTTTATTTCCATCTATGAATTCTTTAAATTATTCAATATGTATTCTAACCACTATTAATCACAACATTTTAGATTTTGATATGTTTTCGATATAATCAGTCAATCCAGAAACATATGTTTTTTATAAATGATATTAGAAAAAATATTGGTAGTTTATTTATTAAATTTCTGAACAATAGTTTTACAACAATATTTAAAAATTGCTAATAAAATATTCCTAAATAAGAACATACCAGACATGTACGAGCTAGTGGGGAAGTTGTGGTATTATTTTTAAAAATGTCACAAAATAGTCATTATATATCTATTGGCAATTGTAACGTTATGGAAGCAAACAAAGTAATTAATTACATAAATGAATTGCATTTAAATATAGTGATATTTTTAATTATTATAGTAAAGTGTATTATTTAAATTTCAAAAATATGTCCTGATGATGGGGGCAAATCCTCCAAACTTTGGCATCAACATTTTATGAACTTAATAAAGAATTTTATTGGAAAATCGTAATTGTCCATCCTTTTAATAAAATTACTATTTTTACTTTATATGAAAAAATAAAATCTTAAGACTGTAAATCTTTATTATTGTTTTTAATTTCTTATTCCGGCTTTGTTTTTTAGTTCTGTGAATCTTGGCTAATCATTAAGGAATTCTAATATTCTAGGAAAATCTCTCAGGTTCCTTTATGATGACACTAAACTCCGACGTTATTGTTTAAAAGATAAAAGACTATTTCGTTACCTTCCGTGTATTTTTCAGACTTATTCCTTTTAAAAATTTAATGAGATTCGTATGTTTTTACGAAATTCTTCCTTCCAGGCTATTCGGTATTTGATAAATTTTTAAAAAGTCAAATGTTTTTATTCAAACTATGATCATGAATTGAACCTATACAATTCTCCTCTTCCCCAAAGAAATAATTTTCTATCAGACCGTGCTGCTGACTCGTTATTATCTTCGCCGGTAGTATACTTTGTATTTTTCTCAAAGCAATCCCTGTTTTTCCGATAATCCATCTCGGCCAACTATTGTCCATTTTTCTTTTTAATAAAGAAAGCGAGGTTAGCAAGATGTTTAACGATGGATTTGGATTTTTTTTTTTCATTATTTCCAAACTCCCTCAATCTTCTTGAACCTCAATTCTGTTATCTAAGATTTCTAATGAAGTTGAAATAGTTTATCTAACTAACAATTGAAATCATTTTTTAATCACAAAAATACTTAATTTTGGCAGAAATATAAATTATGTCGGTTTCAAAAGTTATTCTATGCAAATTACTGCATTTGACAAAATCGCGTTCAATGGTTTTTAAGTAATAACTTTGCCGTGGTTAGATCTTTGTAGAACTGAAACTATTATAAATTTGTAGATAAATTTGTCTCCAAACCATTAAAATTGTAATTTTTAGAAAATATGTAAGTACCTCTTGGAGCTGATTTAATGACTATCAACAGGTAAATGATGATTAAATAGTCATTAGTTTAACTGTTTCTCTTCATAACAACAGTAACTACTTCATCATGCCGCAGGTAACCATAACAGTATTCATTCCCATCTGTAGTAATTTATATTTCTCTATTAAAATGCAGTCTCAATTTTTCCGAAATTCCAATCTCACTTCCATTACTTTCAAATTTGAAATCATTTATCTATTTATTCTCACCTACTGCTCATATGGAGAAATGTCAGGCCATGAGAGTGGTCAGCGACGATGGGTACTTATTAATAAATTTAAATTTAATAAAATCTTATATAAGAAGACTTCTTAGCCAGCTCCTTTTCATCCTTCTGCAGGTAAATTAACGCCTGTACTTAGAGGTCGTCATGATATCAATGTTGTGCCTCTATAATCTAAGCCTAAATCTGGTTTACCATGATGAAAGTTTTATATTTAAAATTGAAAAGTCTATATTTTTTGGATTTGAGTTTTATTTACTGTACTGAAAATATGTGATGCATAGATCCCATACAGGTTAAGTACAAGCGTTCAGTCGTAATTTATTATTATTTTCTCTGTTTCTTAAAACATTGGAGAAGATATAATAAATAAGTTTAAAATCGATATACCTCAAAGAGCTAGACCAGATAAAAAGTTTTCATTAAAATTTCATGTACATATATTTTTTTTATATTATTAAATATACATTGTTAAAATATAACATACAATAATATTATATATATATATATATATAGATATATAAATATACATTAGTTACTCATTGAAATTTATAACTGTGACAAAAGTACGAAGTGAATGCACTATACAGACTATTAGTATATGATTTAGATTGTTATGAAACTAACCACTGGTAGTCTTAAAAATGACGGATCTTCTTACTACAGGCTCCGAGCCCATCTTCTTTTAAGATGTTGCAAATAATTAATTAATGGAAGTAATTAAAGGAGGATATCTATTTCGGGATAAGTCTGCACATATGGATCATTAAGGTTTTTGAGGATTATTTGAAGAATATAGGGTTTTAAGGATTCGATACATAAGGGATTAGATGATTTTGTGAAGTCCCGAAACTCCATTTCATTTGTCCAAATATGTCTGATATTCGTATTGAATATAAGTTTTTTTTTTTTAAATTAATTGGTAGTTTGGAGCGTTTAGTAAATTTTGAAGTGGTCGGAATCTACGAACAGTTTCAAGTCGTTTCAATATTGTATGAGGATTCCTTAGAAGACGCTTTTCAAGATGAAGTCCTAGATAGCGAATCTGTTCAAGAGACTTATAAATATGTTATGAAAAGTAGGAAGCGGTAAAAACTTTAAATTCTTTGGCTGTCTAAAATTTAAGTTTATTATTCAAAATGATTCATAAGTGAGATCCAGTAGCACACCCTTAGTACGTGATGGTATCACCCATGCTGCACGAACACGTACACTGAGGACAAATGGTTACATTATTCACGTATGAGGGGGCTCGTAGTGATGATATCCTCGGGGCAGAGAGGACTTCCTATAAAAATTACTCCCATTCGTCAGTTTCCATCATACAGTAGCCTTCAGGAATTACAACATTCTTCCAGAAATTTGAATACCTTTTGAAAATAAAAAATATTTTTTGGGATGAACTTTGAATGAAGTTTTTCCTTTTCAAAATTACATTACCAATGTGGCCATATTTAAAATATAATATTACTTTATGAAGCAATATTAATGCATAATTATTACCAGTGAATATTCAATATATTCAATATTCAATAATTGAGCAGTTTTCTTTGAAAGTGTTGCCAGTCCATTTTATACTATATGGGGATATTCAAGGGTTAGTATTTGAATGGTTTGAAAAATATTTGTAAATGTTAATACGATAATTTTATGTTTTTATAATATAAAATTGATTTAAGTTTATAATGAGATCGTTTTTAAACTATTAGTATAAAGAAATTTATACTTTTGAGGACCTCAAATGGACTTACATAACTTTCAAAGTCAAAAAAATGTGAAAATCATACATTTATGTATACATCATAACATTTAGGAAATATTAAATATGGGATTTCAATTGAATCCAATCTTTTTTTAATGATTTTTTTATTAAATATGACAAAAAAACAACAATAAAAAGTCTTTATTTCAATATTTCTTCAGGTAATGCCATTTAATTACTTTAATTGCAACTTTATATTGATATGTGCCATTTTTATTTTGTTTGCTTCGTTGTTTTTCTATTTATTTGGATGACTTCCATAAAATGATAATAATAAAATATTAAATGTAGAAGAAAAATATGATTTAAAAAAAAAAAAAAATTCCTTCCGATTCTTAGGTGACATCCATTTTGATTATTATATAAACTAAAATTCACACTTGTTATTAAATTAACCATAAGTAAATTTAGAGGTAATCATACTTATTAACTGCAAGTTAAGTGAGCAAAGAGAGCACACTACTAAGTTATACACTCAACAATAAACGCGAGGAGTACCAAAATTACAGTAAACGAATGAATTTTTTTATGTCATTAACGGTGTTGCTACACACATATGAAAATGAAGTAGAGAAATTACATATCAAAATTTGTGATTTCATTTACCGGTACGTAAGTTATACTGACAAATGTAATTTATAATGAAAATTTTGAAGGATTTTTTTTGGGAACTATTTATAGATAAAAAGCTTCTAGCAGATTGCATTCATTATTATCATTGAATAATTTTTGGTCAAAAATGGAATACCACCACTTTCAAAGAAAGCGGCTCAGTTATTATCTTCGTTTGTATTCGAATTGAATTGGTGTTAGAGAAGTATCTTTCGGTGGTCTCAACTTTTTCCTCCTACGCACACAAATTTGATATTTCCAATTCTTGCACAACATCATATCGATAAAATCCTAATTTCTTAAATTTAAAGATGGCTATGTTTTCTAATTTTATTAACTCTTACAGTAAAATATGCTGTCACAATTATCGCAGTTTGAAATAGGTTCTCAAATCACAAATTTCACAACTTTTTGGGTTATCAAATTATTGGTGAGAGATGGTATTAAATCAAATACTATCTCCTTCTCTCCACAATGACGAAGTTCTTGCCTGTGTCCACTTCGAAGTAAATGAATTAGAATTGATCTCTCCGGATTCCAACTCGTCTTCTGAATCGAAAATGCCTAGATGTTCCAAATACAAAATCCGCTCGGTCTTTTATGTGACTGGTAGCAATAGATTTTTGCCCATCCAAAATCAAATATCGAAAATAGATTTTATTGTTGAGAAAAAAATTAATACTAAATATAATTAAACTGTATAGTTAATTAATACAAATCAATAAAATATCAAACTCCTAGATTACAGGCTAGGATAACTAAGAGATAACCTATCTCATTGTCACATTAATCAATGTTTTTTTATCAAAGAATATGATTTAGTAATTACTTTTTTTGTCTTGAACATTGAATAATTTTTAATTAACCTTAACTTTAGAAACTTAAAAGGCTTTTAATGGGATTTTCCAAATATACTCTAATAAAAATAGGAATAAATCAAGGAAAAGAATAATAATTTGTATATTGAAAAATGCATCTAATTCTCTACAAAAGAATATTTTTCAAAATTATCACTGAATTTACTTTAAAAATAAATTAAATGTGCAAGACCAAGATTTTTAAAACACTGTAGACTATACATCAGGCCTGGCCAACACGTTCCTAGCCAGGTAATTTTATATTTCTAGACATTTGTTTCTTGTTGTATCTGTACAATATTAAATAAATTAAAATGTTCATGTTTCATTATTATTATGCGCAAGTGCAACTACAAACTCCAGTTCTATATTTGTTATTTCAATGTGATTGAAAGAATCGGAAAAAATTAAGTGAAAGAAAAAATAAACAAATATCTCATTAATTAAGATTCGAGAGTTAATTATATTGTATCATAGTAAAACAATAATGTTTTATTCCTTTTTTTATATGCATTACATTTTTAAAAGCTTGTTCAGCTAAAGTGCGGCCCGCTGTAACGTTATGCGGCGTCAAAGCAGCCCTTGAAACCATTTGGGTTGGCCAAGCTCTACATGATACCATATGAAGAACGAATTGAGTTATTTGCATCAACAACATTGGCGGATTCAATGGATGGATTTTGGACTGAAACCCACTCAAATACAAAATAATATTATTTTGTTTGCATTATTCATCTTTGTTTATTTAAATGATCTGAGCCAAATAACTAACAATTACAATATGTTCTCTTTTTAAATGATAACGTATAGCGAAAACAGTTTTGTTAATGTAGGACCACAGAGATATTTAATTTTTCTCGTCACATTTAAGTTAACTATTTGTAATAATTTTGCATCAGAAGTCCATATTCGCTTTTCTCCCACGTAAACGCCGCGCATGGTTATGGGAAACTGTTGTTGCTATTATTGATATTAAACTGTTTTCTGTAACAGCTGCATTACTTAAATTTTTCTTCACAGTACCCTGCTAAAACTTGTTAGATTTTTAATATTTCAAAGAATAACGAAATACAATTGAGGGAATGGCATTTGTGTGAATAATGCATTAACAACTGCATACTTCTACGCATGTGTCAAGAAAAAATATAAAAATTTTCTCCCTAAAGACATCATTGTTCCTGTAATTACCGTTAAAAAAAAACAGTGTTCCCTGCTTCAAACGGTGTAAATAACGCAGTTTTGATCAGTGATTTTCAAAATTTTCTCGAGAAAGGTTCCCTTGGTAGCTATGAGGTATCTCTATTCCTAGACCTCCGGTGTTAGCCCCTCCCAAAAATTAAATCATGGATCCGCTACTGATTAACACTATCTGTTCAAAAGGATAATGATCCAGGTTTTGGATTGGATAAGGTAGGAATGGAATAAGTTAGTTGTAACCCATATCGCATGTACTAGTTCTGATTATAGTCCAGTAAATGAGTTTTATTGTCATGTGTAAGAAGTTTACTGGATTTATCTAGTATGTGCTTATCTATATCTTATCTATTTATCTAGTATCCGCAAGCTACTATCTGTTGCTTCCCTTGTCATTCTTATACGTGATGAGCGGTAAAAGAATTAGTAAATTGCCTTGTTCTTAAAGCTTAGGAACTTCAAAGAATTCTGAATAGTTTGTCTGTGTTTAGGAAATTAATTTTTTAATTTAATAAAATTAATTATATTGTTTTAATAAAGTTCTCTGCAAAATTATGTGGCTAAACAAAAGCATATTATCCGACTTTGCCTGGTTTTATTATTTTTATTTTCATACCGCTACTCGTTATGGATGCTGTGTAATCGGGACAGTAGCACTCTATTTTTGTTTTGTAGGACTTTGGTCCCCGATATCTACGTACCAAATCGGACACCCTTTTCGCAATGACCGATAAACTTGGTTTTTCTATAGACTGTTATGTCAAACAAGCAATTTTAAGAAAACTTGCCTTAAGTCTTCTTCTAAAAAGCCTTTTAACTATCAATACGTGTAGTACATCTAAGAGATAAAGCAGGAAGATAAGTAATGACGAAAAGAAAATTTTATTCGCCCATGATTTGAAAAGGATGTATTTCATGGTAAATTTTGTATATGATAATTCGAATAGAAATTATATTCTTTACATAACCACAGAAGAAAAAAGTTCTAAATCGCACAAGTATTACGGCGTATTGGTTTTAGTTTCCATGTTTTTGTATTTCCACCACATGTACCCTTATTCCTTAACTTGACGCAAAAAAAAGTCTTATTTCATTCAGATTCATGAAGCCTCCCCTTATCATCATCAACATCATATTCAATCCTCAATGAACCGCTTGAGCAGTTTGAGGAGGTGGTCTATAGAACCCTCTTATATCTCCAGCACTGTCGGTTTTCCACTAGTTGCCTTCTTTCATTCCATTGAAGTTTCATTTCTGGAAGTCTTTCTTTACTTCATCCTCCCATTTAGTTGTAGGTCGTCTTTTTCCTCACTTCCTCTCTAGTTTACCTCGATAGTCTTCGCTAGCAATTCTGCTCGGTTCCATTCGTTGGAGGCGTCCAAACCATCTCTGTTGATTCCCTCTATTACATGATTGGCCGGTTTTACATTGAGGTCCGACTTGATGGTGTTGTCAAGGACTCGATCTTTTCTGGTTTTCACCTCGATCTTTCTGAGAAATCTCAATTTTGACGTTTGTATTCTTGATTGATGTTTCTTTGTCCCTTATCGATTGTAGAAAAAACTTTGGTTGCTTTTTTTTTAGGGTCATAAACTGCTTCTATAAACCATTGTTATATTCATTAATACAGAGAAAAATCATTCGATTGCCTTTTTAGCTCATAATTATTACTTTAATAAATTGTAAACGTCCCTGGTAATTAAGTTTCGCTACGGCTTCTTGAAGCTATTCGTAATTCTTGCGAGATTGACTTGTTCAAGATTACGACTCCCCTTTGGGAGTATTCTCTTAAGAGCAAGGAAATGAACCGTGGTCCCCGAGCTTCTGAGGGTGCCTGTAAATCGCGTCGTATATTTACTTCGACTGAAGCTAACTCTAAATCTCTCTGTTCAACTAATCAGAAGTCCTGAAGCTCAGTGATTTATATGCTCTAGAGCCGTCTTGTTAGCCTTTGATCGTTGTATGATGTATTAATGAAAGATGAATTATTATTAGACGAAAGATACATGTATTGTACGCATGTAGGCATATTACATAGTGTCTGAATAGTTCTACTGTATATGATGATAGTTGAATGTTAATTTGAATGATATAAATGCTGGTGGGGTTGGAAGGAGGAATTTTGCCGTATTATAATTTCTAATTTTGTAATAGCTTAGATGTTGACATAATTACTTCAATGAATTTGCTAAGATAGTATATAGTCTATGCCAGTGAACGACGTAATCACTTCTGCATTTACTTTTTTTTTTCTTTTTCTTTTTTTTTTTTACTCTGGCGATAAGAAAATGTTTTCGTCCCAAATTAAACAGAGATTTGAATGACTTCTTAGTGTACCAAGTGACATCCTCCTTAAGAAAAAAATTCCCTATTACGGTGGTTTTATTTTATACGACACGACACGGCCCGTGTCAGACAATACTAATTTTTTAGTAATTTTCGTTCATTAATAAAATTTCATTCAATTAGATTATAATTTTTCAATAAATTAAGTACGAATGAATGTACCACAATACTATTTACATTAAAGGAGTTGACAATTGATATCCGATTTATCCTTTTATGTCTTTTCTTCTTCGAACTCTTTCAGCCATTTTAGCCAGACATTAGTATTGGTACGACTTATAATGTCAGTGTTCGGCATTAAAAAAAACAAATTTCGAAATATTTGCTACCTCTGGCTTTAAAATATAGTATGAAATGATATAAATAAAACCATTAATTAATAAATGATTAATTACTGGATTACATGTAATAAAGAACATTTTATAATTGAGAAAAATCATAGTGATTTGAATGATAAAGTTATTTATGTTTTAATATGAATATTATCCATTTATATGAAATTATATGAATTATTCAAATTGTTATTCAGTGCAAGAAAAAACTGGGACGTATCTGTTATTATGACAATCGTAAAATAACTATGTGTATGTATGTTCAAACTAAAAGCAAAACATATTTTTTTTATCTACTAGCCAAACATTTTTAACATTACTTCATTTGAAATATTTTATACTATTATAACTTACTTCACTACTTCGGTTATGATTATTCGCACATGAAATGTTGATCTAGCAGTTCAGTTTAATCCGTGGCAGACCCTCAGAGCAGACGTGGAGACCCTCAAGGATTGCCGAGGGCACGTAGCGATAAGGAATTAGATATCACTATCTCGACCAATCAAAGCTCTCCTAAGGTAAAGTTTACTTTGTCAACTAATGAAGAGCCGTCTTCTTCCCCTACAACTCTCATATATCTCCTCTCTTATTTAGATTTATGGAATAACTAGTTGGCGTTTATTCTCCATCTGTCGCCTGTGAACTTTGTTATAAGTGATAATATAAACATTAAAGTAAGAAACTCATGTTTTAGTATCTTCTACTTTAATTTAAAAGATTATGTTATTGTCTCTGAGAGTCGTCTTTGATTGCCTGTACGTTTATTCTACTCACATTCATATATTTTATATTCTTATTATCAATGTTAAATGAAATGATCTCGAGGGATACAGTCAAGCTTAATTGCCTACTAAAATGAGTATTTGATATCATTAGGTTACGTAAGTGAAATCCTCTAAGTCTAAATAATCGATTATCGGATTTTCAACTTTTCAACTTTTAACCTTTCTTCTCCCCAAATATCAGTCATAAGTTCTTTCAGAAACTTAATCATTTCACTTCCACTGTGTTTGAACAGATCAGCTGGAATACTACTAAACCCACCAGGAGTGTGCACCAGCCTTATTACACTTTCTACTACTAGTATCTCGATAGCAATCTTTCATCAGCGTTTTCTCAAAATCATGTTTTTGACTTCGTCTGTTTGAGATGTAACCAGACAATATTAATTATTTATGAAGATAGAGGAAAAAAAATTACTGTTTGGAATTATTATACAAAAGGCTCAAGACAAACTAAATGCATTTTTTAAAGCAATATTTGCAACTTATTTTTATTTTACTTCTATTTCTTTCTAATATTCTATTTATTAAAATGTTAATAGGACTTATCACAAACATTACAGCCGGTGCTTTTGTCGGAAACGGTTTTCTACTTTTGGTATTAAAATCCGAGAACCACGTCAATACATCAAATAATTGCCTAAGAAAATTTATAGAACAGGAGCCGAATCTCCAAAACTATTCCATATGGAAGGTACTTCTCTGATACCTGAATACATGGTATATAATCATTGCCGCTAATGAAACTTTTGAAGGTTTGAAATGACCCATCCCACTATCACCGGTTAGTTTGTAAACTCACATGGCCAAAGTTTTAGAGAAGATAATTCCTACCTACTTCAGGAAATTCTGTACTCAAAATGAAATCATTCCTGCAGAACAAACTAGATTTCAAGCCCATCTGAGTGTAATGGGACATTCGAGGGAGAAGTGTGAGTAGTAACTGGGAGTGGAAAGTGGGAGAAGTGGGAGATGTAACTCCAGCTAAAAGAAGGCTACTACTTTTACTACTACGACAGCCATTGGCTGATCCAAATTGGAAAGTTGTATTTAGTCATTGAATTATTCCTAATTTAGATGTCTTTGGTAGTGAACTATTAGGAAGTTCTTTAAGGTGCACACTTGAGCCTTGTATTAATCTTCAATAATTTAAAGGAACTAAGACCAACATCGAACCCAAAAAATTTAAAGCTTGTCTGACGTTCACATTTTACAATCTTCATCGAGTTTCGAAAGTGCGATGTAGAATGTAATGGAATAAATGTGTTGAAAAAATAAATTTTGTTTAAATACGCTAGTCGACGAAACATGTTCACCACGCACACGTCACACACCAGAGGCCTGCACTTGCCCCTACTATCATGTTTTGCTGGGTGACTGCAAACAAGCGCTTAAAAAATTGAAAACTGTCAAGGAGAAATGTAAATCACAATGTATTTTGAAGAACAGCTTCTGCAAGTTCTACTCTCGGCTAAAAAAAAAAAAGGCCAACTGGCAGGTAAACACCGATCCAGCTATCCTGCAAATTTTGAAAGACACAACATGTTGGAATTAAATTTTTTACAATTCGTTATACTCCACATTAGCGAACTTTCACGGCTGGTTTCTGATTCATCAGTGTTTAGATTTCATACTCGGTAAAGGACAGCTCTTACCAATTGAGGTTTTGGATTTTACGACAGTCACTCACATCACCCTAAATAAAAGGCACATTGATTGTTTGAATTTATCACTTAATCAAATCATTTCGTCTTGATTTCAGTCTATATTTGAGCCGAGAACAGTTATATTTTTTTCTGTTTGAATAAATGATAAGGTGAAGGCTAAATTTCTGAACATGAACTTTATGTATTTTTGAAAATATTTTTTTTATTTTACCGTGTGTTTCATACTTTTTTTTTAGGTTATATTTTCACAAAATCTTCCATTGTAACGCTGAAAATTTGTGCAAAATTTAAAAAATATATTTTTAATAAACATTCAGAATATGTTCAGAAATTTTGTCTGTTCAGAAATTTTAACTTCTTCTTAGAGGTCCAAACATAGACTAAGAAAGACCAAGGCGAAAGCATTGGATTAAGTGATAAATTTAAACAATCAATGTCTTTTATTTACTTACCTATATTAGAGTTTGATATTTGGTCTAGTTCCTTTAAATTATTAATTACAGGCTTGATTCCTCAAGGAGCGGTTTGATCTTTGTCGTTGTACTGTAAGGTGCGTGTTAGCTTAGTATCTGCATATCAGAAGGGCTGTAAAACAAGCAGAAAATTTTCTCCAAAAAACATTCTACAATTTAAATATTTAAACCATTTAAATATCCATGTGAATCTGGAAAACAAAAAAAAACAAAGAAATATCTGAAAATACGGTTTATCTGAGTATTCATCTCGACATTTTTAGATTTTTGGTCCATTTCTGTAAAAAAATAAACTAATTATAAAGTTATAATATACCTGATTAATAGGATATAGAACGTTGTTGGCATCTATGCGATAATGGTTGGGAATGCGGTCAGTAATGAAACCTACTATAAATCATTTTTTTTTTTAAAGATAAATTTAAATTTTAAAGATAAATTTTTAAAGACAATAATTGAAGTGTAAGACGGATATAGGTGATAAGTAGCATTTTTGGAAACACTAAATTATTGCTTTGTATAAAGGTGTAAAGTAATATATTATTTATATTTCCTCCTTCCATTCAATTAATATTTGGTTCAGAACTGAGCCAACTGATGATGCACATCTGCCTGATAGTGGATGAAGGTGATTTCAATTCAGTTTTATCAGAACTCGAAAAATGTTACTTTCCATCTTCATTCACGTAACCCTTCAATTAAACATTATAGGCTTAAGATAGGAGAAGAATACATATGGTGGATTTATTTAGATAGAACTATAATATAATACATAGGTATTTTAAATTACATACTCTACATTTAAATACTATATATTTCATCGGAATATTGTCTTGTATATTATACTATATATTTATTAATAATCTGATTCAAGTTTGTCCCATGTTTTAAATAGTATTAAGTTCCAATTTTGAGGTCACTTGGACCTTTTTCTCTCTATCATGGAAAAGCCAGCTAGAGATTTATCAATACTTACATGTAAATTTGAATTGGTGTTTCATACATTCGAGTATCTATGTTATTCCATTAGATAAAGTTAACTATCCAGGAGAGAACTAGATTAATTATGTAGATCAGTGTATGTTGAGCTCCAGTTTCCAGCCTCTTCTGATATGATGGGGTGGTTTAGCAGAAATGGATAAGTTTCTTGTAGTAGTATAACAGTGTAATAAATAAGTATAAGGGTGCAATGTAATAAGTAATAGGCAAAAAGAACTATAATAGGAAAATATATATATTTTTTTTAATATTTATTAAAATTAGAATCAAGCTCGTATGGGTTTATTAGTGCAATTAAGTTATAAAATACTAATACAACTTGGTCTAAAACTGTCACGATTTGTCCTCAAACTATCACTATTTGGCTATCACTTTACATAAGGTCTTGTGGCTTTTTTCGTTTTAATCTTCTAACTGAGTATAAAATTTGACGGCCTCAGCATTGGTGTGCTCTTGCAGTCGTTCTTGATGTGGTATGGGCGAAGTTTTTAATTTCTTCTTCGAGTCTAGGTATTTGAACACCTCTGTGAACATCATCATTTTTAATGTACCAGAGTCCATTGACAATTGCCCTTATAAATTGATTTTAGAACATTTTTCTAATTTGTTTGTTAGAGTCCCTCGTACATCCCCACAGTTGGATTAGGACTTGATTGTACAGAAGTTTATATGTATATGTAACTGTGATATCTGTAATAGTTATATATAACAAGTACTTATGCATAATTTGAAAAAAATACCATTTTTTAACTTAAGCATAATTTTTATAAGTTTGACTTTTATGATAAAATATTTTGACATAAAGAAAACGAAAATGAATAATTATTCTTACCTAAATTTTCATAAACTTGTAGGAATAAAAGCATGCTTAGGATATTAAATAATATAAAATACAAAAACAAAAATACAAAGAAAAATACTTTGATCACTATTGTTTAAAAGTCAAGCATTAAATAATTTAAGTATTTGAATATTTAATTTGGTAAAGAACTAAAGATATAGAGATGGAAAAATGTTTTAACAGAGAACTGATGCAAACAAGTCTTTCCTGAGAAGTTGTCAACCTGTTATTTTATTTGTAATTTTTAATATTTTTTTTCTTCATTAAATTATATATTTATTTTCGGTTTGATTTTTTCGTTTCGAGTTTTGTGAGTCAAAAAGCCGGTACTCTTTGATCATAACCAATATTAATTATTAATATTTTAATAAGCATTAGAACTAAGACATGTAATGTTTAAAAAGGGGAGAACTGTTAGCTTAAGCACTTCACATCTTATGCGAATGCTACCACAACAAAACATTTAAGACACTTAATAAGATTACTAATTCTTGCCTGCAAACTAGTCCTTTCTCATCTTGTTCAAGTGTACTTTGAACATTTTTCATCCTATAAAATAATTCACCATGAAATCAATATCGATAGTTAAGACATACTTAAGTTTTAAAAGACATTTTGATGGCTATATATATTTGGTTTGAAAAAGAATAAATCCGAAACGAAAAGAATTGAAAGAAACATAATTTAAAATATAGAAGTTTAAAAAAAGAACAAAATTTAAACTTTTTTTATGAAATGTATTTTTTATATTTATTTGAGCTTTTCGCACGCCACACAGTGGGAAGAATTGTCGATTTAGTGGCCAAAATTCTATAACTCTTGATTAAAAAACGATAAACGATTTTTTTATTTTATTTATGACCGTGAAATATCCTTTTTAGTGAGAGCTAAAAAACTATATATGGGGTGTCTCTGGACCTTTGAAATTAATTTTTTTCCAAATTCTTTCTTCACTTTATTTTTAATATAACAGATTATTAGGTAGAGAACCATCCAAAGGGGAAGAAATGAACTAATATGAAGCTTTCTACATATATAATTACCATTCTTATGTATTTACTTTGTTTAAAAGATTTATAAATAATTATTATTTGAAGAAAAACAAATAAGTTAACAATATACTAATTTTTTTATTTTTTCGGAATTTATTATGCGTACAAAAATTATAAATGTCAAATAAGATAACTTGAAGAATATTTAAGGCTTTTGCGTAAATTAATGACCTAAAAATATATAAAATGTTTAAATTAGTGTTTCAGAGCTTCAGATCTATGAAACACTGATTGATCGCATTTGATCGATCAAATCCTATCAGTTTTAATTTTTTTCCACAGTGGTAGGGTGTGTATGGTACTAAAATACCAAGATATAATTTGATATATCAAATGGTGAGCAGTCAGTGTTTTATAGATTTGAAGTCCTAATTTTAATCATTATATACCTTTTTAGGTCATTTTTTTAGACAAAAGCCTAAACAAGCTTCAAGTTATCTTATTTGTCCTCTATAATTTTTATGTACTCAATAAATTAAAGTAAATACATGAGAATGGCAATTATATATGTATAAAACTATATAGAGAAGGATGTTAGTTCATTTCTTCCCCTTTTGATGGTATATTTATTCCCTATATCTAACTATTTTTTTTATTTAAAATAAACTGAAGAAATAATTTAGAAAAAAAAATGATTCCAAAGGCCCAGAGACAATTATTATATATTTTTGAATATTTTTTTTCGCTCTCACTAATAAAGTGCATTCCATAGTCATAAATAAAAAATAATAATGTTTCGTTAATCGTTTTTTAATCAAGAGTTATAGAATTTTGGCTGCTAAATCGACAATTTTTCCTACTGCATCCCATTTATTAGACCTATGTTTGAAATATACTTCTTCTTCGAACTTCCCATTCAAATAGCTAAATTGGCGGTACTCCTGAGATCCTCCAGATCGCCGAACAGCTTGGTCATCAAGTCAGTAGGTTGAGACCACCTCTGCTTCCGTTGCTGCTCTATAAGGATGCATGGCTGTAGAATGTATACAGTAATTTGTTCGCCTTTTCCATATTTACACAAAGGGTTAGGGCCAATTTTTAACTTTTTGTGGAAAACCTGTTCTATTCTGGAAAGAGAATAGTATATATCCCAGAGTTTGAAGTTTGGATGTTGATTATTCCGTCTCTGCTGAATTGAAGTATTTATAGTTTTAACTTCGTTCAGTCGAGATATGAAGGTGATTTGAGGTAGTTTGGAAGCTTCCTGGCAAGTTTATCAGCAAGCTCATTCCCTTTTATTCCACAGCGCCCAGGAATCCACTGCAGGGTGACTTGTTGATATGTAGCTAGTAAGGCGTTCCAAACTCAGAGGCAAGCAATGTCAGCTCCGCTTTCCTCTTGGTTTCTAGGTTCAAAAAAACATCGGCTGCATTGGTCAGAAAAACAACAGAAATATATTTATGCATAGCAATTTGTTTTAAAATTTATAAATCAACATATCGAATATGTCTTTCATTTATTATTTTTTTTAAATTCATTTTCAGAATTTGACTGAAGCCCTAATCAGATATGTTAGATTATATATCAAACAATAAATCCAAAATGAAAAAAAAAATATATAATTAAATCTACTTTGTAACCACTGTAGATTGTAAAAAAATCAAATATGGTTCAGGCTAAATTTGAGCTTTTTTTTTTTTAAAATATCAGCATTTCATATTTATTTTAGCTTTTCGTGCATCAAGGGATAAGGCATAAGCAGCCCCCATTCATTAGGAATATGTTGGAAATCTATTTTTGTTTCGTTTATTATTTAATTTTTAACCCAGTTTTAGAAGTTGACCGATGCCCTGATCAAATACATTTTGTCACACTCAGAAAAATAAAATGATAAAATGTACTTACACATGCATACTTACCTGTGTATATATATATATATATATATATATATATATATATATATATATATGTGTGTGTGTGTGTGTGTGTATATATATATATATATATATATATATATATATATATATATATATATATATAAAACGAAAATTCTTACTATACTATGTTATTTCGGCAAAATAATACAAATTCTAAACATTGAATAAAATAATAGTATAGTAAAGGTGGCTTATGAAAACAGGGAAAATAAATATTTTTCTATTTCTCATATATGTTTATATTTTTGAATTAATTTTCTTGATTTACTGTGATTTTTAGCATGTAGCATTTCTTTACCCGGATTAGAAAATCAGCTTACTTAATGACCTCTTCAACATGTGATACCTACAGTGTTGGTTTTTTGTTAATTTACCGATAACACATTTTTAGATTTTTTTTTTATGTACGTCGTGATTATTTAGTGATGTCATTTTTCAAAAACCAATATTTTTTCTCCTGCCTCCTTCCCCCAAAAAATAGAAGGATCAAATAAATCAATAGGCTATCAAAGAACGGCAATTTCGGCATACAATGAGCCAACAAAATTGTGGTGTTACTATCTATAGTGACTATTCAAGTAGGCCATCTTATATATTACGATTCATCGAGTTAAAAATATCGATCTATTTCTTCCAAAAGCGCCTCTACATATGCCTAGGCAAGTCAAATGTGTAGAGGGGATAATTTTGCTTGGCTTAGGTTGGCTTTTCTGTGTGTTCATGTAACACACATGTAACAGACCGTTTCTTAATGTAATAAAACTATTCTAAACCGAAATTTGGCCGACAAAATTTGGAATAGCCAGAATAGTAGCACGTGCGTGGGTTAGTTTGCTAAGCTTCTGTAAATCCCTTGAAATGTTTGCCATTTGACTTGCCTAGGCTTGTCAGATGTGTAAAGGCACCTTAAAATATTTATATTTCGATATTTTTCCAGCACCCCTAAAGCCCCTCATTTCAAATGAGAGAGTTAAAAAATAAAAATATAGAGCCCGGATATATCCAAATATATTTTCGATATATCAAGCTACGATTTCGATTATTCGAAAACTATTGATACGACGGATATATATATATATATATATATATATATATATATATATATATATATATATCGATTTTTTTCGGTGTTCACATCCCTAACTCGAGGCTTTATGTTTGGAACTATCCATTTATATCTAAACTATTATTTTATGCCTCTTTTTGCTCTCTAATGTTAATAATCTCTGATATTTCTTATATATTATATTATTAGATATTCTTTAAATACTATTACATATGTTTTGTATATATTAGCGGAATTATGTTGATGCAAACATTTTATCATCCTCCAGCCACTAGGAGGCGGATAAAGAAAAGGCGCAATCAGTGGGAAAAGCGAGAGCCTTGTGTGGTTGATTTGTCTCCCCTGGGCAAACAGAACAAAGGAGAGATATGGTTCATTAATCTCGTATCCTATATGGTTTCTTCTTATAGCTCTCTACCGTCTATGTCTCCGCTCACGGTTAGCAAGTTGTCAAACAGAGCTGATTGTTGGCTGGTATTTAGCTTTGATTGTAAACATAATGTCAATATAATACTCCCCATATCGCCAAAAAACATATTGTTTTAAAAGAAGGTTTCTCAAACCAATGCTTAATAGACTCCCGCTTTAAACTCCACATTCCGGTAGCTAGAGATGAGTTATAAAGCTATGATTCAAAACTCTATTTTCTGATAAGTGTATTTTCAGTCATTCGGAAAAAATTGATTGATTGATTCACACACGTTATGCTGGAATAATAAAAAAAAAATTGGCATTAGTACACTAACTTGTTTATTTGTCTGCTTCGACACTAACAAGGAGAGGATCCCACGTGTAACTCCTAGATTTAGATGAGACTTAAGGTGAATCTAAGTCTTAAAATATTGAATTTTGTTGAAGATTGGGGGCTTGGGTCCAAAGAGGCCTGAGAAAAAATCGAGAAATTTGAAAGTGAAAAACATTTTATTTTATATCTCTGATTCTGATGAAGGTAGAAAAATGAGTTTAGTACCAAAATTTCCCTATTACCAAGAGAAATAATAAAACAAATAAGACATCAAAATATTTTCACGAATTTATTTAAGTTGATGCCCTTATATGTGAAAAAAAGAATGGAATCATACAGAAGACACCAGGATCAAACGAGATTTTACTAGGTCGTTACAAAAGTCTTGTGCATTTATTCATTGTTGACATTAAAGGCTTTATTTTAATTCTTATTTGACTCCACTGGAGGCTTGTAGATAAAATTAGTGGGAGTGCAGCTTCAGAAAATTGTTGGACTGGATGTCTGAAAAAGAGTTGGATGAAACAAAAATGCAATTTATAAAAATTCAAGGTTACTTCCTTTTACGCCCTCGGTGTGAAAAGGTTATATCCCTCTTGAACAATGTATCATTGGCAGGATTCGATGAAATATTATATTGAGACTATTAGTAGGTTTATATTAAATATCAAACATCAAATAATGAGCAACATGTACATATTCTGAACCAGCCAAGTACCAAAATGTTCGTAATGATGTAGAAAAATGATATCTACATCTACTTTACTATTACTACAAGAGACAATTCCAAAGAATCAGTAAAGAAAGAGAGAATAAAACAACAACAAAAAAACGTAGTAAGTATTAATTCATTTCATCATATACATCCTAAGGGCTTGATTGATTTATAATTGTTAATATTTTGTTTCTATGACAACTAAATTAACTGTTTACCCTTTGAGTATACCCTTTTGAAGGCTTGCTTAGAACGAAATTTCAGCTCATATTAAAGCAGTATATTACTGTTTGTTTATTTTGCGACTATACTTCCCTACCTTCTATATAATTATTGTTTCAGCTATTAATGTTAGCAGCCTGTCTAAACCGAAAATAATGTCAAATTGAAAATTTTGAGATTATTCATCTTTTTGGCTTTCTCATTCAAATTATAATGATTATTGCTAAAAAATTCTTTTGACGTTATAGTCAAGTTTTTCTGAGTAGATTAAACCGAAAAATAAAATGATCGAAAATGATGTAATATCCACTTCAATAAATTTTAAATACTTACTTTGAAATTATGATATAAATAATATTTGGCTAATAAACATGTCGCACAAACAGAATGAAAGGGGCACAACTGATACAAATTTGTTTTGTTTAGAACAAACAGGTTATGTTCTACATAGAAGCCCTCAGGATGCATTCTCTAACACAGTGTTCCGGGCTTTGATAGAAACAGAAAACTAATAACAAAAAATTTCGTTGCTTGCTAGTGTTGTGTATATGTGATTGGTTTTCATATTATGTGAAGTTGTTTTTTTTCAGCATTTGTAGGCATTAAGTCGAAAAAAAAGGATCAGCTTTTTAGATGTGGAATCACATCTCAAATCAAAATTAACAACTAGGGAACCAAATTATGATGGCCTTTCATCCAAGACAATCAGTAGCATGTGTTGCTGGTAGAGGTTCTGTTGTGTCTATCGGCTTGACATGATATTTGAGTGCTGGCTGCTCATTAGAAAGATGAGGGTCCAATTAAAATTTCTTACGTTGGAAATTTTGAGTTGTGCCTCTTTAATTCAGGATATGCGATGTGATTAGAGTTGCCTTGAATGAATAAAAGCTATTGCACCTAAATCATCCAAATATCTTTCATTTTAGAAATTAGATATTAAGTTAAGTGGCATTAATTATAAATACAATTTTTTTTTAAGATAAACAAGAACAATGCAGTCTTTTTAAATCGCTGAATGTTCCGACGTCGAGGGAGTTCAAATACTGAATTTTGTCTATTTAATTTTTCATTTCCTTGAAAGCGAAGAGAAAATTCGCTAAGCCAAAAAGATCCTTATCAATAGTTAACAAGAGTCGATTGGAACCGACAGAATCTTTAAAATAAAACTGGGGATCGGATCAGTGAGTAAATTATTTACTAGCTCTTCGTAGCTTAATGTTGTTAAACTTTTAATGAAAATTAAAGTGTTATTGAGATTTGTTGAAAACATTTTTTTTTTTTTTTACGAATTGTTCCTCGTTGTAGAATGAAGAGTAAATAAATCAAATTTAGGGCACAATGATAACCATTTGTTAAAAATAAATAAATATTTTTATATCCTGGGAATAATTTATGTTCCCTTAATATATTATTTAGGATGATTTATTTATTTTTATTATTATTTTTGTTTTTAAAGTGATTGCGTAACTTGGACCAAGGTTTTTGTATTTAGTTTCAAGTTGTAATACAAATGCTGAGTGTAGTTGAAACAAATTCCCCTCCAAAAGGTATCCTGGATTCCAAGGAATAACAAACGATTATTTGATATAATGGCTATTTCACCAGGATTTAGGTTTTTCCCCACCATTACTTTTTCCTCTTTCCAATACCTTTTGCGCCATATCTAAAACTAGATGCTTCCTGTTCTGTCCTTTCTTTCATACCCTTAGAAGTATCGAGTTTTTATTTCATGGCCTTCAGTTTGTCAAATACAGGATGTGAAAGTAATGAAAAAACAAGTAGCTGAGCTCCTTCACTAAGACCATTCTTTAATTAAACTATAAAATTGAAAATATCAAAATTGTGGGGATATGAGGAAAAAGTTGAGACACTCAAAAAGAACTTCTCTAACACCAACTCAATCCACGAACAAATTTTCAACTCTAACTCAATTCGGAGGGGCTGTATCTTATAAATCCTTAAAATTAGTTAATGTCGCAATAGTGGCCGAAATTTTGACTGAAATTCACTTCTATGGTTTTGTTATGAATAGAAAACAATCATATATATTGAATTTAATAAATGCTGGAAGTGCCAACTATAGCGAAGGGGGAGATGGGAAATATATGTATATGACATCCCCAATACCGTGTTCTATGGGTCATAAAACGGGTTTAAAATACATTCCCATCTCCCTCCGATGACCTTCAATGCATTGCACAAGTCTATTATTTTCCGATAATAAAAAATAGTTTAAAATTTGTTTAATTTTGATATACACCCAAAATATGTGTATATGTAGTGTAAATTACGTTTTTGTTTTTACGATAGTTAAATTTCGTTCTAAATTTCATTTATTTATTCATTTTGGATAGAAGGATAGATTAAAAAATCAAAAAATGAACTGTTGAATTGTCCAATTGAATTCAGTTACAAGGAGAAAAAAAAAATATCAAACTGCTTCCTCAACTGATATTATAATTTAGTTTTTGTTTTCCAGACCTATGTATGCCTGATTTGGATTTTGGATAAATAAATAAATGACAACGGCTTGGGAAAAATAAATATATTTATTTCCAATACCTTTAATTAAATATGCTTTTGTTTTCTGTATGATTAATTGTTTTGCTTATGCCCTGAATTTTGGCCTAAATTTGCTTTTGCAGATGTTACAATGGAATAAAAAAATTAAATATTTTATTTTGTAAAAGCTGATTTTTTATAAAACATTTTCATACGTTCGTTATATTTTAAATTGAACTAATATCTATCTTAATTCTAACGATTAATTATTTGTTAGTTATCAAAAATACATTTTTTGTATTCCATACCATACAGAAATGGGCATGTAAAGTTGTTAGGCTGAATTAATAACGAATAATTAATAATTTCATGTGCACCAATCAGACTAGTAAACGTCCGAGGCGTATACCGAAATGTTTATGGGAGGATTGTGTTATGACTGGCCTGCTTATATTGTGATATAAGCAAAGGTGTTGACGGTTTCGTACATTATATATATAACGCAATATATGCAAATATTATTTAATTTTAAACAACCGCCATATCTTGTTACTGCCAGCAATTAGCAATTACTAATCGCAGCTTGATTATTTTTAATTAAAGGACTTACATAGGAAGTTTCATCTCTGGTTCTCTGACTGAAAAATGATTGAATTTACCTTTTCCTAAATACTCAAACAACAACAGTTCTTGGAAAAATGTGAATTTTTACAGGTATTACTTTTATTATTTATCGCTATCACTGAGAAAAAACAAAATCAAATTTAACCTTGTTACGGAATACGTATTTAACTATCGTGTGATTCATTTTTTTAAATTCCTGTTTAGTTCCTCAATTCCAAAAAAATCCAAAAACGTAGAAATTTGTTTTTAAAATATTTAAATTTTAGTGAGGCATACTAACCTATCAATAAGAAGAACTAAGGGTACATGTAGCAAATAAACTTTCATTTTTTTTTTTATATCTTCAATATATATAATTCCATTTATAAACCTCATTTAATTTTTTTTACAGATGCTTCTTTTGTCTTATCCACTTTATACTTGTGCCTCTATATTAATTTTTTTTTTGTCAAGGAAGCTTTTGTACGTTCTTGGTTCCACTTATCTATTAATTACTAGGTAACTGTCCTGTTTGGGCTTAAATGTCTTTTAAAAATCCATTATAATATTTTCGATTGCTTTTATATTGTTTACATATAATATTCTTTAAAATGTTTTTTATTAAAAAATGTTAGTATTTTATCAATATCTTTGTAGATCTTTATCTATCTAAATTATTTTAATAAAAATTATTTGTTACCAATTATTAAATTAGTTCTGCTATTAATTATTTTTTATGCAATGGAATTGTTTATTATATCTGTGCAATATGCAAAAGCATTAAATCCTTTTTGAAATTAACGGTTTTATTGATTGCTTTATTGCTTTATTGTTGCTTTTTGGTACTGTGTATTTAAGCACTTTATTGCTTAGTGTCTGTAGTTTTCTTTACTAATTATACTTTTTTTTTGTTTCATTCCTTCTTAAAATAATAAATCCTTTTAGGGATGATATTCCATGATCAAATATTCATTACGATGCGTCACGGCTTCGTTTGTATTATTGATTGTCAAAATCCGAAGAAATGAGCTCGTTTTCATCATGTTCTTCGTTGTGTATTTCATTCAACTCTTGTAGCTCACTACATTTGACAAAGATTCTCTGAGAGTTATTGTATCGGCTCATCAATAGCTTCCATCTTGATATTCAAGTTCAATTCACTCAATAAATTTATTATTGGTCGATATTAGGAGTAAAATGGTTTCATTTAATTTAAATATCCTTACAATTTTAAATACCCATGCTAGACCGCAAGCACTGCTTCCTTGGGAAGCGACAGATGGTTTCTCGATTGCCGTCAATTAATTTACATGCCACACGTTAGAAGTGGTCACGCATGGCACTTTAATATACACTTTATTATGACATACGGGCATATTTAAGACTACACATTTGGTTCTGTGCTCTGAAAAAGATTGGCCGGTGAAATAAATGCAACCAGAGCTTCCAAACTAATAATATCATAAACCAAAGCCTTGGATTATCATAAATTATAAGTTAAGAGACCGGATTTTCGTGCAGTTAAAAACCGGTGCTGTTGAAAAACCGAAAAAAGTGCCTTAAAAACTTAAAATGTGCAAAAGCGTGCAGTAAGAACCCATAATTTGTAAAATTAACATACAAAAAGCATCTTTTTGTTCAATTTATAATAATAATATATGAGAAGCTTATCAAGCCTAGTGCTAGAGTTAGAGTATCACAATTAAAATTACATTCGTGTGTGCATAAATAAAGGAAAATTTGGTTTTAAAGTTCAATTTTATGCTATTATATTGAAATAGAAATAATCTAATTAAGCCCAAAAATAACAGAACGTGCAATTTTAAATTTTAATCATTACAAAAGTCGTGCACCGGACAGATAATCAGGTGTTACAAGTGAATGAAATGTGCAATACCATGAAAATCCGCTCTCTAATCATAATTTCAGTGGTGTTTCGTATCTGATTACAAGAATTTTTTATTATGTTTTGTAATTTTTTCAATGTGCATGTACTAAGCATATAATTTTTACTTTTATTGTCCGGGGCGTAACCAGGCTGGGGCAACCGGGGTAATGCCCCAGTGCCCCCGAGGTTAGGGGGCCACCGAGACAGGGGGTAAAAAGTTAAGTCCTAATATATATTTCATTCGGATTCCTAATCGTGATGTTTCAGTCTTTAGTTTACGTACTGTATTTTCGCATTATTGTTATAATCCATTAGTTTGCCACCAGGTTGCAATACTGATCCTAATGAAATTGTAAGCTCATTGAAATTTAATCATTGAAAAAAAAGTAGGAAAGTCATCTAAGTAGTCTAATTTGGTCTCTACGGTTTTTCAATGTTAGTTTAATAGTGAGACTAAGTTCGTGCAATTAATTATTCATAAGAAACACATGTTTGGATTGTCTGTTTAAATTCATGGAATTAAAGGAGTTACATAAAATAACTAATTTCATTATTCATATAATTTCCATGATTTTATTAAGATTGATTTTTTTCAATTTTAAATGCTAATTTCAATTAAATATTGTAACTGTATTAACTGTTATATCGACTGTACAGTTAAAAATGTAAAACTTCTTCTTTGGATAAATGATAATTTTTGTTTGTAGTTAATAGAATGCATAAATTGAACATCTTATTGTTTTATTAGGAACATATTTATGAAGCGTGAGAGGAGGAGGCTCCAGAAAAATATATTTATGGGCCCAGTGGGCCCAATTGGAATCCTTGTTCCGGCGCCCCTAAATTCCTAGTTTCGCCTCTGTGCACTGTAACTTTTCACGTTAGGAAATCTATAAAATATACCTGCTAGTCCATTAGTGGAGTTGTAAGGCCTAGTATAATTTTTTTTTTTTTTTTATTGGAGATATAATTTTAGTAAATTATAATGGTGAATGCTAAGTCTCTTCCATCAAATTTTATTTAATTTCTCTTAATCAAAGCCAAAAAATAGAATCTCGAATGTTACAATGGTTATAAAAAACAAATTTAAGAATTTACTGAAGTTTGTAATCTTCAGCATATTTTGAGCATCAACTGCCACACAATCCACCCAACGCAGGCGAGTTCTTCCAACTTTTCTACACCCGAAAATTTTTTCCTGAAGGAGCATTTTGGCGACTTCGTTATCGCTCAATCGTGCAACATGCCATACTCAACTCTGGCGTCCTGTCTTTATAAAATGCAGAACGTAATGATCATTATAGGGGCTCATGTAAGCGCAGCGTTTTTTATCAATCTCCAAACACCGTTGTCACATACTGGGTCCATAATCCTTCTCAAAATATTTCTTTCAAATCTCAATAGGCATGATTATAAAGATTTCGTCAGCTTCCAACTGTCCGACGAATCTATGAGAAGAGGCTTGATTAGGGTCTTATATATTTGTATCTTGGTTGTCCTGGAGAGAGATTTGCTTGTTATATCCTTCTGAAGCCCACAATAGCACCTATTGGCTGCCACAATCCGACGCTGAATCTCTGGTTGCATTTTATTGGTCGAATTCTACAGTAAATAATTAACTGTAAATTACTATTCCACCTAGATACTCTCATCTTTTAGGATTGGAGCACTTAAATTACAAAACCTGCAACCATCTCTACATCTGATAGTTTACAAATTTGGAAATAGCTTTATTGATGGTCAACCGTGATAGTGCTTTTATCTCTGAGAATAATAAACTGGGTATATTGTTGTGTAATTTAACAAGTAGTTCTGTAAAGAGAAGACCTCGGAAAGAAATTTAGAAATGTTTATTTTATCTTGCATCCGTCTATTCCAATCACAAAGGAAATCTTCTGAATACAAATACGATTTCGCATAAACCTCTTTCGCTTCAATTCCCATTGTCAACTTGTAAAATCGGCAATATCAGTAATACAATTGCAATTCTCAATGCCAAAAAATAATCTGGATTATACAAGATTCAAGCTAAAGATATCAAATAAAATTCACATATCATCACAAAACCTATTATTTTCATTCAAAAAATAATTTTTTCTACTCCCAATTAATGTAATTATCTGATTTATTTTTCTCTTCACAATCCGTATCAAAGGAAATTAAAAAAAAAAAAAGGATTTAATGCCATCAAGGAATATTTATGTCAAATTTGAAGACAATTGAACAACACATTTTGGTCCTGACTGCGAAACAATCAGATTTTTAATGATACCATTAAAATCGACCCATGGTCGTTTCTTCGTTTCATCTAACCTGGGATCAGAATTAAAAAAAAAAGAATTTCTTCACATACGCCGTTTTTCCTGTCTTTCCTGTCCAGAAGCATTGGTGCAAAATTTGAAGAAAACATAAAGAAGTATTTGATCATAATCGCGTAGCAAACAGATAGATAGACGGACAGACGATCGAATGAAAATTCCTCTTACGCACGGCCAACAAATTTCAGGAAAAACGATCCTCTCAGCTAGTCAACATTGAATAACATTTGTGGTTTTATAAAAAAATTAAAAAGTAGAAACATTATAAATGGTTATTTATAAAAATTTATATATTATAAATGCACGGTTAAAAAGTAGAAACATTAGTTACATTTATGTCATACAATTCGTGCCCACTCATTAGAAAGCTGAAAGTAATAATCTTCATTTTCAATTTCAGGTTATTATAATTTTTTCGGTTCTTTGTAATATTTAAAAAAAATGGAAGAACAAACCTACAGAAATAGAAAATTGAAATCTATACATAAAATTTTTGGACCATAGAATAACGTGGCCTGCATCTACCAAATTCATCAATATAACTTCCTCACCATTTCTATTTGGTGCATAAGGAAAAACAAATGAAAACAACGAATGTGTTTGAAAACCCCATTTAATTAACAATGAAATATAATTAAATTCTTATTAAATCCTGGTACGATATCTCGCTAATTGAATTCTGGAGAATTATAAAATTACAGATTACCTTAATTTGAATTGCTAAAGGGAATTTGATGAAATTTATACTGGGCCATTTGTACTTTAGTCTCCAATTTTCCTCAAGCTTTGGGCCAGACCGAATCAGCCGTTTTTGTAATCTAGGGAAGGAAAACACGTTTCTCATGCGTAAATGAAAGTAGTGGATGGACTTTGATAGCATTGTTATAGGACCATATTTGTACTAACATTTTTTTACACTTCTTGCAAGAATACGAAGCTATCCTATCTTCGGAAGTGAGGAAGCTATGATCGAAATCTGGGCTGGTGGTAGAGAACAAATTGTTTGTATACTAATCAGAACTAAATCCATGTGTAGTCCAATACGAAGATGGAAAAATAACGTTTAGTCTGATATCGTCTGATAACGTTTAGTCTGATATCGTCTGATAACGTAGAGTCGGATTTCGGTGGAGGCACATTGTAGCATTATTAATTGGAAAGTAGATCTTAAGAGATGCGGCACCCAAGAATTTTCCTAACTGCAAAAGTTAATCTGATTCTTCATAATGAACGATCAGGAATAAGGTGTTTTATTTCCTGTGGTATTTGAATCGGGTTTCGATAAGTCCAGTTCATGCACACGCTTCCTCTGCCGGAAATGTATCTATTTAATATCTTTTGTGGTCGATGGTATTTTATTAGGATAAAGTAAATTTTAATTTACATATTTTATGAGTTTTTTTTTTAAATATTTGAATATCAATTCATGTTACAATTGTTTTTCTCTCAATTTTAAAATAAAGGATAAATCATCATTTTAATTAGAACCAAGATTAAATGATATTCTAATTAAGAAGAGGAATGTGGGAAGTTTGGAATGTAGATAATTGAAGATATTATTAGCATTGCATTTTCCTTATACAATATAATCTCATAAATTATTAGAAAACTCTCCACCCTTACAGTTTTTAACATTTTCATTTAATAACAGATGTTGCCAGCAAATAATTAAAACAGGACAGTCTTACAATGTATCTTTATCTAGCAGCATTCATATCAGGTAACATGCTCTGCGCAAACCTGTAACCTGGATACCTGAAAGTTTAAAAATCGTATGCAATATAAATTATTATTTATCGAAAAAATTACTTAAAATTCCCTAAAAGTTAAATTATTCCAAAGGGATTTTCCAGGAAAATCATTCACTTCGTCCATTCATAATTTCCAGCACTGAAAATATTATGGGCCCAGTTTGAATAATCTGCATTTTGTTTTGAAAATAAGAAGTAACTAATAATATAAATAGCTCAATAAGTCATTCTTTAAATTGATCTCACATTCAATTACCCCCTATTCCACGATTCAGTCAGTTTTAAGTAAAGTGGGTTGATTTTGAAACTTGTGGCGACATTATCGTCTTTACCATATTGAATTTCTGTAATGTGACAACATAATTCAGTAATGTTTACAACCTCCAAACATTATGTTTCATGCGAGTTAATTGATTTGCAATTTTCGTCACCATATTAAATTCATAATTTGAAATTTTCAAAAGCTGACTCGAAATAGTTCACTGATTACCTTTGGACGTAAATCTATTGTACATGAAAATTAGAGTATGAAGAAAGACACCTCAAGCTTGCTTTCGAGACCTGAACCATACATCGTCACTCCAAGTCGTATGCCGAAAGCTTAATTTTTCAGGAGAGCAAAAAAACTGATTTTCATCTCATATTTTATAGTATACTTTCTGTTTTATTCATAAAAAGCATGTTAAGCTGAACTAAGAATAAGCCAGAAAGCTTATAATTATGGAATCAAAGCATAAGCAAAAATCATTTTTTAACTCTCCTAAAAAATGCAGTTTTAGACATTAACCAGTTTCAGACCTTAGGCACTGAAGGTAACGACTCTTAGGCTTTGGAGAGAGGATTCGTATTTGACAAATAATGCATTATAAATGAAAATTTATTATAACTTCTGTTCGCTTATTATTATTCCTGGCCTAGAGGTAGATTTGAACGGAGTTAAATTATCAGAAATCGTGACAAATTTAATAAGACTATTGATAGAAGACAGGTAACGAGTGATTAGGTAACGAGTCTGTAAATAAAGTCTGGAATTTTTATCGGAAAGAGGGGAGTAAAACGTTAAACGTCAGAAATAACAAGAACACGTAGGGACACTCAGGCGTCTTCAGATTCAATAAGGTCCTCCTTAAATTTCTCTTCTTCAAATTTTTTCCAATTTAATTTTTCTTTTTGTTATATCTAAGGCAATTTCTTTTTAATCTAAATTTATGTTAATAGAGTGATTATAATCGATCGTTTTAGTAATATTATGTATAGTATCTGTAATTATATTATAGTTACTAACAATTTCTCATTTAGCGTGCTAAATCGTGCTATCGTCGAATAGAAAACAAGTGAAATAACAGGCTCAGTTTACGCAGATCTGATTGTGTGCTAAATGTAGTGTCACCCTGTTTAATGGCCGCCAGATGGTCTCGTCTAGTCACCGGTATGTGCATGGTTTCAAAGTATCAAATGGTTTACCTGCATTAGATTGTTTCAATTTAATTATACCCTTCTTCTTCTTCTTCTTTATCTTCCTCCTTTAGTGCCTTTCAGCGTGGAGGTGCCCCGATCCAAGACTGCCAAGCTTCTCGATCTCCAGCCAGCGCTTTCATTACATTTATTGACCTTCCCTTCCTTTCACCAATCCCTGAGATATGGTCTATCCATTGCAATCTTGGTCTTCCTCGAGGGCGGCGTCCGGTAGGCCTGGCTTCAAAGAATTTCTTTGGGTCCCGGTCCTTATCCATTCTGCACAGATGACCAAACCATCCCAGCTGTCGTCTCTCCACTGTTTCCTTCAGTGCAGTCTCCCCTTATTCTCTCATTCCTAACTATGTCCCTCCTTGTTTTGCCTGCCATTTTCCGGAGGTATTTCATCTCTGCCGCGGTAGCCCTACTCCAGTGCTTGTCCAACGGGACCCAGCTCTCACTTCCATAGATGAGGGTAGGTAGGTATATGGACTTGAAGATATGTAATTTTACATTATTTTCCAATTCCCTTTTCCCCACCACTGTGTTGCATAGCTGGTAGTATATGCTATTTGCTTTTTTAATCCTGTTTGAGAGCTCTTGGTCCATTTTCCCATTTCTGGTGAACACTACTCCTAAATAAGTATACTCCTGCGCTGTCTCCAAGGTTTCTCCCCTGCAGTGAACCAAAACCTCCTCTTCTTCACGTCCGATGTGCATCACCTTGCTTTTTCCAACATTCAATATCATACCCTTCCTTTCTAGCTCAGCCTCCCACTCCGTAACCGCTTGCTGTAGATTTTCCTTGGAATCGGCAATGAGGACAATATCATCTGCAAAAACCATTACTTGCGCTAGGATTGTCCTCATGTTCCACTTTCCAAACACCATCCGTGTTGTCCTCCGCTTGCAGATTTTCAATATCTCGTCCATAAAAGTGATGAAAAGAAGAGGACTAAGACTGTCCCCCCTGTCTAACACCCCTTCTCATGGCGAAAGCCTCAGACATTCTTCCATTAATTCTAACCATGCCTTTGGAGTCATGATAAGTGCTTTTTATGGCATTTATTAATGCTGCGGGCACATTTTTAGCGGCTAGAGCTGTCCAAATTTCTTCTCTAGGGACTGAATCGAATGCTGCTTTTATGTCCAGGAACGCTAGGTACAAGTTCTTTCCTCTACCCCATGCCTTCTCAATAATCGTCTTCAGCGAGAAGATGTGATCCTGCGTTTGTCGGTGTGGTCTAAAAGCTGCTTGTTCCAATTTGTGTGTAATTAATTTGGGTAAATAATTTGGGTGTAATTATACCCTTGCTTACTTAATTATACTAAAGCTGCACCATCATACCACAGACAGCGTATTTATTTAGCAAGATACAATTGTCAATGGGCCGTTCATGATCCTGAACATAGCATGCTAATCATTTAGCATTCTAAATAAGATTGTAAGGAAGTATCTCTAGTATTAATTTGAGAGGTTATAAGTGATATTTTTGTTGGGTTTTTATACTTGAATTTTTAGAAATAAGAGAATGCCTAATCATTATTAATAAACAGTCTTGATCTTGAGACATGAAACTTTAAAAATGATACTGTAAAATCTTCTCCTGCCTTCGCAATGAGACCTTGAAAACATTAAAGTTGTTGTTCCATAACTCTCAATTTTTATTTAGGACTCTCTTCTTTCAAATGACAGATATATTGAACTTGATTGAAAAATAGGTTAAAACAGGTTTTGGAGTGGTATTTCATCTGCATTTTTGGACCTGATAATGTAATAATTAAAATGTAAGTACAAAACCATTTCTTTATTTATTTATTTTGGAGCATGGCCCATTTTATTAATTTAACCTAATAGTTAATTAGGGGTGAAATCCGCCTTAGCTGTGGATCAGTTATCTAATAGCCCATAAGTCTAATGTTGTTTTTGTTTTTTATTATTGTTTTGTTTCGTTTTTATGATTATCTCAGAAAATAAGATCTCAAAAAATTGATTCAAATTTTCTACATACAAAAAATCTAATATTATTAGTACTCAGAACATTAATTATTTTTTTTAATATTCCTTTCAAAATGTAACTTATGAAGTAATTAAAAATCATAGAAATATGTTTTAGCTTTCGAATATTTTGTTAGCTCTAAACTTTTGTATATTCCATATTTAAAAAAAAAAAATACTATATTCATCTATTGTCTTAACAAATACTTTTTGTTTTCAAATTAAAAACTAAAATATTGATGTCCTGGTATTAGATGTTGAACAGTTTTAGTGTCACTGATTATATATAGCATAAAAACATTAGTTGGTATTTAAAAAAAAAAATTTACGCTCGTATTATTTTGTCTGATTCTAGGTTAATTAGCACAATTATTATTATTGAATAAAATCAGTGTTACCAATATAATTAAGGGATATTTCAAGTTCAAATTATTTTACAAAGTAGTACGTTAGTGTTTCAGAAATAATATATTTAACAAAATACAGTTATGTATTATATTTTAAGTTAATTTACTTAAGTTATGATATTAACTTGTAAGTAGTTAATTAACTATTACTGTAGTTAATTAATTTATTGTTTCAAATTGCTACTTCAGATCTATTTCCACTTATAATGGAATAGCGACTTTCTTCTGGTTTCATAATTGACAAATAGCATGCGATTTTGCAGTTTATTCCTGTTTCGTGTTATCTCGCAGACGTGCTGGATCCGATTTTCTCAATTAAGTTTATTCTGTCTTTACAACTCTGATGTCATCGAGTTTAGTTGTAACAACTCTCTAATATTCTTCAACAGCGCCGATTGTGGTTATAATTATTTTAACGTGTTCGCTTATTGTATCGGCCCTTGCATTTCAGAATTAATATTTTCTATGAAATAAAGTATTTAAAAAAAAATAATATCTCATTTTTTTTTTTTTATATATATATATTTAAAATATGATTTAAAAAAAACATTAGTCGACGTTTTTTCGCAACTGCTTGTAAACTACGATAAATAATTTTAGTTGATTTTTTATAATATTAGCTACTGTCGTGTACCAAACCATTCATTCTTGACAAGATTTAAGTGTCTTATTGCGAAAATTATGAAAAAAAAAATTATATCTGTAATTTAAAAAGAAATACCTCAAACATGGCACCATATTTAAGATTTATTTAATGTTAGTTTTTTGTTCACGTTTTAGTAATATCCAATTACTCTATTATTATCATCATTATATTGAGGAATGGGAAACCATTTCTCACCGCAGTACGGCTCACAGCCAATCAAAATTGGTTTAATGCTCACCCGAATTAAGATAAAATGTTTTATTTTTTTTTTAAATGTCTTGATATAATAGAAAAAAAAAAGAGACAAAATAGAATGAACGGTTTATAAAGCTTATTCTAATTACTGCTAGACCACGGATTTTACTTAGATTGTTTAGGTCTTAGTTTCGAAACATTTTTCCTTTGATATTTTCTATTAAAAACGCTGTAATATTTTGTTCAAATTACTTTATTCGGTCCCAAAAGATTCTATTTATAGTAAATAAAGTGGAGGTTCAATTTTATTTTATCATCGTTTATTATCTTCGGCTTGCAATGGCTACTTCGACTTTCAAGTTTTTTTCTCTATAACTTAGATGGAAGGAGCTCTACTTAATAATGAGGACTTGTAATCCGAAAAAATAATTATCAGTTATCTCACATATGAAGGACCAGCGTATAAGTAATTGTCGAGCTTTAGTTAATGTAATGAGAAACTGGATAGCTGCTTCTCTATATTAGAAGCTACTCTGTTACCTTATGAGTCAATGTGTATTGCAGATACAATCTCTTAGTAAAGCAAATCTATGGTGGAGAACTTCCTCTTAAACCCTGGCTAATTTATTGTGATACGGCAATCATTTACTCTGCATTTAGTTGAGATCAAGAGATGTTTTGAAGTAACAGACTGATGAAGATAGGTCAGTGTATTCGAAACAAACCAAACCAATTGGACCAAAGAGGACTATTTGAACAGGAGACCTGGATAGGACAGCTGATGAGAAGAACCGGAGGATCAAAAGGACTCCTGTAGTCGACTGCCCTCCTCATTCCGTTAATATCTTCCTCATCATTATTTCTACACCAAGCTGTTTTTTATAATCGTATAACTATTTGGAATAGTATTCTGATGAAGTATCTCACCTATAAAAAATATTCATTAGTCCAGTCAATATATTCTCCGATCTTGCAAAAGGTCAAGTAGATCCAACTTTTTAATATGTTGATTGCATCTAAGCTGGTAATAGTTAACCAAATTTGCTACTTCGAAAAACCAGTGTGAGCTGCGTCAGCGAACTTTGGCACTATTTACAGTTTCTGATCAATATCTGCAAAAGTGTACAACCGAAAGAAAAAGTTATAGTTAAGCTTATATAAACTAGATTAAATGTATTACGGTTTGGGACCTGAGCCAAATCAGCACTTTAAGTAGTTATCGAGATATATCTTCTTCAAATATTGAATATTTATTCCAAAAAGTAAAAAATCTTTATTTGATAATAAATATAGTTCGAGTTCATTACTTTTCTCATAGGATGAGCATTTTTGACGATATTTGATAAATTTAAAGAGCAAAATAAATATTTTTCTTTTTCTTTTTTTTAAATATTCATTTTTTGAAAGAACTAGTAAATCGCTAGATTACTTAACTTGCTGAGTTGGTTCAGGTCTCAAATTGTAATAAATTAAATTTAGTTTAATAAAGGCTTGCATTACTTTTTCAGTCGGGCGCATACTTTGGAAGATATTGATCAGAAACTGAAAATAGGGCCAGAATTTCGTTTTTTTTTTTGTTTGTTTTTTGGGCTGCTACAGATATTTTGAAGTAGCAAATTTGGGTTTTTACTACTGGCCAGGATAAAAATGGCCAGGAGTAAAATTAGAACTACCTGACTCTGACTTTTTGTTAGGTCGTGTTCTTTTATATATATATATATATATATTAATACATATAAATTACTTTTCTTTTCTTTTCTTTTTTTATAAAGATCTTTTGAATGATATTTATTGTACATTTAATTTTATATAATTCACATAAAAATAAAAAAAATTAAATAAATGATATATAGAGTAAAGGAAAGAAGTGATATGGTCGTTAAGATGACAACATTTTTACTTGCTCTTCCAGTCTGTTAATAAACCAAACAGTTTGCATCCTATTTGCCTCTCCCTAACTGAAACAAAATTCTCTTTATCTAGGAAAGCGGTGCATGAACTTTTGGCGCCAGTCTCCATTTGCTTAAGTTGTCCTATTCAGATGCAAATCGAGTCTTCCACTTCCACTACCGGTGACTGTCTTCGCATTTCAGTCTCAGGGCCACCGTTCTTCATACCTCACAGGAGGCTGCCTATCTTCTACTTGGTGTGTCGCGGTAACGGAGAAAGGAATGTGGTTTTCTTGGGGGAAGGGGAGTAAAAAACTATCTCACGACGGATGAAAATATATGATATCATCAGAGCAATGGTGCTTCTCAGTCTGTTTGCAGTGATATAAATTATTTAATTGCAGTGACCTTTATTATGAACTTTTATTTGCATATTCCAACATTAATATTTTATTTTATTTTATTAGATGAATAAATATAGATCAACAACTTAGAGAACCTTTTGGTCCGAGCCTACGCCGCGCATTGGGGAGCTACTAGCTAGATAAAATTCGAAAACCTGAGATCTTACTGAAAATTTAACGCTGATAATTAGGGGTATAAAATGAAATCTTGAGGATTTCTCGTCCTAAAAACATAAAATAGACTAATTAATTATGTATAGATTTAGTTGATTATCTTTTCGATTATCTAGTCAATTATTAGATTGTATATTAGAACATTGGAGCACAATCCAAGGCACTGTCGGAATTGCCACGCGACCAGTCAGTAGGTTTTTAAATTTTTTATTCTTAATTTTTTTATTTTGAATAATATAAAAATAATAATAATATAATAGACGGCTAAATACGGACGGAAAATACGGACTTGACTGGAGTCCGGTTGCGGACCCGCATAGTCTATTTATTAGGAGGCGGCTACACCGAATATATATAGACTGGACTTGAGAGGAATTGACTCCGGCCTCCTATTAAATATACGAAAGGGGTCCGCTACCGGTCACAAGTCAAGTCCGTTAACCGTGTGTTGCCGCACCTTAACCATGCTCCTCCAACATTATCGCTTTACTTACTGCCGTCAGTACAAAAATCAGTGTTTTCAGGGCTAATTTGTGGTCTTGTCTATTTTTTTACTATATACCCAAAACTTGCAGTCAATAATTCTTTCTATTCTGTTCAGTTCGATTTATAAATAGGGATTGGCAAACAGTACTCTTGAGTAACGAGTACCAAGTATTTTACTGGAATAATCTCTAATCAGAGATTAGATACGACTGGGGATGAATGGTGTAGGTCAGTTTTCGCTACCCCTTCCATCTCTAATCGTATCTAATCCCGGCTAGTGAGAGTATTCGAGTAAAATACTCAGTACTCGTTACTCAGAATACTTATTGCCCATCTCTATGAATAGCCTAAATTTTCTTTTCTATGTTAAATATGGTAGTGTGTTTCTCAATTTTCATCTGGAATGCCAATTGCCCTTTCAATAGTAGCGCGGCCTCAAATGATAGCTTCGGTAGCTGTTACAGATTTTGCAAGTTATGAAAGAGGATCAAAATCCTTGCGAAGGCTATGAAGTTTGGTTTCTATGCATTGGGGAGATTGTATACGATATCTAAAATATTTGACATTATACAATTTTATATATTGTTTAATAGGGGAGAATTATTTTCGAACAATTTATAATTTTAACAGTTTACTTTAATCTGTATCACTTACATGAATGGTGTTGAGTTCAGCACTTGGTAAGGATGTACTGTTTCTTGGCCAACGCTAGTGCAAGAAAGTTATTGGCCAGGATCACGCTCAACCGTCAGGATCTTTTCCCAATAAAGGATACCCACTTCATAAAGGTTGGGTGTGCCCAAAGAGGGTCTCCCGATCCCAAGGTACCAGCACACTTTAGATGTATTAAAAAATAAATAAATAAAAATAGATCAATCTCTTGGATCTTTTTATATGTTTTTCATATATTATATATAAATTATATATTAAATATAAATTTTCCATGATTTAAGTTGTAATACAATATTTTATACCAACTAATTATTGACAAGATTTATTATATCTAACTAAAAGAATGCAACACATATTTCGACGGCAATGATTAACCAGGAAATATTTTTTTTCTTTTTTTTAAATATAATGCTTAAGTTCTTGATTCAGGATTTAGACCATCCTAACTCACCAATCCCTGTGGAAGAGTACTATCTAAAACTGCCTATCATAAACTGTACTCGGAACTACCGATGATAACGTGAACAATTATTGTTCAAAGAACGAACTGATTTCCTTCAAAATACTCTTGTGTTTGTGCAATAGGGGTTTTCCAATAAAAACTTCGATATATAGAGGTGTAGTGAGAAACCAAGCAATTTATGAAAATTCGAAATATTCTCTCTGGCTAGCCTCGATATTTAGAGGTAATAATAACATGGGAATGATAGGCAGGATAGGAATACAATTTTTTTTTATCGAGGTACATGTACATCTTTTGGTTATAGTGTCTATGTGATTTGAAAATTTGATAAAATGGCGTTATTTAATTTTTAAACGTTGAATTGACAATTATTTGTATTTTATTTACCATAATTAATTGGCTTCTCAACTTCTGCTAGCTTAAATCGGTTTAGCATTATGTTATGAAATAAATCTAAGTTGCAAGAACGTTATATTACGTAATAATAATAGTAAGGACTTTCTCAAAAACGACCCTTAGAAACAATCAATTCCTTTTAGGCACTATACAAATACTACAATAGAATTATTCGCAAATACACAATATTTCGTACAATAGAACACTTACAAAAGATTCTCCCGCTACAATGTTTTGCTCTTGCTGTTACAATGGAAGAGCCGATCCTGTGTTCGTAACGTTCCCTAAATGGGCTGTCTCCTACGCAACTGGTCTTTATCTTGTCTTAATGTGACCGTGACCAGTGAGTCAGAGATGGGTGGTCTCCTGAGCTCATTGTTACAGCAAATATAATTTTCGGCTAGCATGAGTTTAGCTCTTATATAAAGTCTGAACAACACATATTTACTCCTTTATTATTATATTAGGATTGATAATAAATTATAGTCTTTAAATCAAGTGTTCTCTTAAGTTCTCAATTATATCAACATAAAAATGCAATAAATATAAAAAATTTTAGAATAAACGTATAATATTTAGAAGTTTCACAATTTCAAGACTTATGTAAATTTGGCTATTACTATTAATAATTTTAATATATTATTGAAAAATTCTTAAACAAAGCCTTAAGTCTCCCGAATAGTATTAAATAATTAACTTTTTTGCCGTTTTAAGAATCATTAGAACAAATATAAAGAGTGTGAGCTCTGTCACTAAGGTCGTATTTTCACTAAAATACAAAATTAAAAATATCAAAATGATGGGGATGAGAGAAAAAGTTGAGACCCGCCAAAAGCCACTTCTCCAACACTAAATCAATTTACAGACATATATTTTCAACCATCTAACTCAATTTGGAGGGGTTGTGGAAGTGCGCAAAAGCCTTTAAAATCGTATGGTGTGGAGGAAAAGGTTGAAACCCCAAAAGGCACTTCTCTAACACCAACCTAATTCGCATACAAATTTTCAATCCCCAAACTCAATTTGGAGGTGCTGAACCACGAGAGAGAAAAAACAGGTAAGAATGCCGAAATTTTGACAGAAATTAACCTCTATTTATATTAATTGTTCTGCATAAAAAGCAATATACATTCCGAGTATCAGCTCATATGAACTAAACAGGATCACTGGAAGTGCCTAAATGAATGGGGGAAAGAAAGAAAACAAAATTATATATAAATATATATATATATATATATATATATATATATATATATATATATATATATAAATAATATTCATAGTAGTATATTAGACTTTTTTTTCCATGGAGATCCTTGGCCGCGCGATGTTGTATTCCTTCATGGAAGACAACACCGCGATTCTCAATTTCGGTACACGGGGTATGGTCATCACTCCTACGCCCTTATAAATATAATATATTCGACCTTAGTATCCCTTATTTGATATTTTAATAAAAAAAAAACACTATAATTAAGTGGCATAATGTTCAGTAATCCCATGATTTTTTATTATTACACTGAATTTAAACAATTGTAACACTAGGTATGATTTTAAAATACATATAACTCTTCTGAAAAAGGTAAATAACAAAAAGTAAGTCTGGAGGGCAATAATAGCTAATAAAAGTAAATAAATACTCCTTTCAGATTTTCCCCTCAATTGCCTCTTTTTCACAGAAGGCCATTCCGCTGTATTTTTTTTGTTACTTTTGCTGGCTCAGATTTCTTTTACTTGCACAGGAGGTAAAGACGAGCCTTTAAAAATTACACAAAATCACATACAAATTTTCAACCCTCTAATTTTTAGGTGCGCAAAACCATTAAAAAAAAAGTTAACATACCGAATTTTGTCTCTACTTGTTCTACCTATAAATCGATATAAAAGTCGAATATGTAGACCCACTCCCTCCGATGGCCTTCGATACAGTGCAAAAGTCTATTATTTTCGAGGAAATATGGCTAGTATATTTTACATGAAAACCTTGGGTTCATCACTTGGTGAGGAAGTACTACTTCTTACAGAGAACAACGGTTTGGCAAGTAGATCATCTGGCCAAGACCAAATTCAACCGTTCTTTTTCCAATTTGTGGCCGATATTGATTTTATAGAGGCTGGGTGTGCCCCCTGTAAGGTATTCCCACCCCTGAGGTTTTCCATGGCTAATAAACCAGAAAATTAATTTTCATCTACTTCTGAGCACAGATTTGTTCCTATTAGAGATCCAGTGCCTTGTCGACTGCGCTATTCCCACTTTGGTGTTGTATATTTTATTAAAGGTAATATAATTTTCTTTTAATATACCTATACATTTTTTTATTGTATCCATTTTTATTATTATTTAAATTATTAGAAGCCATAAGACAGTCTGAAAATTCCATCTATTTACTTTTTCTTTACATATATTTGGGAATTGTTCACCGATATAAATGAGCCTAAGTTCATAAACACATACTGATGACAGTGCCAAATGTGTTCAGCATGTCTGTAGCTGTATATTAATAATTCCTTGATGCGTGTGGGTTGGAAACGCATTAGTGGGTTTCCGTTGAATTTTAATATGTAACTGCATTTTATCATTCTAAGTTCATCGTAATGTGTTTTATAAAACAACTCCGATAATACTGGTGCTGGTACTGGTGAGAGAACTAGTCTTACAAGTGGTCCTTGTCGTCCTTGGTAACCCCTGACGGATAACTTTAGGTCTCCCCTTCCCATCCCCCTCGTGACTCTGATCATATATAAATAAATAAATGCAACTTTTACTCTCTAAAATAAAATACAGGTACTTAGGTCTTTAGTACTTAGATGACCATTAACCTTTGAGTAGCCTTGTGGGGTGTTATGACAGGTGTCACTGAGCAATAATTTTTTTACATTGGAGATGTAAAATTTCTAGTAGCTGCCTCCTATGAATAAACCCGTTCATGACTAGATATTGTTAGCTTACATCTCACTTCCGTAAGTCACTTTCAACATTATTTTTCAAATGAGTCGGTGCAAAGTCGTCCCTCACGAGCCCAATAAAATTTAATTTTTTTCCTTTGACTTTATGATTTCACATTCTTTCCAGGTTTTTACACTGCATATTTTAGAAACATTTTTTTTTTTTTCAAAACACAATTTTTCAATAAAAATTTGAATAATTCATATTAATGTGATATGACCTCATAAATATATAAATAGCTTTGATATTCAAATTACTATTATTTTTCACATAATTTTTTTATATCTAATAATTAATCATTTAATAATTTACATTTTTATTTTCTTTAGTTGAAACTATATTTTATTGTCGTTCATATAGTTGATTTCGTTATTAGTTAGTTATTATATTTTTATAATGTCAAACACTAAAATTGTAGTTATACAATTTTTCAACGGCTTATATGTAAATTTTAAATTGATAACAATATTTGAATTGCCCATTTCTCTGTTTATTTATTCTTTTATACATAACAAACAAATAATTCGTCATAACTTGAAGAAAATTAGTTTCAATTTTGTTTGGGCCACATGTTTCTCCCGCTCCTATGCAGATTAACTATATATTTTTTCTCTTTTTTATCAGTATTGTGTTCAGATGTCAATAGTTTTGTGAATTATGTTTGTATTGTGCTGAAATTAATACAATTTAATTAGAGTAAGTTTGTTGACTGTAGATTTAATTAAGGAGAAAGTTGGTCGGGCGGTGTGGTCAATGGCAAACCCACTAATGAGTATAATTTATTTATTCTGTGCCAGCGTTTCGGCCTAAGTTTTAGGTCATCATCAGGGCTGAAAGAAAAAACAAGATAGCACCATTGAAAACAACAGAGGCCCTACCAATTACAGTAATCATAAATGATGATTAACAGAAATGACCAGGATGATAAAAATATATGAAGTATAAAAAAAAAATGTTAATATATATTGTAAATAATGAAAACATAAAGTAATGTGAAAAGAGTGAAGGAAAGATTATGAATTACATGAAAAAATAAAGTACATTATCATTCACATTTACAATATAAAAGAATATATATATATTAGAATAAATAAAAATTATTAATTAAAATGACTACTAGAATGAGAAGCATATTGAGATAATTATGATATTACAAGTTACGCTAAAGATGACAATGATGTTAAAAATGTTGACAAGTGACTACTGAAAATAAAAACAATGTAAAAATGCATTGAAATTAAAATAATGCGTTATTTATACATGATATAATAAAATATATGAAAAAAAAATAATTAAAATGACTACTAGTATGAAGATTTGGAAGTATATGAAACATATCGAGATAATTATGATATATCTAGTTATAAGATGATAATAATGTTAAAAAAGTTGGCATATTTATAATTAAAATTATTATAAAATAAAGGAGTAATATAAAAAGTAATGTAAGTCCAAAAATAGGCTAATACAATTATAGGTCAATATCAAATGCGGTGAAGACAGAAAGGATAGAAACAATGAAATGTGAAGAAAACGTAATACTTAATTACATACCAAAGAGGCGTTCAGTCGTGCGCCAACTGAATTGTAATAGAGTTCTGGGAATTAGATACATTTTAAGATATTTTGGTGAGATACCAAAATATTATTAGTATTACATAACTCGAAAATGTTATGATACCAGTGACGGAGCTCACATGATTGATGGTGGACTTGAATCATGTATGAATAACTTTCCCCATTTAAATTTTTTTACTAGAATTCATGAATATTAAAATTTGTAATAAAATAAAGCCAGTAACAATTGGCTGTTTAAATTAAGAGTTTTCTGAAATAAATACCAATTTTCTTCGAATATTCTAATTACAATGTATACTAAAAAGCTTGAGTGTTAATTTTTCTTTTCATTATCATACTACAAAGAATATTGCATGATTAATGTTGCATTACGAATGAATCTAAATCAGCTTACGTTTACTTCTTGTATGATTCATAATATAAATATGAAATATTCGTTTGTACAGACGTTTTTATCGACAGGTGATTAGTAAACACAAATATCGCTTTGTCTTTCACGTTTAAATTATTATTAATATTTTTTTTTTAAAGAGGTTCTCTGTTTCTAAAAAAAATGTTCGTTCGTGTGACTAATCTTAGTTCAAAATATGTTGTGTAGCTTTTAACGGCTCATATTTGCCTCTTGTGCAAGTAAATGAAAGCTGACAGTAAAAAAAAAAATGGAAAGCCAGTGCCCTTTCGTGGAAAAGGGACAATTGAAAGAAAAAGCTCAAAGGAGTTGGCTAATGTTGCCCTCCTGACACTCTTTGTTGTGTTTTGTTCAGTAGAGTTTTATTTGGTTTAAAATCTGCATTCATTTCTAATGTTAGAATTGTTTAAATTTAGTATAAAAATATATTATGATGTGATTATTTGTTGTATAATAAATCTAAATGTTAATAAAATAATTTTTGTCTGTTAATTTTTAAAATCATTTTATCATTTTTTTAATTTTTTTTTTTTTGATTTGGGATCAAAAGTTTTAAAAAAGTCATTTTCTAATCAATATATATATATCTGAACAAAATCTTATCAATTATATTGATGATCATTTCTGAGCAGTATTTTTAAAAATCTTAATAATATATAAATCAGAGATTTTGTTAGTTTTTTACCAGTTGCCGTTTTACACAAAATCTGTCAGACCTATTTCTATTTTCCTTTTTCACTCCAGGAAAAATACAGACCCTCTTAGGGATGATTATTATATAGAAAATATTGTTTCTAACAAAAGAATCAATCAAATAACAAAGCATACTACTTGGAATTGGAAGAGTTTAGGTTCAAAATCAGTATATTTTCAATGTGCTCTGGTGTCAGCCGAGATCGCAAATCACTAAATAGTCTCTTTCCTGATAAGTCTAGCGCATTTTTGTTTTTATTTAGTGATATTTAATATTTAATTATTTCTATTAATGCAAAAAAATAGCAAATAAAGAGAAACAATTAAATAGTCTGATTTTTATTTTGGAAAGTTTTTCGAGAATAAAATCAAGAATTAATCATTATTTTTAATCAAAAAAAGTGTAGCTCAGATTGTGATCATTATTTTTAATGGAATAAATAAAACTCAACGTTTCATTTTTATGCATGAATCAAGCATGATTTTTAAATTGATTTACAAAAAATAATAATTATTTCATTATTTACTGGAAAAATAATTATTCATATGAAATCCTGAAAATATTGAATTTTCAATTGTTGAATCATAGACCTTCGATCTATTATACCTGAACCAAACTTACGAACCTAGAAAAATTCTTATATTTTAACTTACAATAATTTTTTTCTTAGTTCGGGACGGGGGATGGAGTGTGAGTTCTGTGTATAAAAGAAACTTGAGAAGCTGATGAATTAAAATAATTATGGAGCCAGTGTTATTAATAATTATATATTTTGCTTGTTCTGATATTTAGAGCGAGCTACGTTATACACTACAGCCCCGCAATCTATAATCTAAAACCACATCCCGTTCTTCATTAATATGGCTGTTCCGTGGCTAGAGTATTTTGCATGCGATATTCAAACTTTAAACAGTTTCTGTGTGTAGAGCTAACATCTCTGAAGTTCAATTCAGGAAGGGATTAGTTTTTGAACTAATAACTGACTAATAGTAATAAATTATATTAAATAGAAATATAATAAAATTGTAGTGCATCCGCTTTTTGTCTCAAGATTTTGGACGTATAATTTATGAAAATTTATTTGGTTTTGTCCTTATTTTATTATTTTAAAGAAAAAAAAAAAGACAAATTATCTATGTTTTTGATCCTCTGCTATTTTGTTTTAAGATGGCGGACGGCAGATTGATGTGGCTTGAAACATTCTCAGGACTTTATATATCAACGAAAAAAAGTTTTGTTTTAATCAGTTCAGCTGTTTTCTCGTGAAAAGCAGCCTAAAAAGCCTTGACAAACAAAATTAGAAAGAATTATTTTATTTCTAAGATAAGAGTGAAATTTCTAAACTGAATCTTTTTCTTGAACAAAACCTACCCCATCCACTCCTAATAGTTCGAGGCCCTGTAATTCAGTCTGCGAAAACTCCTAATGACCTCAGTACACACCTGATAAATGGACGGAGTGAAGACCTATTCGGCCGCTCTCAATCAGTCTCTGTAGCCTGTTGCCGGACCGCAATACATCTATTTCTCGAAGATCGTTTCTTATTGGTGACACTGGTGATGTATTACATCATCCTATTGGTCGATACCGTCATTTTTAAACAATGGACTGGCAATGTTTCACTCGTCGTCTGAAACCAATATGATATATCATAAAATAAAAATAGGTTGTAAAAAATAAATGAGCTTTTAACATTACAGCTCAAGGCGGTTCTAACGTACGGTATATAATCAAGAGGGACTTTTTATTAACTGACGACTGTACAGAGAGGTGATGTGGATAATATTCGCACTTAACAGTCAGGATTTTCTCTCAACCCATTGAAGGAATAATCTCACTTTTTAGTGGCTGGTTGTGTCCCAGAAATATCGCCATACACCAGACTGATAGGATAGAAAGTATATTTAATACTCAATAGGTGCACTCAAACCTGTCATTACTCCGTTGGTCAAACACAGATAACCACTAATTCTGATATTATCATCTAAGGAAAATAGATAAGCGTGAGCAGTTGAACTCCGTCACTAAGGTCAAATTTTCATTAAAAGACTAAATTGAAAATATCAAAATGGCGGAGGAGGGAAAATGATGATTGAGAACCCCACAACAATTCAATTTATAATTTTCAGCTCTCTAGCTCAGCGATGAGTTGTAGAGCACATAAAACTTTAAAAATACTAAAACTAAAAATAATAAAACTTTAAAAATACTTTGGACTAGCTCTCATTTTGACTGAAATTTACTCCAATTCGACGGTATTGTTTCTAGATGTTGCGGGAAAACTTAAATGTATATTCCCGTAATCCCCAAACCGTGTTCTAGGGGTTATGAAACGAATTTAAAATGCAGCACCACTCTCGCCAATGACCTCCGATTCAGTGAAAAAGTCTATTATTTTCGGAGTAAATACGACTAAAAACAAGAATTAATTGTATAAATTAAGAATAAAGGGCAAAACTAACTCGAATTTAGTATATAACAGAATTTCATTAAGTCTTTGCATGCTTTTGGTTTGCGGTTTATAAACACAAAACAGCTCTCTCACACAGCACTTTCCTTGAAAAAATCATATTAGCTTTGCATCGTTGGTACGTTGGAACGCAATATGAATACCACATCGCTGTGTTAATGAGATAGAAATCTATTCCATAATTAATATGCTGTCATAGATAAGGTGTGTTATGACAGCTGATAGTGTATTGAACAGTCGGAATTATTGTATCAATATCCCTCCTGGAATGACCTTCACAAGGTTTCTCTAGCTTTTGTATCACTAATATATTTTTAGTGTTAAGTTGTAAGTAAAAGGTTGCTTGCACGATAGCCCAACACGATGGGGAGAATTTATTAGTGAACTAAGTTACATTCACCTCTTATACGTGAACAAACTGTGATTTATTAATATTACATTAATAATTTTTTTCAAGATATAGTTTCAGTATAAAATACTATCCATTCTTTGTTTTGAAATTGCATTTGTCAATGAACTATGCCACACCGTTTTTTTTCACACAAAAAATTTCGACGAACTGTGACTACGTGGTACGATTTCTTGAGTGTTAAAAAGTAAAGAAATAACCACTCAAATCGAATCAATCAATGACACGGTATCCCGTAAACCAAGAAAAATATTAAAAAAGGTGATAGTACATCTCAAGTGCAAGAAAAAAGTTCATATAGGCCATGGTTCGATTCCACACGGAAATGTATAAGGTTTACGTTATGAGTTTTTTTTTAGTAATTTACGTTTTTGTTGAATAGGAAGTGATCACTCAAAAACTGCTCGAGGTAATTAAGTTCCAATTACACCATCATAAAGTAGATAATATTTAAAAAAGAAATAAAGCTTTAAGAAATAAAGTTTGATTTAACTAAATATATTGTAGGGAGCATAGGGGGAAGGGATCAAAACCGAAAAGTTTTTTGTTTTGTTTTTAATCAATCTTTACTTGTGCATAAGTTTGCCAGATATCAGCATATTTTTACGATTACAGTAAAACTTCTACTTTTATTAAGATTTTATTTTTTCATAAATGAAATCGAATTTTCAAGGGACATGAAACACGCGGGCCGCTTGCGGCTCTCTAGGTGGTATTAAGTGGCCGACAATGTTCTGAATACAAATGAGAAAAAGACAATTATAATGCAATGTAATCTATTATTACCCTATATTCACTTAATTTCATAGGATCTTTTAATATCCTGTCAATATTCCTGTATCCTCACTCTATAAAATCATTGTAAGAAAATATTTAAACGTGATGCACACGCGGCCTTGATAGAGATTGACACGTCTGGTCTTGAGTTTCATTTCATATTTGATTTCAGAATTATTTTGGTTAATTTACAGATATTTTTTAACAAAGCTTTATTTTATTACAAAGAAGCTTTTTATTCTGTATTTTCGTGTTATTTTATTGACTAGTGATAAAATGAATTTAATAAATTTCATTCTCAAAACACTTCGGGGAAACCTACTTCCGCACCATACTTTTTGGCAAACAAGGAGCCAATTCTAGACCAATCCTAAATGAAAACTCGATTATATTTGTATCAAATTAAAGAAAGAAGGTGTTTTCCTATAAGTGGGGTATCTGACAAAAATATGCAAAAGTAAAGATTGATTTAAAAAAATAAATAAAACTTTTCAGTATGCCTCTTAACAATAGATTTAGTTAAACCAAACTATATTTCTTAAAGGAAATTCTTTCTACTTTGCTATAGTGTAATTGAAACTTAATTACCTTGAATAGTTTTTGAACGATCGTTTCCTAGTAAAAAAAAAAATGTGATTTATTTAAAAAAAAACATAAAACGTAAATTTCCTGCTTTATTGTGTGGAATCGAACTATTTTTTGTTGCTCTTGAGATTTGCTACCACCTCTTTAAAAATTTCCCATGACTTACAGGATACCTTGTTGGACTCCGGGTTCTTAAATTTTCATACGCATTCAAAGCTGTTATAATTTTATTATTAAAATTATGGTATTTTCTATTGTTATTTAAAAATTTTGTCATCTGTCAATTAATAGAGTTTAATAGGATAAAAAAGTCATCATAATATGAATGCAAGATTAACATGCTTCGTTAATAAGCTACGATTATTCAAAATATGTTAAATGAATAATAATAATATGAAGGTTGGTTTATTAGCTTGTCTTATTAGTATGCATACAGCGGTGGGAAAGACCATGGCGCTATCTGTGACTGCGGGAAGGTAGCTATCAGTTTGGAGTCCTCTTGTATTTACTAGCGAATAAACTGTCCCCGTCATGATATCATCAGCTCCAGGCAACTGTGCGCTTAACTTAAAATGATCTCTGTAGCTTTTGTAATAAATATCTTCATATCAGCCTAAAATATATATGTATTTTACTATATATGTATTTAATTGTATAAGTAATATCATGAATAGCAGTCCAAAAAATATAAAAATAAAGTAATAGTTATTAAAAAATGCAAATAAAATAGCACCAGATTTACGGAACGTGTCAATATATTGGAATTCCAATTTCACTTTGTTAAAATAAAAATTAGTAATTATTTTAAATTAATATTGAATCTTATTGGTATCATGATACATATAAATATACATGCATGCAGGTCCTTTAAGTATTTAGGTGGAACAGTAACAAGAGAAAATGAAATAACAGAGGAAATAAAGGCTCGGATTGCTGCTGAAAAAAGGTGTCTGTATGCATTACGCTCTGCACTAGGTTATAAAAATCTATCGACAAAAGCTAAGGTCTTGCTTTATAAGACTATACTTAGGCCCACAGTAACTTACAGCAGTGAAACCTGGGTTCTGACAGCAGCTAATGAGAAAAGACTAAGAACATGGGAAAGAAGGGTACTAAGAAGGATGTTTGGCCCTGTGCGAGAGGACCATGTGATCAGAGCGAGAACAAACTCCGAACTGCAAGAAATGTTCTCAGAACCTGACATAATTAAAGTAATAAAAAAAAGAAGATTGGGTTGGCTTGGGCATGTCGAAAGGATGCCTACGTGAAGATTGCCTAGACAATTGCTGTACGGCCATCCTGGTGGAGCACGAAGGAGAGGTAAGTCTCGTAAACGATGGCTGGACGACGTGGAAGAAGAACTCCGCCAGATGAACATACGGAGCTGGCGAAATAAGGCACTGGATAGAGTCGAATGGAGCAGGATATTGGAGGAGGCTTTGGTTCTCAGTGGACCGTAACGCCATATTGTGAGTGAGTGAGTGAGTGAGTGATATATATATATATATATATATATATATATATATATATATATATATATATATATATATATATATTCATATTAATAATCTATTTTACATAATTTTCATCAGTCGGTAAAAGAATTACCGAATCATTCTTTGAATCATATTAATGAATCATACTAATTTATAATATCGTGATAATTATGTAGTTGAAGCTTCACTAAAAATATAATATATAAAAATAAATAGTTTAAGATTTTTGTCTTATATTTATAAGATTTTTGGTTTATATGTATTTGCTATAAACCTGTTGCTACCTACGGTGATAAGGTGTTAACTACGGTGATAGATATGCACCATTTGAAAATGCTAAAAGCTAAATTTGAATACAATAGAAAAAAATAATTCTGTGGCACAATGTCTCTGGTGTCCTTATGCCACAAATGTATCGCTCAATTTAAAAATTATTAATAATAATGAGAGTATTGTTGACTGTGGAAAATGTGCGTAGGAAAATCTTGGTTGGGGGTGCGGTCAATAAATAAACACAAATAAGAAAACTTATTGTAAAGTCTGCCGACGTTTCGGCTTAAGTTTTAGGCCATCATAAGGGCTAAGAAAAAACAAGATAACAATAGATTTAACAACAGTGTCAGTACCAATAATAATACGAAAGTTAACAAAACAGTGAGATGAAAAAATATAAAGTATATCGAAAAATATGCTGATCATAATTGGTTAATAATAATTTGAAAAATAAGAAATATATAAGAATATGTTAATAAAATAAAAACAACGTAAAAAAAAAGTATAAAGAAAAAATGCTAATCATAATATGAATAATAATAAAGAAAATTATTTTGAAAATATAGATATATAAAATATAGAAAGAAAGATAAATAAAATGAATGAAAAGAAAGATATAGTAAAATACATGAAAAATACTAATTCTAATAACACTAGAATGAAAATTAAGGATTGTGAAAAGTATCTCAAGATAATTTGATAATATAAGTAATGTAAATGATTTTTATGTAAGATATAATGAAATAGATGGGAAAATGTGTGTAAAAAATTACAAAGTAAAATAAAATAGTATAATTTAGCAGTATATTAATTTTCACATTATCGTTAGCATTTTACTTTATACTATTTTTACGTTATTTTTACTTTACTAACATATTGTTCTACATTCCTTATTTGTCATATTATTATAAACATATCATGATCAGCATATTTTTCTTTATACTTTATATTTTTTCATCTTACTGTATTGTTAACTTTCTTATTATTACTGATACTGACACTGTTGCTACATATCTATATATTCATACTTGCATATATATTTTAATTTACTCATTTATATATGGATTTGTCTTTTTCAAATTAAGGGAAACAGCAAATAAAAAATAAATTCTCTAATAATGATTAACTTCACTAATTCGTAATTCTCAATATACTGAACTCGGTTTAGTAATAATTAACAATCAATAACCTTATGAAATGGCTTTTCATTTGACAATTGTCTTAAAATTTTATTATTGCATAGAAATACCTCCGTAGTAAATTCCTTGTCGGCTAAAGGATTAAAATTTTACGGCATGGCTAAAAACAATCAAAGGCAATTATTTATTACTTCATTTAGTACAAGTTCCGGTTTTGTTCTAAAGTTCTTAATTAATGACACTTTTGCTCATTGTAAGGAGTTAATTTTCCTTTGTGGTTCAACTTTCTGGATATTCTAAAGAATATCTGAAAGCCAAAATAGCCTGCATGTTACTTTGTTGTGTTTTGGTTTGGAAAAAAGAATAATATATATAAAATGTTTAATAGTTTCAGATTATTGGATTCGATCTGTTAACTGAAATAGATACTTGCCCTTCCTATTTTATGTTTATTCGTTTATACGAGGACTATATGAGGATTCAGATAAAATTTAAAATACACTGAATGAATTTTATTATTATCTGGGTACAATCGCAGAATAAATGTCTGTTTCCGGAACATTTTCTTTTCTTTTTTAAGGAGTTTGAAATAAATATTATTAATTAAACTCCATAAAGTTCTTTATCATTACAAACGGTAAATCATTGAGGAATTCCAGATATATTAAATCTTAGAGCCATAAAATATTGCCCTCATATTGCTAGGTTCATATAAAAGAGGAGGGAGGATAAAAGTGAGGATATGAGATAAATTGTTTTTTAGTTTTATGAAAAAAATATCCGAGGTTATATTAATTTCTAGAGCACACACTTATAAAAATTATATATATTTAACCAATTAATTTGGTATAGATCATGCTCTTGAAAGCTCGAAAACACGAGGTAGTGGGTTTTATATAAACGTTTTTCGATCCGCGTTAATTTAAAAACATGAAAACGCACTTAATCTAAACATCTACTTGTTTTTTATTTAAACTAGAAAATTAATTAAGTCTAACAATATAATTTAATAAATGGATTTATAATTAGAAATGGCTATTATGCAGTACTAATGAATCTGATTCTAATCAGTTATATCATCCGTTATATCAATTAACTATTAATTAATATCATCATAATTATTATCTAGGTGATTTAATCTATGGTTTAATGATTTAATTAGGAGTATAAGAGTGGTTAAATTAATTTAAGCAGTAATAATAATTATTGTCTTTCTTTACCAGTTAGTTTATAAAATTCAATATGATAAAACAAAGTTAAGAATAAAGATTATTATATTTAATGCAATATACAACTGTCTATGTTTTCAGATTAAAACTTTATTAAAATGTCTCCAACAGTGTATGAACTTCCTTCTTAGGTTGCATTTTTCATATAGTGATAAAGTTGCTTTTACCATGTTCGGGATTAATATTTATTTATTGTTTAATGTTAATTAGACAGTTTTTAATTTAAAGACAAGTCTGGGTTAAGGTGCAATGCAAAAAAATTTCAGACATTGATTTTTTTTTCTGATGAATGAAGGTATTATGTATTTATCATGGCCTAGTATTATTTTGAACCCAAGATTCTTGATCAATCGCGTCATTTATTAGTTGATAGATTATTAAAAAAAAAATAAAAAATATATCATTACTCATTTACTCAAAACTTTAAATTTGCAACATAACACCTTATCAATCCTTAGACTTAAGTTACGACAAACTTTTACTTTTAATTTTATTTCCGCAACATTTTTATAAATTTCTCTGTTGTATATTTCAGTTATTATGTATATATTCATTCCTAATTCCTCAATTTTAAGAAATGTCCAAAGAATAGAGCAGTAAAAAAAAAAATCGGACTGAGACAATTCTTGCTTTCTAGCAATTATAGAACTCGAGATACGAGTGTTTGAAAATGACATCAAAAGCATCTTAAAATTTTAAAACTCCATATGGACGAATATAATTTAAATTTAAAAAAAAAATTATGAAGGAATATGGTGGTCCGGGAGACGGTTAAAAAAATGGATCACAATTAGTATAAACTATTTATTACAAACCGACGTTTCGACCCACATTGCAAGTCTTCATCGGTGCTAAATGAACAAGAAAAAATTAAGGTATATGCACAGAATGATATTGAAATTAGCAAAGTAAATAAAATGACGTAATGAAAAATATAAAATAAAATGTTATAAATACTAACAAAGGAAATAAAAAGACATAATGAGAAAAAATGAAAAAAGAGGAATTTGTAAAATGTTCTTAGATTAAACTGATTGAATTATAAGAAATAACTAAAAAGAAAAGAAAAATAATAACAGTAGCAATTATAATAAATTGGAAAATTATAATTTAAAAATAAATATAGAGACAAAATTCAGTACCATAAAGCTCTGAGTGTGGTAAATGGCAAAGTATGACTGAGTTAGATGACGGAAATAGAACAAAAAGATACATACAAAGGAACAAATGAGAATAATAAATTTAAATAAAAGTAAATGTATAAAGTGGCAGAGAAAATAAAAGAATATCAGAACAGAAAAAAAAGATGGTCAGATTGTACAGGGTTGAAATGTAATTATATAAGTAGAAACTAATGAAATTTATAGCGTGAAAATAAGAGATAAAATAAAGAATAACTATCTATTTAGCATAGAAAAGAGAATGTTGATGCAAGTATATAATACATAATACATAAATATATACTCACATATATCCACAAAATATAATAATATGGAGTGTAGCCGGGGGGAAAGTAAACATGGAGAGACAAATTAAAAACGAAATAAATATCAGGAGGGAAATAAAAATTAGAAGGGTGGAGGAAAATAATTATGGCAAGACAAACGAAACAAAAAGATGATAAATATAGGAAAGGAGGAAAGAATAGGGTATCGTATAGAATAGGTAGAGGTAAGAAAAGGAGATATATATAGAATAGAGGAGAATAAATCGGAAGTAGATAGTGAGCTTTTAATGTTACAAGTAATTTAAAAATAATTAATGATAATGTAAATTACAAAAAAAAAATAATATGTGGCAATACTCTATTGTTCTATGTTTCACTGATATATTATAAGTAATAATATAGAAACAACAGAAATATTATGAAATAACTACAGATGGATAATTTTATTTTATTTCTTTACATACTTCATTGCAGGTTGAAATAAGCAGCAATAGTGGCCCACACTTTTGCTTTCGTTTGTAGCTACTGTAATGTTTTTGAGTTGTGTTAAACAAATAGACAGCTCCCTTACTTGTTCGATGTCTTCTCGTCTCGATTCATAGCTTCCATGTAATGGGAAAACGTCATATTAGCATAGTTGGTGGATAAACCTGAGTCCGATTCTGACCCACCCGAGGAAGGACGTTGTAGTCTGCTCTCCATCTTCGTTTAAATACATTAAAAAGGATATGCTCCACATCCAGAGGATATGTTCAAATCATGTCCAGTCAGGTTTTGGTGAGGCCCCTGCTCCTTTAGAGATAGTTTCTGTCCTTCGATGTAAGTGCTCAAATAATGTACTTATTTTACGATTCCGACATAAAATATCTAATGTGGAAACCGCATGACATCCTTGTAAGCATATTAAACTATAAACCAGTGGCTCAAAAAGTGACCCTGAATTTGGTTACTAGTTTCCGAACATGGCAGTATCTCAAAAACATTTCATCTGACACATACGTACACACACACACCACTCACACACACACACAAGATCTTGTTGTTAAGGTCTCATTATATGTCGTTTTCTTTCAGTATGGTAACAAGTTCCCAAGAGATTTTCTTCGTGTTCCTTGGCAACATTAGAACTGTCTATGTTACTAGATAAAGCATTAGAAATCGACGGTTTCAACATTTTAAGCGGAAGAAACCACTTAGCTTATATCTTATTCTCCTTCTGCAGACTTGTTTAGCTCACAAATGGGGAGGAAAACAAGTATTTTACACTAAATTTTAACACTTAAACAAGTACCTAATAAAATTGTTTAATTAGAGTGGAAAAAATTCGCGTTTATAACCATTATCACCGAACCATATGATCTCTGTGAAATGTCGATATACCTATTGATGTAAGTTTCTTATGACCTTCAAGTAAAGTAACCCTTTCGAATTATCAATTTCAACCAAAATCTATTATATTACTAATATTGATATGAAAGTCTAATTTACCGAATTTGAGTCGTTTTACATTATGTTTTAATATAATTTTTGATGAAAGTCTAATATAGCCTTCAAGTAAAGTAATCATTCCGGTAATCATTCCGAGACCAAAAAGGGAGATTCACAACTCGATTATGCAATAATCCTAAATACAAAATTTTAACTTTCAATGACCGTTTTTGAGTTATGCGAGATACGTACGAACGTACCTACAGACGTCACGGCGAAACTAGTCAAAAGGGATGGTCAAATAGATATTTCCTTTAAAATCTGAAAACCGAAAATTTTCGAGATTACAATACTTCCTTTACTGCGCACAAGGAAGTAAAGAGCACGTATTTTTGAAATGGCTCGCAATCAGCGATGGGTCAGATTAGAATGACTCCCCTATTTCTAAGAGATTTTTTTCATGATTCGCTGATCTACTGAAAGGATCTCTCGAGTTTACAACCAAGGGTGCTTTGGCTAATATAATTTATATATTTTTATTTGATTGTAAAAATCCTATATCCTATTGCTTTCCAATAATTTTTATTTTAAGTGAACTTAATAATTCATTTTTTTTCTTCAAATATTGGAAAGGCAGTCGAATAAATTGAAAAAAAATAAATAATGAATTCCTAGAATTCCATTGTCCCTAAGCACGACCGATCTTGAACTGAGATTTCAATCTCCTTGGCAGGATATTTTATTATATAAAGGCGGCAAGAGCAAGAGTTGTTTAACTTGAGAGAACTTTTTAAATTAGTACAGTTTGGGACTAACATTTAATTAAGCTGATTACTTCCTCTAATTATTGACATTTTTTAAATTGTTTTTGGGTGATTAAAACTTATAACACTTATTATCTCTTAAAGTTTTATTAGGTGGTTTATTGTTAACTCGTCTTATTAAACTGATCTAATGAGATAGCGCTCACGTATAAATGCTGTACAATTCAACTAAGGTTGTATATTGTATCAAGGAATATTTTTAGTATAGGAAAAATAAACCACATTTTTAGATTCATGAAACTTAGGTCATAACTTCGTCTTGGTTGTAACAATCGAAATGTAACGTTTTTTATTGAATAGTACCAATTGCACTATCGTAAAGCAGACATAATTCTCTTTAAGAAACATAGCTTGGCTTAACTAAATCCATTGTAAATGGACTTTGGAGGGGTGACCGATAACGATTTTTTTTTTTTTTTTTTTTGGAAATCACTCTCCACCTACTTGTGAATGCTTTTCCCAGTCCAGTTGGACTACCCCACTTCTAGGGAAGCTTCTACATTCATCAAGCTTTAATTTCTTATAAAAGAAGTTGAGGTTTTTCCATTAACCACAATAATTAATTACAATGTGGAGATGGATATAATAATTATTTAAATAAAAAATTTATATTAATGAATGAAACCCAGAAATAGGCTTATCAATACACACTCATGTGATAGAGATTATTTTTATAATCCCTTCGGAACAAATATTATTATATGTTATATTCTAAATTAAATTAAAACCAACAATACTTGTTTCATAACACTAGATCACAAAAAAAAACTATATTAGTACCAATATTTAACCAGTCTAGTAACAATAAAAATGAAAAATTAAGCTTTTCAAATTAGGCAGCAAGATTTTAAGAAGCAAAATATATTTGAAAAAATATCGAACTTTTATTTAAAACATACTTTTTATTTTTTGATATTCTTGTATTATTAAAATACCCCCAAAACTTTTTATTAAAGTCAATAAAAAATTGATTTGCAAAAAACAGAAATGATTTAATACGATTTTTGTGACAAAATCTTAAAAGTCGTAGATCTTGCTTTTTTTATATTTTAAATAAATTAATACTGCTAATATGCTTTGTATCTTGTTGCTTATAAATTCTGTTATTTTTATATTGAAACTCATAAACATTGATACGATTATTTTTGATACTTTTATTTAACCTTCTAACTTTTCCAACAGTACAGACAAACAACATTCAGTGCGCGTGCGCCGAACAATGACCTTTTCTATTGAAATAACAATTAATTTTCGTATTAATGAACGTGATTGAGCCAATGTAAAACGAATCAAAATGTGAAAAAAAATTCAGGATTGTATAATTGACAAGGTAGCTGTCTGAAGTTAAGCATTCTTTATATCAATATATATATATATATATATATATATATATATATCAAAATGTGAAAAAAAATTCAGGATTGTATAATTGACAAGGTAGCTGTCTGAAGTTAAGCATTCTTTATATCAATATATATATATATACATATATATATATATATATATATATATATATATATATATATATCCCTTTTTATTTTTAATCAGTTAAATAGATGCAATTAACTAGATATTGTTTATTTTTTAGCAATTATGTTTATTTTTCTATTCTCTGCAATATGCTAATTAAATCAACCCGCTGATATTTAAAAAAAGCATGAGGGATTCTTGATTACGAAAGCATTGTTCAAGGCTTCATTAAATTTAATTAGGAAACAATGTTTTTCTTTTAATTTTTATTTAAGGTGCTGTTATATGAACGCGGTTGGGGCTCTTTGCTTGTTAATTTATTAATTCCTGGAGACAGGATACCGCTCACCTGATACGTTCAGGTGTTGCGGCATGGTATCTATAGAACGCCGGACTGGTGTTCTAGGTCGGATATTGCCTTATGGATTCTCTTTATCAGGTACTATTACCTAATTATATATGGATTATTAATTGTTATTAATTAATTGATAAAATAATAAATATATTTATTTATTGTTTTATGTTGGATTAGAAACAGACAGTTATAGCGAATGAATAAATAAATCTTATAATAAAGGTAAGGTCAAGGGCACTTACCGACTATACAATTTTAATAATATTTTTTTTTTAATTGTGTCAGTATCCTATACCTGTTAAGGATATTATTTCATAAAATCATTTAGGGCCTTCTTGTCTATCCTCAGTGTTCCTTATTTTTTCACACTTAAGAGTTTACGTGAATAAGTTTGGGTTTATAAAATATTAGTTCATACGCTGATACATGTTTGGACTGGAACATATTAGATAATTTTCGTACAATTAACCGTATACCGTAAATAATAATATAACATAATACTAATAATAATATTGCAGCTTTAAAACTCCTTTAAAAATATATAATTTTGATGATGATATAGCTGAAATCTTTTTAGAATTCAAAATGAATTTTTAAGGGAGTCACTCATGATCGTCTCACTCCACGCCCAAATTCATTCTAACTGGATGTGATTGTAGAAAATTTCTGAAAGTCTTCTTAAAGCCTTTTAACTTTTCATTTATGCAGTAAATCACCGAGGAAATGCAGAGTAAAAAATTATGATGAAAAGAATACTTTATTTACGTATAACTTAAAAAGTATGTATTTTATGGTAAATTTTATATATAATCGTATGAAAGGTAATTAAATTAACTAAAATACAAAAAAGAATCATCAAAATCGTTCTAGTATTGGCAAAAATACAACGCATCGGACTAACCGGAAGTGGCAATTACACCACCGATTTTACAATTTTCTCGTAAACAGTTTTGATGAAACTTGCCTAATGTCGTTAACGTTTCATGTATGTAATATGCAGGGGAACAAATTATAGCGAAAGTAAATTTTATTTGCGCAAAACTCAAAAATTGAGCATTTTATGGTAAATTATGTATGAAATCATATGAAAGGTAATTAAATTTCCAAAAAATAAAGAAACAATAATTTAAATCGGGTCTGTATTAGTAAAGATACAGCATATCTCTTAAGGACTAATAGACCCTAGATGGGAAGCCGAGCGCGTCCGGAAAGAGACGAATGCAACCGAACCTCCGAAATTGCCATCATTCTTAAAAATGGTTTGGAGGGATTAAGATTAAATAATTTTATGTTTTATATTTTTATACTTTAATATAATAACACACATAATAAAATATGTGTACATGTGAACTACCTGTCGGTAAAATATGGAACAGTGGAATGATCTCAGTGGGGTCCTTAAAATCTTCTTCACTCCAATCGCTCCACTCTACGTCAATTAGGCCTTTAGACGTCAGTTACGACTTATCTGCTCCACACTAAAGAGAAATATAACTGAAACATTGATAATATTATCTAATTATTCGAGATGTATTGAATGCATTGTTATGGCTTGAATCGAGTCTTACAATTTCTTAGAAACATCCACATCAATTTGACGTAGTGAACGAGATAAAAATCGAAAAAAGCAAAACTTTTGACGAGGTATTGGTTTGAATCCATCGATATACTTACACCATAAATTTTTTTAAGCTTTATATTTGTATCAATGGACAGAATTGATGGACAGAATCTGCGGTGAAGGATGTAAATTACACGAGTTTGTCTTTCAGTTATTATTAAATTGGCTCTTTAATTCATAAGACAAATGTGAAGTAATGTCTCAAATGCCGGAAACTTCGTGCTAAATTTCTGTTTAGAGAAAGAATGAACATCATATTTCGGAGTCTCTTTTTTCTTTTGGCATAGTTATATATAGTATGCAATATACATATTGTATCTTGAGAATCATTTCTCATCACAAGACAATGCCCAAACTCCAAGAAATTCCCTTAACTGGCAAAAGGCGATGTGAATCCGCTTAATCTAAGACTACTAAGACTCGATGAGACACGGGACTGGCTCCAGAAATAATTACTTTGACCGATCATGATGGAATGTTACGATCATTTTCTAGCTATCTCCTTAGAATTAAGTTAAGCTCATGTACAAACCTCGATGCATTGATGTTTTTTTTCCTCAAAATATACTAGGTCTGCAAGACGCCTTGTAAGAATCAAAGGTAAATGCTCATAGGCGCATATTAGTATTCATGGGATGAAGTATACACCTCATTGGTACATGTTATTATAGAGGTATGATTAATGTAAATTTTTCAAACGTATTTATTAGTTCTGTGCTCTGATGGCAAAATATTATAAATCACTTTTTCCTAAAAAAAAAAGTTTTTTTCACATTATGGAGTCTCATTTTTTGATGTTTAAAAGGTGGCTGAATTTCCTAAGTCCTTCTTTTTTAGCTTATGAGAAAACAGTGGTGACAAATTTTAATAAGACGACGGACATAGAACCGAAGCTGAGTAATGACAATTTGCCACGATACAGATTTCACGCGCCATAGAGTCTGATAAGGTACGTGATACTGACATGTAAAGGGAATATATTTTCAAAAAAGGTAATAATTAAATCAAGGTAATTCAATTTATTAGACAAATAAATATTGCTAATTTAAGACATGGAGCTGGTCTAAGCAAAATCATGGAATGCCTGTGATGCATAAAAGTTATCCACGGTCAGGATTGAAATGAGCCTAATAAAACAGGCATTTGATCAAAACGTCGACGGGAATTCCCACCATAATATCAGGCCTCTCTTCCACGGGAATTTTAAAAAAGATAGTAGGAGAAAAAATATTTCAAAACAGTCCAAGAAAAGACGATGGACAAATAAAGAAATTGTTATTAATATTGCGAGCTTAGGAGTTAGGTATAAAAAGTATGATGAAATTGGAAATCATTATTATTATTCGGTTAAAAATATAGCAATGCAAAATTACGTTTTGTGCTCTATTAACTTTATAAATAAAATATTGAACTTATTGACTCTGCTTTCAATTATTCTTCTAAAATATTTTTCTACAGCATGAATATGGAGGGGGCAAAATGCCTTTCAATGACATAAGTCAACACAGTCAAAATATTTTATGTCTTGTGAAAAACATTTAAATTGATTTCTAATATTATGTACATTTCAGAGGAGCCTTTTTAGAATTGAGATAGTAAGCTCCTATGCTAGTACTTATAAAAATGTAGAACACTATGTACGTTTATTGCTTAGGTCTTCATTTCGTCAAATATTCATTAAATCCAGGAATATTCTAATAAACGTTTTAATCAACCCGGAAACAAGCCGCTGAGGTAAAAGATTTGATAAATGAAGTGAGGTATCGCGTCAAGGTCAAATGAATTGAATAGGCAACATCATCAATCTAAATACAGGCTGCCATCGCAACACATTTTCCATCCTTCTCGTTTTAATATCTCATAAATGAACTATAGAGAAGCTAAGAACCTAAGTTTTGTTATAGTGCATAGATATAATTTAATTATAATATTACAAATGATATTCGAAACAAAGAGAAAGTGATTCATATAGATAGATAAATAAATAGAAGAAGAACTTTATTCTGGGACTAGGTCCTTTCAAAATAACAGAATAGAATAAATAAAACAGAAGCAGTGTCTGGCCATAAGACTACAAAATAAAGATCAGTTAATATTTACAATATATTTAATAAAATAATAAGCAAACAATATAAATTCTTGTCCTGAAAAGAATAAATAATGTGAACTAAAAAGAAAGAGAAAATGAAAAATACAAAAATAATAGGTCTATTAGCAAAGTTGAAGCCAGTGCATTTAAAACTATTATTTACTTCTTATCTAGATGTTAATCTAAAATTTAAATTTCATAATTAGACAGCATCATTTTAGAAAGAAATAAGGTGTTCGAAAAGGAGGGATTCGAATGACGATAGAAAAAAAGCATGGCGGATATTAGAAGGAAAGGAATTCCATAGGATAGAGGAGCGGGCGAGAAAGGAACGTTCGAATGTCTTGGTTTTATAGGAAGGGGTATAGAGGTCAGAAATGCGCGATTTTGTTTCCTGTGCGTGGACCGTGGATTTAAATTGTAGGAGGCTGTAGTGGTGATAGTTTGGTATACGAAATATCCGAGGAAATATTATCTACGGTTAGAGGGGAAGAGCCACTTTAACTCGCCGTAAAGGTGGGGACACATGAGCCCGTCTCGAGGTACCGAAGGCAAATCTTAAAAAGCAGTTCATGATCAGTAAAAACGGAAATCTAAAACACTGAACATGTTTAATCAATACCGTAGACTACTTTTTAACTTCCTTCACCAACTGTGTGTGTTTTGACCACAATTATCTCTTGAACGGTTGGACAGATCTCTTTGGGTTTTTTTTTCTAGGATTTCGACGTCCGAATACTGTGTGCAAAAATTGGGCATTTCCCTCCTCCCCCACCATGCGTAATAGCTGCTGTTCAATAGCCGAAAAAATTGTTTTTCAATAAACTGTAGCTCCAAACCATCTCTTACGATTTTGATGAAATCTTCTCCTTAAAGCCTTTTTAATTTTCGTATAAAGCACATTCTTGAGAAAAACGGAAAGAAACTTCATGAAGAAAAAATACTTTATTTGCTTAAAAAGTATGAATTATAAGTTTAGTTGTGCTATTAATTATCGTATTTTGTTCTATGCTTCTGAATAATTACTAAAGGCTCATTTACATGGCTACAAAAAGGCCTATTTGGACTTACGAAGTTGAGCTTTGGAGCTCCACTAAACCATCGAATTCCTCTCGTATCCAATCCTTATAATCCAAATCCTTCATAAAATTCTTAGTCTTCCTTAATTTTTCAGCAATAAAATCATCCGTTAAGATTTTATCATCCAGATCTATCCGTTTTGGTCCGAAGCAGGTACTTATTCTTCGATGACAAACTCCATTCCTGCTCAAACCCACTTGCTTCAAACCTTGTTTCCTCTTCGACTAACGATGTTCCTCCGAGGCATCTGAAAAGAAGATGCCCTCCGGACCTTCTAATTTAGAATTGTTATTGGAGTGCCAATGGGCATTTGCCAATGGGGGTAGTTTCTTACATGACATTACATCATGGTTCACGTTTAATTGTACTTTTTAATTAATGCAGTTGTAATATTATTATATATTAAGAAGGCTTCAAGGAGAACATGTGGTCGGTCATAGCTGAATTGATTAATGATTAAAAAAACGCAAAAAACACATTCTATATTTAAAAAAAATAATATGAAGATTAAAAAAAAAATCCTCAATAAAAATTAAGTTGAGTTAAGTCAGACATTGTACGAGATGTGTTAGGAGCTATACTCGTAATTCCAGACCAGTGAACCACAACAGGCCTAACAGAGAGTTGGGCAGGAGATTTTATTATAGAGGGAAAAATTGCTTTTCACTCCGTTGAGTTTAAAATGCGTAATTGTTTTCATAACATTAATTTACATATTGTTAATTGTCAGATTTTTAGCAGTGGTTGCTCCTTTTGTTTTTGTGTCGTGATTCTGTATGATAAATGTCTTTGGTCTAGATTAAATATAGAAAACAATGAAATATGAATTTCAAGACAGAATTCCATCACAAATTTACTTTTTAATTTGAATAATTTGATTGTCTGTAACTCTGGGGTTATCAACGCTTAGTATATATCAGTGGTAAGATGGCAAAATGCTATAAGTAACTTTTTCATTAAGATGGCAAATTTTAAATTACATTTTGCCAGTGACTCTGGCTGTGGCTTCATCGACTTATGTCGTTGATATGTTATTGTTTACTCGTTACGGCTTCTTGCCAGAACAACCCGTCCCATCTGTGTATGTTAAAATACAGAAAGCTCCTCGCATTTTTGCATGTAAAAATACAGAATGTAAATTAATGTACTGAGTAAAGAAGAGTCTTCAGTTGACATCCGCATGATGGTATAGGAGGATCAATCTAATTAGGGATTGATAAATTATTTGACACTTCAATAATTTTGTTTTATTGAAAACTAGTTTCGAATGTTATACATTCATCTTCAGTTCTAAAAACACACAAAAATTGAAAACTAAGCAATTCAAAATATTGTATTATTATACATATTAAATTAGATGTAATATCAGTATTATGAAATATTTATGAATTATGAATTTAATTAAGACAAGAAATCAAATACATGTGGTTACTCACCAAGGTTTAAGTGGATTATATCAAACAGAAAAGTTTGTACTGATTTCTTCTCGCACTGAACTAACAATGAAAGAAAGGTAGGTAGGATGTTTATAGGTTAACAGTTTAAGGGTCGGGGTTTTTCCAGTAATGCCAGTGAGTAATTAGTATTTTTGTTATGAACAGAATCTATAAACTTCATGAACTTAAATATCTGTGCTTCTTAGTACGTCTGTTAAACTATAAATCAGAGGTTAAAAGAAAGGCAGAAAGTAAAAAAAAAACAAAAAACAAAACAGTTTTAGTAGTATAAGTACCATTTCCGGTAGACCAAAAAAAAAAAATTTAGATTGATATAAAAATCTCATAAACCAAATTTTAGATGTTTTGCATTACATTTTAATATAATTTTTGATGGAAGTTTATTATGAACTTCATGTAATGTAACACTTGCAGTAAGCAAGTTTTAACCAAAATCTGCCATACCATTTTAATTTACATAAAAATCTTACTTATTAAATTTGAGATTTTTTTTATTGTTTTAATATCATTTTAATGAATGTTTATTATGACGGCCAGATAAAGGACCTCTTCCGATTTGCCTATTTTTATCGAAATCTAGTATTTCATTTATATTAATGTAAAATTCTTTTTAAATGTAAAGTTTTTTTTATGTTTACCCTTGGATCCTGCATGCTTCAGTAACAATCAAAGCCAATAGCCAAATAATTAAGTTGTTCCAGTTTGGAGCTTTGCAATGCCTTTGTCTGATCCCCCAATATTCCCCAACTTTTCTTGGATTTAATCACCGCAATTTTTAATTTTTCTGTTTAATCCAGCCATTATGCGCTAATGAAATGTAATTTCTTAATATTGAGCCGTGTATTTGGTTGAAAAAATCATCAATCCGCTCCTAATTTCACCCTAATCTATTTTCTCGTCTAATCTCAAGAAAATTAAAAACCTATTAAGTGAATATTGAACAGACCATTTGTTAAGATAATTAATTAACTAAAGCTTTTCATTAATTTCATTTTATAATTTGGACTAGGAGAATTATTAAAGAATATTATTTTTATTATTATTAATTTTTTTTGAGTAAAAATAACTTATATTTTCAATAGCTTGCAACAGTAAAACGAAAAATAATCAAAAAGAAAATGTAAACCTACTAATAGCTATTATATACTTAGAGGGGGTTTGAAAAAAACAAAACAAATACGAACTTAGTGATAGAGCTCTGTTGCTCAGGCTATTTTTTCTTTTCTGGTTTCAGGTTTGTGGCCATGTTCTATGTACATTTATTATTTTATCTTTATTAATTCCATGTAAGAGCTTTTAGTGATTCCTTAATTCCTGCTCATCTTTAAGAAAATATTATAATTAAGAAAATATAAAATATTTATAGAATTTCCTACCTCAATAATTGAGCGTGCAATCGGTATTTGTCTTATTTTTCTCTGTTGCATACCCACATTTTTTATTTATTTACAAGTATCCATATCCAACATAATGCGTAGTCATGGTTTCTTCCTAAAAATAAGTCTCAAGCTCAACTTCAAAGAAAATAACTCAAAGAGACGATTTATCCAGCATTTTAGACTGCTAAGTAAAATCTTCCATTTTTTCTTGACAACAAACATCTCATCTCCAAGACGATTTCAAAACCAATTTGAGCCTACGGAATCAAGCTATGGATGACAGTAAAACGCATGAAAATAAACCAAATTCAATCCTTCCTGTCCAATATTCTCTAATATCAAAACGGCTCAATAACTACCCAGCACCGCTCATTCAGTTAATTAATTTCAAATGTAAGATTGAAAAGACAGAGGCCAGCTACTTCTCAGCTTCTCTCATGACCAATGGCTTATGCGCCCTTACTCAATCTCCACTGGCATTCAATACCAGTAAATTGGTTAAAGTCGGCGCTGTGCGCTATCCTGGAGTCTTGTTTTGCCTGCATACAGGAGGAAATAAGTTGGTTTGAGATTCCTAAACTAAGGATAAGCATTGTGAATAAATATGGATGTTATAATGTTTTTTAATCTTTTTTAAATATATTTTTCTATGCATATTTATAATATTATATATTTAAATAGATATCTTTACTTTTTTCTCTCTTCTCCTGCTTAACATGCATTGATGTAGGTCTAAGGCTATTGAAAGGAAAATGTAAATGCGATAGTAGAGGATTTTCTGATTACTTTAGAACAGACATGGGCATTTTAAAATATAAAATGATAATATATTCAATAGCGAATAATTAAAACACATATTTTTTTGTTTAAAATTATTCGTTCATTTTGAATTATGATAATTGGTTATTTATTGTTCAGTGCTTGTTCATCTATTTTCATTTGAAATGTTGGAGAAATGTAAAATTTCTCACTATTTGAAAAAGTTAAACTTGTTATATTTCTTAATTTATGTTGTGATTAATTATGATTTTGATTGTTGTAATGATGATTATGATTTATTATTCGTGAGTAAGTTGCAGTTGTGAGTGAAAGTCTCTATTTAAAAGTTTTACTTCTCACTTTAAAAAATTTAAAATGTTTCAGTAATTCTGTTTATTTGTTTGTTTTTGTTTTTAACTTAGAATTGCATTCTTCCGTCTGGTGTGTTAGGGCAGAAAAAATTTAATACTCTTTTGGTGTCCTTTTTAAATTCTCATAGTTTCGCTAGGAAATGTGTCATTAGTTATTGTATAAACATTTTTTGGATTTGGGCTAAAAGCAGAATTATTTAAGTTGATGGCGTCACCGCTCAAAATATTATTTGCAACGTGTGACTTCATGTATGAGCGATTGGCTATACACTACGACAGCCTAGAGTAGTGGAAAGGTCGACACTTGATTGGAACCCCCAAGGAGTACGCCGAAAAGGACGACTTCTCATCACCTGGAGGAGGTCCGTACTAAATGAGGCGGAGAAGGCAGGAAGGACTTGGAGCGAGGTGAAGGCGCTGGCTGGGAATGGAGATGGATGGAAGTTGTTCGTTGAGGACCTTTGCTCCACTGGGAGCTACAGGAGTTAATAAATATTAATACTAATGACTTCTTTGTAGTTCTCATTATTTTTGATGAAATTTGAAGTATGCTCGGGTTTAAAATAAGGTGATTCATAACGAAAGAATTATAGATCTGAGTGGTAAAATCCGTGCTTGGATTTGTTGATGATTTGGTATTGCTAAGTGAGGACGCGGAAACAATAATACTGATTACAACAACGTTGATGAAAGCCGGTAAAGAGGTTGGTCTCGAAATAATTACGGATAAGACGAAATATATGGTTAGCAACAGAAAGGATGGCGAATTTGATGATGTATATAGAGGAGGGAATTGGTTTACACACCTTGACAAATTTAAGCATTTCGTTTATGATTACTAGAAAAAACGAAATTCAAGAAGAAATAAAGGAAGAAAATTCTTGTTATTTTTCGGAATCAACATTACTTAAGTCGCGTATATTGTTCAGAAACGTAAAAGTTAGAATATACAAAACTATTATCCTTCCTACTGTTCTATACGGGTGCGAAACGTGGCCGCTTACCTTGAAGGGCTAACAACGCTTTAAGGCCTTCGAGAATAAGATATTGCATAAAATATTTGGTTAGAAAAACGATGAGTCCACAGGAGAATTTAGGATTTTGCACAAGGTGGAATGGCGGAGCATGCATCCTGTTAATATAATCGAAGTGATGTCATCGCGATTGTTGAAATGGGCTTCTAAAGTTTTTGGGCTCACCAACGAACGAATTCCTAAAAAGTTAATATCCGCTGAGCCGACTGATAAACATCCGAGGGGTAGACCAAAACATAGGTGGGAGGATTGCTTTAAGGGGGCTCTTACGGGTCTGGATTCGGATGGTAGTCGGTGGACCGAGGTTTGTAGATCGCGATTGGTGGTACGGCATCGAACCTTCGGGTTCCATAAACCTTTTATTATTCTTATTAATATATTATAATAATAATAAAAAGCTTAGCGAACATATACATGAATTTAACTCTGTTAGCAATATTAGGATTCAAATATTTTCCTTTTTTTTTTTTTTCGATTTAACGTTCTACATCAAACCATTATCTATGTGTTTATTATTTATTTACTTATTATTATTATTTAGTTTAGTTTAGTATTAGCTGAGTTTTACTGATTATTGAAATATGTGATTTATTCTTACCATTTTAACTTATAGAGTACCAATAAATTTTCAATCCGGATAAAACTTTAATATTACAGATGGCTTGACAGATAAAAGATTTTCCGGTTGAAATATTTTCGTAAAGTTAACAGTCGGATAAATATGATTTTTGAAGGGAGTTGTAGAATCATCGGACTGTAGCCTTTCCAAATTAGAATCAAAAGATCATACTTCCATTTACCTGAATCATGGACACAAAGAACACTGAACACTTCTATAGTTTGAAAGGTTTAGAATAATGGCGGAACATATATTTATTTTAAGCAATCCACTATAATTTCATTTACAAAATTAAGAAGAGTCTGAAATATTATTTACAAAAATCAGAAAGAAAGAAAAAAGAGTTTATATTCAGTTAGATTTTAGAACAGGGGACAATAAAAGGAATACAAATTTGAAATTAAGAAAAAAATTAATAAGTTGTTTGAAACTTACTGACATGAGTTTAGAAACCAATTGAATTGCTATATAAAACATCATGTTAAGTTACAAAAATTTGAAATTAAGAAAAAATTTGAGATTATGAGAAAAATTGAATTTAATAATTTATTATTCCTTTCTTAGACCAGATCACCCATTTTTAATCTTCTTGAAACAACCATAATTTAAGTTTAGAAATCTTAAACAAGGTGCTATGTAGAAAGTATTATATAGAACATTATTTCAAGCAAAAGTGGTATCGTTATTGCATACTCGTATATTGGTATTGTTGAGTAAATTCTACTCACATAGAAGTAAAGAACATGCTAAACACATAAAATAAGCATCCAAGCAAGCATACAATTTAATAAATGGTTCCATAAAAAAAAAAAAAAATAGGTTTTATAAATTAATACATCGATATATTTTAGTAAAATAATTTATATATCATCTGGCAAAACGTTTTTACATAAATTAGATTTTCATTTCAATTAAATAAGTAGGAAACATTAAGAATATTTGTTCAAATAAAAATTAGTATTTTGAATAAGAAAGCTTCAGTAAATAAAATATGGAAAATTTAGGAAAAAATAAATAAAAAGCTAAATTTATATGAAAAACCAGTGCGGTCCATTATTTTTGGGTGAGTCTTTATGTCTGAGAGAATAGCATTTCTCCAAAAATATACGAAAGTAATTTATTGGTTCAACGAAAAACATTTTTAATTCCTGCTGCGCGACCTGGTTTTATGGTTGAAATAATTATACTGTCAACGAATTAAATGCGTTTCCATATTTATCTTATTTTCCTCATTTTCGGCTAAGTATTTTTCTTTCTCTTACTAGAACCGGTAGATTCTCGGATTCCTATTATCTTATTTGAAGAGCAACAGCGTATTCCGTTGTCGGGAAATAATATTCGTCACTGTTATAACCGGGAAGTTATACCGAATACTATTTAAGAGTATTGACCTATCCTTGAGATGCTTGGCGATTAGGGATGTGAATATCGAAATATATATATATATATATATATATATATATATATATATATATATATATATATACATCGTATCGATAGTTTACGAATATATCAAATATTAGTTCGATATATCGAAAAAAGTATATTTCGATAAATCGGGCCTCGATATTTTTAATATTTTAAAGTATACTTAAAAGGGGACACACACACCTATCGATGTTTTTTTTTCTGCGGATATAATAAAAGGCGTCTTTAATCTAGGCATGCCATACGCCAAGACAAACGACAAACATGTAAAGAGGCTTTGCAGAAGCTTAGCAAACTAACCTATCCACCCGCAACTATTCCGACTATACCAACGTCTGTTTTTATAATATCGATATTTCTGGAAGAATATACTTAAGTTATTGTTTTAATAATATCGATGTTTCTGTGCGGATACAATTAACAAATTGTTTTTATTAATTTTACTGACAGCAGGAATTCAATATCAAGAAACAGGTTATTTCCCCATCTTCTTCTGATTTGTATAGACGTTTTTTTAATTTATTTAATTAAAAAAATTAACGATATTTCGAAATATGGATGTTTCAATGCCAATGTAATTAAACTGTTGTTTTTATAATATCGATATTTCGGGGCCGATAAAATGAAATTGATTTTATACTAACGATATTTCTGTGCCGTTATAATTAATATAATGTTTTTATAATATCGATATTTCTGAGATGACATAATTGAGATATTGCTTTTATAAAATCGACATTTCTGGGGACGATATAATTAAGATACTGCTTGTATAATATTTTTGTTTTTAATTTTATAAAAATATTAACGATATTATTGTGCGGGTATTATCAATATTGTTAACCGATATCATTATCGATATTTTGCTTCGACATTCCATCCCTATAACACAGCCACTATAGATAGTACCAAGAACACACCACATCACAAGATTTTATGGTTCTTTGTTTGCCGAACCCGGCGTCTTAATAGATTTTCCCCCTTTTTTTTGGTTTTCGATATTGAAGTTTTAATTTAAATATTGTGATATATCGAAAAAAACTATATCGGTCAAAAATATCTATATATTTTTCCACATGCCTATGGGCGATGAGGTACCGATAAGGACCTCTACAAGTCTTACCAAAGCATGTCAGTAGTGAAGTTTGTTAGAATTGGTAGACTTCGTTTGGCCGGTCATATAGCAAGGATAAATGACTCTGATAGTTCCTAAAAAAACTTCTGATGGAGGCTCTACATCGGGTCCGTAGAGTTGTAAGCGCAAAAACAAGATGGCTGGATCGAGTGGCAGTAGATACTATGCTTCAGTACACAACGAACTGAGCAGCTGCAGCACAAGATGAAGCCTACCAGCGGGGTCAATTGGATGAGGCCTAGATTTCTTTGATGAATTTTTGCGCCGTCAAATAGTAGTAGTAGTGGGATACAATAGCTATATTCAAGTAAAATACTAAATTCTTAAATCAATTATTTCAGTAACTGCGTATTGCTATAACTAATATTATTTTGTTGCATTTTGTTGGTATTCTGGATTTGTGGCCTTCCTCCACCTAGCGTTTACCAATTCAGTTAATTAAACTATATGATGGAATGCAGGGTAAGTAGAATAGTAGATTTTGATAGAAGATCTTACTTTATTTATTTTACGTTATTAATTAAACTATTGGTTTACTAAGTTACAATCTAAATTACTCTCATTATAAAATCCTTTGACTTTAGCAAATGTATTGTTTTTGAGAATACTGGGAGAACTTGGTTATTTAAAATTTTATTTGGGTGCCACATAATATTAGACATTAATGTACACATTTGAATGAAAGGACTATCAAGTATCTCAGTGTCGCCTTCGCTGGCTAGGAGACTGGTCGCTTCGCCACTCTATGGTCTGGTTTTTTCTCCCACAGTGGTCTTCTTCTCAGACTCACGGACTCCTTATCGGATGGATTGCTCAGCTTTTACTCTTAGAAGCTCACTTTTCTGCCTTCTCTCTAGAACTCTTTTCCCTTCTCTCTCCTCTCCCTGTTCTCTCTCTTCTCCCTTTCTCCTTCTTGAAAGCTACATTTTGTCACCACTCTCCTTTGAGACCATCTTATTGGTTAACGCTATAGGAATTTTTGAAAAGGCCTTCAAAATGTTTGAACATTTTTCTCTATTGTTCATATTTTCTCTATCCCAAGGCGGCGAGGTTTTATTATACCTACGACCGGACCTATCTCTAGTTTTTATCTTTATGACGGTTTGAGCGGCTTCCCGGCACTCTCGAACTGTCCCCCGGCCTTTCAGGTATAGACGTCAAGGATCCCGAACCCGCTTTTCTTTGTTTGAAAAATAAATTTATTTATGCTAATATTGATGAACCCGGAGGCATCATTATTTAATTTATCCATTATTTCATTACTACTATTAAATCTATATAATTTCCTTCAATCCCTGTATTCTCAATACATTGCAGTTTGTTTAATTGCTTCGCCTTTCCTTCTATCATTTATCAGCCCGCCTAATATTTAATTCATTAAGAATAACGTTTACCACGTGAGTTTTCTCTTCCTTCTTCGTGACTCATTAACCTGTGAAATTGCTGATATTCACGCTATTATTTGCATTCAGGCTTACATATTGAATTTGGCCTAATATTTTTTTCGTATTGACAATTTTTATTATTGTTTAGTTTTAATATGATGGATAATCTGTAATTATCATATGAGATGAATATAACAAATGCTATACCATCTCTGAAAATGAATGAAACCTGTTTCGTGTTTAGAACAATAAAAATGTTTTAGATAGTACATAGCTAGCCTGTTGAATGGTAAGGCACGTGTTGTATTGTGTTTATGAAAACACGTCACTCTTTATATAAAAACAGGTCACGTATGGAACCAAATGCTTTTCGTTTCTAATATAAACGCTTTAGTTTAACCTTTTTTTTTCTTGATCCAGGAAGTGCAAAATAAACCAATTAGCTAATAAATAGCACTTAAATATTTATAATTCATTCATGCACTTCCTTACATTTTTATACTTATAAAATTATTTCAGAATTTTATCCTTATATTTTGTCATATTGCAATTCTTCATTTATCATGTGCAATAGTGATGGCCAATCAATCAAAGTGTATTTTTTATTTCTAGCACCTTCGAGAGGTCTTGAGATGATCATAATAGCTATTCCTTCTAATTACCATTTAACCAGTTGTTACTTATTTTGGATAACAGTTGTAAAAGTAACGGTTACATAGTAACGGTTGATAAAAAGTTATTACTTTTATTTTTTATTATCATTATTAGAATAATAAGATTTACTCTAATTAAATATTGTATATTTTTTATGTATATTTTAATGTTTGAAGAATATATTTCGTGAAAATTCGATTTTCATGCTATAAATTCCTATTATTAGAGAAAATGGGAGTAATAAGGAATCCTTTAATATCTTGCCGATAAATGATAACGAGTTAACAGAATCTGTCACAATCTGTATAAGAGATGCAATGTGCGAGTATGTTGTTGATTCATTTGCCACCGTATGTTCACTCTGTACATAAGTACAATATTTTTTTTTAGATTATTCAAAACTTTGATAGGATAATTTCAAACTGTCATTTTAGCTCTGTTGACAAAAAAAAAAATGGTAGGTTTCCGCACTCAACATAGGTTCAAAGTGATGTTTTTTTAGCAATTTTCATTCGTGGATCTATTCTTAGGTCTCCATCATTCAATTTTTTTGGATGACGTATCCAAATCCAATATGTAACTAGCTTCTTCCTCCAAAACTGCTTTAAAAATCACTTTAAAGAAGTGACAATAATAAAGCTGAAAAATAAGCCAGGACAACAAGGTGAATCACTGTAAGAAGAGAAGGGAGAGGAAGGAAAACATTGAGGAGTTTCATATTACCCGCACCTCATGTCAGAGGCACCAATTTGACTATTTTGAAAAAATTGAATTTTGCTCATTTGGCGGTTGGAGGAGAGCAAATTTTAAATTGTTAGTGTTTGTAAGCTATGTGTACAGTGTATATAAAGCTATTACCGTAGGGGATAATACATTTTTTTGAAAACATCAAAAACCACTGGTAAATCAAGAACAAAGTTGGATTCCATATTATCACTTCTTCCTATACAGGATTATTTATTTGGAAGAAGAACAAATAAAATTAAATGGCAAAGAACTACATGATATAGCATTATTTAGTTCGTCGACAGTTGAAAAATAACAGAATACTGACCAGCATAGCATCCATCTCATTTTGAATTGTTCTGTTCTCAATCTTGCATTAAAAGATACCTTTTTCTTTTTTTTCTGTTGATCGTTCAATGCTATAATTAAAAATTAAATTTTAATATTCCAAACAAATGAAGCAGCTCTGTAAGGACCTTGACGTCTGGCAACGTTGGATTGAGGCCCCTCCACGCTAGAAATGGCACAGGGAGGAAGAAAACATAGAAGAAGAATATTCCAAATGCTAATATAAATTTTGCGTTACAACACTTTTAAAGTATAAGTACGCTAAACTCCTAAAGTTTTCTAATGTTCCTTGTATACGAGTAATCATGTAATAGTTACGAGGTAATTAAGATGGATTATTCCCATGCAAGCACTCGCTGTTAAGGAAACAATCGTATTTATTATAGCCTTATATTTATAATTATATTAGAGTCCAGCAGTCTCGAAGAAAAGCCGCGGACAGTTTTTTTTTTTTTTCAAATCACGTTTTTGAATTCTTCGTATCTTCAAACGAAGAACCTCAAATTTTAAGATGTTAAATTTTGTTTCTTGCTACAAAATACAATTTTTTTTTTTTTTTGGTTTAATACAACTTACAATTTTTCATTTTTTTTTTATTTTTGCTTGTATCACGTTGAAACATTATAACGGTATAAAAACCTTAAAATCAAATGGATAATTAAGTGAATCCAAAGGTATAATAGAAACGTTAATTTTTCATATATGCCAGAAGTGTTTGATAAAATATGTATAATTGTCAAATGTAGAAGTTTTTATTTATTAATGTTTCTATCTAATTAACGTTTCATTCTTCGTGATTATCTAATTTTTAAAAAAATTGAAAATGGCCCGTTATATTTTATATTCTACGTATTTTATTATGCTTCAGAAATTCTATGGAGACATTCAGGAGTATCGAAAATGAATTATTAAAATAATAATGTATTGTAATCGTAAGTATTGTAAATTATTGTAAAGTATTGTAATCGCGAAAATTTTCGGTTTTCAGTTTTCAACGGAAATATCCATTTTGACCATCCCTCAATCCATTTTGACTAGTTTAGTAGTGACGTCTGTACGTAAGTTCGTATTTTCGTACGTACGTTCGTACGTTCTTACGTATCTCGCATAACTCAAAAACGGTTAGCCGTAGAACGTTAATATTTTGTATCTAGGATAACTATATAATCTAGTTGTGAACCTCCCTTTTTGGTCATTATATGATTACCGGAAGTGGTACTTCACTTGAAGGTCATTACTGATTTTCAACAAAGATTATATTAAAATATTATGAAAAACTTCTCAAATTTGGTATTTAAGACTCACCTATCAATATAAACAACATAATAAATTTTGATAAACATTGCAAACCGGAAGTTGTACTTTACTTAAACGTCATATTAGACTTTCATCAAAAAGTATATTAAAATATAATGTAAAACATCTCAAATTTGGTAAATTAGACTCTTATTTCAATATAAGTAATTTAATAAATTTTGGCTGTAATTGAAGATCCGAAAGGGGTACTTTACTTGAAGGTCATAAGAAACTTACATCTAAAGGTATATTGAAATTTATTACAGAGATCATGTGTTTCGGTGATAAAGGTTATAAACGCATTTTTTTTCCACTCTAATTAAATAATTGTATTACTTGTTTTAAGTGTTTAAATTTATTGTAAAATACTGGTTTTCCACCCCATTTATGAGATGGAAAAGTCTGCAGCAGGAGAATAAGATATAAGTTAAGTGGGTTTTTTCCGATTAAAATGTCGAAACTGTCGATTTCCAATGCTTTATCTAGTGATATTGACAGTTTAAATGTTGTCACGGAACACGAAGAAATATCTTGGAAATTTCAGTTATCATAAGACCTTCGGAAACAAGAGTATGTCTGTGTGTGTGTGTCAGTAGATGGATATCGCGACGCTGAGTATCGTTTTTGAGATACTGCAATCTTCGGAAACTAGTAACCAAATTCAGGATTACTTTTTGAGCCAACAATTTATAGTTTAATAAGCGTACAAGAAAGTCATGTGTTGTGCACATCAGATATTTTTTTTTATTTGTTTATAGGAGCGGATTAGCTCTGTGGTAAGGCACTGTGTTACTATACTCCCGGTCCCGGGTCCGAGACCGCCTGTGGCAGATAATTATTTATTCTGTTATCAGCTGTGGATCGACCCTGTGGGATCGGAAACCCTCCTGGGGTATATCTAGCCTCTAAAAAGTGGGTACTCTTAATTGGGGGAAAACCTGGCGGTTGAGCGTGATCTCAGCCAAATCACCTCCTTGCACCACCGTTGGCTTAGAAACAGTACGATTCTTACCAAGTGCTGAACCCAAGAACCTTCATGGGTTGTAGTGGTATAGGTTTTTTTTATTTATTTTTTTTTTTTTTTTTTAGAGATAATTTGTATTCTTTTGTAGTATCCAGAGCTTTTCAAAAATTTAAACAGATCTTGTTCTTTCTTATCCAATAATACTTTTCTTAATATTTTCGATAGCCCTAGTGTTTTTCTGATTTTTTGAAATTGGGTACACTCCAGTAGTAAGTGTTTTACTGTCTGTGAGGCATTGTTGCGCTTTTGGCATGTGGGTGCTTCATATGGGAAACGCGAATGTAGCCAAATGTAAACTGACAGTGTCCGGCGTGTAAGTCGGCACATTATTATTATATTAAACTATATAATTATATCCTTTCTAGACGTTTGTTAGTCCAGGAAGTAAAATTATGAAAAAAATTGGTAGTCAGTATTGATTGGGTTTATGACTGTACAAAAATGATGTCATGAATTCATACATCAACCTTTGGATTATCTCGCATTATTCAAATAATTGTATTTAGGTCGGTTACTTAAATACTAAATTCTTTATTATCGACTTAGCAGAATATCCGTGAGTTCTTTGCGTGTCGGCTGTACCTTTCTATTCACACGAAAATATTCTGACTTTTAAAACAATGAATAATTGTATCAATTTCAGAATTTCGATCTTTGCGCTCAACTCTCGACTACCCTTTCTTAACAGCTCAGTAACGATTTCCAGCTGAAGATACAATATTATAGACAATGCAATAGGTCAACTTGCCGGAGTTGTTTCCCCCACCATTACCGGTATCAGTACCAGCAATCAGTACCAGCAATCAGTACCAGCAATGAGAGCGTAGACCCAAAAATGAGACGAAAATAATATTTTGGATATTATTTGAAGATTACAAATAGAAGCTTCAATTTTCACACATGTGATCGTATAATTGAGTAGTATTACATCAAAAGTTGATATACCCAATTTTCATAAATATAAACGTTTTGGCGGATTAAAATTATTCTTTCAAAACTGCACCCAAAGCTTATTCAGTTCGTTTTAAAATCCACGTAAACCGTAAGTGAATGATGCAGACATAAAAAATAAAATAAAAATATTAAGAAGTACTTATTTTCAAGAAGTGAATAAAATGAAGTCATCAAAAGTATCGGGGACCTCGGTGGAGGAAGTTTACAAGGCCTAGTTAATATTTAATATTAACTAAATAAACTTTTCTGCATCTTCAATTGCAGCATCATTCCAAAATTGGCTGAAGCCTCCAAAACGTTTCTTTTTTATATCCCATTCCTTTCCCATCTTCGTTTTCTTTTGTTACTCTTTATATCATTCAAGGATGAAATTAACGGATCTTCTACAATATTAATTCCTTCTTGTAACACGGACATGTTACTGAATATTACCAAAGAGACGGTCGACTGTCCTGATCTTGAAGATAGATATTACAAGCACGCGAGTAGACTCTCCTGCCTACTTTCGTTCCAATCAGCTCGCATCGTGTAAACGGGTCTTAAGTTAAGTGAAATAGTACATAAATTAAGATTCCTAATCAATAATATTTTTCACGTTTATAATATTGAATATTTCATGACGGTACTCTTGTAGAGCTGTCTGAATTAATTATAATTTACTTATAATGGATGATTAATACGATATACACATTTGTTTATACCTCCATATTGGACGAGGATTATATTATTGATCTTACAAATTAAGCATAACTTGATCTATTGGAGTTTTATTATTACTTCTAGTAGTAGGAACTGCTTTAATTAATTATAATTTACTTTTAATCATTTATCCCATTTATCATTTATACTAATTCAATCATAATGAAACATGTTTACCTGTAACATTATTGCTTAAATCAGCCTATACCACTGGAGTTTAAATTATATTACAACGAGGGTGAATCAAATATAGACAATAATTTTGTGATTTTGCTCAACACGCAGTTCCGAGATAGACGATGAAGTGGGAGGTCGATGTTTACTTTGTGAGAAATGGGAAATCGGCTTGGTTTCCTCAGCGCTCTATTCTGTCCTCAATATAGCCATGACAGCACAGGAGGTACATTCGTCTATTGTACAAGCCAAAACCATGAAGTCTTTAAACCAATGAAGGCGTCCAAACCCTCGGAAATATTAACTCGTATCTGCACAGAAACATGCGTGTTTCCTTTTTAAAGATTTTGCAATAAAGGATTGGCGATTTAAAAAAAATTTTTAATGAACTACGATTTCGATAGGTATATTAAAAAACTATCAATGAGATATAAACCTATATATTTTCGATATTCACATCCTGGGTCTCTCAGCCGCAAAAGCTCTTGAAACTATATTTTTTATTAAAAGGGAGTTTTATTTATTGATTTTCTTTAAGATCAACCTGCGGATTACTATTTTCAGTTGTTCATAATTCGTCATAATCCACCTACCGAAACGAGTAAAAAAGACGAGGCATACTCATTAGAGGTGACATCCTTCTCCAGGACAACGCCAGTCCTCACATCGCAATCTTGGCTAGGAATAAATTGGAATGGAAGAAATGGGCTGGAAAACCCTCGAACACCCTGCTTATGGTCCAGAATTGCCCTCTTGGGACTATTTTTTGTTCGCGCCTCCAGAATCACCTGGAGGAGAACTATTCGAAAGCAATGAATAAGTCTAGGAGCAACTGCCCAATTGTCTGACAAGACGCCCTCAAACTTTTTATGAACAAGGAATATTCAAGCGTCCAAATCGGTGGTAAAAGTCAACAGAACACTTCGGAAATTCTGCAAGTATGGTTTGTGTTAATAAAACAATAAATATATAAAAAAAATAATTACTATTTATATATGATTCACCCTCGTATTAAGATGTTGATATTGTCAATTTAATAATTAGTAAACTGGTCAGAAATTTGAAAAAGAAATTTAAGTTTAATATTTCAGAACCAATAATTATATGGTATAAGTACCTATTTTTAATATAAATAATTTTGGATAAGTAATTAATTAATGTTTTCCCAACTTAAAATGTTTTAACACATAGCAATGCAGGTGTGTGTAAGAGAGACCCACAAATTCAGTGATATACATTCTGGAGGACTTAGAGTCAGACGTAAGATGATACGAGATCCAATACAGCTTAAATCTCTGGGGGGTTATGTCCAGGTATGACACATTGCTGGACCTTCTCATCGTTATTCTGCTCTGCACATCGGCACACATAGCTGTAATCTGATTGGTCCGCTGTCTTCATGGGCTGTCGGGTCAGTGCTTTAGAAGGATTATGGACGATATTTCACAATGTCGATGGTTTTTTATGGAGGAACAATAATGGAGAATATAACGGTTTCAAATGAAGATATTCGGTCATATCTCTGAATAAAATAGAAATAGCTATATAAATTGTTAGTCCGCGTCACCTTTACCCAAATTATCATTATTATTTTGGTAGGTTTTTCTTATTATCTGTTTTCGTTATTAACTAAATATATAAACATACTCTAAAGAATTCCTACAAAATCCGACTAAATCAGTCTATTACATAAACGAAGACAGTAGTGTCGAAAAAGGGTGATTTAAATAAGGGGACGAATTTTAAATCTTATTCTTAAAGACAAAACAAAACCAAAGCTATGCTATTGGGGTAGACGTTTTGTTTTGTCTTTAAGAATAAGATTTAAAATTCGTCCCCTTATTCAAATCACCCTTTTTCGACAGTATAGCTTTAAGCTTAAAGGTAGCATTCTCACCATTTCGTTTGGCTACATAATCACAAATATTTCAAGGTCAATGGTTTGTCGTATAAGAATAAAATCTACGGGACGAGGCGTTTTTGAAATACAAGCGTGCCAAGGAAAATACGTTTTTACAAGCATAAGCGAAAGTAGTGGAATTTGACAAAATTGGTACTTGACCGCTTCAACACTACAAACTTTTATAGTAATCTTCATCTTTCCTCCAATTTTGCACAAAACCCGACGAACTGTTTTCGAAAATTTTTGCCCATGCGTAAGGGAAAGCAGTAAATGAAATTTGATAAAATTTGTATGAGATCATCTCGCTACCAATTACCAAGAATCATATAGCTACCCATATATTTTCTAAAACTTTCATCAAAATCGAATTATTGTTAGTACGAGTTATACTCGTCACATGGATTAGACGTGACGCCTATGCCCTTGGACCTTATCAATAAGGAGGATGCTCGGAATTATGAGGTGGAGAGGCAGGGGCTTGAGTTGCTTCCGAAGGGATTCCGGCAGAGAATCGGCGAGAGCCACATCTTCCCTCCATAGAAGGGTGGAATGGGCGATAGATGACTAGCCTAAAGGGAACCATATTAAGTTCACCCCAACGGACCAATCAAGATTGAAGGTGAAATGAATCCTAGCTGACTACTGGTTCTCATAGATTCTGATTGGGCACGTAGGGTTAAGGTGAAGGCTACAAGCTCATAGAAAGGATATTGACCCTGGGAGTGCCCTCTGTGGAGGCCCTCACGGAGTGGACATTGTAGTATCTTGCATCGCCATGGAAGGACACAGAGCCAAATAGACGAGTAAAACCGAAGATAGAGAATTATCCATTGTTCACGCAGTTCATATATGGATGGAGGGATGAGTTGGGTTCTTTTCATTTCAACCTAGAAAGGGCTCAACCATCAGTCATCCCGCAAGAAGATGAAGTCAGCCAACAAGCCAGAAGGGCAGTATCCGACATCCGGACGAATTCAAAGTGCCGAGTGGGCTGGACACACAGACTGGCAGAGGATAAGGTGAAGCACCAGTACTAGTGTTCGCAAATGCGCACAGGGCTTCACAATATGACACATTTTTTAATTATAAAAAAAGATCACATTAATTGGAAATTCTGGCATATGCATATCCCCATGTAATATCCCCAAGCCCTACTGCTGCCAAAAACCTCGTATGATCAAAGTCAGGTAATAAAAAAAAAAAAAAAGATTTTTACTACAGACAGACACTGAACCAAATTCGTTCCTTTATGTCAAAAACATCAAACGCAAGCGTAAATTTTTGATTCTGAGAACAAAATTGTTTTCATTTCCTGCATGAATAAAAATCTTTCCTCCCCATGATAATGGGGAATCAAAAAAATACTGAATAATAAATGAAAATGAAATACCCCGTGAATGCAAATTTAACCAACATTCCCTTATGGATTTAATTAAAATTGAAAGGCTAGCTATAAAAACGGCTCTTGGTATATAGAAAAATTAATTTGTATGTATGAGGGAAACACTTCTTCTTCTTCTACCTCCTTTGTGCCGTGAAGCGTGGAGTTGCAGTGTCGGTCCATCTAGCCCACTGGTCCCTGTCCCTGGCTAATCTTCTCATCTCCGGGATGATGCCTCCTCTAGCTGCCCCCAGTTTTCCAATGTAATCAAAGTACATGCCTCTGGGTCTGCCACGAGGCCGTCTTCCTTCCGGCCTAGCTTCCAAATACCACCTGGCTTTTCTGGTATCGTCCATTCTACAGACGTGTCCATGCCATTTTAGTTGCCGCTCTTGAATGGTGTCGCGCACTGATCCAACACCCAGATCCTCCCGAACTCTTTCATTTCTGACGCAGTCTCTCCTGGTCTTGCCAACTATTCTACGGAGGAATCTCATTTCTGCAGAGTGAGGAAAATACGAAATACGTAAATCAAATAATACATACAACTTGATGTTTCATATATGAAAACAGTGTATGCATAAAGAACTAACTTTATCCACTTTAGTTAATGATATGCGTTACTTAAGAGAAGCCTGTAGAACATTTACCTCAATGTGCTTCGATGGCATCTGACAGTCACATTAGATATTCACACCGTTATCTTACAGTGCTTTATATAGTTAAACTGGCTAGGATCATTACTTTCAAAAATGTATCTACTTAAAAAAAAAAAAAATAGTACATTGTTCACGTTTGTTTTACATATAAACAATTAAATGAAGTACACTTTAGATGACTTGAGAATGGCCCAAGATGGCCGAAACGTGGATATAATATAATATAAAATAAAAAACTTGGTAACCGAATGGCCTTTTTTCTTTTTAATTACTAATGAATTAAATGTTATTCTGTATGTTTTATCGTTAAAATATTTTTAGAAAATTTGTTTGTGTTCACTAAAGGTCAACAGACCAAGTATACAATTTGCTCTCTTTCCAACTAATTTATCAGTTTTCTAAAACATTAGGTCACTGTTTTTCAAATTAACTGATATTGTTAGGTTGAAATGGAAGTTATAAATAGCATTGTATTTTTTTAAAATTATTAGAAACTATACCGTTAAATGCAAATGTTGCGATTTATAAAAACGCTGCAAATTATTACATAATGGTTTATTATATCAAAATAGTTTTTATATGAAAAATATCTCATGTGCCCGCTCACACGACTTTCCTTATCGCTGTGGATTAAAGTCTAATAATACAAAATATGTTTGCTATATCTTCACTCATAATAATCCGTTCAATTTTTTTTTTGTTTTTTTTTAGCTTTTTAGACGATTGGATTATATTTTAAATGATCATCTGGAATGTTCCATGAGATGTATAAGGATTAAAAAAAAAAAAAAAAACCAATGGTGAATCGGTTTCCAAAGAAACAATGTACAAAATTCACTTCGCTTTATCCGGTGCGATTTAGAATTTTTTTTGTTTTGTTTTGTAGTGAATTTAATTACCTTTCGAAAGATAAACAAATCATTGCGTCAAATAAACGTCAAATTTTCAGAGAGTGAGGTTAAGATTTTCATTTCCTCAGTCGATTACAAAGATTCTTTATTTTTTTATTGCAATGGTATTCCTAAACACTTTATATTTTCCCTCCATCTTCATACATTGCTGGATTATGGTATTATAAAATCTCTAATCGGCCGCCTTATTGAAAAGGCGGATAGTAGTTGTTGCGTTGAGATCTTCCGTGGCTGACTAGTGATTGTGGTGCCAAATCTCAAAAAAATCTGCTCAGTAGTCACGGATAAATAACGCGGACAGACGGATTTTCTTTTGTATTCGATTTTTGGATTTTACGTAGCTTTTAACGTTTTAAAACCTAAAAATTTAAAGGGGGTTATTTTTTTCCTTTGATCGATTAAAAAGGTTTAATATTGAAAATAATAAACCAAAAGGCAATGCATTAAAAAATTGGTAATACAGTGAAACTTCTCTTAAAGGACGCCTCTCTATAACATAACTCCCAATGATGGACAATTATTTCCGGATCCGGACAAGATCCCGGCCAACGAAGTTCGAATTTAATAAATTTGAACCCTTTTACAGTTACAGAACACCACGATTTCTGACGCCGACACCAACTTTATTCTCCATCAGCACTTTTCATTCCTCTAGAACAGACAATAGTCATAAAATATATAAGTACAAAACTACAAATTGTGGTTCCAGAACTAAATCTGTGGGTCATTTATTTTGAGGAAATTTTTATAAATTCATACTGTTTATCGAATATAATAGAGCATTAACGAAAATGTATGTAAAATAAAAAATATGCTTTACGTTTTTATGTACTTATGCAGTTATTTAATTTTACATTAGTTCTTATGTTGAAATTACTATGTAAATATAAGTTATTTGGAAAATATATTTCGTATTAAAATAAGCGAAAAGGAAGGGAACATATTTTATTTTATTAATGAAAATAATTAGACTGATCGTTCATTCTAGGAATTTTCGTATGTAATTTCTAAAAATCCATGATTTTCCATGGACATCTTACATTGTTTTGTTTCTGAATTTCTCCTTCATATTTTCAAAAGCCCATTCTACTATCCCTATCCATTAGGGCATTTTCACACGATCCGCTAAATATCGGAATCGGATCCTACTTTTCCTGCAGTCTGATACATCGAGATAATTCGGTTGTTAGTTAACGGGCTATTGACTGCACTAACATCCAGTGCATAAAAAACATTCAGTGTTTGTTCAATATTGAAACCAACTTATTTGTGGCAAGGACACCTCCGTCGAAATCAAGATGATCGCTTTCGTTAAAAGAAAAGGTGTAAATGTTAAACGATCACCAAAATGGATGATCGGTTTTTAATTTAGGGGATAGATACAAAATTGGTGAAACACAAGTGTCCGAAGTAATTGAATCGTTGAAGGTAAATAGGACCATTCTCCACCAGCCCCAACTTTTGGGATATAAAAAAAATTTGTCTAGGTGACGAGGATTGATTAAATGATTCTAATTTATCATTTTCAGTGGTACTCGACATAACTGAAAAATTACAATATTTTTAGATTGCAAATATACTTCGTGGAAAAAAGTTAACCAGTTATTTTTACTTCCTTATGACGAAGTAAAGGAAGTATTGTAATCGCGAAAATTTTCGGTTTTCAGATTTCAACGGAAATATCCATTTTGACCATCCCTGAATCCATTTTGGCGTCTGTACGTTCGTACGTAAGTACGTTCGTTCGTATTTCGCAAAACTCAAAAACGGTTAGCCGTAGAAAGTTGAAATTTTGTATTAATGGTTATTGTAAAATCTAGTTGTGAACCTCTCTTTTTGGTTACTGCTTGATCACCGGAAGTGGTACTTTACTTGATGGTCATAATTGATTTCCATAAAAAATATATTAAAATACTAAGCAAAACTCCTCAAATTTAGTATTTATAACTTATATATTGATTTAAATAACATACTAGATTTTGGTCCAAATTGGAAAACCGGAAGCGGTACTTTACTTGAAGGTCATATTAGAATTTCATCAAAAATTATATTAAAATATAATGTAAAATATCTCAAATTTGGTAAATAGGGCTTTTATATCGATATGAATGTATTTACTATATTTTGGTTAAAATTGGTGAGCCGAAAAGGGTACTTTACTTGAAGGTCATAATAAGCTTACATAAAAAATTATATTTAAATAAAAAATCATATGTTTCGGTAATAAATGTTACAAACGCGATTTGTTTTCCAATTCAATTAAACATTTTTATTAATTGTTTCAAGTGTTAAAATTGAGTATAAAATACTGGTTTTTCTCTCCATTTGCGAGATGAACAAGTCTGCTGCAGGAGAATAAGATATTAATTAAGTGGGTTTTTCCGCTTAAAATGTCAAAATTGTCGATTTCCAATGCTTTATCTGGTTATATTGACAATTTTAATGTTTTCATGAAACATGAAGTAACCTCTTGGAAACTTGTTGTCTACTGAAGGAAAACGACATATAATAACGGAATGAGATCTCCAGAAACAAGAGTGTGTGTATCAATAGATGGATGTCGAGACGCCGAGTGTCAATCTTCGGAAACTAGTAACCAAATTCAGTATCACTTTTTGAGCCACGGATTTATAATTTAATAGCCGAACAAGAAAGTCATGTGTTGCCCACATCAGATATTTTTTAATTTCCACCAAGTTGAGTCTACTGGAGAATGGCCCTTTTAACATTCAACGATTAAATTATAAATCAAAATGAAATTTTACGTTTGTTTCACGAAAATTCGACATATGATCGAATGTGCCAATTTATTGGAGGTTATCGACAAAGCATTGTTTGATTGGTTTGATCGCGTCAGAGCAAAAGAACGTACCATTTTCCGCGCCAATGTTAAAAGTCTCATTGAGTGGCAAAATGAATAAATATTGGTAAATGGTTTCATTTCTTATCGACGTGAAAAGTTAATGGTAAAAATAAAATATATACATAATTGTATAATTTCGTTATTATATTATTTTTAAATTTACCTCTCTCTCTTAACGGACACCTTCGTATAGCGCCTAAAACCATCTTCCCCGTAGCTGTCTGTTATATAGATGTTTCGCTGTATTTCAACTATTCGGCATGAACATGAAACATGAACCATTGCATTTAGATGGAAGACTTCTGGTGCATATAAAAATGTTTTTATATTCTGGCTTTGTCCCAACTCAGTTTACAGAAGGTTTTGAAATTCTTTTGCAAAACAAAAGAGAGTAAGAATTTTTGACCTAACTATAGTTGTGTAACAGTGATGAGGAAATTAATTAGATTAAACTAATGCATGCTATTAATAATGACCCTACTTAGCCAAAGAAAGGCTAAAGGGATATCTCGGAAAGAGATACCATTAATTTTTACTTAGAGGCTCTAAAGCAACATTTTATTCATTGCATTATTATTATTATTATTATTATTATTATTATTATTATTATTATTATTATTATTATTATTATTATTATTATTAAGGAACACTAGAATTAATAAAGACCATTAATGTTATTAAAATACTAGTATTTTCTATAACCATTATGATTATAATGTCTTAATTCAGTCATTTATTTTGTTTCAGGTAAGAAATACATTCATTACTATATGCCAGATGCTCACCGTGAGTAATATCATATATCATCGAATATTTACTTAACATGCCATATTCACTGAGTACAATATTTCTACTTTATTAAAAATTGATAATACCCTCATCACTCTGTATAATAAACCATATATTTATTACATACATTATACCAATCTGTTCAATGCCGTGGGTCTTGAAGCTCTCAGAACTGATCGTTTGATTCTTCCACTTTACACATTAATAATAAATACGAAATTGATACACAGAGAAGTGAAATGATGAAGACTTTCAAGCCAAAAAATTCTTTGCAATGGTGAAGTTTAAAGTAAAACTTCATAAAAAGTCTGTTATTGATCTCCTGAAAAGTAGCTATTTTCACATTCAATACTTTAACTTGGTGGTGAGGAATCACTTAAAAAAAAAAAAAAAAAAAATATATATATATATATATATATATATATATATATATATATATATATATATATATATATATATATATATATATATATATATCACTTTTTTAAACAATTTATTAAATCATATTTAGTGGACAATTCAGATACTTATTTAATCGAGTATCAATCAATTGTTTAATGAAACGCGCATATTATAGTATCTATTTTAATTTGTACTTGGTTTCGGCGGCTGGCAACAGTGGAGGCCATTACAGGACAAGCAAATTCAAAGTTGGATTTTGTCATTTTTAATATATATATATATATATATATATATATATATATATATATATATATTCCCACTAAAAATGACAAAAACAACTTTGAATTTGCAAGTCAGCAGTAACTTCACACACTTACAATTAGTTACCTGTACCTTCTCGTTTACTGTACTTACACTTTCAAAAAATCCATTCTGTATTCTCTAATGGCACATTTTCTCTGTTAAATGATACCAATTCTTGATTTCTCACATTTACAGAAGCAAAGCTACTATGAGTGTTTAAAAATAACACTGAATGCATCTGAATATTTTTCTGTCCTACCACCCCAGATAGAGGAATGTAATTCTATATTAAAAAAAACAAAAAACAATAATATTTAAACGGATGGAACAAATTGGTCAGCTCTGGTGTTTACAAATGAACGAGCCGACGCATTAAATCTGAACACATTTCTCTGGTGACACCTGTTGGGATAATGATATGACCCAGGATTTGCGTCAGTGGGCGTGCAACCTTTCTCATTATCGATGAGACTCTGACAGCACTGCGATACTGTGCGTTCCAGTGTATCAGAGAGTATTTACCATCTACTAGTACCTTGCTCGGTGATTAAGTAATGCCACATCGAGGAAAAATAGTTTGTGATACACTAGTACATTCAGGAATAGAAAATAACTTACCTCCATGTCCTCTTTATTTAAAAGGAACATGTGGGATGGTCTTCACAGAAGGTTATTTGCCCGAAATCCGCAAATCTTCTCGTTCTGAAAACCGCAGGAGGTTTGATTGGAAATACCTTTGGGAATAAAAGATTAAATCATAAATAGTAAGGAAAAGGGGTTTAGAGCTACGCTGGAACAAAGATGGCATGTTATCCGATATTACAAAAATAATAAGTTTTGTAATTTTTTAAAAATACTTTTCTTTTGTTGTCTAATCTTTTTTTTTGTCAACTTCTTCCTTTTTTTTTCTTCTTGATTTACCACTGTAAAGAGTATAATAACTTTTGTTATTAATAAATAGAGTTTTAGAACATAATTTATTTTAACCTATTTATTTTGAGTAGTTTATTGTTTATTTGCTAAAGGAACGCATATAGTTAATTATAGTTGTTCTACAATCTTCACTATTTCCTGTAGCGGTTCCTGCTTAATATGCCCCTCCAAACCGTGGGCCTTTCAAGAACCGGTTTTGCATCCATAACTCCGTTAGTAATCCAACCCTCGGTTAGGAAACTCAATCTGCCATCCCTGTCCCTCGGGTCGCGCGGCTACTATACCACTACCTTGTAGTGCCTTCCTGTGCTTTTTGGTAAACTGAATAGCTCCTCCTCTACTTTACTGTGGAAGGTGATAGCGCACTTCTCGGACAGGTGGAATTTCATTCCATAATAAAACTTTTGATCACAGAATTTGTAGGGGAAGGTACTAAAAAGGAGTCGGACTGGAATGAACAATGGAAGTTAACAAGAGAATTTAAATATTCGGTTGGAATGTGAATTAAGAATGGATTCAGAAATTGCATTTATTTTAATTATATATATATATATATATATATATATATATATATATATATATATATACATACATATATATATATATATGTATATATATATATATATATATACATATATATATATATATATATATATATATATATATATATATATATATATGTGTATATATTTATTTATTGACTGAATTGTAAATTTCGTTAAGGACTCATTTCCGGAAAAAAAAATGTCTTCGAAAAAACTGAACCGTAGGAATTATTTGAACAGGTTTTATTTTCTTCGTGAAATTCACTAACATGACAACCAGATCTCAACCATTCTCGCTCTTTAAATGTAGGTCTGTATGATTACAAAAAAAAAAAAAAAAAAAAAAAAAGAAAAAAGTCCATTTTGAATAAACTTCGGGATAAGCCCTTTTTGAAAATTACAATTGTATTATACTCTATCGGTGTAACATAGACAATGTTGCCAATCCGAGACAGTTCAATTGCTGGAGACCGCACCCACAAAATGTCGGAGATTGACCTTGAATTAAATTTGAACCTAAAATATGCCTATTTTTAGATTTAGCATCTTTCGCTTTTATTTTTGTTGGCATATGTTTAAGAGTGGGTTCTAGTTAGATTAATCTTTAATAGATTAAAATACCCACAATAAAGACATTATTATATAAAACTTTTAATTTATAAAAGCCCTGGAAAATATAAAAATACTTTTAAGAAATAGTGGTAACATTTTCCTTACCCGACCTATTTTTTCGAATAAAATAGAATAGAAATAAATTATTTCCCAAATTAAAATAACTCCCCAAAGTGAAGCTGTCACTAATAGTACTATATGTGTGCGAACCATCATCCACATTAGAACATGGCACTCCGAGAAAAGCCTGAGGTTACGACTAACTTCGTCAGGAACACCCAACACCAGTTCTTCCTGGTTAGACGATCTTAGCAAAAGAAATTATAATGGGTTAATTCACCGCCTCTTTGGATTAGAGCGGCTGTCATATAACGAAATCTCTTGGGAAATCTTACTAATTTATGAAGTTTTATGGTCGTACCTCTCATGGGGGAAAATTGGCTATTTAACTTGAGTGGTTAGGCTAGAAGATGATCTCTTATAGCCATTTTTTTATGTAATATATTATTCCTTAAATACAAACCGTAAAAGGTTTTCTGTCGTAGCTAGAAAAAATATTTATTAGTTATACTTCTTATATATCTAAACGTAAATATTCTATTGCTAACTTATTAAAATTTGTGTACGGAAATATAAACGCATATATTTTTTTCTGTTTCCTTATTATTTGAAAGTTCATAAGCAATCGAAAATCTCTTGTTTTATTCTATATTGGTGGATATAATTCCTAAGCTATAGTTACATTTTTTCAGAATTAATTAGTCATTTTTGTTTTTGTCTCCTAATATTAATTTGCAGAAGAAATGCCACAAAATTGTACAGAAATAAGAAAATGAAATGGTTGCGGAAGAATATTGAAGCCTTATAGGAAATGAAGGAATGTAAAGAAGAAAGAAAATTTTACCAGTCAGTATGAAGACTGAGGAAGGGCTTTCAATCTAAAGTGAATATATGCCGTAATAAGGATGGAGTACTTATTGGCAAAGATCAGCTAGTTTTGGATAGATAGGCTGAACATTACGAAGATGTTTTGAATGCCAAAACTCAAAATGACGAATTGGCAACTAATCATATCGATAGCAATGTCTTCTCGAACATAGAACTGGATACCGTGTCTTCCCCTAATCTTGAAAACCTCCCTTCTATGAGGAATTCTTTGATGCAATGAATTTGTTGAAACATTATAGGGTACCTGGCTAACCTAGGATAACCTCCCAGCTGAAATTTTTAAGTTGAGTGGTAAATATCTGAATGGAAGAATTCACAACCTGATTTTTAAATATGGAGTATGATGAATGAATGCATGCCTGAAAATTGGTGTTCGGAACTGATAATTCGAATTTTTAAAACAGGAAATAAAACCATTTGAACAGCAAATCCCTTTCCGGGACAACAAAACTGCGCTTATACAAGTCATTAATAAGACCAGCCCTAGCCTACAGCTCGGAATGCTGAACTATATCAAGAACCATCGAGCAGGTCCTACTATGATATGAAAGCTGGATCCTTCCCAAATTATTCGACCCAGTCAGTGTGAACCAAGAGTGGAGAATGACAACAAATGCAGGACTGTAGGAACTGTTCCAGGATAGTGATGTGGTTAGATTTATTAAGATCAGATTTGTCAAGCATCCCTGATAGTCAATTCCGAAGAAGCTCCTCATTGAACAGCTGTTCGGAAGAAAACCAATTGGAAGACCAAAATTTCGTTAGGCTAGTGAGGTGGCGGCTGACGCAAGATCCATCCTTCGTATTCGAGACTGGAAATTGGCTACTCGGAACAAGAATGACTGTCAATTGATGCTACAGGAGGCCTTGACTCCACGTGGTTTATAGCGCCAAAAATGATGAGCTAAAACCATTAGTCAATACTTTTAAATGTAGCTTATAAAAAATTTTCAAACCTTTTGACTGCAAAACTTCAGATTTATTCTGAGTGGATCCTTGCAAATTATCAATGTGGATTTAGACCAAACAGAGGCACATCACACCAGATGTTTGTGTTAAGCAAAGTCCTCGAAAAGTTCTATGAGTTGAATACTGACGTTCATTTGCTCTTTATCGGCTTTAAACAAGACTTTGATCGGATCAACAGAATCCAGCTATTTAATGTCTTGCAAGTTTTTAATGTACCTCTAAAACTAATTAATTTTATTTAAATGATAATGTTCCGAACCCAAGCAAGTTTTTTTTCCGTTGGTAACCGCATAAGCAGAAAGATAAAGTATACTTCTGGGATAAGACAAGAAGATGCCCTCTCAGCAATCATTTTTAACTTAGTAATGCCTTAAACTATCGGATGCATTGATCCAATGATGGTTTGGCACTACGTTTATAACAGATTCTTGAATACGCAGACGACAATGTTAATTGGGCAAGAATTCAAAAAGCGTTAAAGAAGTACTCATTAAGCTGAACCATGAAAGTAAAAAGTTGGACTCCAGATTAACGAGGCTACTTCCGAAATTAACTTCCGAAACAAGAAGAAGGCAGCGTAATCTTAAATACAAGAATTACAAGTTTGAATCCGTTGATCATTTCACATACCTCGGAACTGAAATTAACTCTGAAAACCGAAAAGTCAGTGATGATATTAAGAACAGAATAATGAACGATAATAAAAAGATAATGAGACGCATTTTTTGTCCAATCTGCGAAAAAGGCACCTAGCACATAAGAAATAACCAAAAACTACCATGAAGATATTGCTAGATTTATCAAGTCCAGAAGAATTAGCTGGTGGATATGTTGAAAGGTTGCCCAACGAGCGAATGGCGATGAAGATCACAAGAGAATCCTTTCCAGGAAAGAAAGGACGCCCAAGGAAAAGCTGGCATAGGACCTTGACAGAGAGGAGTGGGGACGAATGGTTTGATAGACCAAAGTCCATCTTAGACTGTAGAGCAACTTAGGAACAAGAAGAATATTAATTCGCTCCGGCCATGAGTTTGTTGACAATCAGCAAATAGTCAGACGTTAAATTTTCGGATATTATGCTTTCCTCGTAGAGTTTTCTCCAATTTTTTTTTTTTTTTTTTCAAAGATAAATCCTCTGAGATTAGAAAACTGATAGATTTTCGGAAAAACTTTAGTATAATACCCCACTCTTATGATTTAACTGAATGAATGATTTAACTAATATTTATGTAGTTATTAGTTAAATTATTTACCCGTTTGTGTGGCTTGTTATATTAGGGTTCCGCCGAAAATCTATCAGTTTCCTGATTTATATAAATTAATAGTTACATTTATTCGAAATTTATAGTTATAAATAGTGTCTTCACTATTTTTTTAAAGGAAACCTGTAGTGATACAATTTTGATTATACTTTGCTTAGCTATATTATCCGAAGTATCTCTTATCTGTTTCTCTCTGTATCCCACTTACTTGGGATGATCTGTACTCCCACTGGGATCTCCAATCGAAACAACAGAGATTTGAGTCTTCAACAGTGTATTTTCTACCTGATATATCACTTTATCTTTAACATACTGTATTATTTCTTGTTTTTTTCTACAAAATTTAGAATATGAGATCGTAATTCATATATTCTGTATATTAGTGTTAAAATCAGTTATTTCAGTTGATTAAGATGTCAACATAAATTTGGACCTAAAGTAGTTGATGTTTTAATTTATCTACTTTCTGCTAACAATAAAATTAATACGACAAACATTGCAGTGTGCTACCTACCTACCTACCTACCTGAGAATACAATTTTTTGTACCTATTTATTTTTGTTTACTATAAACCGGCCATATTTGTTGATATTTTCGATTTGTTGACGTTTCAAATAGGACTTCCTCCCATTTCTTCATTTTGATGTTCCTTCTTCCAGGACTAATCCATTGTAACCGGTATTTGGTATTTGGTACTAACGTCATCAATATTCGATTTTTAGACGATTTCCAATTTTTTTTTATTATTTCGAGAGCGAGAATCGATAGAGATGGTGTTTACGTCCCGAAATCGAGTGAAACCTAAATTTCGAATTTTAGGCGCTTAAGCCTTTTTCAAAACATGACGTCGATATGTAATAAAATATAAATTGCCAATACACGAAAAACTAAAAACGTTCTGTAAAATAAAAAATACTTTATTAACTACTTTGAATTCAGCACATATCGCCATTCCGAAGTTCTCGCCGCTACCATCTTCACTTTGTGTATATCCAGACCATATTCTTTAGTTGATATGAAAAAAAAGAAATAAATTAATTTAAAAAAAATGTTTATTAGCTGAGGGTTATTAAAGAAGCAGAACAAAAGAAGTGACGAAGGGGTTGGGAAAAAAATAGTTAATTAATTCTTGCTTGCTTATTTTCATTGTTTTTTGGGAGGGGAGAGTTAATAAGTTCATTTATTAGGTTTTTATATGCATACCTTAAAAAAATACGGGTTATTACTATCTTTATTGTCACCGTATTTAATTATGTTTGTGCAGCTGTTGTTTGCTCCCATCTGTTCTCTATTTTTTTTAATGTACCTAAATACAATAAATAAATAACTATTATGTTTTGTAGTTTTTAAAAACTGGTCATCCAATTTGTACTTGTTTGAAAAATAGTTAAAATTCATCTATTTTTACTCAATTATTGGTTATTTATATTTATATTATAAACTTCAATCATTTTCTTTTATGTTCATTTTTTTTCTGATAATATTAATAAGAAGGGGAGTTAGGTGATTCTATATTGAAATAAAGCCGAGACATAATCTACCGTTTTGTTCAATGGGCCTAGGAGTCTAGAAAAAAAAAAAAAATTAAAAGCTGAAATGCTTTATTTTATATTTCGTGTTTGAAAAATGATATCGACATGTTTTTTTCAGCTAAACATTTGTTTGATAAAGTATAATAAAGGCAAAATATAAATGAAATAATTTTTGATCCAACTTTTTGATAAAAGTGTTTAAATTATTAAGTAAACTAGCCATATAGATTTTATCATATCGAAAATGACAAATTTACGTTTGGGTTTGAAGTTTTGTACCTCATCTTCAGTTTTTCCGATATCGATGTTCTTGGATTCGTTAAAACGAGAGGAGTTTTTTTCCATTCATACAAACAATTATTGCATCAAATTAGAAGGTCTCTGTAAAAAAAGGTGATTACCATATAAAAACAAAATTTAAGTTTTTTGCGAATTACTTTGGTTTTAAAACACGTAGAAACCTCACGGTTAAAGCAAATCGCGTAGTTTAAGAACATTTACTGAAGCAACAAATTTGATTTGAATCGTTCAAAGGGTTCCTGATTTATAAACGATTATTTAAATCTTAAAAAAAAAAAAAAATTTAAGGGTTTTCATTATATAGGACCCTTCAAATCTCTCTAAAATTTAAGTACCTCGTTTTTAGAAATGTATCACTCTAAAATTTACTATTTCTGGATCCCAAATAATGTTTTCGTATTACTTATAACACTTTGAATATTCAAATTAAACTCAACATACTATGATATCCTAAACAAGGTTGAGTTCTTAACCATGCACATATTATAATTGATCACATTATTTGTGATCAAGAAGTAGTAAATATTACACCACCCCTATAAGCATTATCATAGTAAAAAAAGTAATATTTAAAGTAAAGAGTGACCAAATGTTTTGAAATGATATAATTAAATTATTCAGCGTTCTAATAGGTCCATTTAATTAAATGTAATCATAACATTATTACTATAGGGAGAAAATATTTTTTTTGTCATATCATTTTTTTCGATAATTCTTAAAATTAAAATATACTGTTTCTTTATTACAAATAATGTTTTTATATTTTGTTATGCACATGGTTAATGTTATATTGGTATGAACGATCCAAACCAAACTTGAGGCATCGGTAAAAGTTAAATTGGGCGCTTTGTTTTAATCGTAGTGTTCTTAAGTGTGTGAGAACCAACGTTATCCCCAAAAAAACTCAATTTGGTTTTTATTTGGTAATCATATATTTTTACACAGACCTTCTAAGATATTGCTATAGTTATATGTATAGAAAGAAGAAACTCTTCCCAGCAAGCCCAAGACGAGATACAGAGCTTCAAACCGAAACGTAATGCTGTAGCTTTAAAAAAATTGAGTAACCTCAGAACTGAAAAAAAATATTTATTTGTTTTCGAAGTTTTTTCCAATTCAAAATTTGCGTTAATTTTTGGAGTGAAAAAATCTGTAATCCTAGTTTGCTTAATAATGTAAATACTTTTTAAGTTTATTTGACCAAAAATAAATTATTTTTTAATGTTTATACTTTTCCTTTGATATACTCTAAAAAGAAGTGTTGTACTAGAAAAACCATGTCGATATCATATTTCAAACTCAAGATATATAATTAAGCAGTATCAGTGTGGGTTATTTTTTTTTCCTCAGCTTTCGACAAAATGGTTGGATATATGTCGACTTTTTTTCAATGTAGAATCTTCCAAAAAAAAAATCAGCGTCGGACACATTGTGCACTCCTCTTGTAAGTGACTTTTATTTTATTTCTTTTTATGGAATCATCAATATTTTTCCCAAATATATGTTTAAATCCGAGCTAGAGGGCTTCAACACCATCATAGTTTTTTTTTTTTAATTACCATAAAGATGCTCAAATTACATGCTAAGCCTAGATTTGTAGAAAATTAAAGTTATCTCTGAAAAATCCTCAAGACTAATATGCCACTTTAATCAGTTGTCATTAAGTCACTTTGATTTTATGTTTGAGTATCCATTGACAATTTCAATTTTCTAAATATGAATTATCTGCTTTGGATTATTAATAACTTAAGTTATAAAATCAGCTGACGGTAAATTTCTATACAAAGAAAAATTATGTAATACCACCGGATCAGGTTGCTCGGTTTACGCCTTCGGACAATAGGTTGGACTATTGTTAAAGTAGAGTCTGCGAGTCAGGACACCTTTACTGATAAGGGAGCTTGGGTAAGTTGGGGCTTAGCGATTGGTGGCAGGTTAAACCATCGGGTTGGTTTAGCCAGCTTTGCTTGTGTTTATCCTTTGCGTGCGTGGTTTTTCTTTTGTAAGCTGTTTTTCTCATGCTTCATTTTATTTTTATTGTTATATCAGCAAATTTCTACTTACCAAATTATCCTAAAATAAATATATATAAAAAAAAAAATTGTTTTAGTTAACTTCTGATTAATCTGTTTTTACTTTCCTACCGCAAATAGGTAAGGAAAGTATTGCAATAGGGTCAAAATTTCGATATGCAGTTTTCAACGGATCCATTTGCTTCAGTGCTCTGTGCGTCCAAAAAACTTATTTTCAGCCATCGGTCTGTCTTTCTCTCTATGTCTTTATATATGTGATTATCTCTTGAACCGATTTCGTTTCTTTTTTTCTGTTTTATAGTGTTTCGGTCTCAAATCCCTGTGTTCTAAATCGGGCATCCTGAGCGCAATATGCGGATAACAGCTCTAACGACTTTGATGAAACTTGCCAAAAGTCTTCTACCTAAAGCTCTCTGACTATTTAAATGTGAAGGTATATCCCCAAATGCAGGAAATAAAAGCTATGACGAAAATAATAGTTTTTTGCGCACAACTCTAAAAATGTGCATTTTATGGTAAATTTTGCTTCTCTAAAAACCATCTATAAAAAAAAATCATCTAAATCGGGCCATTATTAGCAAAGATACGGGTTATTAGGCATTGTAACCATGTTTTTACATTCGCGCTAGTATAGCTAACTACTATATATTTATACTTTTAGCGCTAATAGTTTCCATATGCGTTTATAAACAGCACAGATTTTCCTTATAAGATGAATTTGCATTATCATTATTCCATATCATTATTGCATCATCATTATTCCATTTCAAATAAACTATCTCACTAGCCAACATTCTATAAATGAAATTCCAGTTGTTCTATCTGGTTATTAGTATTTTTAATTACAAAGTAAAAATTGCTGATTATTTTCAATTCTTACCATTTTGACCATTTTCAACTCGACGGAGCGAATAGTTAATTACCTGTCAAATGGTAATTACATTGGTTTCGATTGTAATAAATTACGATTCCCAGCGATATTAATGCAATAATTTTGAAATTGTACCTTGTTCCATTCGATATTTTAATTAAAGCCTTCAACAATTTCCGAGTCCCAACCTGCTTTAAAGGCTCCTGTTATTGAAAGTATTTTTAAAAAGCACTTGCCAGGATTATTCAATTAATTCGTCCGGTCGGAATCGTTAATGGATTAAACAGTTTGCTGATGAAGCATATTACTGGAACAAACTTATTGGTCGCTCGGAACAAAACAGCACTTTGGCAATAGCTTCCATTCGGCAATCAGCCAATCTAATAACTAAACTATGATAATAAGTTCATATTTCTTAAAAGTCCTTTAGTAAAGTAAATTAGGTGAACAAGTAGTTTCCAACACTGTAAGCATTTGTCATTAATAATCTGTATGGTAGTTATCAATACTTATTTTCTGTTCAGAGTTACATGAATTTTTCTAAATCAAACTAAGTACTAGACCAACATATCGCTATCTAGGGCATAATTTACCAGACAAAGTTGGAAAATTCAGGAAAAAATATATTATGTGCAGAATTTTCATAGCTGGATTCCTATGGAAATTAAAAAATAGTTGTCTAGAAATTTTATTTATTTCATGATTTTTATAAAAAATTATTTTTTTAATCCAGGTTTTCGCTTATATCTCCGCTTTTAGGAGTCAGTGAGAACTAAAAAAAAAACAACGTAAAATTGTTCACTATGGAATAAACTACAACATGGAATATTATTTAAAGTATAATTTAATTCTTTATAACAAATAAATTGCTCAAATCTGCATTAAAAAAAATTATAATAATAATACCCTTGAATCCAAATTTTAAAATACCGTTTAAAAAAATGCACTCAATTAATCATGATGAAACTCTAAAAAAATGATAGCCCTTTTGATGTCCAACAAAATGAGATTTGCTTCATTCCAAAATTATAATCCCTTTCTGGACAGCTTCATTTCGGTATAAAAATTAATAATAGACAATATTTTGACAATTTAACAAATAAACTGAAATTGTTTTCATCATTTTTTACGGATCATTACAATTATGTAACATAAAAAAAAGCTAATATTGCAACGAACTTTGCGTCAAATTTAATAAAAAGCATTGGAATCGTTATAAAAAAAAAACACAAATTTCGAAAAGAAGATATCTCTAGCCTAATTGTGAGCCGAGATTCGAACAGTTAACGATTTTAGAAATTACAGGCAAATAATTGAAAAGATAATATTTTGGCTTGAAAATTTAACTGCACATACTTGATTGTATTCGCAATAAAATCCTAAAGTTTCATACCTCTGATATAAACAATTTCGCGGGTAAAAAATCAGAAATAATGTTATCTCCATGGTATCTATGAGCCCCGAAATTGTCCTGCTTTTCCCCAATCTCATTTTGCTGGGCATCAAAACATCCATTTTTGGGGGTTTTGTGATGATTGATTGGGTGTATTTTTTTCTACAATATTTTAAACTTTGAAGTCAAGGACATTGTTTTTTGTTAGTAGTGTTTATTTTGTAATTTACTTGTTATAAAGTATTACATTTAATTTTTAAAAAAAATATTTCATAGTGTAGCTAATTCTATAGTAAACAAATTGAGGTTTGTTTTTAGTTATCTCAGAACCCTAAAAGCGGAGATATATACAATACCTTAATAAAAAAAATAATTTTTTATATAAATCGTTATAAAAAATCCGTCATCTGATCTAGACAAGACTATTTTCCCGGATTCCTTTGGAAATTCTGCACTTACCATATTTTTACCAACTTTGTCTGGAAAATTAAATGTTTATGAGGATACCGGTTTATATAATAAATGTTTATATTATATTACAAGCAAAATAATTTAAATTCTTCATAAATCTTTATGTTATTTTGTTTTTTCGTAGTAAATGTCAGAAATGAAGCAATAGACTAGAAGGGAGTAGATAGTTATTTGGCAAATAATCTCTCGACGAAGTACTGAGTGGGACAGAAACAATTGACACATTTTGAAGGGATGTATAAAACAAACCAATGCCTCTAGAAATAAACTGGTTTCATTTTCAAAAAGTGAATTGAAAATAGTTTTATTTCAGTTAGTTTTAAAAAGTACATCTTCCAAATGTCGGGCGTTATAGACTGCGCATTTTCGAAGACGTTCCTAAATCTAGATAACAACCTAGAATAACATTGATGTCTTCTTTTTCTTGCCTCATGTCTCATATCCAGAATACGAAACTTCGCTGCGTTCGATAGTGCGCAACTAAAATCATAAATTGTTTCTAGTTTTGTGAAATATAAAAATCATATTAATTATAAAAAATAATTTTAAAAACAAGTTTTGAAGTTCAGTTTAAGTTATAAATGATGCTGGTCCTCTGAAAATATCCTCCTCCACTCACTGGGTATTAAATACATTAAATTTAAACATAATTCTCATTTATATCACAATAACGAAGCCTTTTAAGTTGAGCTTTTCATTTTTTCTTTCATTCCTTCTCAACCAATGTAAGTAATCTTGTGAGAGAGCCGTTTATTGATTTAACTAACATCATGGCCCATGCTCTGAGAACATATGGCCTTGTAAGAGCTTATTGATATTTATACCATAAGAATGGCATAATTAATATTAAAATATTGATATTTATCATTAAATATTAATTAATTAAAAATAGTAATTATACATAAATACTACAATATTTTCTATATTAATTATATCACGAGTTGTAACGAGTTTGAAGTCATTTTTAAAATTTAACATAAAATAAAATATAAAATATTTTTAATAATACAATTAATAGTTACTAATTAATAAATAATTTTTAGTAATACAATTAATAGTATTTATGTATATAAAATGCAGAACAATGATACAAAGGAGAATAAATAAATTAAATAAGTTTTTAGAGGTAATTTCAAATTAAATATTTAAAAAATAACAAAATATACATATATGCACACACACACACAAACACACACGCAAATATACAAATACACGGAAATAAAAAAAAATTAAATGAAAACAAAATAAATAAAATAAAAAAGAAACTGGCAAAATATAATTAAATAACTATAAATAACATATGTGAGGTATAAATATGCCCAAAAAGAAAGATTAGTGATCACTAGGATAAAAATGAAATAAAATAAAAAATCATTCTCTTAGCTAACAGTACAAGATGATGTTTGTACTTTTTATACAGCACTTGTTAAGACATAGGCCAGGGCAAATCATCTATGGCCGTTTGTGTTATTTGCTCTGTCTCGTTCTTGCAGCCTACAGTCGTAGAGCAGATGTTCGAAGTCCTGTATCGTCTGTTGATCACATTTCCATTTGTCATTAGTCCTCAGTCCAAAATCTTTTAAGGTAGTGTCCGCTAGGGCCATGGTCGGTCAGTAGCTGTGCCAGTTGGTAATGGCTACTGTTTATCTTATAGTAGTTTGTCGCAGTTATGTCCGGAATGAATTTACGAAGTGGTCTGCCTTTCGTGGAGGAACGGCTTTTTGGCCCAACAAATCATCAAATTCCTCCTTTGTCTGACCCTTACAATTCAAAATCCTTTGTAAATTCTCACTGGTAGTCATGTCACAAATAAAAGCTAATATAATGAACTTTATGTCTCATTTGTTCCTTATTGTTCCGAAATAAATGCCTGCCTTACCTTAGAAACTACAAACCCATCCAAAATTAATAGTTTCTAATTTCGTTTCTCAATCGATTCCCGATAATTCCCGAGTCGTCTTCATGTCCACGGTGCCTTCCGACGTAGAACTGTAATTGGAGTCCTATCAATGGAAAGTTTTTTACAAGTTCCTCTCATTTTTATTAAAATGCTAGCATATTTCCTTATTATATAGTATGATTTACTTATTACAGTTGTGATATAAGCCTGAGTGGCGTACGAAAATGAGAGAGGGAGAGGATCAGGAGGATTATACCCCTCCTCCTCATTAAAACGTACGAACAAAATTAATGTTCATACCCACCAACATAAGATTTGTATTTTGAGTAGTATCTTTCGTAATTTTAATAATAGTTTTTGATACAATTTGCATGCTTATCCTTAAATCTTACACCAAATTTGGTGATTTTAGACATTGAGGTGATTATTCGCCTTTCTATTTGAAATCCCTCTCCCCGAAAAAAAATTTAAATCCCCCTTCCGAAAAAATTCTGCGTATCCTCCAGGTTGTGACTAACATTTAATAAATCAAACTGTATTATTTCACTTTTGAGTGAGATACTGATTTTTTTTTTATTCTTATGAGGAAAATAAAATAATGAAATGTTAAATTGGTGTCATTTTCCACATGGCTTCTATTTGTTCTTTGTGTCTCATTTTGGGTCAAAATAAGTTGTTCAAGTATTTATATACCTATGAAATAGGCATAAAATACAAAAAATAATTGATTAGATAATTTATTTTTTAAATTTATGAAATAATAGACAATAATAATAAATTAATAAAATAATCAATCAAATGAACCTATCTTACTGTGTTAGTTAGTACGGGGAGGGGCATAGGGGGATTTCTGTCCCAAGGACGGTTGTATTCACTGGCAAAAAATACATACAAATGTTTATTTAACGTTAATAATTAAATAAATTTAATTAATAAATTTAGCCTTATTCATTTATGGCTCTTCTACAATGTTATCTACAGGTGTCCGCTATTCGCTATCAGATGTTCATAAATTTACTTTCAATATTGCTTAGGAATAGACAAGGGACAGGCTATACAATACCCGCAATACTGAACAATTGTGAGGAGTTAGATGGCCAAAACGACAGACACTGTTGGACACACCTCAGGGTTCTGTAATATGGATTGTGAAAGAGGAGTTTTTTCTTTTTAATAAATTTTGTTAAAAGAAATATTTTTCAATTTTTACAAATAAACCTTTTTCATTACTTCTATATCCCAGACAATTTGGAATAAACAATTGGATGGCGATAGCTTAGAACAAAAATTTCAATGCCTGGAAAATCTTTTTCTTTTTTTTAATTAGCATTTTAAGGAAGCCTAAATTACAAAATAGTTATTTTTTCTATTAATTATCATAATTTTTAGTTTATAATTCGGTGATTTTTTATTAATGACACTACAACTAATATTTAAAAATTTAATTTTCAAATAACTTTTGCCCTACTATTACTCTCCAGAGAGTATAAGTCGATTGAATATGTATCTGTCGATTGAATATCACTGATTCAAAAATTGGTTGTTACTCTCAGTTTGGAAATTCTTTACTCTTGGCAGGTTTGATTCCTCAAGGAGCACTGATATTTTAACTCTTTGAATTGAAGTTCCTTTTATCATCTCTCTTAATACTCCATTTTGACATGATCGTAGACGCTTTTCTGTTGACATAGATTGAAAATAGTCATGCTTCATATAATTAAGGCGTAATATTGTCTTATGTATTAAATTTTTTAAATGCAATGGTGTATTATTTTTTTTTCTAACTTGAATATTGACAAATATTACAATATATCACAGTCTTGGGCAATAATATACAGTCATGAGTATGATACAATCATACCAAAAATAACAATTATTAAGAAACAAATGGTTATATAAAGAAAAAATGCAATAAAAATATATAAATAAAAATGATAAAAATAAAATTGCAGTAAAAGGAACTAAAATATAATAATGAAACAAGAAAACAATTTTACACGCGGCCTGAGGATCCCCGAGTCCTCCACATCCCCCATGTGTGAGAGGTAAAACAGATCCCTATGAAATTCCAGCGCATCTCTCTCGCTAAGCTTGTGGAGGCCGCGAAAGAGTACCAAATCGATGGTATATCAGATACAAATAATAAATTATACAACCGGTAATTTTTTTTACATAAGCGTGCCAAAAAATATTAAATGCCTGTCGAACGTAATTCCGATATAAATGATATATTCAATTCAACAATTTATTAATTAAGCTAATTTATTAATAAATACGAATAAATTTGATGAGTATTTATTTCGAGATTATGGTAGCGATTTCGATTAATTTAGTTTACATATTTGCAGATCTAAAAATAAATATAAGTCGTGGATTTTCCCAACTTGTCTAGTAGTCCGTTCGTGCAGAAGACAGAAGGTATCCTTAGAGAATAGCCGGTCACTCACTGTTTGATTAAGCAATTAGTTCAGAGGGCAGTTAGTGTTGGTACAATTGGTTAGTGTACCTTCGGCTTTTACCACTGGCCCGTCCAATTGTACGAGGCGGTGGAATAAAACTTAAGTCAACAATTGACATTTTATTTAATTGTAAGTGAATAAATTAGAATTAATTAATTTTCTTATAACAAAAAAATATCTGAGGTGGACAATACATGACTTCCTTGTACGCCTATTAAACTATAAATCGGTGGATCAAAAAGTGATCCTCAATTTGGTTGCTAGTTTCCGAAGATTGCAGTATCTCAAAAACGACACTCGGCGTCGCGGCATCCATCTATTGACACACAAAGTTTTTTACACTCAATTTTAACACTTAAAACAAGTAATAAAAATATTTAATTGGATTGGAAGCCAAATTGCGTTTGTAACCTTTATTACCGAAACATATGATTTATGTATTTAATTTAAATATAATTTTTGATGTAAGCTTATTATGACCTTCAAATAAAGTACCGTTTTTGGCTCACCAATTTTAATCAAAATATAGTAAATACATTCATATCGACATAAAAGTCCTATTTACCAAATTTGAGATGTTTTACATGATATTTTAATATAATTTTTGATGAAAGTCTAATATGACATTCAAGTAAAGTACCGCTTCCGGTTTTCCAATTTAGACCAAAATCTAGTATGTTATTTAAATCACTATATAAGTTATAAATACTAAATTTGAGAAGTTTTGTATAGTATTTTAATATAATTTTTGAAGAAAATCAATTATGATCTTCAAGTAAAGTACCACTTTCGGTGATCAAGTAGTGACCAAAAAGGGAGTTCACAACTAGATTTTAAACAATCTTAAATACAAAATTTCAACTTTCTACGGCTAACCGTTTTTCAGTTATGCGAGATACGAACGTACGAACATACGTACGTACAGACGCCACAACGAAACTAGTTAATTCAGGGATTCAGGGATGTTCAAAATGGATATTTCCGTTGAAATCTGAAAACCGAAAATTTTCGCGATTACAATACTTCCTTTACTTCGTACAAGAAAGTAAACAATAAAAACGCTCATGAGACTGTAGACTGTGGATTTTAATCATAAATATCCATTTCAAATAGATATTATACTCATGGCACAAACTAGTTAATTTCTTTACAAGGTCGATTCATTTCTTTATAATAATTGTTGGAAAATTATACGATTATTTTTTTAAATGTTTTTTACAGTAGTACAATTGTTAACTAATAAAGGGATTATATCAAATAAACGGTTTAATAAATATATAGATTAGAAAATATATAAAGCTTTAAATATGAAAGTATTAAATTATTAGAATTGATTTTGATTTGTTTAAGCATTTGTTTTAAGGCAGCATATGCGCGAAATGAAAACATAATTATGTAGGTATACGTGTTTGTGTTAAAAATAATAATAAAAATATCATATTTTAAAATTGACTTAGTTTTATCTTATAATTTTTGTTTTTGCTATTTATTTTTTTACTTGTAGAACTAATAATCACGAATATTTTTTTTTTAAATGTTGGATTTTTAGTTTTAATATTTAACCTAAAAACAATTTGTTTTTGTTTTTTTATGGAAATCTACCACAATTTAATTATCGGTTCATGTTTAAATGATCAAAAAACGAAGATTAACTTTTTTTAAAGCAAATAAGGTTAGTAGTATTGCCTAAGACAATTTCCGACTTGATGTTTTATCAGTGAGTTAGGGACAGCGGTAAATTTGAATATGCAACTTCAAACACTTATCCTGTAAAATTCCACTTTTTCGTAATGTGGTAATCTTCTTTCAAGCCATTGATATGTCAACATTCTATTAAGCATATTCTACTATATAATTACCTTAGGGGTAAGTAGTGAGTTGAAATAAAATACATTAAATTGGAATTAGCTACAGTACTCATGTTGAATTATCTGTGAACGCTGTGTGCATGGCTTGTAGCATTATTAATAATCACTACTAACATAAATTTGGTCAGACTCGATGGCTACATTGTAAGTCTAAGCCAATATGTATATATTTATACACTTAAGCCTGCCTTGACAAAAAAAATAATTATATGCTGGACTGAAGGAACTATTCAAATATAAACAAATTAAAAATTCCATCACCTAGGAGCTGACTCTAGTTTCTCAATACAAAGCACCCTGAATTGCTGATCGTCGTCAGAAGTGACACGCTCAATAGGAGGAAACACGTTTTCATTGTAATGAGCAACTCAAATTGAGTTAAATTGTGAGGCAGACATCAGCTATTAGCTGTTTTCAAACTATCATAAGAATACAGTGGAAATACTTTAAAACACAGTTCCCAGGTCGCAAAGCCAAAGGAATCATTAAGAGAGAGCGTTTATTAATGTCATAATTGCTTCAATTAAGTGAGATATCCTTAAAAAAATTATAGCGTTTGTCCGACTGTTCTTCTAGTGGACTAGTGATCAGATATTTTGATAGAACAGAACAGTAATTTTAGCTGGAAGTGAATCATAAGACTAGGCTAGTTGTTTGTACAAGACATTACCACGGAAATTTAATGAAAATGATACTTAATAATGACATTATTATATAAGTTATATATTGTATTACAATGCCGTAATAAGCAGATATAGCTTAAAATGGTTATAGCTATGCATTACATTCCAGAACTTTAAATAACAGGTATGCTCTCAATACCTGAAATATATAAGCTATTCATTGTGAATAGATCGAGTCTCAAAAAAAAAAAATTATTCAGCCAAGCACCGGTCATATCTATATATATATCTATCTCATCTATACTGATAGATATGGTATAGATGTCTATCTATCATACCGCTGCAAATGATTACATTATGGCTTATTAATATTACTTATTTGTTAAATTAATTATTAATACTAATAAAATCACCAAAAATGCTCCGGAATCATTATACCATGACTAGCCTTTTCTTTTTTTTTTAAACATAATGGTGAATGGTGATGTCGAGTACCTAGGATCATCCTGAGGTGACCCAGGCCCGGATATAGAATTTTTTTAGGGGAGGCAAGCTTAATTTTGTCGCCCCTACTTTCATACTCCCTCCCTAATAAACAAATCAACTGTTTTGTAATTGTACTTTAGGTAATTTATTTTAAAATAGCGTATGATATCATATTACAGTAACACATTTTATTAGCTGAATTATGGTATTAATAAACATAAAACCATTCGAACAAACAAAAATACAAAAAAATTAAATATTAAAATGATGAACATGAACATATGTTCAATATATAATGTTATTATATAATAACATTCAAATTTCACTTTCCGATATTTTATTTGTAGCAGATATGTTCATGATCATTTTTATTCCATATTCCATATCCATAAGATTAATAAGTACTGGGTTTTGTTATCGTTATTCACTGTTAGTTAAACTGTTATATTACATTTACACATAATTTTCAAAATAGCTTTTCCAACGAAATGTTGAGGATTTGCTAATTTAAATAATAAATAAAAAAAATAATATATATATATATATATATATATATATATATATATATATATATATATATATATATATATATATATATATATATGAAGAGGCAGTAATATCATCCCTAGTCTTGAATTCGTGATCCTCACGTTTTGACTCCTTGTGTCTTTTGGGGGTCAAGTTTTCAAAACTGCCACAATACGTGCCTCGTCTAGTGCGTTTCAAAGTGTAGATCAAGGAAGTCGTATGATTTCACATTCGATAATAGGACATGGTAGGGACAATGTAGAACCCAACTTTGTTTTTTACTAGCCAGAGCTAGAAATTTCAAAAAGTTGTATTGTCTCCTCTGGTAATCACTAGATTCATAAATTAACCAATTTGCGCTCCTCCAACTAACCAATGAGCAAAATTCAATTTTATCAAAAAAGTCAAATTGGTGTTTCTGAGGTGCGGGCAATATAAAACACCTTAATATTTATTTTTATTTTTTCAAAACTTTAAAAAAAAATCCTAGAAAAATCAATATAGAACAATATTGGTTTAAAGTCAAAAATTATTTTTTTTATGTACCTTCTTCAAGTTTTTATTCTACCTCTTCCTTCTCTTCAACCAATGATACCCCTATATGTCGATGGAACAGCTTCCTCCACATCATCATTTGTTGTAGTTTCTCTTCCAGCTATTTTATTTTTGCTTCTCTAGAGTGATTCTTGAAACTTTTCTGGATAAGGAAGCAGCGGAACCCGGTTCCATATAACCAACACCCATGGGATTCCAATGTATCAGACATCGCCATCTTGGATTTGATTTGGATTTAGAACTGATTTAGGAATGAAAATCGCTACGATACGTCCGTTTAAATCGATGTAGAGTGCGGTCACCTACCAGTTTTTTGGTAATAGAACAAAAATAACAGTTCGAACTCATCAATAACAAATTGAAATTTTCAACAACTGAACCAGCAACCTGCCCTGCACATTAGCGTCACCAAGCTGCAGATCGAGGCAGATACTGTGAACTCATTATCACTTACTTGCAAGATATTAAGAGATTCCATATTGCCCACTGTTCCTCATAATGGATTTTTTTTTCAACGTTTTTCGTGGTAGATTTTTCGGATGAAGTTTCGAATTTTTCAAGAGGTTTTCTTTTACCAATAATTAAGTCGTATAACTGTTCTCCCTAATTCAGTTCAGCTAAAAAAAATTGTTTGTCATAAACGGGAAAAAAAAAATTGAAACGTTCCTGCATAAATAATCAATATTTTTTTTAAAGATTAAAATTTGTTCTATAATATGTTCTATAAAATGTGAGAAACTTGAATCTGATGTGCGTTTTGCAAAAAATAAATAAAAATTTGTTATAAGTATGCGTAAAATTATTTGCTAATGGTCCTTGCAGTTATATTTGTATTATTACTAGGAACACTTTATATTTTTTGATAAACATGATAAAAATGGCCAGCTCTTCGATAAACATTTTTTTCTTGATACGATTTTATATTCGTGACTAGTCACTTCAAAAAAAAAAAAAGACGTCATGTGAAAATCTCCAATAAATAATTGCGCTTTCTCTTCAGATCACGAATTGTTAATAAAATAATAAAAAGATAATTCGGGTGGAGGAAGCTCAAAGAGAATAACTGGAGACCTCTCCTGAGTTCACAGTATTAAACAATGCCCAACATTATCTAACAATTTTATTTTATTTTATTTTATTTTTTATTATATTCCTATATTTTTGAGTATTCCAACAGTAGCAATTCTCTGAATCATTCTGATACTATATCCACTATATAGTGGAAGGTTAAGGAAAGGCGTTGTTATATGTTGTTAATATGTTGTTTATATGCCGTCATAAGACACCTTAAAAGTTAGTTGATAAGCGCATTTTTTAACCAAGTAGGGGTCCATTTTAAGATTTGGAGGCCCTCAAAATTAGAGAATTGATTTTTTGAGAAATATTAATTTGCCAATAGAAATAATCAGCATACTTGTTAAAATCATTATTTTATTAGAAAACTGAAAAATAACAAACATTTACCAAACAAAATTAACATGGATCATAAGGCATACCCTGGGCTTGGGCCTTGTGGGTCCAAGAGCGTAAAGATATAGAGTTCCATTGATTACGTACCTAGGTAATTTATTTATATCTTTATTTTTACTGAAACATCTTCAGTCTTAATATTCTCATACTTACAAGTAGGTGTTAGTATGTATACATGTATTTAGTTTCAATTTTCAAGAACCAACAGGTTTGAAGTTGTGTAAGTCGATTCATTAGTGTTAAATAAATGAATGTCAAGTCAATCCTAACCTCCAGGCCTCACTGATCCTTAAAATGGATACTTTACCTTTCATCAAGGCGGAGGCAAAATCTCGTAACGCTGATTGCGCCAATTCCTTTGAAATAACTTTAGAGTTAGAGCCGGTAGGACATAATGGCGAATCCTTTGTCATTTTCAACCCATTGTAGAGGTAGCGTAGCGTAAAGGTGAAATGAAAGGCCAAAGTTTTATAATAGAACCTGCCGCGGTGAATTATACAGAGAAATTTGAGTCAGAAATGATGCATCTCTGTTCCAGCAACGAAGAATTTTCACGGGGTGACAGCAACAGCATAGAAGTTACATTTGATTTGGGAAAGGGAGCGTTCTAAACTTCCGCTAGGAGCTTAGTTTTAATGGATTCCAAGTTGCTCCTTGGAGGAAATACATTATGCAGATATCTTCAGGTGTTGTCCCTTCTTCTGTTCTCTTGAGGAGCTAGGATACGTAAGAAGGTTGAAGTTGTCATTCCCCTTTCGGGATGTCGCTTATTCGGATGCCTACACTAATGTACATGTTCTCTTTAAACAGATACTTGTTTGAGTAGGTATATCGTTTCAATTAAATTTGCATGGTGTTTTCTTAAGTTTATACAATAGTCTGTGTACAATGTGATAATTAATTTTTTGCATGATGAAAATCTGACTTTGCGACAATTTTCAATTAACGAATAATAATCAAATCATTGTTGAAATCTGAAAATAATTTATTTATCTAGCCCATGAATCGATAAAGCATGTGGGCATCCAAACGATATTGTTGAGCCCTCTATGTTTAATTCAAATATATAAAAATAAGCGCTTAAATACTAGCTAGCTACTCATTTTTACGAAACTTTTTTTTCGAGTAATATGAATCAAAATATTTATCAAAATATTTTATCAAAATATTTAAATTATTTTAATTTAAAATATTACTATTTTAAATTATTTTCCACATGCACGGAGCCTGTTCAACAGTCAAATGAGTAATTTCAATTTGTAAATACTTTGAGGCAACCTGTTACTTCAACTGACCTTTCGTTTGTTGCGAAGAAATGTTTTTTCAAGTACACTGCTTTAAATTATATGCTATTTCTAGATATGCTGATCCAAATGAGGACAATTTATATTTAAACTAGTATTCTATGTTATTAGCATATATTGTAATTTAATTATTATTATAGGTGTAATGAGTTTATTGTTGGAAAGTTCTATGGTATGTTCAATGCGAGGATAGTGCTTCATTCCGCTTTTAGCTCGAGCACCTCAAGGCGCTGTTCCAACCCGCATCTCTGCTTTACTTTACTTTGGATCTCTACTTAAAATGTGTTCTGAAACTTGTGCTTTTAAATAATTTAGTTGATTATTTATTTTTAAATGTTCATTATTAATACTAGGATCTGTTCGATTCAAAATTTTAATTCTAATAACAGAAGCTCCTTGGTGCGTAAACATCAAAATTCTCCATATGATTTTGAACGACCAACTACATATTGACCAAGACAAACGTAAATAAACTGTTTATTCCGGTATTCACGAACATAACTCCAGATTGATTAATGGTATGGCTACGTTTGACGTGCCCAATAGGAGGCGACTAGAAAGGAACTGGATGAGACTTACCACCCTACTTGAAATAAATTTTAAAATTTTCTATTTAGTTTCCATGGAAATATTTATTTTTCATTAAATAATTAAATATAAGATTATAAATTATTAACGATTACTAAAATTTATGCGGTTTTGGTCACTCTCCATTACCTTCTGCGGGTTAAGATATTAGATACTATTTTTTATAAAAACATTAACTTTCAATTTATATTATACATTATACTATTACTTCTCTTATTTTCGTAAATTTGTTTTCAGCCAGAGAAAATATTTCTCTTTTCTTTTTTTTTCTCGGAATTAAAGGTACTTTAGAGAGTGCCATTTTGAAAATTTGACATTTAAGCCCCGTCAAACTATTTCAATGAGGATAAGACTTAGCTTACATTAAAACAGTTAATTATGTAACGGGGTTGGTCAGGCCTTCTTCGAGATTTGAACCATTTTCGAGAAGATTGTAAAAATGTGTAAAATTGATGATGTGGCACTTCTGGTAAGTCGATTTTGGCGAAACATTTGCTGTAGAATCAATACTTTATATACTCAATTTCAGTTTCGTATAACTTTTCGTGATGGGAGACTTACTACATTGCATTACTTCATATTTCATATATATGTAAGTGAAAATAAAAACAGCCTTGAAAAAAAAGGTTTATAGAATACATAGAATCTTAATATGGCCCTAAAACCATCGATTTTTTCATCTGTCCTAACCTTCCATCCATTCTTTTTAATTGATTTCATTCATTTATTTGGTCGATTTTCTTTTTAAATAATTTATTTCTAGTTTATATAGAATAATCGAAAACTATATAATCAAAATCTAATTATTACTAATTTAAATTTCCACCTCAACCAATGTTCATGTGTTGAGAAAAGTAATTAGTAATAAAAATAAATAAATAATTATTATTAATCGAAGATGGCGAAATTGAGGAATGGATTTCTTAAAAAAAAAGAAATTATTTTAAGCTTATATATGAAATGCATTTATTGAAAATTTATGGATTTGGTGTGATAAGAACATTATTGTTTCAATTTTATAACAATGAATCAAAATTGGATCTAAAATAAATTATACAGCAGACAAAAACTGACGTGCCGGAACGATACAGTCCTACACGCGCGAATTACCGGACACACGACAGTGAAGACTTTAAGATATACTTTTATTATCCAACAAAATGTTACAATGACATTTAAAATACTTCTTACAAACAAATTTACAATTCTTGGAAGCTCATATGAAATTCTTGTGAGGGCTGACCTGAGGGTTTAGTTATAAAGTATACAATTGACATCTGACCAAGTATATGGTAGTAATAAACTGTTGAATATAAGAGGGACCTTGACAGGATTTCCGGTAGTAAGACAGCAGATCTCTGGTCAATGGTCAGCCGACCTGACATTGACAAGGCGTTGCCACATGGTGGGACTCCCGGATGTACTATATGTATGGCCAATGATATTGGATAGCCCTGGGAAAGGCAGTCTACTGATATTATAACTAGTGTTTAAAATTATCGTTATAAAAATTGTTAAATATAATAATCGTCTGATAACTCGCGTTTTTAACCGAGTGTTTTCTAGTGTTTTATGTCCGTTCCAGGTCTCTTGGAACGCCACCAAAACCGTCGGTTTACGCCCCTTACACAATCGTTTTTTTTTACATCGTTTGTGGACGACGGTTCGACTCGTTCAAAACTGCTGAAAAAAACTTACGTCAGATTCCGTTTTTTGGAAAGTGTTGACTTAAGTCAAGCCTGCTCGACAAAATTTTATTAACATTTATGAAGTCGTATATTGTGGCCTTCAGTGCATCAAAAAGTCTATTTTATAATATGCACTTATTATTTTAAATTCATTTATTGATTTTATATTTTATTTTCTAGTATTGACTATACCTCCTTTTAGTTCCCGGTAAAAGTAATTTTTTTTTTTCAGATATTAGTTATCGATAAATCTTCTCCGCTTTCATTTCCAGGTAATTGCATGTCGTTTTCACGGAACACTACCAGACTCAATACTTTCATCACTCATTATCTTTTTTCAAATAGCTAAAAAATATCACACTTCACAAGGACTGAAAGCAACTGAAGAAATAAAATTACAAAATAAGAAAAAAAAGGGATTCTCTGAACTATTTTTAGAAAAAATAATAATAATAAAATAAAATTTATGAAACGTTCCCCTAGATCGAATGTGATTGCTTTCGGGAAAGCACTAATTGAATTCACGTCTGTTTTGGACTGTCGAACATAATTCATTTGTTCACATCTCTTTGTTCTTCTACAGCTTTATAAAATTAATTTAATAAGTTCATTTGTCATTTAAATAAATATTTTAACGGCTCCATTCGGTAAAATTATTCATTTTTTTTTCAAGCGACGTAACTACGAATTCGCTTTGACTTAAATTGGCTTCTTGTGGAAATTGGCTTGCAATGTAACTTCGAAAAGACTTAAAATGGGGACGACGTAAAACGGTGACTCTCTGTATTTCGTAGTTACCTTCCATCAGAACAAATTAGTGACAGAAAGAATTCAAGATAAAAATTATTAAACATTGTATCGGTTTCTTATAATCACCTAAGAAACAGAATTTCTTGTCGTGTACGTTGTATTATTGAAATATCAAAAAAAAAAAATATATGGGAGAGACCATTAAGAAGTAAAGTCAGACGAGGTCTTTTGAATGATTCCCGTAGAGACTTCAATCAACCCTTCAGTCCACTCAACCCCTCATTTCCTTTCGGCCAGGAAACGAAGGCCCTTCACATAAGTGTTTCCGGTTGGAAATTAATATTTTTTATTCAATAGCCGCCACCTCAATCTGATATAGATCTTTTGAATTTGTCGTAATTTTCTTCTTTTATATTTCAATTTAGTTTTCTTACGATTTCAGTGAAAGATGTATCGTTTAAATAATTTAATCTATAACAATTGTATAACGGTTTACTATAAAAAAAGTTCATAAATGGGTCATTTTACACCAAATCAACGAATATGCAAAGTTTCATATTTTTCTTGTTTTCCATTTTTGAGTTATAAATTTGAACCAAACAAATACCTTGTTGAAATTGAAATCGAAATCGCGAAAATTTTCGGTTTTCAGATTTCAACAGAAATATCCATTTTGACCGTCCCTGAATCCATTTTGGCTAGTTTCGTTGTGACGTCTGTACGTATCTTCGTACGTTCGTACGAAGAATGACACGTATGTCATCTTTTAAACAATAAATTACTTTGCTAAAAGTCATTATATAAGCCGAGTTTTAAATTTATTTGCTATGCCCGTCATTATTCATGAGCAATTAATTGGTGATCGAGCTTACACAAAACATATTTTTTTATATGATCACATACCATCATAAATTTGGGTATATGCATTCTTACATTAGCCTTAAACATTTATTTTTTAATTGAGCATATATTTTAAATGTTAATAAATTCAAGATACATATAAAGTGACACTATTTTGAGCTTTCTTGGGAAAATAGTTTTGAAGCTACGAACTTTTCAATGATTCAGCATGTGTAAAAAAACTGTCGATTTTAGTTTTTCTAATAATGCTTAAGTCAGAAACAAAAATAAGGAAAAATCTGAAAATTTTCAATTTTTATCCTAACTGATAGTAGGTTATTACACATCGATGGCGTTTTTTAAAAAGGCTTAAGGGCCAAAAATTCTAAATTTAGGTTTCAACTTATTATGGAACCAAAACACCGCCTCTATCGATTTCCGCTTACGATGTATTGGAAAAAAATAGGAAATGGTCTAAAAATCGACTGTTGATGACGTAAATACCAAATACTAACGACTCTCAGTAGTGACTCTAGCCTTAATCAGTGCTAGAAATCTTAAAAATTTATTGTAATTATAAAGATTTTGCCACCTTGATAAACTCCTTCCGTTTACAATAGAGAATAAAATTGAAAAAAAAAATTGTTATTTGGAGAAAAATCGTTTCAAGTGTTTCCTGTAAAGTTTGCTAAATGGCGCTTACGCCTTTTTCAAAAATCTACGTCGATATGTGATAAAAGTCATTGAATTTTGGTTGATTATTGTGATATGTATTGATATTGTTAAATATTATCGTTATAGAATTTAACAATATTAATAGCGAACAAAAGAAATAAGGGTCGAGCAGGAGAGAAGGGTAACTGACAGGCGATGACAGATGTCACCACATAAGTGATAAGGGATAAGTTAATTTAAAAACCCTACTGAGAAGTTAACACTGTAACAATGCCAAAAGCTGGAACATCTAATCAATTTTAAGAACTGGTCCCCTTAGGCTTGGCTGGCCTCGAGGAAAAAGTGGAAAAGGTATGATTAAATTATACCAGTTGGATAATGGTTCGCAGATACCGGCTGTCAGGACAAGGGATGGAGCCATCCGATGAAATCCCAGAATTTCCTCCCTCTATAAAACTAGTCGGCCAATGAACATCGTTTTCGACCCCCTCTTAGGCAAAATAAGAGAGAAAGGGGGAAAGAAGCAAGGAGGTGAAGAGGAGGGACTTAGGAACTGACCGAGGCTGAAGGAAGACCTCTAGGCCGAGAGAGAAACTGATGGTGGCGGAGGCAGGACTTGGGGACTCAAGGGCGGAACAACGAGACTCTGAAGAGGAGAAATGCGCTCTGGCTCCATGACTGAAGATATGCAGGGGAACCCGAGGGAGAGATGCTGAGGAAACATCAACACCAACTAGTACAGATAAGAGATTTATGTTAAAACAATTAATGGCTAAGTCTAGGCTGAATCATTCCATGGTTAACTTTTTATTGTAATAGTTTGTTATTTTAATTTTGAAGAATAAAGATAAGTGTTAGCAAGGAGGTAGTTCTTTAGTAACCATGCCCATAGTTAATTTGAATATATTTCATTAAGATAGCAGTAACGTTGATTAACATTCGTATTAAACTTAAAAGTAGGAACACTATCTTGGTTAATTATTAAATAATGGTAAACACAAACCAGGCCTTTGGAAAGGTACCCAATTTAGAGGACAAGTATTCATTATTAAGGTATTAAGTATTCATAAGCATACTTAATTTTGGGATAATCATCTTCAATGATTGCCCAATGGCATCCCTATATATATAGACTAATGTTTAGAGCTAAATAGATATCAAGCTCAACTTAAGTTAGATAAAACATAGCATAAATAAACAAATATCAAACAAAAACTCTTTTGCGTCGAGGTAGTTACCATTTACAAACACTTTTCTTATTTCGTTACTATTTTCAGAAAAAGATAGTTAGTTGGGAATAAAAAATATTTGATCAAATATCGGCATCGATTCGATCAGAAAAAAAAAATTATTTTTCTTAAATAATGAGAAACAAATAATAATAATAAGACAGAGTGACAGATAAAAATGCTCTTACACAATGTATTATTGGAAGGTTCCAACTAAAAAACTTTACCCTCTCAAAGAGTATAATCAAACAAAGGAAAATTTGTGGAGACCGAGAAATACTATTGCTTCGGATAATGAATGACGTTGTACAGCCGCTATTATGAGGTGGGAGAATCGCATGTGATATTTCGTGTTATATAATAAAATATAAGTTAAGGTATAATCTTTATGAGATTTTTATGAAGCATTTTAATAGTGAAGATTAGCAAGATTGTAAATCTTTGGGAAGTTGTCATTAATTGATGTGTTTCTATAAGTTTCTATTTATTTTTACTATTTTTTTTTTTTATTTAATGTGTTTATTTTCGATATTCTTTTCATAATGTTTAGATGCTAGCTAATAATTTCTTTTGGACTAATGTTGTTTTGTTTTATTTTTAATTTTATCTATATTCAATGTTTATGATCACATTCAAGATACCTCTATGGTTTTCACCTTCATTATATTTTATTCTTTGTATCTCTCAAGAAGACTTGAAATGTGGGCCAAAGCGTCCGCATTAAAGAAATAGTTTTTTCTCTTTACCGCCATCCCGGACTATATTTTCCTTGGTTCCGATAAATTGTTTTGTTGGTTTTTATATTTTCATATTTATAAGCTATATTAATCTTGGAAGCATGGTTCTTAGTTCATTTCCTAAAATAGGACTTTGGGAAATAAAATATAAAAAATATTGCTAAATACATTTTTTTTTCTAGAATTAATATATATATTTCTAATAATATATATATATATATATATATATATATATATATATATATATATATATATATATATATATATATATATATATATTCACATATATATAAATGAAAAAGCTCTCATTCATTTTTCAGGTTTTTCATCTCGTTAGCTATGCATGAATCTATCACCGAAGTTGACTTTTTTTTGTGACCCCAAACGAAGAGTTTATGGTTTCTATGAATATTGCCATTTTCGTTCTCCAAGCTCTGATACGTTATTCATAAACTGTAAATTAATGACATAGTAAATCGCATCGACTGAATTATAAAGGGTTTTCTCTGTAGTAAAGCACACTTTTATTATTTTTTATTATTACGATATGCCCTTCAACAACCGCATAGGGAAATAACTTTTCAAGGACATGATGAAATGGACAACCTAGGGAAAAAATCATAGATAGTGTAATCCATTCGACAGTGGTGTGAGGGGAAATTATTGAACGGATCTCTAGAAGAAAAAAATCTGGTGCGATGTGTGAGCATCACACACCTTTTCCTTGCCGCCCAATAATAATTATCTTTTTGATATAATTTTAAAGAGTTAATATAAGCAATACCTTAAATAAACTCAGCAGCATTCACTTTTTCACATCTTCTCCCACAACAGTTCTACACTACCTTCAAGTTTGTCAAGTTGAAAATATAATTTAAAAGTTTCGGTTTAGTTTGCTTGGAAACATTTTGTTTCCATTAAATAATATGAAAGTAGAAATTATTAAGCTGATTTCTACTTTTGTATTCTCAAATTATATTTTTACAGAGCGTATTGTTGATAACAGATTGGCGGATTGGTGGGAGGAGGTCGGGCGCATCAGTCAAGGGTCTTGTAGTCCTCATAAGACACTCTGTATGTTTACTAATTCCAGTCCGATTTCGATGATTCCTTTTTGTATTTTAGAGAATTTAATTTACTTTCATATAAGTCTATGCATAATTTACCGTAAAATGCATGCTTTTAATAAATTATTCTTATCATCATAACTATTTTCCCTTCATTTTCTCGTTGATTTTCCCTTCAAAATCGTTTGAGCCGTTTATGAGAAAATCGCAAAAAATTGTAAAATCGATCATATAAACTGGCTCTTCCGGCAAGTCAATTTTGACGAAAAAGTTGCTGTAACATCACATGCATGTGCCTACCTTAATGCGTTATTTCAGTATCGTATGACTTTTTGTTGTTGAGGTAGGCTGTTCACATACACATTGACTCTCAGAAACACTAACCATTTTGCGATACCTGGTTATTAAAAAAAAAAAAGGTCATAGTGTAACCACTTGTATTGATTGAACCATCTTGTTTGAAAGTTTAATGTTATTTTGGAAAGTAATTGGTTATATATACAACTGCATATTACTTCATTCCCGCTGAATAATTTTAAATAATAATTAACTCTCATCTGGCTGAGAGATCAAACTAGTCTGACTAGAGGAGGAAGTTGCTTCTTCGGAAAAATCTTGGAAATTAGAAGCATCTAGTTTCCCCTGAGTAGGTTGTTCTTCTTTTGATAGCCATTCACTTGGAGTTACTCGGAGCAATAGGAGGTTTATTTGATTCTATACCTGGATCGATTTTGAGCCGTTGAACAGATTTGACCATATATTTGTCTTATTAAAATATCAATGCGAAATTATCAACGAATTTTCGGAGAGTAAAAATACAGCTTGCTTTTTTTAAGCAAATTAAAAGATGAAATATTGCTTGAGACGAATGGGAACATTTCAAACATTGGAGAGGACACGTTCCCACCGCCACAGAGGGAAAGATGTCCCTGATCTATAGCGTCAAAAGGGTGCAAGCCGTTTGAAAATTCAGATTAATATCCATAATTTTTTTGAACTTCATTAAGTATAGTGTATAAATTAAATGTCGTGTTCACTATATAAGTGAGTATTTTTTTTACTTTTCCTTATCTCTATTTGGAGTATTGCGATCGTGAAAATTTTCGAACTCGAGTTTTTAACGGAAATATACGTTATAAGGTCCCACGGGTCCAAATAACCAGGTCTGTGTTTCTGTGAATCAGTTTGTCTGTGTGTCTGTGAGCAGCCAAGCACAATAACAAAAATTCGTACGATACTGATATTAATTAAATTAATAAAACCACTATCCATCATATTAAAAAAAAAAATACAAAAAAGAAAACTAATGATATCTATTTAGCAACTCCCCTCCCTCCCCCCCAAGATAGGTCCATCCCGAAACATTATGTTTTGATTCCATATTATGGCCCTATATCCACCAAAGTCGGAAATGAATTGAAAAAACTACGATTAAATCCTGCATTTAAAATAGAAAAAATCCTATCCTCATATTTCTCTTCTCCTAAAGACAAAATAGACCCTTTCCAAAAAAGCGGACTATACGAACTAAATTGTAATGATTGTGCCGCCAAATACACGGGAAAAACTGGAAGATCGCTAAATCAGAGATTAAAGGAACATATACCTGCATATAATAATAAGACAGAAAATTCCAACTTTGCAATTCATTTAAATGAAAAAAAAAATCATAAATTCATCAAAGACTCAGGAGTTAAATTAATACATCACGTTGAAAACAGCCTCAAATTAAATATATATAAAGCACTTGAAATAATAAAATCCTACAAATCCAATCCAGATTTTTGCTTAAATGACCAAATAAATATCTCCAATAGTCCAATCTTAAATTTATTCCCATCTATAAATGAACAACCAATTACTCATCGGCATTACTTGAAAAACCCCGACCCTTCTTAATCCGTTTGCCTATAAGCATCCCACCTTTCCTTTCTTTCATTGTTAGTTCAGTGCTAGAAGAAACCAGTACAAACTTTTCTGTTAGATATAATCTATTTAAACCTTGACACCAACATGTATTTGATTTCTTCTCTTAATTAAATTCATAATTAATAAATGTTTTATAATACTGATTTATATTACATCTAATTTAATATGTATAATAATACCATACTATATTTTTAATTGCTTATTTTTGAACGTTTGTGTATTTTTAGATTTGAAAATGAATGTATAACATTCGAAACTAGTTTTCAATCAAACAAAATTATATAGCAAATAATTTATCAATCCCTAATTAGATCGATCTTTCTATACCATCATGCGGATGTCAACTGGTAATATGTATATATATATATATATATATATATATATATATATATATATATATATACGTAAACAAATATAAAAAAATGAAATTTATGTATTTTCTAAATGGTAAATTTTAAATTCTAAGTTTTCTAAATGGTACTTATACTTTTTCAAAAAACGACGTCGATATCGATTATAGACTTAACTTAAAAAAAGTTTTAAGTTTTCTCATCTGGAAATTGAGGTCATTAGAATAGAGCCATAGTGTGTACAATAATAATCTGCGTTTAGTTTACGAGGCATGATGTAAAGAGGGAAATACTTCATCGCGAGCTAGCATTTAAAAAAATTGCAAATGATTTTTAAATTGTTCTATGTTTTATACAGCTCAATGTAGAAAGGAATCTAGCTTTAGTTTTGAAACTTAAATGAAGTATAATCTGAATGGAAAGTAATTTTAAATTAGCTTTTATGTGCCTTGTGAACTCAGTTGGCCTAAATCACTGTCAATTTTAAATAAATAGATATATGAAGGAATTGGATGGAACAGGAGGTGGTCAAAAAGAATGGACACAAATAGTAAAAACTCAAAGTTCACTTTGAATTTTGTTATGATTAAGAAATTTAAATTTTAAGTAGTAAAGGGAACTAAGTCGGAAAGCTTAACTTTTCAGGAGACTCTAAAAGCTGAGCTTCTATTTCATTTTTTAAGAGCCATTATTTTTTTACAAAAAATAATTCAAAGTAACCCTTTTCACACCTATATAATGAATTATGAATTTTTAAAAATATTTCCTCCATTTCATTAATTGGGGGGGGGCGTTATACCAAATGGTAATGGCAGAATATTCCACTTGTCCCGGTTTACCTTATAGACATATGGTTAAATTCGATATAGAATCCTCATCTGTCAAAATAAAACCCTCAAGAGAGTTATAAATATTTTCTCCTATAAATTATTTTTATTGTCACCCAATAGGATGTCAATTGCTTCTTGAACTGTGAAAGCTCACCCATGAAGATATTGGTCAGGGCCCTATAAGATATTCGTTGTTTTGATTTTTTAGTGGGCAAATATTGTTAATTATTAAATAAAAATCTGGCAGGATTAAAACAAAATATTCATAGATGAAAAAAAGTTAATAATAATAATAGAAAAAAAAATCTGTGAATATTTATAAATTGTCTATAAAAATGTTGCAATGCTGCCCAGCGTATCATTTATCGGACATCTAAGTTCTACAGTAAAAAAAGTCAAGCCAATTTTTTTTTATTTTTCAAAAACACTATAAAATATTATTCCTAAATATTTAAAAATCCAATTAATATTTAAAAATGAGACAATTTATTTTATTTTAAATAATAAAAATAAAAACTTACTCTTTGTCAATATTCAAACCGAAAATCAAGAATTTCACGAAACGGAAATACTCGTTAAGAAACAAAGCTTTGGAACAGCTAAATTAGAAAAGGGAAATGCTGGAGAAAAAAATTAAGCATTGGCAGTGTCGCTCCCTTTGAGCATTCCGTTGTTTTATGCACTGGGAGTTGTAGTCAACTCAAATACTAGCACCTGTTTGTGAAATCAGTCGACTTAAAAAACAGTTGAACAACAGAGCACATTGTCGGAGAAATACAAACTGTGTGATCTATACTAACTGTTTTGGGTTGATGTGCAAAAAATGAAAAAAAAAAGTTGCTTAGAGTTCTGATACATATAAAAAAAACTCTGGTTATACAAATGTTTTCTACCTTTCCCTCCAAATGTAGTGTGGCTTACTACTATTTTAAAATTTCAAAAGTAATTTAGTCTCGTGAGCTTGGCCATCCTATAAAATTATTAGAAGGTTGTAGTGAAGACTCCAATTTTCATATATTGGAACTGTGTTATCTTTTTTTTTTTTTGATTAAATTATAATTTTATATTAATTTTTATTTTATTTTTATCAACTCGAATTTTTATAGATCTTATATCCAGTCACTTCTCATGTCATAATCTGTCGTCAAAATATTGCAAAATATGCAGTTTATAACATGTTAGTCTGCTTAAAGTTACATCTTCTGAAACCAATGAAGAATATTAAGAGGATATTATGTTTTAATTTGATGTATTACTGATTTGTTGTTTTATTAATAAAATAATTTGTCAATGATAAACTGTTTACTCATTTTATTATATTACTCATTATAAACTTTTTACACTCTTATTTGACTATTTCTTTTTACCTAAAGTCCATAACTTTATTATTATAAATACCCAAAGGGGTATTGGGAATGTTCAGTGTTTTTTAAGAAGGAGGTATTCAAAAGTATAGAAACCAAACAACTTTAAATATGATTTCCCAACAATTTCTTATTTTGAGTATGAGCCTTTCTTTATTCAACGATAGGTGTGATAAATTGAACAGCACTTAACCTTTGCGTTCCCCAAAAGAGATTTAATAGCGGCTGATTTGAACATCAATAAGGAGCGCCTTCACTTATGACACAACAAGATAATTATTTTCTTGCATATATTTTCACGTTTAATAATTTAAATTATATTCAATTTATTTATATTTTCTTCATTTCTGTGTTTTAATTTTTTACTTTTGTTCTAAACTCTTCTTGTTTTTTATTGTATGTGTCAAGTTCATACAATTCTTTATAAACTTTGACCAGAGTATTTATTTTTCTGAACGTTATTTATGTAAATATATTTTAAGATTAACTTTGTTTTTGAAGTGTAAATTACGAAGAACATTTTTTGTTATACTTTTTTTTTTTTTTGAATCAGTAAGTTCTGTAAGGCCTTGACCTGACGAACGGGGAGATATTTCCCATTGGATACTCCGTACAGAAACAGGATTTCCCATCGACAGGACTATGTTCCTTCAAGTCCGGGGATAAAAGCATCAGAAGGAGCTTTGCATAAGAGGAGCGCTAAGGGCCGCGAGTGCTTTCCTTTCTCTATGGCGGCATTTTCACAGTAAGTCGTTTATATAATACGTCGCCTTTATCGAGCGGCTTTGTATTTTAGTCGTGTAAAACGCTGGGAGTGGAACACGCGATGGGATTCAACTGTTGCCATATGTGCATTGATTCCAGGCTAAATGAACCGTTCTTCAAAACAACATAGTTTTATTGGGTAAACTTTCGTAAATAAGTACGATTTTAAAAGATCATTAAAATAATATGTAGCTATCCAGTGTATTGAACATTTAAGCTAAAACATGCAAATATTTCTAAATAAAAGCTACAATGAAGAGTGGGAAAGTTAAGGATGTACCTTGAATAAAAAAAAAAGGCTTATAAGGAAATCTGTATAATTTAAAATAAGCTTTAACCAGTCCTACATAACGTGTTAAGCTATGGGGTGTAATCATTACATAAAATTCTATCTTGTATATCGTCAGTATATATTTACCATATCGTATGTACCATGTCCCACGAATGTGAAAAATTTGATTTTTTGCTTCTGTTATGTTTCGATGGTATTTAGGTTGATACAGCAGGCTGTAGTAAAGTTACAAACCTGTTACGGCATTAAAAAGTGATAAAAGCGCAGCTAAATTTTAACGAAAAAAGTAAGAAAGTGTGAAGGTTCCATGTTAAAGTTACTAATATGCGTATTATTACAAAGGTAAAACAATAATAATACATGAAACTATGGTATAATTGAAATAAAACACCAATAAACAAATTTAAAATAATAGAAATCGGCCTTTATGCACAGATGAATTGGCTTGGATCGAGACGTAAATGGGAGCTCGTATTAGGGTGACCTTGTTGCCAAGGGGTTTGATGGGATTGGGTGTAGAGAAAAATGTACGCCACGATTGTTGGTGATTCGGCATTGAACCTTTGAGTTCGCTGAGTTTTTACATTATTATGATTGGTATATTCTTAAATCTAATATATATTTTAACGCGCTATATTCTAATAATAATTTTCTTCTTGTTTCTCTGTTAATTATAAAAAAAATAATTAAATTTTACTATACTGTATTTCAGAAAGCTTTTAACTTGTCACCGCCTTTTAGTATCAGAACCAAAACTTATTTCATTAATAAAAAATGAATCTCTCACGCCCAAGTATTCCTAAAATATATATGAACTGGTTTGGTTAATTCTTATAGAGCTATTTATTGTGTTCACTTAAGAGTGCTCATTATTTATGAGTTAGTGTATTCATTTATTGATGATTTTGCAGCTTAGGTTTGACTTCCTTTGAAGGTTCTTATTAGGGCATTGATTGCCAGTTAAACTACAAAAAAATTAAACAACAAGTTTAATTAACAAGTAAGTTGTTAATTTTTTTTTTTGTTTTTACGAGGGTTGGTGGAATTTTTAAAAAAGACGCGAATATGCCCGTACTTATCCGTATGTGGGATTTTTATCCACTTTAACCAGCTCTCTGTACCTGCTTCCCACCCTCCATGGGACCACCGTTCATGAAAGCGACTGGCTTTGTGAAGCCTAATTTTATTAGGTTACCTCCTTGATCGCCTTTCCTTTTCCTCCTTCCTCAGTTGCTTGTGTGTAGCAAGACGTTGGGTCGTCATCCAACACTCCTGATCAAGTAGCATCAAACTAGCGATGTTTTCGACAATTGGTTCTGATCCGCAGACCTTTCGGAATTCTTCTCTCTCTTGCTGAAAGCGAGGATAGCAGAAGAGTACATGTTCCACGCTCTCTTCCATTGCTGAAATCACTGGGCAATCTGCTGTATTGTCCAGCTTGAATTTATGTTGGTAGGTGCGAAAGCAGCCATGTCCGTAAGCAACTGAGTGACGTAGCAGTGTTTTCTATCCACCCAGGATTGGATACGGGTAACCACCCCTTTGGCCCACCTACTGCGCATATGTTCACGTCTGTGTGTGTTTGTGTTCTTCAGTTTTCTGAATATACAACTACAACCAATTTTAGTTGACGAGCAACCAAAATATAATTATAGAAACTCAAGTTATTGGTTACAGGCCAAAAACTTTCTCTCTCATGAATATACCAATAGTATAAAATACTAAATCTATTTTCTACATACCCAAATATGTTTCAAATCATCAACAAATCGGTAGCTATATTTCAACAGTTACAAAATTCGATTATTCCGAGTCTTTTAAGATCCGTCAAAATCCTTATAGTATAAGTTGTTATTCTCGGTCTCTAGCTGAGGGTCCGGAAGTCGTTTTTCGAATGCGTGTAGCGGGTGATAGGTTGGGGCTGCAAAATATTCTCATTCCCTTCACCTTGGAGTAGAACTTTAGTTGCAATGGGGCGCTGGACTCAAGAACACCGTGCGGTTTCCTTCAAGACGTTCTTCAGGAATAAAGATTCTCTATCCTCGACACAGCAGCAGTTTCTTTTACATTTCAATGTTCTACTCGTAGGCCGATTCCATCTAGGAACATTATCATTTTGTGTGTTCGAAACTTCAAAAACAGCTTTCGGAACTAAAAGAGAAGGAAAGACTCCCAAGACGGTAAGGCCACCTGCAAACATCGAGGCTGTAGTGTTGATCCTCTATTACGTTTGTGTTTAATATAGCAGTGCAACTATTATGTCCCAGAATTAAAATATTTAATCAAAAAAATCATAATGGAGTAACTTATAAAGGAAGATCGTACGTTAAGCAGGCTAACATATTTTTGCTTCCACTTACCTATTTTTTTGTTTTATTAGGTTTTTTTTTTTTTATAAAGTTACTTATTGTCCTTGCCGCCGTGAAACCTCTATGCGATCAAAAATCAGTTTCGTGATTTTTATTTCATTAGAATCAAGATTTTATCTCTTATGTGCTGGTAAAAAGCACTCGTGTGTTAAAAAAACGCATATATTTAAAAAACAGCAACCGCTAGAAATCATACATATGACACTTACAAGAAAGTCTTCACAGTTTTTGCCTACCATGAATGAATGTTTATAAATAGTTTATAAAATTATATTTTAGAATATTGCTTCTAAATATCCTGTTGACCTTCATTTAAAAAATTTGTGGCTTCTGTATTTTCTCCTTATTATTTGTCTGTATTTGTCAGCTCTACTTTACCGAACCCCCTACTGGAAGATGCTTTATGAGAAGTTCCACCATCCGCAATTATCAATGGATTCAGAAAATATTATACAGAAATGCAGACTGATGCCCTGAGACCCTACAGCTGTATTTTCTTCCTTCCCAATCCAATATACAATTTCAACAATTTATTTTGCACAATTACATCCTTGCTAACATCTCCGCCAGCTGCAGGAGTATTCCAAATCAAACAGGGACTACTGCTTGTACCAGTTTTGTGATAATTCTTTAAATTTTAAATTTTATTTTACTTTAGGTGGATGTCTCTTGCGTTTTAAACGCTAGTTTGAAATCTGGGAAGTATTTCTATAAGAACTCAAGAAAAATACAATAATATTAATATTCAAGTTTTCGCACCTTAAAATTTAAAGAGATTTCCTTAAGCATGTCAGCTACTGTTGTTTTTTTCCTCAGCGGTTTAAAGGTGGCAATGAAGACGAATGAAAATGTTTATTGCAAGATTGTTTACATTACATCTTGGATTTATGTTGTTTTATCTCGAGGAACAATGTATACGTCGGCCTGACTCGTTCGTCGAACGACTGGTCACATGAATATGGATGGCCCTAATAGATTTAGTAGCCTAGCTACCTGGCGACAATTTGTGGCGCTGCAGGTGTAAAGTGCTAAGTAGAGGTGGATGTAAACCTTCACCGCTTGTCAGCTTATATACAATATTCAACATCTCCGTTAGCTTCATTTGAATTGTTCATAGTATGTACTCTCAAAACATTTTCTTCTTATTGATTACACAACAAAAAAAAATTTTTTGGAAATTTTTTTAACTTTAATAGTTGATCTTTATAGATTTTTATGTGCTGAATCTAAACCTGGCCTTAGTTTTTTTGTATCACCCATAGTTTTCCGTAGGTTTCAGGCTCATCAAACATCCTAACTTTTTAAACTTCTGTAACATGTTAGCTACAATAGAAACATGGGTCTTTTTCATTTTCCAAGAATTTTGTAACGACTTGCTTGAGTGATACCCATGCTTCTTTCTCCTTTAAGGTCATTGTGGATTCAAAGTTAACATCAAACATCATTTTTCTAATGCCAGGTCCGACAACGACGCCTTCTTTTAGTCTGAAAGGCGTGGAAACTTTTGGAAGAGATACTTGAAACATGGTCCATTTTTAGGCAAAGCCTTTACAAATTGTTTCATGAGGCCTAACTTTATATGTAGGTCTTCCTTTTTCAGGAAGACTGACAGCTGTTCAATTCTTTAAAAATCGCTTAATTTAATAAATTTAACTATAAAATGTGAAGAAATTGTGAGTGATTCAGCTTTTTAATATCATATTTGGATTCCACCCCCTAAAACAAGAGAAATAAGGTATTTTCAGTAAGTTTTTTCATCGTTGGCCTGTGTTATAATGAATTATTAGAAATATTTTTGAGAAGCATTCTAGCCGCAGGAAATTCTCGTATATGTGGAAGATAATCGGAAATAATTTTTTATTATAATTACATATAATCACTGAAAGATTCTGGCAAAACTATGTCAGGCTTTTATTTAAACTTTACCAACTGCAATATAATTTTGTTACTATCCATGGATTGGTTGACTTTAGTAATTTAGTATAAGACGGTAAAAATCAAAAATAAGTTAATATTAAACTGTTTAATTCGGCTTACGGTGAAGTTCTCTAAGAAATGAAAGAACAAATATGAGAATCATAAAAACAGATAAAAGGAAATTATAAGGTAGAAGAAACAACAAGAATAACATAAAGAAATAAATGGCTTACATATGACTCCTTAGAACTAAATATTAAAAATAAAATCACACAGATAAGATATTTTATAAAAATACAAAAATAAAGATTGATTTTTTTTTTGTTTTAAGGGAATTGTTTTAGGTAAGGCGATGTGGGGTAAATGCGTTTTCGGGGTTAGTGCGTAATAATCTCGTTAAATCCAAAGGCTAACTGGTAATAGATGCCCTTTACGGAGCATGATGCCTAAACACTGAAGTATCAGAAATCAGCCACGAAAATTCGCTAAGGTGAAGTATAACAAGTGGTAATATTAGTTTCAAACTGTTGATGAAGTTGTGACTTTTGCAGTACAGCTGCATCGGTGTTTATCTACCAGTATGCTTTTTATTTTTTGTTATTGGAACCTACAGAAGCAGTTCTTTAAAATACTTTTTTTGAAGCGCTTGTCCCCAGTCACCCAGCTAAACATGATAGTAGGATCAAGTGCAGATCTGTGTTGTGTGACAAGTGTGCCTGGTTTACACTTACCCTTGCTATCATGTTTTGTCGTAGCAACTATGGACTAGCAAATCACAACAAAAAATATATATTTTTTTTTTACATTTATTCAATACATTCATTCTATTTTTCATTTTACATTCATTCAGTCTCAGTTTCATAAATCAATGAGAATTTTGAAATGTGAATCTCAGGCAGGCTTTAACTTCTTTCGATAATCAGTATAATAATCATCCGAAAACCGTACTATTTTGCACTTGCCCCATAACCGTTCCTGCTTAAATAATGAGTGTTCTAGATGCCTTTTACGCACTTACCTCTTAACCAGGGGTAATGCCGTACTAAGTACTATTAAATTAAATTATCAATCTCATCAAAATGGACGTGAATGAAACGTAGGCTTGAATGTAATGTTTAAACATAATCAGCTAAGGAACATTTAAAAAACAAGAGGAAAAACCTACCTTGAAAATAAAAATTTCGAAAAAAAAGGAGAAAGAAAACATGTTCTGGCACTCGATACATACGCACAGCTGCTTAATGGCAGGAAAATCCCCACAAAAACCTACCCACTGCCAGCTATTGCAATAGCAATAGCAACAATTGAACACAAATCAATGGAATGTGAACTGCTTAATGAAGCAAGGAGAAAAAATGGAATTAGCAGCCAAAACTTAGCAGAGTTGATTGGAAAGGATACCATACATCATTAACAAATTATATAGTATTTAAAAGATATTAGAATCTTTGAACAATTTTAAATTATTAAAAAAAATTGCCACTAGCCTAATGTTGCGGTGACGGTACTAAAATGCGATATAAACAAATATCAAATTAATGAAATTATATATCATATTAAAAAAAAAACTAAATACTACAGCAAATGAAAAAAAGAAAGAAGGAAATTAATGAAATACAATAAATAACTCAAATACAATAATTTATGTCATATTTAATTAAAGAGCTTCAAATTTTGGGCCTAATGTAAGATAACTTTTTCATATAATGCACCCTTTAGTAATTATAGGTGAAAACCCCCCAAAAGTCCTAAAATTTCGATAGACATAATAATGTCGGCAGACAAAATTTTTCAGTATCTGGAGTGTCTGTAGTTTTATGTGGGCTTGAAATAAATCATACCTAATGCGAAACGTCTGGCATCCAACATTTTGGACATTTTTGCAGATTTTCAAGGTCCAAAACGTCTGACATCCAACATTTTGGACATTTTTGCAGATTTTCAAGGTCCAAATTTTCGTTACTGCAACTTTGTTACGAATATCAAAATAATAATCGTAACAAACTTGCAGTAACGTTCTTTAAAGCTGGTGATAGCAAATTTTTATCTGAAATGCACTAAACGCGAGATGTTTTGGAAAAAAATGAACTTTCTTCTTTGCGTTTTTTCAAGATGACAAAAAACACACAAAAAGATGGAATTCTAAAACATAAGTTTTTACAAGAAGAGGATTACGTATAACATACCTGAAAATTAAAACTACTTCATTTTTTGTAAACCAAAATGCAAACCAAATTGAGCGAAAATGCCAGCTGCCGGAGATCGGGAGATCGCCAATTTCGAGAAGTGTATTTCCCCAAATTTAAAATGTATTATGCCTAATGAACGCCGAATTTGATGCTTTACAACTTTTATCCTATGAGTTTTTCTCTTAGAGAACTCATTTCCAAGCTGCAAAGTCATGTGTAATGATTTGTCTCTGATTTTAACAAAATCCTCGTTTAGGATCGTGGTTTTCAACCATACTAGGTAATCAAATTATTATGTCGTGGTACTCATTATACGCAAAATTGTATGCTTAGTTTAATATACCTTAGCTTTTTCGATAGAATGAACAGTTTAGGATTATAGCTGAAAAAACAAAAATAGTCCCATTTTTTCAGGTAGTATGATGATCCGACTTGTTGACTATTACTTTTTTTAATGTCAATACTATAAAGATTTAAAAAAATTCTATCAAGTTTTCTTCAGATAATGTCAATTTTTTTGCACGCTCTCTCGGTTTATAACATATCTCAGACAATCAACTTTTTCCTTCGCCTTTATCGATATCCCATTATTTCCTATTATTATATCATAATATCCTGCTTATCAATGCCACACTGCTTTGCCAAGTAGCCTTACCAAAATGCCCTCTTCTTTTAAATAAATCCTGTTCATGTACGCTGGTTTCATCCTTTTAGTCATTACCATACAATAAACACAACTGAATTCATCCCTAATTCAATAAATTATTTAAGCATGGTTAGATGTATTGTACACATCTCACTCGTAGATAGACTTTATCCAGAATTAAAGGAATAATTCATCAAACTAATTTCCAGGATTATCCGAGTTGATCCTTCCGTTCATGGTCAGATTTCAGGATAACAAAGGTTGTTCCTGATGAATCCTTAATCTGCAGGTGAATCTCGGCTGCAGACACCAGTCTATCAACTTAACGGAGTTACTTGAATGTCATTTTACCTGGAGCACTTCTTATTTCATAGACATAAGAGTTTCTGCATTCTAGGAGCTGGCTAGATACTTTATATTTTTTCTATACATGTCCATTTGCTAATTCACTGTTTATATCCGTCAGTGAATACTTATCTTAGTATGCTTGGTTAAGTATGAGATTGAATCGTTTTTTGTGTCTTCTCCTTTTTTGTTAGAGCTCGCATTTAATCAATTTCAATTTCTATCTGTCAACAGTAACGGTTTCAGGTTGTTTTAATAACTCTTAATTTATCATTCTCTTCTAGACCCACCAGATAAAACACTAATATCTTTGACCCATGAATGTTTTCTGCCATCAATTATTGGTCATTTGGTTGAAGTATCGCAAATGGTTTTCTTCTGTCTTTTGCCTGTGTTTTATTCATTCGTTTGACATCCGTTAACATTTTAAATTAAACGACGCGTAAAACTAATTTCAGTTCAGCAATTCTATCAATTCTAGCTCATCACAAATTTATATCTGTCTCGTTTGTTACTTGTGTTTTATTTAAATTTTGTTAATTCTTAATATCCTAAACCACTTTTAAGACGCTTGTACTTAAGGCATATGTCCTGCAGTATCCTTTAATATTTCACTTATTCTTATGACAAGCGTCTCGGAATTCTTTTACAAGACTGAAATGAAAAGAAACTGTTCGTAGTTTCCAATGTACTACAAAAGCCTCATACTCATTACAATTATCAGGCCTATTTGGATAAACGGAATTCAGCATTGGGGCTCTACTAAGCCATCCAAATCTTAACGATCCAAAATCCTTCGAGAAATCCTTAATGCTCCATAAATAAAATTATTCATAAAAACCTCAATATTTCATTTGTTGCAGAATTCGTCCGAAATAGATATACCTCCTTTAATTACAAACTCCTTGACCACAAAAGCCCATCGGTTCGTAATCTTTCATTCAAATGCATTCCCGATAACCCTCCGAGGGGTCTCAGAACAAGATCGCCACGAGACCTTTTAACTTAAAAGTGTCTTTTTAGTACTACAATCGGTAGCTCCTTTTCGAGCAATTCTCATGTTTTATACTCTTACTTCACATTTACTTGTATGTTTGTATGTTTAAAGTTGTAAATTTTAAAAAACGCCTGTAAAGTTTCTTGAGAAGTGTATTCATTGTAAACTTCCAATACCATATTAGCTTCCTAGAGTTCTGGTTGTTTTTTTTTTTTTGTTTTTTTTAACGTCCAACAGTAATGTCCAAAGAGAAGGATCTATCTAATCGGTTAATTAAGTATCGTATAGATACAGAGTTTTTCACTGGTTTTAAACGATGATGAACGATATATCTTTTTTAAACATAAATGATGTATGGATATTCAGTATTCCCTTTATTTCACAATACTGCTTTTATGTGGAAAATTATTCATTTTATTTATTCAAAATATGAAATAAGTGAATATTGAAATTTAATATATTATTCTTAAATAAATTGATGGAAATTTGAATATATTTAAATTTCGCATATGCAGATTTGAAAGCAATTTTCTTTTATGAATATAATACTCGCATGAGTTTATGAATGTTATTTATGTCTTGCTGAATCGTCATCAATAATTTCTCTATAGTTTGGTGACTTGAAAGCGCTAGTTTGAGATTGAGCGAAGTGAGTTGGCCTATTGTAGGGTTCTCTCAGCTTTAGATGACAAATTAAAGGCTCGAATAAAGAAGTTGCTCCTCTATTTAGATATTAGTACACTATATGTTTGTGTTAAAAGCACCACATATATCTTCCTACTTCTAAAGCCATCAGCTCTGACGGTTCTTGTCAATGTGCGACAGTTAGTCAATAGTAATCTCATTAATCTTGTGTTGATAGAACTATAAAATATTCATAGAATATTATTAGTATAACTTTGTCTTCATTCATATACAACCAATTTAATCTTTTAACCGAAAAGAGATTGGTTACTAAATCGGTTTTTTTAACCCTATACAGGCCATGGTATTCATTTGGACACCTCATCTTTAACAATCGCTATAAAAAAATCCAAACAGGCTACCCTTCAATTCGTGAAAATAAATAAGGTATACAGTGGCCCAGAATAGTAAAAGTTTTTATTTTTACTGTTTCAGCTACCTTTTGTATCCGTCATGAAATGCCATCGAGAGAACATAAGTTTTTATTTTTTTTAATTACTTTATCCTTTTTATTTTATAAACTAAATTGCACCTGAATTCTGTTCATATTTGAAATGAAAATATTAATAATCTAATAATTTGTAACAAATATTATGTTTTCACTTGAAAAATTAAATGTATCTATATCTATCTATGTATACCTAGGCCTTCTTGTGATCAGCAAGGTCAAAGACCAAAACTCAAAATTTTGGTTAATTATGAGCCTTTAAGTTGTCTAATTTAAACATTTCTTTACCTCGCCGTATAGTAAGCTCTCATATCAGGGACAGAATCTTGATTGAAAAATGAGTTCTTACTCAAGATGAAAAACAGCTCATAAAAGATTTGAAATAAAAACTGAAAAATTTCATGTCTACTGAATTGAGAATGTTGAAAGAAAGAATATGCCAACATGAAAAGAAATATTACTTTATGGAGTTTCATCGTCATGGAGTAACTTTTACGGTTGTTTAATATGTAAATAATATACATAACAAATTATTACATTTATATATTTTTTATTAGTATTTTCAAAAATAAAATAATTTTGTATTCACCTTTTTAATTGTAAATGAAATAATTTTTTCAATATTTTCTTCACTTTATATCCTGGAAATCATGGTGCTAAACTTACTTCTTCATTGATCGGGAAAAGTCAAAGTATCCATATGGATACTATAAGTTTAAATGATCATACAAATTTATGTGTCATTTTTAAATTTTTTGCAAACATTGTAAGTACTCCCACGTTTACTACCCAATAAGTATTAAAAAAACAAAATGAAAACTTGTTTAAACCTTTTCAACTCTTTATCTGTATAGAGTTAAGAATATATTTGCAAGCAAGGATGGCCAAAACCTACTAATGGAATATATTGGCATTTATATATTTACATTAAATATATTTATAGCATTTATATATTTATAGAATATATTTATAGCATTTGAAATATATTGGCATTTATATTTAAGACACTATTGCCATTTATTAATTATTTCCGTTAAATCATTCCTGTTGATCTTTAAATCACTGTATATCGAAACATATGAATTCCAAAATTTCTTTTTCGTGAATTATTAGTACACCTACAATAATTCTAAAAATTAAATAAAAAAAGATAAATAAAATTATAAAACGCGTTATCTTTGAACGAAGTGGTCACACTCGAACCTGTAGATGGGTGACCACTCTTCATAGAAAAAAGGATGCCCAGGATTCCTCAGGCTATTAGTTCCCACCCCTTACGGGCAAGTGAGAAGCATTACACTACTGGAGTCAACTCACACCGACCGGGCTTAGCATTGACGACCTAATGTAACTTAATCTCGGTAATCGCGTTCCAGTTTTCTGTGATGATAAACGATCTGCTTCGGAGTAAGACGTATAGAGTTACAACCACAATCGGCGATTTAAACCAATTTAAAAAGAACAGTTACAAATTAATTTAATCCTAAAATCTAAACTCAGAGTATCTAGCTGCAAACTGTGGTTCGTAGGAATGCGAGGTTAGGTAACCTCGTCCAGGCTATCAGTGTCCCGCAAGCAATGAAAGTTTGGTGAAAGAACACATCAAATGAACTGTATATTGTAGAGTATTTTGGATTACAGAACAACAGTGGCAATTAAGTGATTATTTTTCAAAACTAAAACTCTTTTTGCTGAAATCAATCCCTTCGTATAAAGATCCCATACTTCTTGTTAGGCATATTAGGTCCTTAGAAGTTATTCTAGTAAAATCTTCTGGCTCAATTCTTTCCTAAGGTTCTTCTGGCCTGCAGAAGGCAAGAGTTTCACATTCACCTAGAACGTGCTCAGGCCTTTGTTTATCTTCTAGGTATAGAAGTTCGACTTTTTAAAGGAAATCCTTTACAGTTCTAAATTCGTCCTCTTTCCGGTAAAATTTAGCCTATTCTTTGGTTAATTTATAAAAAAATTGGATTTTTTCATACCAGAGTTTCAAACCCAGTATATCATCCATTTCTCAGGATTCAATCTCCTGATTAGACTTGTTGATAAGTTGCAAAATGGCTTCGGGCCAAATAGTGCTGTTTCTGAGCCCTCCCTTGCTAGGACATCTGCCATCCCATTGTCTTCGATTCATTTGTATCCAGGTGTTCTGCTATAAGGGTGTTTCTTGCTCCCTTTAGGACATCGACTTATTGATTTAGGACATCGACTGACGCTCTATAATTTTAATATCTGGAAACCCATACATTAAATAGTTACAAAGAAAATTAAGATATTTTTAAGAAGGTTTCCTTTTCCTTATGGCTAAGTTTATTTCTTAGGGAGGGAATAACCAAGTTGAATAAATAAAACTAAATATTGACATTTAAAATATCTCTCCCCCTTTTTTTAAATATTATGTTAGTTTATAAATAATTGAAATTAGAGGTAGTAAATTCCAGTAATTTTCATTTGAGGTGGTTTACTTATTATTTAATTTTTAATAACAGCAATCTTAGTAGGCCCTTAAAGTACACAAACTATTTTAAAGATTGATTGGTGAGGAAATTATTTAAGTGTTTTAATGGTTAAGGCGCAAGGTGATGCCACAAGCTTCGTGACCTTAAAGTTCCAGAGTTAAACTTAATCTTACAAACTTTCAACTTTAATTGATGTTGAATTACTCGATAATTGACCCATAGTTCTAAAGTTTTTATAGGCTCTCTAGACCTCAACAAAGTATGCCACTGAACCTCTTCCTTCTCTAGTGTCCTTATCACTTTTCTCAAAGCTTAACTTTATCTTGAAGTCCTGCAGCGCATTATCTATACCTATACTTATATATATATATATATATATATATATATATATATATATATATATATATAATTTATTTTAAAATTAATAAACTTTATTGTACTAAAGTTAAAATAAATGAATAAACGCTACAAACTATTACACAATGGTTTATTATTTCCAAATAGTAATGTTTCAAAAATATCTGATGTTTCCATTCACAGAACTTTTCTTATCGCTTTGGTTTAGAGTTCAGACAATTAAACTATCATTCAAATGAACATATGAAATCTTTCGGGACATGTAACCTTTTCGAGGTATCAAATAACTAAATAAAGATGAATCGGTTTCCATAGGAACATGTGCAGAATACTTTATAAAGCATATCTACCAACTTCAGCAAAAAAATAATGGGTGGTAACAGAGCCTACTGCGCAAACCTGAATCTTCTCAAGTCTCTACTGTTTTCTAAAGCGACGAAATTAGAATTACTTTAATATCTTACAAAAGCATTAGGCACCTACGTAGTGGAAACTTAGTGTTTGTTCCTAAGGTGATTGCCGTAACCCCAGAGTGTTCGAAAGAAACTGTATCAAAGCAAGGGGCAATGATGGGCAGCATGTGCAATCAGAATGGAGGATAAAATGGTATAGAGGAAAATATTGAAAATACACTTTAGAGTGAAAAGAAAAGGATAAGAAAGACGTGGAGAAAGATGCGAGGAAGCTTGGAGATCGCAATTGATAAGTTTTGGTTTTGTAGGGAGTTTTATTACCTATCGATTGACCATAACAATAAATTAAAAATAAATTTTTTTTTACGGATTTATCGTATTTATATTCGATATTTGGATTCTACGTATCTTGAAAGGTAAAACCTCAAATTTTGAATGAGGTTAAAAAAATATTTTTCTTGGTCGATTACGAAGGTTTTTTTGTTGAAAACGGTTATACTTGATGGGCATTTTATATTATAATTTGTCCAATCAGGGAAGATGCCCAGGCCTTTTCAACAGATTTTCTTTGAATAAATTATTATTTTTTTTTTTTTAAACACTTTTGTTTATAATTTTAAATTTTTCTGTAATTCTCAAGGAACTGTCGTCAATTGGAGCTGTATTTTTATGTTTTTCTTTTCTGTCCTGTTGACCATGTTTGCATTTTAAACAGTTTATGCAAGGTATTAACGAAGGTAATAAGGAAGGTATTATGTAAGGACTCTTTGGTATCTATACCGAGCCTTGTATTTATTATTAATTCAAAGACCTTTGAACTAGGTAAAAGGCCAATATTGTTCTGCCCAAATTAAATTGCAACAATTATTGTATTCTAGTTGTTAAAGGACTTAACTAAACCACAAAATGACTTTGAAACCTACGCCAAAAGCCATAGACACCTTTGTTGAATAAATCAATTGAAAATGTAAATGATATTGGCTGTTGTTGACCTTATCGCTAATTTGTAGTACCTATGATCCAATTCCAAGAAATGCTTAATTAGTTACTACTACATTTAACTTATAAAAGAGATATTAGGGTGTTACGTACGTGCTTCGTTTTTGTTTCTTTTTAACTATTACCAAAGTTCCGGCCAAATTGTTAATTAATTAATTAACTGGGAGCCAGAAAGGAGCCTCGATGGAAAGTTTTGAAGAAATTCTGGAAATTTACTTATTTATGTTTTTTTGGGTGCTGATTACGAATTTCAACTTTGTAACGATTTTTTTCTGTAATTGAAAAGAAAAGGTTGACAATTTTTTATTTTATTTTTTGCTTATAACTTGAAAGCCATGTGTTATTCGAATGAATCCTGATATTCATTATATTTACAAATTAAAGATAAATTTTTGATTCTTATAAGTTTTTTGTTTGACCGGTCCGTTTTTAAGCGAGCGCGAGTCGAAATAAGGAAACAGAATATCGAAAGTAATTTTTTGAGGAAGGGGTCTCGGTGGAAAGTTTCGGAAAAGTTCTGAAAATTTGCTCATTTATTTTTTGGGGTCCTGATTACGAATTTGAAGTTTGGTAGCTCAAATGTTTCCCAGTAATATTTTTAAAAAATTCAAAAAGCTCAAAAAATTAATTTAGACTTTCCGTCTCATAAATTCCACACCCGTTCGCTTAGTAACGGATCGTCCCAATAAAAATATTTGAATCAAAATTGTTGTTGTTGTTCATTTACTCAACATTATTATCGGCGTTTATGTTATTCAAGTAATAAGCACAAAAAAAAATTGTTTTTTTTTTTTTTTTTCAAAAATATTTTCAAGCAATTTTCGTTGTAAATTTTCAGAACTTTCTGGTCCCCAGTTCTGTAATTACCTAATTTTGGAAATTCGGTACCGCACTTGGTATTGCTTGTAAAAAAAATTTATTCAGAAAAATATTGTAAATAATTTTCTTGTCTTTAAAAATGAAACGAACAAGCATTGTCGTAGGAACAACGAAATATTTTATATATAAATTTCGGGGTTTTTAGGCCACGGAATGTCCTCCCGAAGGAAATTTTGTTAAAAAAATCGATTTTCCCATGTATACATGTATCAATGTATACTCAATGTATACAAGTCAGAAAATAAAAATCTTTTACTCTACCTTTTGTATGGTCGAGGTGTTGACCCTTTTTCATATATATTTCCCCTGGACTGCTACTGTTCAAACAGGAACTGTAAAAGGCTCCAGATGATGTTCATTTTATAACTATTTATCAACACACTAAAGAATCTACTCAGAATATTATACCTTCCAACTTTTTTTAAATCAATCAATTAAGATATGTTCATATCACAAAAAATAAAACTCGATAATTATAGCAACCACGTTTATAACAATAATAACTGAATCAGTAAAATACTTAATCTACTATAAGTTTTTTAATAAAATAAAATTTATATTTCATTAATGATATCGTCGGTCCATATTAATTAATTAAAGTTCCACTATATAACCAATTTAATTAAGAAATTAGCTAACTTACTTCCCCAAACATAACACTGTTCTAAGTGTTGCCTGATAAAGATTTTCTGCCTTTGTATTCGTGTTTAGCATAACTCAAAACATAAAAAAAAAAAAAATTCTGTTGAAGGCAGAATTTTGATGCAGAACAATATAATTGAAAACTAACGTTCTCAGTTCCATAAATTTAGATACGGCACTTTGGAACAACACCAGCGATATCTGATGCTACTCAAGTCTTGCTACAAAACGAAATGTATGAAACTGAAATTTCGTATTTACGTTAAGGCAGGTATATGCAGTAATCTCAATGATAAGGAAATAGAGGCGCTTAAGTTACAAAAAAAGACGTGGTACTGTAAAAAATGCGACCATGCGAAAAAGTCAGGCCCGGTAAGAGAAAAAACGCCTAGTACCACCAGGAATTCTAGTCGGTCGGTCCAGGTCGGTGGAGATACGGGGGATCCCGATCCGCGCGAGGGAAACTTCTGCGGCTCTGGTTGCCAGCGTAGGAGCCGTCCTCGGTGTCAAAATTAATATAGAGGATCTCGACTTGGTAGAGCGCCGAAGACCGAAAAAAGATGACCCCCGACCGCCGCCTGTCATTGCCCGTTTCGTCAGGCAGTCTGTGCGGGACGAGCTAGTGTAGCGGAGAAAAGTAAAGAGAGACTTCTCCACCCGGGATATTGGCTGGCAGGAGAACGATTCCCACCGGATATATCTCGGGGAAGAAATGACTCCCACTAATAGGCGCCTGTACTGGCTCGCTCGACAGAAGAGAGCGGCGGGAAAATTAAAATATGTCTGGTTTGCGGCCGGAAGAGTGCGCTGCCGAAAGTATGACGGCCACCCCGTAATTTACATTGACGAAGCTCAAGACCTTGATACGTTCTGCTGACGTTTTGGCACCCGTCTACCCACTGGTCGGATTTGGAAACTCTCAATGGACCTCAAGTGCTGTGTTTCGTGGCGAATTTATTTTTTCTATATTTTCTATTTTTTTTTACTTTAACAGAAGCACGTTTTTTATCTTCTCATGTATTTCTTTATTATATATCTCTTCGTTTAATTGTTATGTTCATTATTCACTTTTTTCAGATTTTATTCTAGAGATCGTTGTTGTTATCAGCATCTTTCCGCCAAATACTGTATACAGTCTAATTTCCCATACTATCTAGTGTCCTTACTTCCTATCACGTTAACTCCCAATCCTTACCAGCTCATTATGATGAATTTCTGCAGTATTTTATCCATAACTTTTACCATACCATTGCAGTCTCCGAAACATGGCTAAAGCCCTACATTCCTTCCTCTTCTGTTTCCCTACCTAATTATTCCTTTATCCGCCATGACCGGATGGGCCGGACTGGTGGAGGTGTCGGTCTTTATGTTCATAACAGCCTGAAATTCCGAATCCTAGATACCTCATCCCCATCCGATCATCCTCATATTGAATTTCTTGTCGTTGAAATTTCCTCCAATGCACATCCTCTCCTACATACTGTGGTGTATCGCCCTCCTCTGGTTCCTTTTGACTCATCCTTTGAATCAACTCTCTACAATTATGTTCCTCTCTACAACAATATAATAATTTCCGGTGATTCCAATCTCCTATCTGATTCCAACGACAGACTCTACCTTGAAAATCTCTTTTTCTCCCTCCATCTCTTCATCGTCCCATTTTCTCCTACCCATCACACTTGCCGGTCCGACACCTGGTTGGATCTTCATGTCATCGATTCAGAACGTAATCTCCTTTCCTTTTCTCAATTACCTGTACCGTTTCTGTCCTTTCACGACTTAATCCAAATATTCTACAATATCGAAACTCCTACGATCCTCCCTAAAACCATAACTTTCCGTAATCTAGACGCCCTCACACATGAAAATATTTTACCTGACCTTGAAACGCTGCAGTGGAATGAAATATATTCCTGTTCTTCCATTGATTCCATGGTCGACACCCTCACCTCTAATCTCATCCACATCCTTGATACCCATGCCCCACTCAAAAACTCTACTTTCCGTCGGCCGCCTGCTCCTTGGATGTGTCAACAAATTAAAGATATGCAAAGAAGGCGTGAGGCAGCCCGTAGATGCTTTAGACGCACTAGGCTAGCAGACGACTACCAAGCGTTTAGGGTACTCCGCAATTTGACACATGCAACTGTTAGGAGAGCGAAATCCAACCACTATCATGAAGCCCTCTCCTCTGCTCCCAATGCTAAATCAAAATGGCAACTCCTTCGCAAACTCTCCCTTTGTAAATCCTCTCCCTCACCAGTATTCCCAATTAAATTCATACTTTTTATCAGCCTCCTCTAACACTTCTCCAACTCCTCCTTCCTGCTTTCCCTTAGTTCCATCATTCAACTTCGATAATTTTTATTTTTCCTACATCTCCCCTACCGATCTTATTTCATCCCTAATGAAATCTCACACCAATTCCACCGGGCCTGATGGAATACCTGTCAAATTGTTAAAATTATGTCTCCCCGAAATCCTTCCAGTTCTTCTCTTCATTTATAATTTCTCCCTCCAAAACTCAGTATTTCCTACCTCGTGGAAAAAAGCCTTAGTCCATCCTATTAACAAAATCTTCAATCCTATATCTCCTAAAGACTATCGCCCAATTTCCATCCTCTCTAACCTTTCCAAACCTCTAGAAAGAATAGTCCAATCACAAATATCAAACTTCCTTGAAAAGTCCAAACTACTTGACCCTCTCCAATCCGGCTTCCGTCCCAGTTTCTCCACACAATCCGCGCTAGTCAAAATCACCACTGACATACATACCGCTATGGACCGAAACAAATTAACTGTATTAATACTCCTTGACTTTTCTAAAGCTTTTGATTCCCTGGACCATTCTATCCTTTTTGCCAAATTAAAATCACTATCCTTTTCCAACAGCTCTATCCAATGGTTCAAATCTTTCCTTTCCGATCGGACTCAAGCAGTTACCATTCCTAATCAACCCGTATCTTCCTTCCTTACCTTGTCCTCAGGAGTAGCCCAAGGTTCGAGTATTTCCCCACTGCTTTTCAATACCTATATCAATGATCTTCCTAATTCAATCCACCACTGTTCCCACCCCTTATACGCCGACGACTTCCAAATCTATTTATCCTTTCGTCCTTCTGAGCTATTAGTAGCGTTTGCCAGTATCCAGGAAGACCTAGATAGAATCAGTGCCTAGGCAAACCTGAATAGATTAAAATTAAACGCTATGAAAACTCAGGCCATTGTCATAGGTTCCAATTCCCTCCTCAGATCCAATGACACCTTTCCTACTTTAATCCTAAATGATCACCCTGTCACGTTCAGCTCCTCAATCAAAAACTTGGGTATTACTATCGACAAAAACCTTTCCTGGAAACCCCACATTGCCCAAATTTCCCGACGGTCAATAGTACCCTTAAATTATTCCATCGTTCTCGACATCTTCTCCCACAAACTACCCGCAAACTCCTTGTGTCCTCTATTATCTTTCCCCACTTTGACTACGGATGTGTAGTGTACGGGGGCCTCTCGAATGTGCTCGAGGACAGATTGAAGCGGATCATGAACTGCTTTTTAAAATTTGTCTTCGGCACCTCGAGACGAGCCCATGTGTCCCACCTTTACGGCGAGTTAGAGTGGCTCTTCCCCTGCAACCGTAGACAATATTTCCTCGGATCTTTTCTATACCAAACTATCACCACCCACCATCCTTCCTACATCTACAGCCTCCTACGATTCAAATCCTCGGTCCACGCACTGGAAACAAGACCTCGCCTTTCTGACCTCCATACTATAAAAAAACTTATTTATTTGCTCATTTATTTTACAGAAGATATTGTAAAAATTAATTGGTCTGTATTCTATAGTCTTATGGCCAGATAATGTTACTGTTTTATTGGTTCCTTTATGTTATTCTTAAGGGACCTAGTCCCATAATAAAGTTCTTTTATCTATCTATCTATCTATCTATGCCTTTGATGTTACAGCTGTTTTTTTCCAAAATCGACTTACTAGATATGCTGCTTCACAACATCGATATTACACATTTTTCTCAAATAGGGCTTCAACGATTTCTATTAAACTCCATAATTGATCAATCTACAATTAAATAGTCTTTAATATCAGCTAGGTCTTATTATCCTCATTGAAAAAGTCTGGTAGGGATTAAATGACGAATTTTCAAAATTTCTTCCAGTATAGTACCTCTGATTTTCATTATTTGAAATAATTAATCGTCTCTTCTTGATAAGAGTAATAAAAATGGATAAATAAAAAACTACGAAAGAATTCGATAATTAATTGTAGGAGAAAAAAAGGAAAACTATTTTCCCAGTTTAAAAACAAATCAATATAGATGTGTAATATAGAGTTGGAAAGCTAAATATTTTAGAAAAAATAATGTGTAACTTAGAAGATATTGTAAAGTCACGAAAAACGCAATAACTTAAGTGATTGTTGTATATGATAATTTCTATTGATATATTATTTAATGGAAACTAAATCCTTCCGTGGATACTAAATATAAACTGTTTTAAAATTTATTTCAAGTATGGAGGTAAGCGATTTTTTTAATTTTGAGTTTCTTATAACATTAGGATTATCATTTTTTTTTTTTTGAATTTCTTATTGCATTAGGAATATCAAATTCTTTTATTTTTGAATTTCTCATAGCATTTGAAATATCAATCATCATTTTTTTTTATAAACAAATAATTTAATTTAACTAAATTAACAATTAGTAGGAGTTCTGGCATAATAATTAGAGGATAAAAAAGGAAGCTTGAGAAAGGAAAGAAATTATAGGCTTGAGGAAACAGTACCCAGCAGCAGTACCCTTTCCTTTAATTGACTTACATAATTATATTAGAAAATCCCTTATTTAGACCATTTTCTGTCTTCTTCTATTATTCTTCGTCATGAGAGTTGTGGCCGTTTTTATTATTAACTTATTGTCAAATCGTTTGTAGTACGTCAGCATGTGTTCATTGACCGTCCGCATGTTTTAAGTGTTGTTATTTGCTAACCAAGTGGTTCGGATAAATAATCGTAAAATACTAGGTTGAAGGTCTTTAAAAAAATTAATAAAAAACAAATATTCGTAATTTTTAATTACGATTTATTTAATTAATTTTGCTAATGAACCTTGCCTAAAAATAAAATTGGATTATAATAATAATATTATTACTTAAGGAGGTATTAAAAATTTTAATTTATAAATAACATGTGAAACATCTTGCTTTAATATTTATTTTTAATAATTTTCTAGTTTCGAGAATCTCTACCTCATCTTCAGGATCTTCAAAATAAACACAATAAATTATTAACTAGTGCACAGTAATGAATGAAGATCGAAATAATGGAGCCTGAAGATGAGGTAGAGAACCTTGAAATGCCGAAAAATAAATGATCAAAAATAAAAATTAAAGAAAGATGTTTCACATATTATGTATAAAATAATAAATATATGTTTTTTTTATTTATCATAGCTTCAGGAATATTTGCGGACAGTGCATCAATCCTCACAAAATTTTAACGTCCAAAACTACTGAAAATTGAATTCTGATTTCAATTCTATAAATCTGATTTCAAACTCTATAAATTTTGAGTTGAATACTCAATATTACAAAAGGACCTTGCCACGACCACGTTATTGTGGATTTTACTATTTTTAATATTTAGAGGAGGGAGATAAGAAAAAAAAACTCCACAAATATTGTTGCTTGGAATTAGAATGTTTTAGTTATTTTATATCATAATTATCTGATTATGTAAGCATTTTTTTAAATTATTAAAGCATAATCAAAAAATCTAAAACGATATAAATTCGTTTTAAAAAACCTGAGACAATATTTTCGTTGAAGAGATTGGACCTTCAAAGTGAGTAAGCTTTTTCTGTGATCAGAATATTCATGAATATGGACGAAAAGAGCCGATCTTGCAACCAACTTTCTGATACTATTATGCCAAAGATGTTCTATCCTGACTCTAAGTGTGACTTCGTGATCCGTGGTCCTCTGGGCAAATGGACTGCGAAATTGGCAAACTTCTAGGAGCTTTCCAACTCATCATATAAAAGTATTTCTTCTTCATGGGACAATAAACTGATCTCAGATGGAATTCGTTCAAATATAATTTCATATCCACCCTTCTGTATTGGTAAATTTAGCCTAATAATTTAAGTAGTTAGGGTTCAAGTTTACGCCATGATTTGGAACAAAAGTTTTAATTGAGAAATAATACAATCTGCCACATTCAAGAGTAATAGGTATTGAGTGAGAATCCTTTCATACCATATATGTAAAATGAAAAAAAAAAATTAAACAAATAAAATAAATAGAATTTTAAAAAATATGTACATCATAAATTAAAATAATTAGATTGACAATTAAATAATAGCAAAACAATTAAATAATAGCAAAATGTTTAAATATTAGCGAAATAATAAAATAATAGCAAAATATTTAAATAATAGTAAAATAATTAAATTATAGCAAAATACAATATAACAAAATATAGACCATAAATTTAATGCCTGAAGAAATATTTGTTGTCCTGGAATCAACATAGAAATAGTCTGCTGACTAGATTAATATCAAGCTATAGGGTCGCTAATGAACAATTCACTCCAACCGCTCCACACCAAATGGATCGTGGAACGACCACAAGTGTGAAATCCTGTGCGAATTTTATGGAGTAATATGGAGCGGCTGAAATTCCATGGGTTCCAAACTCCATCACGCCACTTCAAAATTCAATCACTCCAAGCAGGCCGGGAGTGTGAAAAAATCATTAGTTTTCCATTGAGTGGAACGATGGACTGCACAAGTTTTAGGCTGTGCTAAAATAATAAGACATATTTGTTGCTCTGGAAATATTGTATAACCAAAATATACGATATTAATTGCATAAAATATGTTACAGTTACATTGATACCTTTAAATAACTTACAATTTAATTATTGTTTTACTAATAATTATGATTAAAAACATACGTTAATATTATGATAATTAAACAGAAATAAACATTTACAGTAGATTAATAATTTCTTATATACTTAAAATTTTCAATATTTTATAAAATATTATTTTGGGGTAAAGATCAAATAAATGCTCTTACTATTGTAGAGACACTATTCATATCAAATTAATTCTCTAAATTTATGTTAATCTGTACATTGAAGTATTTGTAGACTGCAAGTATTATAAAGTACGTGTTTACGCCGTTATACCTGTCGATAAAGAATGGAACCGTGTGGTGAAGTGATCAATCGTCAATGGGATCCTTGAAATCTTCTTCACTCCAAGCACTCCATCGTTCCATTGTTCCGTTAGGAGTGGTCGTCTGTGGCCGACTTGAGATTTTCAGGAAAGCTTCATAATACCAAGTGCTACAATAATAGACTCTCCCTGAATCATGTGCCCCAGTTATTAGCAATAATTTACTATGAAATCCTCTTCAAATGTTTAGGTCTGTTCAATTTTTGGACACATGTTTTGGATGAAAAGAGCTATGCCTCTTTTTCTTCTCTGCTAATGCCTAAAATTGGGTTAGTATTAATTATGTCGTCGTCAATATCATGGAATGTAATTTAGCGAATTAGACTCGATGTGGATTTGTAGGAATTCTCCAAGTTTTTGCTTTCACTTACATGTGTATATGGAATATATAATGTGCCGGTGTAGTGTGTGAACAGCGAAAAACAGTGAAAAATATGAAACTGAAATTACGTATTTAAGGTCCTGGGATGTCCCCGGGATGTTACTGTTATATAACAACTTCTTCGCTAAAATCGAATTACCAGAAGTGCTTTGTATCATCGGATTTACACTTTTTTACTATTTTCTGTATAAAGCACCAAAATGACTCGATTTTGATAAAACTTAGCTGAAGTCTTCTCCTTAAAGCCTTAAACTAACCATCTATGTAGTAAATCACCGAGAACATGTAAGGAAAAGAGTTTAGACGAAAAGACAATTTTTTGCACAAAACCCAAAAAATATTTTATGGTAAGTTTTGCATAATTATATGAAAAATTCTCTTTAAAAAAAATAATAAATCGGGCCTCTGTTAGCCCCTCTGTTTATCCCTATAAAGCTTATTGAACTTATTTATTTAGCACCGGAACCTAGATGGAATGCCGAGTGTGTCCGAAAGAAGTCGAATGTGACCGAACCGCTGCACATAGGCCCAGAAAAAAAAATCTTGACCGTTTTGGAAACTTCCATAACTGGCTTTTAAAAATAACTAAATACATAAACTAAATTACAGAGTTATAATAAGTTGTATTTTAACGGAAAAGGTAGATTAAAAAAAATTTAGTGCAATAATATTTAACAGTTAGGTTATATATACATTTTAATCATACTTGAATAAAAGTAGGATAAATTTTAAGTCAGAATCCGATTCTTCAGAATCAGAATTATTATCGCATTCCTTCAATCGTGGTTCTTCTATCAAACTAAATACGTAGGTACTTCACAGTCGAGTTGATATTTCTTATTAGAATATTTTTTCCGCATGTTTGATATCCCGGGGTCAGATGAAATAAGCAAATAGTCATAGTTTTCGCTCTGGACATTTTTTTAAGAGTAACCTTCTCTGTATTTTTTAAAATATTTATAGCGATCTTCAAGCTCTTTTATGATAATTAAACAAAATTATCATCTTGATCATGTTTGCTTCCAGATTTTTTTCCTTTTAACAAAAATTCATTTGGGATGTTCCTAAGTGAAGTTCCAATGCAGATGCAGATTCACGAAGAGGGCTGCTCTTTCTTCCTTTCGAACGTTTACTTGCATCACAAAAATCGACCTAAAGCCTTCCGAAACAAGTTACCTCTTGGGGCGCTATTAGTCGAAAAATGTATTTTTTGCCCAGCCATTTATTGTATTGTTATCGATTTTTTTTAAAACTTCGATGTGCGTTTTGACATCGATGTTTTGTGTGATTAATTAAAGGCAGTAATAGTTTGAATTCTTGAGGAATAAGGCCATGTTTTTTTTTTCCTTTTTTCCATTACAAAATTGAAAAAGCCTTCCTTTAATTCGAAACATTTTCAGTTTTCATGACCTCGAAAATTTCCATTTTTATTAATCAAATGAATTATGACTAATATCCTTCCAAAAGAAGAATGTATGTAGAAGTAATCTATAGTTCTATTTTTTTAATTGTTATTTCCTTTGAAAACAAAATTAAAAAAACAGAAAGTTGCAAATTGTTGCAGCCAATTTCTTTTTTGTGAAACAAGAACCGTTGAAAGTAAAATTGAATGCATGAATTTACACAAATCAAAAGTAACCAATAAAATATACTTAATAATAAAAATAACTCACCACTCGCCATGGTGTCCATGTTTAATTAAGTTATATTGGTAATACATATTATATATAATATTGGTGTAGTTGAACCACAGTTCTTTACTATTGCAATGAAAGCATGAATATATTTTAACCCGTATATTCCAAAAATATTAAGTTTAAATGGCTTCTTCATATTTTTGATGTTTACTAATAATAGTTTGATCTCTTCCTTACTTAAGAGAAGTTAATCATTTTGTGTTTGTACAATTGTTTATTATTGTTTCCTTATCTAAAAATGTTATACAAGGAATTAAGTTTCGAAAATAAAAAGTTCATTTTTCGACTTTTGGCCATGTTTTTCCTACTTCTGTGCGACGGGTCTGCTACGCCTTACCCCACCTAGCCATCCATCCTAGTTCTCTTCAAAATGCTTTGTTAAACTTTGTGGTCAACTTCATGCTTATTATTATGATAACACGCTTCACGATAATTATTATAGGGAGATAAGTGAAATTTGTTTGAAGCGTACACCACACCAGATTTTTAATTATAAATTTAGTCTGAATTTTCCGAGAATCGGTCGGGGTTTCATTTATTTGTTCTTCTTCATTTCTTTTCATATTGTTGGGCAAGACTAAAAAGTAATAAGGAAAAGATGAGAATTCTTTAGTGAGAACAGATATCTCCGGTTAACCAAAAATAAATTTAAAACTTAGAAAGAAAAAATTAAAGAAGTTAAAAAACGAAATGACAATGTCACTAACAGTAAATCCCTGCTTCTGATTAATATTTGACCAATGTTCGCATTTGTGTAATTGCCTTGTAACTTTTTTTATACATAGCATAGCTAACTGTGCGAAAGGTTTTACAATTTATTAAAATGAAGAAATTCAGGAAAACAATAAACCTTTCAAACTTTTTCTTTTATTGATTGAACAGGCGGCGCAAAATGATCCAAAATGGCCGATTTGGCGAAAAAAATAAATTTCACAGTACCTTTTTTATCATTTTCATGAAACAAGAATAAATAAATGATCAATAGTATGTACAAGAGTTATTTACGTTAATAAATTAATTTGTGAAGGACAACTTCCCATTGATCTATAACTTTATATTTTTTATTTTTTTTAAAAACATTTTTATATCATTAGTTACTACATCCTTACGAAAGGATATTTGCTTTCTACAATACAACATCAACTATTAAATCCATAAATATCAATACCTTAATTTACAATATATCTTGTTACTATTTAAAAAAAAATGTTTTATTGCCTTTAAAATATATGATTCTCTTCCCATGTCCCGACATCTGTAAAATTTTACTTCGTCAATCCATATAAATTAGAAATTATTTAATAGAGTTATTTACAATTAATGTATGATTTTCATACGTTTATTTATTTTTTGTTTTCAGTAACTGTAGAAAGAGATTTATGGTATTGAACATTATCGTTTCATTAGTATTACATATGATAATTAGATGTATTAAATTGCAAAAAATTAAAAATTAAATAAATACTAAATAAAGGTTTACTTTTTTTTTTAATTACTTTTTTAAAAAATAGTTGTATCGGCGTTCTGTTTCGAGACAAATTTTTTTCTTATTTTTAATATTAATTCCATCTTATCAGGCATTCTAGTTTATCATTTTAACAGTAGCTATCACATTAGGAAATTGCATATCGTAAAAAAAAAAAAAATACCCCACAAAAACACATTTGTAGCTGCATCTCGCTTGGGGGCAGAACATCATTATGGGTTTTTCTACTGAACCTTAATTTAAGAATTAATTATTTAAACCTTAATTTAACATTAATTTTTTTTTTTTTTGGCCTACTCATTGAAAAACTTTCTATAGCGAAATAGGCGTTGCGCTTCGTCAAAAGCGTAAAAAATGATGCATAGTTTTAAAATTTTCATAGTAAAATCTATAAACAAAACTAAAATTGTACGCACACTTTGCACTTCAGTATGTTATGCATATATTGAGATATGTAACAAAAATTATAATTTTGATGACATTTTTCGAAAAATCGTAAAAAATTTCTAAGTTGTTATATAAAAATCTATGTTTTATTAAAATTATCTAATATCGATCAAATACAGAAAATATTGACATGTACAAGAATTATTAGTAAGCAGATTTTTTTTTTCTGAAATAACCAATAAGAATTATAGATTTGTATCCAATAAAAATTAGCTACAAATTTTGTAATCTAAGCATTTAAAGTGAATTTACTTAGGAGTAAAATGACGTTGGGATGGTTGCTCTATCATAAATAGAACGATCAGGGCGGAGTTTTGTCTATAATTGCCAAATGGGAATGGCTAAGCATGTAAATTGGATCAAAAATTATTGTTAAAAAAAATTACCAAAAATACTACTTAAAATACAAACTTTATTTTTTTCCGTACATTTCGAAGAGAAGGGAGGAGGGGATGATATATCCCTCCTTTGCGTACGCCACATTTATGCTGCATTTTAACGTGTGGCTTTCTATTCCCTTCCTAATGTCAATAATACCTAACCGAACACGTGACTTCACTAATTAAGGATGCACAATATAACCAATATAATTAAGAAATCAGCTAACTTACTTCTACAACCATAATTAAAAAGTTACGTTCTCAGTTCGACAAATTTAGATACGCCACTTGGGAATAGCACCAATGATATTTGATACTAGTCAAGTCTAGCTACAAGGAAATGAAATTCCGTACTTACGTTAAGATAAGTATATTTCTCTGCTGTTTCAGCAACTTTTTCTCCAAAATCGACTTACTAGATATGCTACTTCGTATTATCGATTTAACACATTTTCGCAATTTTCTTAAATAAGGCTTTAACGATTTCGATTAAACTATATACTCCATCAATGTGAAATTAAATATTTTTTAATATCAGCTAGGTCTTATCCTCATTGAAAAATTCTGGCAGGGTTTAAATGCCGAATTTTCAAAATTTCCTCCTCTATAATAACCAATTAATTTTAATTATTTGAAATAATTAATCGTCTCTTCTTGTTAGAAGTAATAAAAACTATGAAAGAATTCGATAATTAATTGTATGAGAAAAAAAGGACAGACCTATAAAGTCGTAGAAGGTAATAAGGCAAATTGACAAAATACGCATTAACTTAACTTAACATTAACAGACCTTCCAACTTTTATTAAATCAATCAATTAAGATATGTTCATATCACAATATATAAAACTCGATAATTATAGCAACCACGTTTATAACAATAATAATTGAATCAGTAAAATGCTTAATCTACTATAAGTTTTTTAATAAAATAAAATTTATTTTTTATTAATAATATCGTCGGTCCATATTAATTAATTAAAGATCCACAATATAACCAATTTAATTAAGAAATTAGCTAACTTACTTTCACAAACAGAACACTGTTCTAAATGGTGCCTTTTCTGCCTTTGTATTCGTGTTTAGCATAACTCAAAACATAAAAAAAAAAAAAACACTTCAGTTGAAGGCAGGATTTTGATGCAGAACAATATAATTGAAAACTAACGTTCTCAGTTCCATTAATTTAGATACGGCACTTTGGAATAGCACCAGCGATATCTGATGCTACTCAAGTCTAGCTACAAAACGAAATGTATGAAACTGAAATTTCGTATTTACGTTAAGGTAGGTATATGCCTCTGATGTTACAGCTGCTTTCTTACCAAAATCGACTCACTAGATATGCTCCTTCTTAATAATAATTTCTATTGTTATATTATTTAATGGAAAATAAATCTGTCCATGGATACTAAATATAAACTGTTGAAATGTATTTCAAGTTGGGAGATAAGTGAACGTTGTGTGATGCCTTCTCCAGATTTTATTTTTTAAGTTTCTTATAGTATTTAGAATATCAATTTCTTTTAATTTTGAATTTCATATTGCATTAGTAATATCAATTTCTTTTATTTTTGAATTTCTTATAGCATTTGAAATATCAATCAACATTTTTTTTTATAAACAATAAATTTAATTTAACTAAATTAATAATTAGTAGGAGTTCTGGCATAATAATTAGAAGAGAAAAGAAAGGATGCTTGTGAAATGAAATAAATTATAGGCTTGAGGAAAAACAGTACCCAGCAGCAGTACTCACTCCTTCCTTAAACTGACCTACATAATTTTATTAAAAAATCTCTCATCTAAACCATTTTCTGTCTTCTTCTATTATTCTTCGGCTTGAGAGTTGTGAGCAGTTCTATTATTAATATATTGCAGTGTTCGTTCAACTTATTTTCAAATCGTTAGCAGTACGCCAGTATGTGTTCATTGACCGTCAGCATGGGTTAAATGTGTTATTTACTAACCAAGGTGTTCGAATAAATAGTCGTAATATCCTAGTTTGAAGGTCTTTAAAAAAATAAATAGTTATGATATTAATTTTATTACTTAAGTAAATATTAAAAATTTCAATTTATAAATGACATGTGAAACATCTTCCTTTAATATTTATTTTTAATAATTTATTTGTCTACGTTTCGAGAATCTCTACCTCATCTTCGTATTCAGAAATATTAAATTTTAGTGATACAATTTTTTAAAACGAAATAATTGAATTTTAGAGCAACCTGAAGGGTGCATTGATTTGTATGTAATGATAACGGTATTCTTTATGAAATTTTTAATTCAAAACTGATGTCAGATTGGTTTTAACACTTCGAAAATCCCTTGTATTCAAATTTTCGAGCGAATCTAAAAATAAAAATTTTGGCCTATAAAGAGTCTTGGCATTTGGTCTACCTTTCAAATTTTTTTAAAGATCTAAATAATCGCTCATAAATCAGGAACGCTTTGAATAAATCAAACCAAATATGGAGCATCGGTTAAGGTTCATAAATTACACAATTTGCTTTAACAGTGATGTTTCTGTTTTAGAACCAACGTTATCCATAAAAAAAACTCGAATTTGTTTTTATATGGTAATCATCTACTTTTACCCATACCATCTAAGATAATGCAATAGTTTATTATATATATATGGAAAGAAGAAACTCCCCTTTTTTTAACAAATATAATAACATATATAATATATATGGAAAGAAGAAACTCCCCTTTTTTTAACAAATATAAGAACGTCGATACTGGGTAAACTGAAGAGGAAATAAAGAGTTTTAAACCCAAACGTATTTTTGTGGTTTTAATAAGTTTGAGCACACTCGGGAGAAAATGTTTTTTGTTTTCTATGATTTTTTAAACATTTAGATTTATTGATTTGCTGATTACAAATCTGCAATCATTTTTGGTGTGAAAAAATCTATGAGGCTAGTTTACTTAATAATTTAAACATTCATTTTCTTGGACCAAATTTGGATGCAAGTAGGCTGTGATGGTTAGGACGTGTAATCAGAGGATAAAATAATACAGAGGAAATACTGGATGTGCACTTCAGTAGGAAGAAAAAAAGAAGGAAAGACTAAGGAAGCTAAAGGAAGGGCAGAAATAATCCAAGGAAGGATAAAACAGAGAGATGCGAGGAAGTCAGAAGCCCAATAGATAAGTCTCGGGCCACGATGATGAGCCGCGATGGAAAATTAGTCTACGAAGTTCATTACGCTTTATCTCAGCTAATACTGTTCCGATTTAACTGATTCTTTTTTCCATTTGTAGGGAATTTTATCGGCTTTCGTTTAATATCGTAAAAATATCTCATTACAAAACACCTTACATTTCTCCTCCATCTTTATAAATGGCCGCGTTATGGGCTTATGAGATTTCTAATCGGCCGCCATTTTGAAACAAATAGACGTATGGTAATGTCGAGTTCCGAGGATTATCATGGGGTGACCTGTGACATTGGTACCGAATCTCAAGAAAATCTGTCCAGTAGTCTCGGAGAAAAGCCGCGGACGGCGTACAAACAGATTTTTTTTTATCTTGAAACGTTAAACCTCAAATCTTGATGGGGGTTACAAAAAAGTTTTTCTTGGTCGATTCCAAAGGTCTATTATTGAAAATAATAAACCAAAATTGTGGCCCTGTAAATATAGAATCATCAAAACATACGATATCAATTGCATTAATGTTACAGAAATATTGATACATTTAAATAACTTATATTTTATTTATTTTTTAGCTTCTGGTTATTTTTAAAAAAACACCTTAATATTAATGAAAAAGAAATAAACATTTATAGTAGATTAATAATTTCTAATATTCTTAAAATTTTCACTATTTTAAAAACTATTTTTTGTGGATAAAGTTTAAATAAATGTTCTTACTATTTGCAGAGTTAATATTCTACCCCATTAATTCTCAAGATTTATTTTTATTTGTGTATTGAAATATTTGTAGACTTTAAATATTATAAAGTACATGCTTACGTGTTATACGTGAGCTTCTCTACCAGTCGGTAAATAATGGAACCGTGGAGTGGAGTGATCGCCAGTGGGACCCTTGAAATCTTATTCACTCCAAGCGCTCCAGTCGCTCCAATCCACCGTCCCATTGTTCCTTTAGAAATGGTCGTCTGTGGCCGCCTTAAGACTTTCCGGAAAGCTTCATAATACCAAGTGCTACAAGAATATACTCTCCCTGAATCACGTAACCCAATAATTAGCAATAATTTACTATGAAATCATCTTCAGGTGCTTCGGTCCGTTCAATTCAAGTAGGACAAATTTTTGTATGAAAACAGCTTCAATTTTCTTCGTTAATGACTAAAATTAGATTAGTTTTAATTGTGACATCGTTAATATAATGGAATGGAATTTAGTGAATTGAGCTCGACGAAAAGATTTTTGTAGGAAATCTGGAAGGTTTTACTTTTATTTACCTATCTATATATCGACGTCGTTTTTTTGAAAAGGCTCTAGCGCGAAAATTTCGATACTTAGGTTTCGGTTTATTATGGTATGTTAAAACCCCCTCTATCGATTTTCGCTCACACCATATCAACAAAAAAATTGTTAATGGTCTGAAAATCGACTATTGATGGCGTAAGTACAAAACATTGACGACTCTAGATCGTCGCTCTGGCATTGACCAGTGCTAGAAGCCTTAAAAATATATTTTAATCCTAAAATTTTGCCACCTTAATAATTTCTTTCTGTACATAATAAAGAATAAAATTAAAAATATATCTATTGATATCTGGGGAAAAACATTACATGTGTTTCCCATAAAGTCTGCTAAATGGCGCTTACGCCTTTCTCAAAAAACGACGTTGATATAAAAAATATAGTGTTCGTGTGTGCATGTGAACAGCCTAGCTTAAAAATGAGAATTTGTATAAAACTCAAATTACGTATTTAAATTAGGTATATCTCAGGGATGTTACAGATACTTGTTCACTAAAATCAACTTACCGAATCGGACCAGTATTAACACAGATAACACATGTTGGACTTATATATTTAGCAACCGAACCTATATGGAATCCCGAGTGTATCAGAAAGCAGTCGGTTTCGACCGAACCGCTGCACATTGGTCCATAGGTCAAAAGTCTTGACCATTTCGGAAACAAGAACTAGCTTTAAAAAATAATTTAAAAGTTTATATAATAGTTTAAATAATAATTTAAAATAGATACGATATATATCGATTTTTTTTTTATATTTACATCCATACTCTCTCCTAGCTGCCTAGTTCTCTTCAATAGGCTCTGTTAAACTCTGTTGTTAACTTCACGTTTAATATTATAATAACACGCCACGATTATTATTATAGGGTGGTAAGTGAAAGTTGTGTGATGCCTGCACCACACCAGATTTTTAATTATAAGTCTAGCATGAATTTTTCTCGAATCGATCAGGGTTTCATTATTTCGTTTATTTCTTCTTCTTTGTTTCATTCCTAATTGTTGGTAAAGACTAAAAAGTAATAAGGAAAATACGAGAAGTTATTTACTGTGACAAAGTATTTCCAATTATCCAAAAATAAGTTTTAAAAGTTGAAAATATGAACTTAAAAAAAAAATTAAAGAAGTTAGAAAACGAAATGACACTGTCACCAACAGTAGCTCTGGAAACCTGGTACTGATTAATTTTTGTCATATGCTTACATTTATGTAATTATCTTGCTATAAGGTAAAATTTATTGTTTATTATTAATTTTTTTGTTTTTATACACACATTTATATCTATATATACTTATACATTTTTTAACAATAAACATGCTTCTTCTTTACTGACTAAACATACGACTTTTCAGACTGCTCCGTTCTCAATTCTAGAAAAAATTAAATAATTGTACATTGTCAATAATTGATGAAAAAAAAAACGTAACAAACATTAAATAGTAAATAATATTTCCTATATTATTCAACTATGATTAAAATTCATTATAATAATATAAATAAATTTAGTGACGTCATTTATTGGTTAAATTTTAGAAAAAGACAAAATAAAACTGTCTCATTTAAAAATTATTCTACACATTTGCCTGTCTAAATTCGTATCATTTGCCAAAATATCTTATCCAATCACGGATCATCGTCATCAGTTTAAAAAAAAAAAAAAAATATATTAATATTTAAGTGGCCTGTAAAAGTTTGTAATAAATTGATTTAATATTACTTAATGAAAAAAAAAATTCAAATATTTAAAAATCAACAATTCAATTGCTTAAGTATAATAGTCTATTCGTTAGCCTGCCTTTTCATTCACAGACAGTGTACTGTTTTTACTAATACTGCTAATAAATATTGTTATAATTATTAAATGTTAGTTTTCTAAATTATGCCAACATAATATTGGCCTATGCCTTTTAGGTCTATCTAAAAATGAAAAATGTTTTTTTATATTTTTAGTCATTTATTTTGATTCAATAAATTTTATACTTTTATTGTCATCTTCCTTATTGTCATATTCTGACTCCAAAACGGATTTATATGTAGTTAATAAAAAATTAAAAAAGGTTGTTTTTTCACTCCCTCACCGTGTCCGACGCCCTAGGTAAGGTACTTTAAAAATTCCTATTTGATCAAATATTAATTTTTTGTTTCAATTCACTAACTGATTTAGTCAGTTATCATATCAGGATTTTCTAAAAAAAATACGCCTCATTATTTATTGTTGTCAGTATAAAGAAATAAAATAAAAATGGAATGTCCAGAAGTTTTCCCTTCACTCCCTCACAGAAAATGTTTGGAGGTGTAGTTTAGAGGGAAACATGGTTCAATGGCTGTGGATGAGAAGAGACGGTAGTTGGGAATCCCTTGGATTGTTCTAGACCGCCAGCCAAGACGCTTAGTCTCAGTTTGCTTCGGCTCCGTAGAGGTTCTTGTGGAGAAACTAGTGGAGAAACTAGGCTGTGGTCTATTTCAGCTTCACTCCCCCAATTCTAAAAAGGAGGTGAGTTTTAGAGTAATTCTTTCACTCTACTCTCATTTTTTTATGAGAAATTTTAAAGGCTTTTGCTTTCATGCTCATTTTCATTTGTAAACGAATTACAGTATTTAAAAAAAAATTAAAACCTTATAACATTTCACTACTTAATTTTTTCCAAAATGTTCAATAATGAGGAGTGAATAACTCTATTCTTTGATGCATGGAAAGAATTAGGCTCTGCGTTTTTAATGAATGGAGACAATTAATTAATTAATTAATGTTTTTAAATTGATATCATTGGAACGAAAGATAATTATGTAGATACCGTATTAGCTGATTTATTTTTCCATTAAAATTGGGCCGAAAATAGGTTAAAGATCAGATGTCAGAAGTCTTTGTTACTTAGGTGCCAATCCTACTAACTACCTACGTTCGTAGGTACAAATTATATTGAATGTGTGACGAAAAGTAATTACCAGTCAGTATAATTAAGCTTGACCAGTCTTAGAAGCCTTGTTGTTCCAAGCCTTAGGATTTCAAAGGTCTTTTAAAGTTGGGGTCATGTTTTTGTAGTTATTGCCAGGACTTGCTAAAGTCTTGCCTTGCTGTTGGAGAAATAGTTAAAAAAAACACAAGATATTTTTTGATTTCATGCGTTAGGTACATACCTCGCATTAGCTAGCTATTTGTTCACAACTTTCTCTAAATTAAGCTGATTCGTGTGTTTGACAGAGCCAGCCACAATGCAAGATATTTTTAACTGCAACAATGGCTCCCAAGCCTAAGAACATAATAGACAAAAAAGAAACAATATGATAAACTTCACCGCGAAATTATGAAACGAGATCCTCGAAAAGCTCCCTCATCTCCTCACTCATCCTTCACTCACTCATTTGAACATTTTTTTTCTTCATAATTGAAAGTACTCCTGCGTGGCCACTACGTGAAAAGTGGAGGTACTATGCCACTAAGTAGGTCTGAATGTTTGCAGAACGAAATTATGACTTTTAATTATTGAGATTTTGAGTGAAATCTGCCCATCTTCAGAAAATCACCATTATAAATAACATTTAGTCTACTGTTATTTTCTATTTTAATTTTTTTATTAGAAGTATTAGTTCATATTATTTGGTTTCATTATACTTAGTTTTCTTTAAATAGGAAAAAAAATCTGTTTATACCTCATATGTTATCGATCAACAAGCATTACAAATATAACTATATGTCCTGAATGTTGAAAATATAACTAATTTTATTTTATTATTTAATTTTATTACCTCATGTTTTATTTCACATGAGAGGAGCTAAGGTGAGTCTATTTTCCCCCATACCTTCGGTCTACAGAAAGAAACGGAAACGCCACATATCGTCGGGAGGGGTTTCTACTTAAAGGCCTGGTGAGGACTACCTGGAGTAGAAGTAACCGTCCGAGGAGCTTCTGAGCGTGTATTTCAAAGGGTGAAATATCTGCAGGTCCTTAATCGTCCTGGTTTAAAAGCTTTCGAATGACGTCGAGTCAGGACTATCTTTCCCATCCTGCCTCTGGGTATAATGTGCCCTATATATGCTAGAAAAAGACTTATCATTTCTAAAATCATTATTGGCTACGGATTGCATCTCCTTAATCAATTTTTTTCTAGAGCTTATTTCATATAATTATATAACTTTGCCTACGGAAATACTTTACTATTCCATCTATCTATATCGGTTTCTATCTTTTTATCTTGGTCTATGTAATGTTTTCCAAGTTTTATCTTACCCTGAATGAAATTATGTCTGAGTATTGCTAAATGGTTTCTGCAGTGGAAAAAATATAAGTTTTCTAGAATCCTTATAATGTACACGCTAAGCATACTAATGTTAGTGTTTTGGATTCGCAGAACTTATCACAGTACTTAAAACAGCAACATTATCCAGCTTTAAAAGCACTATATATATATAGCTAATATTAATTTTAACGTATCTTCACGTTCCATGAAATTTTTTTTACATAAATAGATTTAACAAATTACAGTTCTCAAAATGAAATAATTCCAACAGAACAAGCTGTATGTCAAAACAAGCTGGATTTCAAGTTCAATTGAGTTCAGAACATGCTTTGGTCAGGCTGCAAAACGAGGTGACTAGTAGCTTCAACAGAAACTGAGCAACCGCTATGTTACAATGCATTCGATTCTGTGTCACATGGGCTACTACTACCATTACTACCTAACAGCTAATCGATCTAGGGTACCCCAAATGGCTATATTTGCTCATCAGAATATTTGGTCATCAGATTATTTTCAACTTGGGAATGAAAGAATCCAAACAAAAGAAATGGCCTATACGCCTTACGAGGGGATCACACAAGGCGCAGAACTATCGCCAGCATTGTCTTCCATTTATACTGGAAAAACATTTGGAACCAAGTACCAGAATACTACTGTAACAGCATTTTTTTTATGATATTTTCGTCACAAATAGTGGCTTAAATTACAGTAACGATGTTAAGCAATCGAAAAATGCTGCCAAAAAAAGCGAAAGAATTGAAAGATTTAAATATAGATTAATTTCCTGACAAAAAGAAGGGAATACTATTTTCGTTCCAAAAATGTAAGAATAAACTCCCATTAAAGTTTTTTTTTTAAATAAAAAGCATTTGAAAGACATTTAAGATTTCGGGAAACCTTTGTAAAAAAAAAATTACCCCAGCATTGAAAAAAATCATTCAAAAATTAAGTTTCAGTTTTAGGTTGTAAGTTAGATACAATGATGAGCCCCATCATCTAATTAATCATTAGAAATTATTACAAATTGACATGAATAACGACGGAAATGTAATAAATCTTAAAATACAAATCTGCAGTGAAAGAAGAAACTCTAAAAAATGAAGTTATCAAAATGAATGAGGGACTATAGAAAATTATTAGCAAACATTTCAGGCAGTTATTAGTTTTTAGACATTCATTTTACTTATAATTGTCTAATAGCAAGCTTGCTGATTATGTGATTACGCCTCACTACTCCAGTTAGATATACAATGTCACTACAAGCCAGCGACAGTGGACACCAAATATCTGTGATGAACATCTCACTATCACGATCGTGAAGAACTTTATATCGAATTCGTTTGTTCACTGACCCTGTGGGAGTTGGACAGGTCGGTTGCAGCCTTTAATCTAGAACAATGACCAGTATTTTATCAGTTTCGGTGTTTTATCGTCAGCTGTCCTAGTTTTTGATGGAGTGTTTTCGGGGAAAAGTATCGGTTGATCTGGCTTTTCGGTCTGATTATTCAACGGAGGATCTGTAGCTATTTTCAGGCGATAGTCAGTATATGTTCACTTACATGGCATTTGCCACCAATTTAATTTGGCAATCAAGCTATACCTTAAAATAGGCAGACTTACAATTGACAAAACATTGTTACTGGGTCCGTCAAGATATAAGGACAAACTTAACTACAATTAAGTAGTAAGGCTATTCCGGTTGACAGTAGAAATTTAAATTATTTTTAATTTTTACTCGGACTCGATAAGCAATTTAGAAAAGTCTAATAAATCTAACCAGTTTCCTTGTTGTAGTTAATTTATCTGTTTTTCAGCTTATCAGCTTTTTTTTTTATTTTTATCTTCCTCTGTTTTGTATTTTTGATGCATATTTTTATTTCCTTTATAATTTTTCTTTTATTTATTTTCATGAATTTGTAGCACATTTTTTTTTTTTTGTTTGTGATATTTTTGTATGTCTGTTATCCGCAGATCAGCAGTTTTTAATACAACCTTTCCCACTTGCTGTTATGTTACTTTATCTTTCAGTATGTGTGTAAATGTCTTGGAGTGATGTGCATTCATCCTTTCATCAGCGGCGCGACAACCCACTTAGTGAGTCAAGACCTCCTTCAGCATCTTGTGCGGCTTTAATCCAATTCCGCACAGCAAGCAGATTTCCGGCATCACTTGTGACACCGTCTCTCCACCGCAGTTTCGGTCGTCCGATGCTTCTTGATCCATAAAGTTGATCCAATATTATCTTTTTGGAAACGTCCTGTTGGGTAATACTGGCAACATATCCAGCACAACTAAGCCTGTCTATGCGGATGACTCTCACAATGTCCGGTTCCTTAATCAGCGCGCAGAGTTCTACGTTACTCCTCTGCCTCCAGTTTTCGCCTGCTTTAAATGAGCCATAGACTCGGCGTAAAATCTTCCTCTCGATCACAAGGTGTCTTTGTTCGTCCGACGTTGAGATTGTTCAAGTCTCATACCGACACCGAGACAGGGTTGATCAGGATTTCATATAACCTAAGCTTCGTAATCCTAATCTGCATAACCTAAGTCAATCGAAATTGCATAACCTTGTTAATAGTCAAAAAATGAAAAATCCCGAACCTTTACAGGTTTTTTTCTCTAATATTTTCTCTAAGTCAGTAACCCTGTCAGTGTATTTTTGTTTTATCATTTTCAATACTATAAATAAGTCGTAACCCGTACGCAGCTTTTCTTTTTTTTAAATTTGAAACCAGGATGATCCTCGGGACTAGAGATCACCATCAGTCTTTTGACCCAAAAAGGCAGACGAGTCAAAGGTTTCATAAATACTGATCTGTCATTTGTGAAGATAGAGGAAACCTTTTTTTTTTTTTTTTTTAAAACAACAGTTAATTTTTAGACCCTTTTGCATTTTTTTTTATATACCGTGAGCAGCTCGATACCACTCTATCGACTTAGAGATGGCGTTTACGTCACCATAATGAATTGAAACCTTAATTTCGACTTTTTGATGCATATGCCTTTTTCAAAAAAAGACGTTAATGTGTATCGTCCTAAACAAGAATCAGCCAACCTTGAGATTCCACAGAATGAATCAGTAATTTGGAATATATGATTGAATTTAAACGTAAAGAACAATTAAATAAATAAAGAAAATTTGAGTCTAATCGTAAACAACAATTAAATAAATTATAAAAAAATCGTCAATTGAAAAGTTATGTACTTCTACAGACGAACGTGTTACTAAGAAATAAAGATACACAACTAATGTTCTTTTGGGGTATTTTATAAAATAGGAACACCAGTTACTTTTCAGTAACTACAGTGACCGTTACCAAATATCTTATGATAAATAACCTTTATGTTTAGGTTATTGAAACATTCAATGTATTTCAAAATTATTAAACACAACTATTTATAAAAGAAAATACTAAAGGGGTGTTCCTCAGGAGACCAATATACCAACATGTTTTGAAATATTCTTTCAAAAATATCAACATATCGACTAAAAATTAACATTTTAGTACAAAAAGAAACTTCCATTTGTCAATTGTGTCACAAAATTTCATTGTGTCCTTCACTAAAACATCCTTCTTAATGTATTAACATCCTTCATAGGTATTCGACCGGGATCTTTTTTTATATTTTAATTTTTCATATAGCTCGAACAACTTCATTTTTCTGACTTACGGTTATATTTGTCTGTAAGCATATGATCACTGAGTCTCATATTTATAGCTACTAAAGATCACTGTAGTTACTGAAAAATTACTGGTGTACGCATGGTAGGGGGAGGGAATCATTAATATACGAAAAAATATAATTTTCTTGTCCACTTACCTAAGATTTGTATTTTGAGGAATATTTTTGGTAATCTTAACAATAGTGTTTGGTCCATTTTCATGCTTATCTCAAAACTTTCGGCAAATTTGGCGATTAAAGACATTTTAGTGATTATTTGCCTTCTTATTATTGAAAACCTCCGCCCCGAAAAAAAAATTCTGCGGACGCCCCTGGGCGTAACTATTCAAATGACCCTCATTTAGGTCTAAAGTAAGCATTTTTTAATCTTGCGTTAAGCAAATCGTTTTAATTAAAACCACAACAATATTTTTGTAATCCCTTTTTATCATACTTGATTATTCCATTATTTTATTACGTTAAAAATATTAAACTTCTTTTCTTTACGATGGGGAAATTATTCGGAAACGTGCTGGTCTTAAAGGACGGCAACGTGACCCTTGTGGGCTTTTTAAGACAAACGGAATGCTCTATAAAATAAACTTTGTATTGGGGAATACTTCCCTCCAATTTGTCTTCTTTAACCGTCGTTATTCCCTGGAACCCTCTAAAATGGGATCATTGATAGCGGTATCAGTGTGAATAATCTTAAATAAACTTTAGATAAGCTGACAATTAAATCCAAGTTAAAGCCAGATCTCTCCTTTAAGAGCTGGAGATGGTCAATAAAAGTTTTAACAGTTTTGGATAACTCATGGCGGCATTGCGTCTTCCTGGCGTTTTGAGAAATGGTAATTTATTGTTAGAGTACCGATAGTTACTAGCGTTTAGTTTCATTTACTTTAAGTAAAGAAAATGTCAACGTCACTTCTTTACCCTTAGCTAGCTGGGTGATTCCCACACAAAACAAAAATCGTTTTTAACTATTTTCTTCCATTCACAACAAATAATTTGTCAGTTAGGTATAAAAGAATCAACAAACAATTAAACAAAGTAATAAAATTTATTTAAAATACTTTTATCAATTCATTGGAGCAGCCGGAAATCACTTTTCAATAAAAGTATATGCTTTCTTTGTCACTGTTTACATAACTACTGTTAATTTCTTTGTCACTGTTTACAGTAGTTATAACCTCATTAGTGAAAAAAGTTGCTGTAACAACCCAAGCTTATACCTACCTCAAATAAGTAATTTCAGTTTCGTGAAAATCAATGATATTAAGTGACACTTCTGTTAAGTACAATACGCTGTAACTTTGCTGATACTGTTCCGATATGAATGTTTTTTTTTTTTTTGTTTTTTTTTTTGTTTTGTAGGGAATCTTCAACTTTGTAGGGAACTTAGGGAATCGCATGATATCTATTATCATACAATTACATATATTATAATCGCAGTAGTGACAAAGTCAGAGGATACAAAATTTCCAATCGGCCGCCATTATGTACTGAAAAGGCGGATTGTAATGACGAGCTCCGAGAATTACTCTGGAGGGGGACCTGTGACTTTGGTGCAAAATCTCAAGGTTCAGTAGGCTCGGAGAAAAGCCGCGAATAGTGTGAGACGGATGGTGGACGGACTTTCTTTTTTTTTTAATTCGATATTTGGATTTTATGTATCCAGAAATGTAAAACCTCAAATTTTGATGGGATATTAAATTTGTTTTTATCGAAAATAATAAACCAAAAACACAGCAAGACTATCGAATTTCCAACCCGAAACTGACTTGATTATGTCTTCAATCTTTTGTTGCTATTTGATTTCTTGTACTGAATAAAAATGATACTCAGCGGCTAAAATGTCCTAATAAATTCTATAAATAAATAAATAAAGTGGTGTATCATAATTACGGAAATTTTGTAGACCGTCGGTGTAATCTAAACGTTTTTTCGTGACCACACTCCCAAACATATTTTATTTAAATAAGTAGGGTGATCTAGGGGTAAGTGCGTAATTGTCTCGTTCAATCCAAACCTTCAACTGTGAAGAGCTGCCATTTGGGGAGCATGAAGCCTAAACACTGATGTATCCGAAATCAGCTACGAAAAAAATTAGTTCCAGCCTGTTGGTAAAGTTGTGTCATTCAACTTTTGCAGTGCAGCTGTATCGGCAGAATGCCTTTTTTTTCTTTATTTTTTTGCTTTGAGCGGAACCTACAGAAGCTGTTCTTCAAAATATTTTTTGATTTACATTTTTCCTTTGCAGTTTTCTATGTTTTTAGCGCTTGTCCGAAGTCAAAGAGCAAAACATGGTAGATGGGGTAAGTGCAGACATCTGTTGTGTGAAAAGTGTGCGTGGTGTACGGTTAACCCTACTATCATGCTTTGTCGAGATGTATTCAATTATAATCCGCATCCCGCTTTTATAATTAATGAAGGTTGTAAAATGTCAGTCTTAGGTTTAACTTTTTTCGGTGATTACATCTGTGTAATAATCCTGCGGAAACCGAAATATTTTGTAGTTGCATAAAAACCTGTCTTGCTTGAATAATGAGTCTTCTAGATACATTGTACGCACTTACCTCATAAGGCAGGGGCATGTGCGTACTAAGTACTATTCAATTAAGTTGTCAATCTCATAAAAATAGACTTGATTGAAACGTAGACATGAGTGTAATATCTAAATATAAACGTTTAAGGAACATTTTGACAAAAATAGGAAAAATCTAGCTTCAAAATTAAAAATTCTACATTCCTATAAATTCGAACTTTATAAAATTTAGTGCGCGCTTGCCCCACTTCACCCCACAACAAATTAAAAATTAAAAACTTTATTAACATATAAATTCAGAAGAGAGAAAGCAAAGAAAAAATTAGTTCTAGCACATCAAGCAATGGCTGAAATGTATTGCAAATAAGAAATTAAAAAATGTTATACCTCTATATTATAGAAAGACACCTGATACAATATTTCGTTGTTGACGTAAAACTTATTGGTAGGGATGAAATTGATACATAAAAAAAGGAATTGCTCGCGTTTAAAAATATATTGAGAAGGTTCTCTTGTTTCTCTCTCTATACTCTTCTGTGTTAAATAAATAGGTATTTATATCGTTTTCATTAAAACACCAATTAGTATTTTTGCTCTGGTGTTTTTTTTTCTGTGTGTTATTGTTTAACTGTATTCCCATTTGTAATTTATATGCGTTGATTTATTTTTAATCAAGAAACAGGTTCGTACTTTATTTTTATTTTTGTATTTTATTTCAATCAGGTGATGTTTGTGTGAGATTTGAATAAAGTTAATTTATGATTTTTTTTTTATTTTTTTATTTATTTGTTTGCAATACATAATAGATCATGAGGATCTTTTGTCGCTCGATGTCGTCTTGTTACAGGCATATATAAATTGCTGTGTGCTGATACCAAATCGCGGCTGCGCAATAGTAAAAACAATGTGTTTCTCTGCGACATCAAAAGACAACGCTAAAACGATTCTAAAGATTTTGATGAAACTTGTCTAAAGTCTTCTCCACAATGTATGTAAATCCATAGTATATTACCAAGAAAAAATAAAACGAGTAAAAAAAAGCTATGATGAAAATAATTCAAATTCCTATACATTAAAATACGCAAAAAACTATGGTCATTCGTAGCGCTGATTTCCCGCTATGTAACTATTTGGTGGTTTCAACACGTCTGACCACAAAATCACTAATTTTTGTCTAAGAAATTAAACTTCAAAACATTTCAATTGTCATATTTTATTTTAAAGATTGTAACTAGAAGCAGTGAGTAGTCCAGAGCAATCCAAAATATTTGAGATGCCCAGAGCGTATTGAAATAATTTCCAGCTTTGTTTGAATTAATTAGCGATCTAAAGCTTAATTTGACTGATATACTCCAATAGTAAAGTGGCTTGATAGAGACAGTGCGGTCACACCATCTTCGTTTCGTTTGGCAGAGGCGAGCACAGACATTTCGGTTCTGAGATCTATTCTAACTTACGTTGTCTGCACCTTAAAACTGGTTGATTTTCCTATTTTTTTAGAGAAGTTTCAATTTAGAAGTTTAATTGTGTTGTTTTAATAATATATTTTGTTTAGTAATAGGTGGTTCATTGTTTAATAGTGATAGGTTTTAGCTTAAAGAGACTGGAGTGATTGGTTTTATTGTATTAATTTTCTGTTTCAATTCAGTGGTGATGCAATAAAAACATCGAAATGAAGTTGGAAACTATGTTATGTTTTTTTCTAGTTGTAATTTGAAGCTAACCACCAACACAATTTTTTATTTTTAAGTAGGCGTTTTCCAATATTCGAAATTTGTTGCATTCTAAGTTATTGTTACTATTGTTTTAATATGGGTGATGAAATTTTCATTTTAGAGGATAACTTACTAACCAGTCAGAAACAAAAACAACCGTTCCACTACCGTCAGTAGGCTCCGAAGTAAAATATTTGTTTTGTTTTTTTAGGTGCATTATTAAATAATTAGTACGAGCCAAATTACCAATAAAAAAAAAATCAGCCAAGACAATCTAATTTTGAATTATTTATATATTTTATTGTTGTATATCTCAGCAGAGATTTTCTTCTTTTTTAAAATTATTTATTTAATTTTTTCGTGTATTCGGCCAGATAAATAAATGGGACATCTCAATATGCAGAAGCATATTGAAATATGTTTAAAAAAATTTGCCTAATTTAAAAAAAATATATATATTTATTTTATTTTTTATTTACACATGATATAAAAGACTCGTAGCCCTCATACCACTTTCTCCATATCAATCCGGTCTTCCAAATCATTATAGTTAATACTTTGCTACAATAATTTCGATTTATAATAATATATCAACAAAAAACTATTTAAAATACAATGACCTGACTGAACCAAAATGGCCGCCACTTCTCTATGACCACACTATATGACCACACTACACTATCAAGCCAGTTTATAAAATAGGATGGACGATAAAAATAAAATAATCGGCAACATCCAGACTATTTATTTTTGAGCTATCCTCAGCTAACATCCATTGACAAAATGTTGCATACTACTTACAGCGCTGTCAGTAAGCTTGGATCATATATAAATCTTTTTATGAATCGTCTATTTTTTTAATACTAATCACTAAAGCTCATTTATAATGAAATTATCCTACTACAAACAGTAAGACCTCATACCTATCATAGTCTAGTGCATTGTTAATTCATTATATACAATTGACCAGCCCTAAATGAAGCGCTAACTTATAGAAGAGATAATTACAATAATCGATTATGATAAGTTAGTTAATTACTATTAATTGAGCTGTTGCGGCTCTCGCTGGCTGTGTTAGTTCCTTACGTAGTGTTGTACACTCGCTGTCAGGAGCTGCCCGAACATAGATGCAATTAACACTGCTCAGAAGGTGGTATTGTACTATTTGTAGAAATCATAATAGAAAATATTATTTTATACTGTATTTATTTTAGTTAAGTTACATTTGATGGCAATATTTATTAAGTGCATCAATATCTCTCATATGTATGCAAATGTCTTATACCTGTAAAGACTGAAAGACAAGAAGCTACCTTTCCATTGTGACATATCGTAAACAAACGTGTAAAACTACTTTAATAACAAATACCAAAATTTCAGAAGAGACAATAAAAACTTAAAAAATTAAATTTTCAATATCTTGTTTTCTTTCTTTCTCATCCTCCGACTTCATTTACAAAATATATATATATATATATATATATATATATATATATATATATATATATATATATATATATATATATATATATATATATATATATATATATATATATATATATATATATACAGCTGGCCGCGAACTCAGTGTCAGGATATACTAGCACTCAATAACAGGACCATTATAGTTGTTGATCAATTACAACAGAAAATGATGATAAATAGATTACTAAAAATAACATTAAAAAAAACTTTAATTATTTAGACAGGAAATCACATCAAACTATTTAGACTATTACGAATTACAAAATATAAAATTACAACATATAATTGGTCCATGTATCAAGCCAGAGCTTTTGTACATTGTACAACCACCTAAATCCATAACGTTTTGATTTAGGATTATTTTATTTTTGCGTAAATGATATTCACAACAATTGGTTTTTAATTTTGTTGACTCTGTAGCTATACTATGCACTACCTACTAAGAACTACTACAATAAAAGCAGCAACAAAATTTAACTTCATTACGACAAAAGGGAATGTTCATCGTATTGACGTTTATTTTTTTGTAATAGTTCAAGTTATATATTATACAGCTATATGCAAGAGATCCTCCTCAGCAAAGGAAAAATAAATTGCACTGTATTGGTTGCACTTAAAATCTATCCGGATCCACCATAGTAGACTACATAGTATTTGATCAATTATAACAGAAAATGAGGATAATTAGATAATAAAAATAACATTAAAAAACCGTTTATTATATAGACAGTGAATCATGTCAAACTATTACTCTAAAATTTTACACTCTACATGAATAACCACTGCTGATTTTTTATGGAAATGTATCCAGAAATTCACCAAAGCAACAAACATCCCTTGGAGTGTTTTGGACCCGTAAGCGGATTCACTGTCGCTGCTCGAGATGTGGTTTCTCCAGAGCGTCCAGGTTATCTGGCCATCTTCCAGAGCGATCTTAATGAAATCTTTATACAGGGAACGTCGGTGGCGATTTAGATAACCGTTGGGGTGTGGATAAGGGAGCATCCGTAGTGCTCTTCATGTCTTATTCAGTGGGCAATTTTAGTCCAGGGCGTTCTTTCTCGGCTGTTGGTTCGACGATGATGATCATTGGAGTACATCCGTCACTTTGATCTGTTCGGAAGGGCTTGATCCTGATATTTTGAATGGATATATAGTGAAATGATACAGATTTATTTAATAAAATAATAGGATATAACGTTCACGTGATATAACGTTTACTATTATTAAGAAAACTAATTATCTATATCCCAGGGTCATATATAAATATATATATATATATATATATATATATATATATATATATATATATATCCCATAATACAATGTGATTGTTGAACTAAGATATTTGTCTCACCCAGTCCTAAGTAGTTGGCACCTATCCTGTTTATATCTGTAAAAATGTCATGAAAACAGTTAAATCGACTTTGAACATTATAAATTTTATAAAATATTTTTTTGAGTTAAATGGAGAACTAATTGTGTTAACGCTTTGAATAGTAAGCATCAGGGGAAATGGAGACATAAATGGAGTGTAAGGAAATCTGTAAATACGACTATATATTTTAATCCTTTTATTCCTCTAGGTTATTGAAAAAAACTACAAGCAAGATAAAAACCACTTCTTGTAAAATAAATCACTCAATTCATACTTTTTTACGTGTTTTTATTAAGTAAGTTTTGTCTATTATTTTAGTTAGAGGCTTAGAGAAAGATACAACCGATCGCCCAGTTCTTAAATAATTGCTAATCATGAATTAATAAATGCGATTAAATTATGGTGAAGTTATATTCTTAAACATCGCGATTTTCTATTTTAAAAATCAATTGGCACTAAACTAAAAAGGATATTCCGTTACTAATTTTGTATTCAGATTTACAGCAAAAGTCAGGATTTTTCTGAAATATGCATCAAATTGACTCTTAAATGGCATAGTAGATTTTTTATTCATTTCGAATATTTGATATAAAAATATAATTTGTAATTTGAACTTTATTTAAGTTTACACAGAATTGACTCTTTACTGAAAACTAAGTTTTCTCACAGTTTTTTATACCAAAGTATTTTTAGAATTAAAAATCTATTAATAATAACTTATTAATTATTACTGATTAATTATCTAGGTTTTTCAAATGAGTTCAAGTTTTTTCATTAGGTTCTAATGTTTTTCAAGTTCTTATGAGATTACCTTAATATATATTACGACTTATAGATCAAGCAATATATCTATTCCAAGGGGGGAATGCTCTTCATTGTAATATCCCTTTCACTTGCCCCATAAGACACATAGAAAGAGAAAAATATAGGATTAAAACACAATTCGAAATCCACAAAATTGCACTTAAGTCACAATTAACGAGTACCAACGATATATATATATATATACACACACACACATATATATATACACACACACATATATATATATATATATATATATATATATATATATATATATATATATATATATATATATATATATATATATATATATATATATATATATATATACTTTTGTTTCTCGGTTAGGTTGTTAAGTGAGTTAAAGTGAATGAAAGCTTATTAATTTTTGTCATAATTCTATAAAAACAAAATATTAAAATTCTATGATTTGTTAATAATTATTATACGAGTAAGTTGATATTTGCCTTTAACCCCAAGATAAGAAGGTTAGATATCAGTAGCTGTAACAGCTGCACGTCAACTCAGTGCCATGAAGATACACTGTCCGTTGAGATAAGACTCCAAGTGATACCGCCATTAAATTAACATGCGAATAGTCTCTCATTTATAATAAGTATTAATTTATCCGTGACCCGTTTGGAAATCTCAGCTTTACTACGTTAATCTCACGTTGAATATGCTATCAAATGTTGATACGTTTTACACTATATATTTACCTCAGCAAAAGAAAAAAATCACTATGGTATTTACAGTATAAAAAGCACTAATGAAAGCGTCTCAAAACGTTTCGTTTTCCGTTATATTGTATTTCATGTTTTTTAGTAAAATTGTCTATCTTGATATTTCCTTCTTCGATATCTTATTACCGTATTCAAGCATGAACGATACCAAATTGCATTTAGATTTTCCACCATTGTACGGCTTTCTCAACTATTTCGTAACTTTAATGATGATTTATTTAATTCATTTTAAAGCTGATTTATATTTGTTTACACAAAGTTTTTTAAACATTTAAAAATATCAATAAAATCTGACGAAAAAAAAAAATAAAAATCATCAATTCAATTTTTTTTTTTAATGGTGGAAATAGCGTTGATCGTAGATGTAATCAAGGATATGTTGGTTGGGGTGGGATAAAGTAAGGAAACATAATCATACAGTAACTGCAAGGACATATTCAAACGGTCCGATAAATTGGATGTCGGACCGACATTCTGCAGGAAATGTAAAATCCGACACCAATAATTATCGGGCCATGTGAAAATGCGCTAATACTGCCATTAATGTATGTCAACTCTTTTCTTTGATTAATTTTCCCAATTAATTCGAAATGAGTCCCCATCAATTTTCATCGAATTCATCGAAATATACAGTTCATTAGTTTAAAACTCCTAGTTACCACCTTATGGTTAGAATTAATGGAAGAATGTCAGAGGCTTTCGCCATGAGAAGGGGTGTTAGACAGAGGGGACAGTCTTAGTCCTCTTCTTTTCATCACTTTTATGGACGAGATATTGAAAATCTGCAAGCGGAGGACAACACGGATGGTGTTTGGAAAGTGGAACATGAGGACAATCCTAGCGCAAGTAATGGTTTTTGCAGATGATATTGTCCTCATTGCCGATTCCAAGGAAAATCTACAGCAAGCGGTTACGGAGTGGGAGGCTGAGCTAGAAAGGAAGGGTATGATATTGAATATTCGAAAAAGCAAGGTGATGCACATCGGACGTGAAGAAGAGGAGGTTTTGATTCACTGCAGGGGAGAAACCTTGGAGACAGCGCAGGAGTATACCTACTTAGGAGTAGTGCTCACCAGAAATGGGAAAATGGACCAAGAGCTCTCAAACAGGATTAAAAAAGCAAATAGCATATACTACCAGCTATGCAACACAGTGGTGGGGAAAAGGGAATTGGAAAATAATGTAAAATTACATATCTTCAAGTCCATATACCTACCTACTCTCATCTATGGAAGTGAGAGCTGGGTCCCGTTGGACAAGCACTGGAGTAGGGCTACCGCGGCAGAGATGAAATACCTCCGGAGAATGGCAGGCAAAACAAGGAGGGACAGTAGGAATGAGAGAATAAGGGGACACCTGGGAGTGACTGCACTGAGGGAAACATTGGAGAGACGACAGCTGGGATGGTTTGGTCATCTGTGCAGAATGGATAAGGACCGGGACCCAAAGAAATTCTTTGAAGCTAGGCCGACCGGACGCCGCCCTCGAGGAAGACCTAGATTGCAATGGATGGACCACATCTCAAGGATTGGTGAAAGGAAGGGAAGGTCAATAAATGTAATGAAAGCGCTGGCTGGAGATCGAGAAGCTTGGCAGTCTTGGATCGGGACACCTCCACGCTGAAAGGCACTAAAGGAGGAAGATAAAGAAGAAGAAAAAGAAGTTACCACCTTAATATTCCCCCGCTTTCGTTACTGTTCTACGGTGTACGGGGGCGTCTCTGGGAACGTCGAGGCAAAAATAAAACGATTGATAAACTGCTTTGTAAGATTTATTTTCGGGATCCTGAGCGATGCCTCTGTCTCCCGATTCTATGAACAATTGAAGTGGATGTACCCTTCCTACCGTCGTAAGTACTTCCTGGCATCCTTCCTCTACCAAGTCATCCAATCACGCCGTTCATACAAATCATCTTCGACCTCCTTCAATTCAAATCTTCTGTTCATTCCCACCATACCCGTTCTCGGTCTTCAGATTTATATATAACGGCCCACCGATCCGAATGTTTTGATAGATCTTTTCTTATCCGATCCTCATCCTTGTGGAATTCCATTCCTTCTTCCATCCGTAACTCTAATACTCTTCCCACTTTTAAATTCCGTCTATTCAGTTACTTCATGTCCACTCAGTTCCAAAAGATTTGTAAATAGGTACTCCTTATTTTCAACTAAAATTTGTATCCATTTATGTATTAATGCATTATTTTTACTTTTATTATTAATATAAATTCATTCTCTCTCACTGTATTTTTTTGGGGGCTTTATTTTTTAATGTATTAATATTGAAAGTTTATTTTCCCTTAAAGGGTTAAAAGTTATGTTATTATTGTTTATTATAATTTCATTTTTTTTATTTGTTTATTTATGCTATTATTTACTCAATATAATATAATTAAATATAATTCTTTTTTGTTCTACTCTAAGGCTCTAAAGCACCACTGATTTTAAATGTAATATTATTCTAAAGAGATATGTCCCGGAATAAATAAAGAATTTATTATTATTATTATTCGTATAAAAAAAATATAATCTCATAATAATGATTGATATATTAGGTTAAGATTCGTCTCAAAATCTAGACTGTTGTTAGTAAAATATGCTTTCTCTGTTGTTGTTTTTTTTAAATCCTTTGTATACGGTAAAGGAAGTATTGTAATCGCGAAAATTTTAGGGTTTTTTAGATTTCAACGGAAATATCCATTTTGACTATCCCTGAATCCATTTTGACTAGTTTCATCCTGATGTCTGTACGTACGTTCATTCCTCGCGCAACTCAAAAGCAGTTAACCGCAGAAAGTTGAAATTTTCTATTTGAGATCATTAAAACCTCTAGTTTTGAACCTCTATTTTTGGCCACTGCATGATCACCCTATGTGGTACTTTACTTGAAGATTTTCATCAAAAATGTTATTAAAATATAGTGCGTAGCTTCTCAAATTTGGAATATAAGACTTATATATTTATATAAATAACATTCTAGATTTGGATTAACATTGGAAGTCTTGATTTGGAGGTCATAATAGACTTTCATCAAAACTGATATAAAATGCCAAAATTCTCAAATTTGGTATTTAAATATTATATTAGATTTTCGGTAAAATTGGATAAGCGGAAGTGGTACTTTTTTTTGAACCACCAATTTATAGTTTAACATGAATTCCGCATACAAGGAAGTCATGAGGTGTTCCACATCGTATTATTTTTTATAATATGCAATGAACATTAATAGTATAGCATATCGCACATCCAGAATGAAAGAGGCACAACTCTAAAAATATATTTTTGTTATAACGAACATTAGACATGGGTTAAGTTCTACATAGAAGCACCTATGGTGTTTCCTCGAACACATGTTGCTGGTAGATCACCTATTGTGTTTGTTAGTATAGCCAGATATTTGATGGCTGATTGCTCTTAAGGACGATAGGTCCCAACTATTAAAATTTTTGATGTCAGCGATTTAGAGTTGTGTCTCTTTCATTCAGAAAGTTCGATATGTCATATAAATTTGATGGTTTCTCTAGGTCCAATGGGATTATATTAAATTATTTCAGCTGTTAGTTCAGCGAAACAAGTTATAGGACAATGGAAAAAGTACAAAATTATTGTATTTTTTTTATTTATATTAATTTTTTAATATTTGCATGAGGAGTCAATCAAAAATTATACTGTTCTTCCTAAAAGTTAACCTAGAAAAGTCCCATAAGACTTTGGCATTGATTTACTGAAATGTTTGTTATTCAGTGGATTTTTTTTTAGAATCTCTTTGAGTTTCTGTGAAACACAAATGACTGTGAAAACGAAACGTTCTAGTTTTTGATTTATTAGTCATCAAATTTGATTTTAACTAACTCAAGGAATTCTAATTCAGCTTTGTTAAATTAGATATCGAAAAAAAAAATTAACATTTAAAATACGTCCTTTCGAAATAATTGGTACTTAATTAATAATTTTAACCTTAACTAAAAAAAAATCTGAGAAATTGGCTCAGAACTATTCATAGAAATTAATGTGACCCAATTATTTGATATAAAATACTTTTTAATATAATATTATTTGATGTAATATATTTTTTTTTCTATCTTTTTATAATTCGCCAGAAATAACAAGCAGTTTGGTCAGTTAGGCCAGCAGTGTAATCAAGAAGTTGGGACATCTGTACCATCCAGAGCTTCACATTGGGGCAAAACATCCCAGATAATACCACCATAAATAATTCCTTACACAGGGCAAAAACTCAGGCAATATTCTCGGTGGAGATTTGTGACTGCCTGGTTTTATTTACAACCTTCATTAACCAAATTCATATTTTCTCTTCCTCGTCAAAGTAGTCGGCATTTGTTTTCCGAACTTTTTTTTGAACTGTTAACTTAAACTACTTGTCGCATTTTATAATGTTTTTTAACGAATAGCTTTATGTGTCCGAAATAATTGCTTATTGCACAAATGATGATAAAGTGACTAACAAATTAATTCATTTCTTTTTTCATCTTAACGTAAATATTCACATACTTAAATAAAATTTTTAACATTAAAATTTTTAAAAAATACGATTGGATATTTTTTTTTTAAATATTGTCCTAAAAGCTAATAGCAAATTTTTCTATAGCACATCCACAGTGGTAAATTAAACACATATGAACGTCTTAAATACATTCATTAAAATCTATTTGTGTTATTTAGCAAATTTTTTTAAGGAAATACCATATTTACATTTTATGAAACCCGAGCTTGTCAAAGAGGTATCTTATATACAAAATAATTGCTTCCTCACTACCGAAAGTAGGGAAGCCTTATTTTTAGTTCATGCAAGAATTAAAAAAAAAATAGATTATAAATTATCGTTAACCCGATTTTGATGAAATTTTGATGCATTGCGCGGGTTGCTACTTAGATTGTTCCATATGAATTATATCAACTTCCATCCATTACTTTCAGTTTCACAAGTGGTAACCTATTTTCCCCGACACACCTATTTTTCGAAAATAGCTGCTTCGATTTGGCTGGAAGTTAAAGAAAAATTGAGGATAACGGTCATAATGGCCAGTATAAACTTTGTCAAATTTCATCCACTACTTTCGCTTACGCATGCGCAAACGTGTTGTCCTTGACAGCTATATTTCGAAAATTGCTCAAAATTTGGGAAAGTAGGTTTTTAAGGATTCTAATTCCGAATTTTATATCAGATTTATCATCACAGTTAACACATGGCATTGACCCAGGAAGTATTAGTTATTAAATAGAATTTATAACCCAGGAAGTTATTGTTTTGCTTCCTCCATGTCAGCGTTATACTCCTAATTATCCCTTCCCTTTTTGTATGTATAAAAACCTATCTGAAATGGACAGATCAATCAGAATGTAAGCTATAGTTTAAGATAGACTATAAGAGAATTTGAGACAGTATACTCTCACTATGTTAGTTTTAAGTCTAGCAGTAATATCTTTAGTAGAGACTATCTATTTGTTAACATTGTCAGTAGCTCACTATTTTATATCATGTAACTCTGTACTCTTATTAATAAAATATTTTCTAAGGCTTACACATCATCGACTTTGTTAATTTTACGAATGCACATTACGATTTATTGTTATTGTTGAAGTTTTCTTTGATACAGGAATCGTTTACCAGATATTAGAGGGTTCTGATTACTTTCTCTACCGTATAAATAAGGAATGTATTGTAATCAGGACAAATTTTCGATGTGCCATTTTTTACGAATCTATGCGTTTCGGAGCATTCTGAGTCCAAAAACCGTATATTTAGCCATTGGTCGGTGTTGCTGTGCCACGATTATCTCTGAAATAGATTGACATATTTTGTTTTGTCCCCCGATGCCTGTGTTCCAAAACGGCCGTGCGCAATTGCGGCTGCGTAATAGCGGAAAAACATGTTTTTTTAAAGACTGTATCGCCAAAACGGCTCTAACAATTTTGATGAAACATTCCTAAAATCTTCTTAAAATAGTTTTAATTTTCCTATATAGTACATTCCCGAAAAAAAGGAGAAAACAATGTTATGAAGAAAATAGAACCTCATTCGTGCATAGCTCAAAAATTATTCGCATGCGTTCCTATGGAAACCGGTTCATCTTATAATTAGTTTAGTTTTTTGAAAAGTATCCTTCTAACCGAACTTTGAATTTTTATTTATAAAAATATATATTACTAATAACGATAAAATAACAGTCAACTATAAAACAGATACAAAAATACTTGGCACCCATTACGCAGATATAATCAATAAGATAAAAATAAAACAAAAATAATATGTTATAATAGCGAAATTAAATTGATAATGATAACTGGTTGGAATAGAGTGATTATATATTTATAGATTATTTATCTATATATTTATATAGATTTAAAAAATATTTTAATAAGTAAATTTGGACATAATGTGTGGTAGGTTATTGTTTATATGGTGGGTATTTGGATAGAACAGTGAGCTTATCATGAGTTCATAGTCTATTAACATCAGTTCATAACAGTTTTAACAAACATCAGCTAATTGTCCTTTAGCAGCTCTTGGACATATACAGTATTCCTGTACACATAATAATGAAGACTAAAAGGTAAAATAATTATTAATGTAATGTAAAGTATTGTATGTTGTAGGTAAAAATGTGATTATTAATGCTGATACAATATGGTTTTTTATTTTGTTAGATCTGTAGAAAGTAATCCTGAAGATGGGAAAACAACCTTAGAAACATAAACAACTTAATTAGAAAAATTAAGTGCATGTAAGAAAAGAAGAAAAAAATGTATAGAATGTCCACCATTGCTAAGTGTTAATAAATAATTGTTTAGACTTCCTAAGTGCTGTATTATAAAAATAAAAAAATATTCTGTATATCGAATAAACTTGGTGCATATCGAACAAATCATTCCCATTTCAAAAAACATAAAATATGAGTGTCATCAAAAAGGGCTCTTAGTTTGCGTACATAAGAATGGATAATAATTAAATTTTAAAAAATATGTTCCACTGGTTTGTGAAGCAATGAAAATTCGGGATAGATCTTGTTTCTGAAGAACTACAGGAGTATCTAAATTCTCTGAATCTCTTTGATAATAAAGAGTGAAATTATCATTTTAAATTCAGTTTAACTCTGCCTTTCTTGTTGTGAACATCGTTTCTAAGCATGTCTTCGGTGATGAATTATACACTAACAGACATTTGTTATTTAATTTTGCCATTCAAAAAGTAGTAAGAAGCTCTGGCATCCAAACGACAGGAACCATCTACGACAGGCTCGTCCAACTGCTTGCATTTGCCAAACACATAGACATAATCGCTCGCTCGCACAACGCGCAAAGGGTGCATTCCAAAATCTTATAGAAGCCGCTGCAGACATGGATCTAACTATAAATGAACAAAAGACTAAGTACATGACAATTGGCCACAGTGATAGAAATGCGGCAAAAGAACCCATAGTAATAGGTTCGTTAAGCTTCCAGAACGTAGACCAGTTTAAATACTTAGTGTCAGTTGTTTGTTCTACAAATAAGATTATAATGGAAGCAAGCCAGAGACTGATGATGCTATTTTGGCTTAAGGAAGCATCTCAGTAAGCCCATAATCTCTCGACGAACCAAGTGTCTAATTTACAAAACGCTCATCAGACCGGTCCTTACTTATGGATCCGAAACATGGACTCTGACAGCCAAAGAAGAAAAAGAAATACTCATTTTCGAAAGAAAAATATTACGGAGGATTTTTGGGCCCCTTAGACAATGTGACAAGTGGAGAAGACGGCACAATAATGAAGTTTACGAGAATGAAGTAAATTCTACGGTGAAGCAAACGTACTACGGACCATAAAGTAAGGAAAATTGAGGTGGGCCGGCTATGTCGCCAGAATGATAGATGTCCAGATTCCCAAGAAGTTACTGGAGAGAAGGCTGGACTGCTCCAGAGGTAGAGGCAGACCAAGGCAGACTCAGATGGGCGGACGATGTTGCTAAGGACGCTTTGACCCTACTGAATGTACGAAACTGGAAAACAGCCGCACAAGATTGAGCCACCTGGCGAAGGTTCATTGGAGAGGCCATGGACTACACAAGACATTTGAAACTATTTTGCGCGAAAACAAAAATAAATTAATTTTTATCTATGGTATCTCAAATATCATTATTTTATCAACCCCTTGTATTAATTCAAAGATATTTTACAAATCTCTGATTTTATGTAATTCTCTGATTTGTAAATTAATATTTTCTTCTTTTGTTTCAGGTAAGCTACTTTTTAAACTAATGGACAATGTAAAGCTTAGTATTTCACCTTACAGTAAGTTATTTTCCTATTAATTAATTCATTCTAAATCTACGACAACAGAGTCATCAAATTATTTTTTTTTTCTCTTCTCTAATATTAGCCTTATAATTCGTTATTTTTATGATAAAAGAATTTCCCATTCTCTTGAGGGATGAGCTGTATGAAAAATAAACGTGTATATAGTTTTCTGAATCTAAACAACTGCGGGTGCCATTGGAATATTACATATTTAAAATATAATTATCAATCTAGCTCCTATAATAATAAAAATGTGTTTTGATTCAGAAAACTATTAGATTAAAAAAATATATGCGCCAGAAATCTAAAAATTAAAACATATGGCTGGAAGGAAAGGCAAATGGATCTAAGTTTTAGGAAATAAAAATTGAGTCATATAAAAATATGAAAAAAATAGTTCATACAAAATTGAATGAATTGAACCCACAGAAAACAAAGTTTTTTTACGTATTTCATATGGAATTGTAGTGATTTTTTTTTTTTTTATGTGTTTTGGTTTTTCTCTTTATATATTTTTTCTTTTTCCTATACATTTAATCATTTTTCTTTTCTTTCTTTTCTTTATTTTATCGTGTTTGTATTTGTTAATTTTACTAGAAAATATTAGAATGTTGTATTTTACTATTGTAAAAAGCTACCAAGCGGAACTCTGTTAGGAGAAATCTCAGATTTATTACCTCTTTTTTCTTTTGTTATACTTTTATAACTAACATTACTCTCCTTCTAATGTAACAGCGTCACATTATAAGTACTCGCTATTATTATACATTATTAAAGTTAAACTATCTATAACATATAATTACTATACACCAGATGATGGAATTCACTCTCTGTTTCGCACACATCTTAGATAAATAATAAATAAATAAATTAGTCTAATGCATTGCTTACGTGTTTCGTCATCGATAGGAGGGCCGAGTTTAGGACAATTTCATTAAATATCTCATTTCCTGATGGTTGCTAAGTAGCATAGAAATTTATGTGTTTTAAGCCGATAATTTCTTTTATATGTAATAGCTGTAGTTTGTTATTACTTTTTTCTCTTTTTTTTCTTCTGGGGAGAGGTTTCTTCCATACGATTCCGTACGTTCAACTTCCGAAATTCATACATATTATACAGGCGCCAATTATATTTCAGATTAGAAACACATTCCGGGATCTAATCTCGATGAAGAAACCAGTTCGTGAGTGAGACTAGATCGACTACTAATGGAGCTGTTTAAATGCTGTCCAGATTCGAGGCTGTTAGTGAGATTGAAAATGATTTGTCTAATTGCTCGATTGCGTGGGTCTCCCTTCCCCTCTTCTCAACCATTATACTCTAAAATATCAGTGCCATAAATATCAGAGTGCTCATTTTTTACCTCTACCAATCAAGTCATGTTTGTCTTTTTCATTAGGACCTTTTACTATTGCCAGAGATCTAGTGGCAACACTTATGTGTCGCTGCAGGTGTTTTCTTCAGAGATTTATGAAACATTTCAATAAATGCAGTTGCGTATATCTCAGAAGAAAATAATTAAGTCTATGTAGATATAAGTTTAATGGTAAAAACATTTAATCATTTTTTAGGCAGTCAGATTCCAATTCACCCTCAAGCGATCCTAAAGATTTTTTTGGAGGGAAGGAAGGTTTATATATATTTATATATATATACGTATATATATATATATATATATATATATATATATATATATATATATATATATATATATATATATATATAAATATATATATATATTTTTTTTTTTTTTTTTTTTTTTTCGGTTGGCTCTATAGACCTTGTAGATCTTTGGCCGCGCGATGTGGTGTTCTTACAGACATTTATTGCTTGCGGGAGCACAGACAGCCTGGAGGGGGTCACCCAACCTCACGTTGCTGCGAACCATGGTTTCCATGGTGCAGCGGCAGACTGGCCATTGCTCCACAACCGGTCCCTTTGGGGCCAATTCAGCAGTGTCCTTCCCACCGACTCACTCGGGTTCAAGGACAGTGACAAATCGGTCTAGATCCACGGATTATGGCTGTTCGGAGTCAGCAGGCGCACGAGGACCTATATTTCTTTCCCCGAGACAGACCGTCCATGGACCAAACCTCCGGGCGGATATTTTATGTCCTGGAAAACCACAACGCGATTCACAATTAAAGTACACGGGGTAGGGTCATCACTCCTACGCCCGGTCTGTGTGAGTGGCCTCCAGTAGGATGACGAGCCTCACATACCCGGGGGAGGGGGATATTACGTGGATTTTCCCTGGCGGTCACCCATCCAAGTACTAAACACGCTCGACGTTGCTTAACTTTGATTACCTATTGCAAGCGCCTTAGCCCGCTCGGCCACCCCGGCCCCCCATATATATATATATATATATATATATATATATATATATATATATATATATATATATATATAGACGATTGTCACATCGCAGAGAAATTTTAACAAATACGGTATTCATTATATTTTATTTTTATTCGTTTGCCTCAGTCAAGTCAGAAGTTCAGTACAACGCCCAGCTTAAAACATTACTTTGTGTCAAATTGAATATAGAACATTTTTTAAATCTAACTTAAATATGGTACCCTACATGCATGAGAAATTTTTATATAGTCTCAGATAAAATATTTTTCTTTCATTTTTTCATCTATTTAATAAAACAAAAGAATCAAAATCATAAATGGTTTGTCAAAAAAAAATTATATGTGAAAAAATATAAATTATAAAGTTTTTATATAGATGGAGATATGTTTATAAAACCAAAAGAGAAGATAGTTGGGAAAGACACATTAATATCATATACTGGTTTTAATGTGTGCTGATGTTTCAGCAGAAGTTGTAGAACTTCATTATGGAAAGCGAAAGATAGGCTGTAACTCATCCGTTTTCTCCCGTCGAGTAAACCTTGATGAATGCCGAACTTAGGCCGAAACGTCGGCACACATTTAAGCAGTACATATATTACCTATCTTGTGCTGTGTGGATTTTTGAAGTACCGTCTCAGTTTCTTAAAATGGCTCTTTCTTTTTTTCTAACAAAGAAAAAAATGTTTAATGAACTTACTTGATTTTGTTTAAAAAATAAACGACATTACAGAATACTCTTTAAAGAAATATTTATAAACTGAATGAACCTACGACTATTTCAGTTATTATAACATTTTTTAATTTAGAGTTGACAAAGATAAAAAAAAAACTAAAAAACTTTAGACTTTGATTAGCCAACCATTATAATTCTCTTGCACAATGTATCCTTTTAAACAGACATCTTAAGTTTTTAATTTCATCCTTTTGATGCTTGATCCTAAAATAAAGACCCTCATTATAGAGATCCTCCTAGAAAGGTTTACAATGCTCCTTAAAAAAGAACCTCCCATTTTTTACTGACTCTCCAGCCCAGGAGTGGGTGGCTCTTGATTCCGCTGGGTGTTTCCTTATATAGCGTAATTTACATAAAGTCTCCTGTAGGGATGAAGTGCTCCTTCACGCAGATATCCTCAGTTGCTTTATTAAAACCATAAAGCAATTCCATTTCCTGTCTAGTTGACAGAAACAACGCACTTCATAACCAAATGCAATAATCTGGCTTATTCAAGGAGAGGAGGGGAGGGTCGGTGCCCAAGTCTTTCGTAGGTATAAAATATTTTTATTCTTCACCGACTTAAAAAAAAAGGTTATAAGTTTGACTCTATATTCTATGTTTGTACACTCGTAACTTCACCATTCGCCATTCTTTTTAATCAAAAGGGTATACCCCCAAGGTGGTCCTATATAAATTTTATCAGGATACATGTTAAAACATTAAACACGGACTAAAACATTTTTTAATCAAGGTTCACTCATAACTTCACCATGAGCATGGTTACGTACAATTTTCTCCAGGATCCTACGAGAAATTTTAGTGATAAAGTATATTTCAGTTTTTCAAATATTTGCAATTTATATTTTATTGCATATGATCGCGAACTTACACGTGATATAATATGACACAGCAACAAAAGTAGAGAATACTTAAAACATTATAAATTTTTTTTTCAATATTGTTGGTGAGAGAGAGGGAGAGAGTGAGAGAGAGAGAAAGAGAGAGAGAGAGACAGACTTCTCAAAGGACAATAGCTAATCACTCGCGATAATTGCATTAGTTAATAGGTACATTTCTAAATCTATTTGTTTCTTTTCTTTCCAAATAAATAAGACAGTCCTTTTCCTAACAGTGGTATATACAATGTGAAATTAATAAGGTAGGTATTTAAAAAAAGAATGGTCAGTCCAACAGTTTTAATTGTATACTAAATAAACAAATAAGCTAATCTTTGCTAGCTCATAGAAGCAGCTTATTTAATGGGCCTTGCCCATGCATTTCGTATTGAAAGTTTACCCACTGAAGAATGTAAAAAAAAAAAGTGAGTGTGCTTAGGACCACACGCTGAAAGTGTAAACTTCTTTTTAAAATTTGAAAAATGGAGTGAATTCAGCAACAAAAAATCTAGAGAGCTGCTATTTTAAATTATTTTTATTTTTCTTACTTATTGAGTATTTCGATCACTTCTATGAAAAAAAAAATAAAATAAATGGCGGGATAAACGGTGTCCGCAGTTGCTCATCGCGTATCTCGACAGATCTTGCTTCTTAGAATATCTCCGGAAAGAGTTATCCGATTTTGAAGGATGACGTGCCATTCGATCAAGCATTAATCCCTTTAGTTTTTAAAGTGCTCGTATTTTAAAAACACAAGTCGCGCGAGCGATGCCAACGGATAACTTTTAGAAAATCGATTTTTCCATTTCTATTGCCGTTCTTGAATTCATCGCTTCTCAAAGGATTGAACTACAATTTTCTGTAGCATATCGTTTTAAATATTTTGGCTTACCCACAATTTTAGTTTGCGTTGAAAATTAATCCAAATTTTCACAGAGGTGATTTCCGAATTCATATCAAAATATTTGAAAAAGTAAAAGAGCTAGACCTATACTATGATCGAACGAAATGTAGGAGGGTTCTTCCTGCTTAAATCGTTATGCCTATAACAATCGTAGTTCGTTCCGTCAAAGACAAGGAAAAGAACGGACGAAGACGTCAAATGTTGTCGTCCGAGAGTGTCCTAAGGGCTGCGCATTGCGCCGCGTGGTCTCCACTCCTGTTATTATTGCATATTATTGCATTGTCATCCACTCCTAAGATATGTTCCAAATTTTAAGTCTCTAGCTCATCGGGAAGATAATAAACAGATGAGAAATTGTAGGCTGGATTTAGGTAGGGTACGGTATGGTGTTGACGCTGACGGTACGTGACGCGAGTTTCCTTTTTTTATCCCATCCCAAAAGGGGCCAACGGGCCAAAAGAAGTTTATACTTCAAAAAAATATATCGAAACCGTACAGAAGAACTACTACAAACAAATAGATAAGAACATTTTAGAAAAAAAAACAACTTAAAATTTGTACCCAAGAACCACTAAAGAGATAGAAATATTTTATCTTTCAAAAGTTAATTATTAAGCAACATTAGTAAATATTATGACGTTGGTGCCAAGCCGCTCCACAACTTGACAATTTTTAAGAAAAGAACTTAAAACAACTTAATAGTTGGAACGAACGAGCTGTGCTCCAACCTTGGTGGCTTGGCACCGACATCAAAAAATATTAAGTAATTTAAATAGTTATAGAAAATAATTTATTTATGATTTAATTATTTATGAAAGCATAATATAGTAATTTTTGTTTTTTTATCTGGTCCTTCGGATGTATAAAAAACAGCAACATGAGCAAAATAATTTTAATTATTCCTTTCTCTGTGAAAGCCACTGAACTGCGTCTCGTGTTCAAGCTACTTAGTCGTTGTGTTCATTAAGTTTATTCCAGTGTTTTCGACTTGGCATTGTTTCAGTTGCGTGGAACCTCAATATTCGTGGTCGTATTGTACGGCTTCTGGCTTTATTTAATAGAATTGAAGAAGGCTCCTGATGTTATTTCCCACGAGTATTAACTCTTCATAGTTGGACATATCTGTAATCCTGGCGCGATGGAATATATGTGTTTTAGTTTAAAGACGATATTCAAAATGAATTCCGAAATCGCGTTTGACTGGTTTTCTTATCTCGTTCATCATTTCATTTTTCCCTTCAATTTATGATCGGAAATTTGCAACAATATTCAGTATGTATTTTAATGGAAGTACATTTTCATAGCTGAAATCCAAACCGTTGATTTCTGTTACATTTTTGCTTTCGTAACAAAAATTGAAATCGATTTTCATTTAAATTTTGATATACGAATGTATTATGTAGGAAAAGATAATATAAGTATATTATCTTATTATATTATAAGTATATTATATAATACAAATATAATATCCAAACTATTTGATAAAAGTTAATTGATTTTCATCAGAACTTAGTCCATTTAAAAGGTGCGTTTATACCAGCGAGTTTTTCACACTCGAGAGTGGTAGGTATCTCTCGAGAGTAAAATTCACTATTGTAGAGAGACCTCTGAGAGTTCTCAGAAGAGCTATTAGAGTTGTTGTGTCACGTACAGGTAGTGTATTCCATCCCTCCTCACGGAGAATAGTTTCAATCATTCAAAACATGTTTGAATTTTCTGAGCGTACTCACTCTCGAAAATGGTAGATATACTATCAAGAGTTAAACTAGCAAGTGTAAAGGCCTCCAAGTATTCAAGGGAGAGCTCTCCGAATTGTAATGTCTCGTCACAGCATGTGTAAACGTTCCATCCCTCCTCTAGGATAGTATTTTCAATCATTCAAAACAGATTTGAAAGAATCCCTGCTATAACGTTACATAACAACTCTCGGAAAGTAGCTTCAATCATTCAAAAGAGATCTGAATGAATCCCTGCTATAACGTTACATTACAACTCTCAGAGACCTTACCCTCGTACTCTCAGAGGTCTTTACACTTGCTCGTGTAAACGTGCATTATTGGAACTTGGTTCACATCCTCCTCTCTACTAATTAATATTATTCTAATATCAAAATATTTAATTTGAAATACGTTCTATATTATAAATGATGAAACGTCGCGAAAATGGGTAAATTAATCACATTCAAGCACAAGTAACGAATAGTTGTTAAATTAAATTCCACCCACTGGAATGTTATTGAGCTCCGAGAGAAATAGATACGTGATATTTCAGGCAGTCTCAAAACTTTCTATATTTTAGACTCTCTTACAAGTTTCAAATATTATGCATATAAATTTATCAGAACGCATTAAATTGTCCTTAAATTATAGTTAAGGAAAAAATATTTAGGTTTCTGAAAATAAAGTTTTTCACAGAGTAAGATAATTTAGGGGTAAGATAATTTTTCCTCCCAAAATAACCTCTGAGAAAAACAAAATACGATTGAATTTAAAACATGCCTACAAGTGTTTCTACTACTAATGGTAACTCGTGATAAATTATCATTCATTACGAGAAGGGAAATTAACTTTGGCTCAAATTGTGAGAAATTGTCAAATGTAATAATATAATTGTGAATTGAAGACATGAGTGGATGAAGAAGTACATTTTTATATATATCTATATATATATATATATATATATATATATATATATATATATATATATATATATATATATATATATATATATATATATATATATATATATATATCAATAATTTTTCATGCAGGAACCGAATACTTTTTTGCTCCCATTAACGTTTTACGTTTTTTACGTGTTTTACGTCAAGGAACCAATTTGGTTTCGTGTCTTTCAGACTGTCTGTCTATAGTAAAATCCAAATTAAATGCATAACTCTTACCGTTAATCCGATTTTGATTGAATTTTTAGGGGTTGTGTGGATCGGTTCTATGTAGATGGCCCTATATCAATTTTATCAAATTTCATCCGTTACTTTCGCTTACGCACGCGCAAACGTATTTTTCATTCGGACTCTCATATTCCGAAACTGGCTCGTCCGATTTGGCCCAAATTTGGAGGAAAGTTGGCGATTAGTGAAAAATAATCTAGTATAAATTTTATCAAAGTTCATCCACTGCTTTCGCTTCCGCATTGGCAAACTTTTTTTTTAAAGACATTATTCATTCAATCCACTGAGAAATCATGTGATTAACCAAAAATCTTGAGTTGTTAATATTACAAAAAAAAACATATTACGCCTTCTTTCGTTAAAAAATCAATTTTCGAACAATTTATTACATAGCATCTTCATTTCGATGGACCCTTATATCTTCAATTGTAATTACGATTTAAAAAAATTAAAATAAAATAAGTGTGTAAACTTCCATCGTTTTATTATTTTTTAAACCTAATGAAAACTCAGCACTTATTTATAAGGTCCAGTAGTTTAGTCGCTGGACTGTTATAAATGGAATCCTAATCAAGTTCAAAATAGTTTGAACTGTTTCATTTTTCATGGGGTTATTAAATACTGAGATATCCTGTCAACCCCTCCTGGCAGAATTGGATGGTGAGCGCCCTAAAGGGAAAATATAAGAAAAATTTAAAAATTCCAATTCCGTATTATGTATAACCCATGGCATAATCCCGGCTTGCTCAACGAGTATTCCAAATCCTGTGGTCATCTGGAGCCGATGAAGAATTAGGCAACAGAATAATTTAGAAGGTTATGAAGGGAATGGGAGTGTAAAGTCGAACGAATCACTAAAATGATCATCGGCTAGCATGACAGGGAAGCGTCCAAAGGGTCGACCGAAACGCAGGTGGGAGGATTGCGTTTTGTCCGATCTTGAGGATTTGGGTTTTGATAGATTTCAGTAGATGGATATTGTCAGGCAAGGGTTGTTGTTATTATCGGTGTCGAACCATCGGATTCGCTGACCATTTTATTTATTTGCTTAAACAATATTTGCATAGAAATTGTCTATGTAACTGTTATTTAGTGGATATGCTCTTTCAGCCATGCAAAATAAAACTCTTTCAACTTTTATCTCATCCTATAATAAAAAATGGCAGAAAGAATATTTTCTTGAATATAGTAGAATAATATGAAATAGAAGAAAATATTTTTTTTTTTCATTTTAGATCACTAGATCATAGCCTTATATTAAAAATAATGTTGTACTGTAGATGTTGCGAAGGCTATCCACTCCTTGATGATCCCATCACAACATCCATTCAGTTCACGTTCTAACAACTCCTCAGGGAAATTCCAAAGTATATTAGAGAATGATGGAAGAGATTTTTTTTTTTTCAAAAACTTCTCTGAAAATAAATTCTCTACAAAACCTGTTAAAGTTTTTGTTTATATTATTCTTTACTGCGTATATCCCAAATGTAATTCTCTTGTTTAATAGGTCATAATTTGGAAAATTTATTCAAAATTATTTCTGGATAATTGATTCACATTTCAAACTGATATAAAATATGTGTAGAAGTGGTGAAGTAAATAATCATCTTCAAAGTGAATTTGGTATATAATATATATATATATATATATATATATATATATATATATATATATATATATATATATATATATATATATATATATATATATATATATATATCGGGCGTAGGAGGGATGACCCTACCTGTGGTCTTCCATGTATGAATACCACATCGCGCGGCCAAAGATCTGCACGGTCAATAGTGCCAACCAAAAAAAATTAAATTTTCATATATACGCACTTACAACCATAAATTTTGGTTCTATTTTGCAGATATATTTTTACTAGTTCTGGCTTTTAGTTATTATTTTCGGTGATGAACCTCTAACCCTCCTAATAATTTGAAATTTTCCATTTTAAGATAGGTAAGTAAAATCGAATAAAAAAATTCGTCCGTCCGCCGTCTACCGTTCGCGGCTTTCTTCGAGTCTAATGGGCCGATTTTTTAAAATTGGTGCCAAAGTCACAGTACACAGCAAGATTATTCTCGGAACTATAAATTACCATCAGCCGTTTTGTACCGAAATGGTGGCTGATTAGGTATACACGCTATGGTATATACGCTTATATCTCAGCCATTTATTAAAATAGAGGAACAATGTTGTTTTAAAATCATTATTACAAAGCTTTAAAAAAAATAGTATAATTAGTAATTCCGAAACAGTTTTTATAATGTTATTAATAATAAACCATTAATATTAATTATTAACAAGGCTCACCGAATCTGGAGGTGTGATACCTATTCCAACTGAAACCCTCCGTCCTCCAAGCCCAGTTTAAACCAAAATGCACATCATAAGACGTAGGTATTAGAAATTATTAATCTACTGAAAATGTGTATTTCTTTTTAATTAATATATATATTTTTTAAACTAATTAATATTAAAAAATTGAAAGTTATTCCTATCAATATTTTTTAAATAATTTTATACAATAAAATCGTAAATTTTAATTATACTGTCTTTACTAACCAAAAATTGTTATTTTCACTTACCTATATATGAAATAAATAGTAGGTAAGAGAAAGTACTCCGATCTATAAAAATTTTGAGTACGAGTTTTCAACAGAAATACTCATTTTAAAGTCCCCTGAGTCCAAATTACCAAGTATCACAAAATGGTTTGTGCGTGTGTGGCTCTAACGATTCGATCAAACTCTTTTTATCAATGTACAATTAAATGGTCTTTAATATCAAATTGGTCTTATTCTCAATAAAATAGTCTGACTGATCATTATTGCTGAATTTTCAAAATGGCTTCTTCTTAAGTGCCTTTACTTTAAGTTAATTTGAAATAATTAACCGTCTCTCATTGTTAATAGTAATAACAAATATAGTAACAAAAAATTATGAACGAATTTGATAATTAACTAAATGAGATAACAGCACTGATATTTTCCCAGATTGAAATCAATTTTCTGGAAATAATAATACGGTGGAAAGCTAAATATTTTAGAAAAATTATTATATATAATATAAAGTCGTAGAAGGTAATGGAGAGCGACAGAAAACGCATAAACTTAAGTAACTGTTATAGATAACAATTTCTGTTGTATTATTATTTAATAGAAACTAAATGTTTCCATGGAAACTAAATATAGATTTTTAGAATTTATTTTGAGTAGGGAGGAAAGTAAAAGCTCTGTCCTGCGCACATCAGATTTTTTTTTTTTTTTTTTTTTTTTTTTAACATTTTGATTTGTTTCCATATATGTGTATTTAATTTCATTTTCAATATTTAAGTCAATAGATTTCTTTCTCATAAGTGTATTTAATGCTATTGACTTTCCTTTGTTTTATTATACTAGCCCTCTCTTCATATGAATCTTACATAACTTCCTTCCCCCAGAACTGCCCACTAGCGTTCCAGTAAATCTGGGACATTTATCAGTGACAAGATCTGTCATTGGTCTACCGCAGCCAACACACTGCGGTTTGCTCTGTTTGTTTTAAGGAGGAAGATGTGTTACAAGTGGTTCTTGTCCTGTTCAGTATCTTGGTTTCTGCTTGATATAGAAGTATTCCGGGGAATAAAAAACAATACATGTATGATCAGATATTTCGAAAAGCTCTTAAGTGAATCTGGTTGGTTAGAATGTTAATAATTAAAGTATATTTCAATTCAAGAAACTCTCTCTCCAATGGCAGCCAAGAAAAACCCGAACGTGGACTTATTCAGGTTATCGAAAGGTAAAATGATTAATAACATCATTTATATTTATTCGCTTAAATATATATATATATATATATATATATATATATATATATATATATATATATATATATATATATATATATATATATATTTGTATTTTGTTTATTTAAAATATTTTTAACGTAACTAATTATTAATATTGAATAAAATATTTATTAATTATTTGGGTGAGAAACGGTCTAAAATTCTACTAGCAGCATTAATTTTTTTTGCAGATTGTTTTTGCGTTATTCGCCTGTGACAAAACGATAATCCAGTGTAACTTTTATCTTTCAAATAAAATGTTTTCACATTTAAGAACACCTTTTTAATTCAGTTGAAAATTATTCTCTGATAAATATGGTTTTCTCATATATTTTAAAATTCCTACTACTTTACGGAAGTTTTAATTACTAAATTAGATAGTATTGTTATTTTCGTGAACAAACACACTTCCCTTAAATTATCTTTATTAATTTTCTACATTATTTTTTTTTTAATCACACACCACCAATGTTTCGAAATTCTTTTCCACCTTCTGGGTTTTCCTTTCTTCTTAACTATGCTATTTTTCTAATATAAAATAATTAGCAGTACTTCACTAAGGTCCGTTTTTCCATAATACATTATTTCAACTGTTGTGTCCAGTACTAAAATATTTTTTAAACATTTTAATAGTGGTAATAAATGACAAAACAATGTAATATGGAAAAACAGGCCTCAGAGAAGTACTGCTAATTATTTTATAATAGAAAAAATACCATAGTTAGAAAAAAAGGAAAATTCAGAAGATGGAAGAGAATTTCGAAACGTTGGTTGTGTGATAGTAAAAAAATATTAATGTAGAAAATAAATAAAGATAATTTACGGGAAGTGTGTTTGTTCACAAAAATAACAATACTATCTACTATCGTTAATTTAATATCATATTTTATTTATTATTTATTATTTATCATCGCTCATTGTAATTATTTCGGAATAAGTTGAACATATTTATTTATTTTCAACCTTTCTTAGCTCACGACAATATGGGTTGCCGGCAATAATAGTAGTAATAACTTGAACTACTATTAAACTAGAATTTACTGCAGTACAAAACTTACACTTGTCCTGAAAATTAATTTAATGGAAAAGTTTTTCAGGGCCGGATTAAGTGCGAGTTTGTTTTTGCCAAAAACGCTTGATTTGTGGCGGAGGTGCCAAAAATGTTTCTGATTTTCATGTAACTTTTTGTCTAATTATCGCTTGCAATAAGGCACGAATCAGGCACTGTTTGTGGTCAAATAGATGAGAGTTCAGATAGGAGTAATAGGAGTGCTATTCTGACAAGTGAAAATGACTTTAACATCAATGGACCAGTATGACGGATTGAAGCAATATATATATATATATATATATATATATATATATATATATATATATATATATATATATATATATATATATATATATCGGGCGTAGGAGTGATGACCCTACCCCGTGTACCTTAATTGTGAATCGCGTTGTAGTTTTCCAGGACATAAAATAGCCACCCGGAGGTTTGGTCCATGGACGGTCTGTCTCGGGGAAAGAAATATAGGTCCTCGTGCGCCTGCTGACTCCGAACAGCCATAATCCGTGGATCTAGACCGATTTGTCACTGTCCTTGAACCCGATTGAGTCGGTGGGAAGGACACTGCTGAATTGGCCCCAAAGGGACCGGTTATGGAGCAATGGGCAGCCTGCCGCTGCACCATGGAAACCATGGTTCGCAACAACGTGAGGTTGGGTGACCCCCTCCAGGCTGTCTGTGCTCCCGCAAGCAATAAATGTCTGTAAGAACACCACATCGCGCGGCCAAAGATCTACAAGGTCTATAGAGCCAACCGAAAAAAAAAAAAAAAATATATATATATATATATATATATATATATATATATATATATATATATATATATATATATATATATATAGAGAGAGAGAGAGAGAGAGGGAGAAAGAAAGTGCTTGAGAACGATTCGCATGGACCAAAGCACGCAAAGTAAATTTCATATAATCAAATCACAATGATTTAATTATGTATTTTTGAAAAACAGTAGTTTATTACTTAAATATTGCGTTTATTGGAAGCGTTTCGTTTTGAAAAAAAATTGTTTGAGAGCCTTTTTATAAATTTATGAGTTTTGGCTACGGTTGATAAGTAACTGATTTTGATTTTACTGTCCTATTTGCATTATTCTGCTCGAATTTTCCATACATAAGTATCGTGAATAATCTTAAATCGTAATGAAATTAAATATGCAACACTTCAAATGAAAAGATCTGTCATCATCCACAGCAAGCAATTCAGTGCGATATGAAGCTTATTTTTGCTCTCCAGTAAAACTTTGAAAATGCAATGACAGTTTACTTCTGAGATACAGAATTAGTATTATAGCCGCATTCTTTCATTTTCGACCAAGGAGCCGTCCCATCTAAAGCATATCTATTAATTAATATTCACTGGCAGAGAAATTAAAAAAAAAAAAAAACTATATTAAATTCTGTGAATTAGAATTAATGCAAGAGAGTTTAAATTTAGTCTAGATTTCGCTAAAGTCTTACTGCACGAACACTAAAAACTCCTTTTACGAAATTAATACATCTTCTTGTTTAATGAAGAGCCCGGATTCAAAAAAAAAAAAAAAAATTAAATGGAAGTGCGGAGAACATATAAGTGGGATACATAAGTCATCAACGACCATTATAAATGTAATGACAATTTTTTAACAAAATTCTAGTTGTCGATTTTGTTTTTACATCCTTGTACGAAGTAAAGGAAGTATTGTAATCGCGAAAATTTTCGGTTTTCAGATTTCGACGGAAATATCCATTTTGGCCATCCCTGAATCCATTTTGACTAGTTTCGTCGTGGCGTCTGTTCGTACTTTCGTATCTCGCATAACTCAAAAACGGATAGCTGTAGAAAGTTGTAATTTTGTATTTAGGATTATTATACAATCTAGTTATGAATCTCCCTTTTTGGTCACTACATGATTACCGAAACTGGTACTATACTTGAAGGTCATAATTGATTTTTATCAAAAATCATATTAAAATACTGTACAAAACTTCTCAAATTTAGTATTTATAATTTATATATTGAAAAATTATATTTAAATTACGTTTAAATTGAAAACAAAGTTTTCGGTAATAAAGGTTACAAACGCAATTTGGTTCCAATCCAATTAAACATTTTTATTACTTGTTTTAAGTGTTATAATTGAGTGTAAAATACTGGTTTTCCTCCCCATTTGTGAGATCAACAAGTCTGCAGCATGAGAATAAGATATTAGTTAAGTGAGTTTTTGCGCTTAAAATGTCGAAACTGTCGATTTCCAATGCTTTATCCAGTGATATTGACAGTTTTATTGTTGCCACGGAACATGGAGAAATATCATGGAAACTAGTTGCCTACTGAAGAAAAACGTCACATAATAACGGAAAGAGACCTCCAGTAACAAATGTGTGTTTTTGTATGTGTGTGTCAATAGATGGATGTCGGGACGCCGAATGTCGCTTTTACTGCAATCTTCGGAAACTAGCAACCAAATTCAGTATCACTTTTTGAGCCACGGATTTATAATTAAATAGGCGTACAAGGAAGTCATGTGTTGCCATCAGATATTTTTGCACTCTTAAAAAGATTTTCACATTATTAAGTTTACTATGGGAACGATGATACAAACAATGTCTTTTGTTTTCAATTACAGTTTTCAATATCCTAAAAAATATAATATCATGAATTCAGTTTATTTATAACCTATAATATCTGAATATCCTAAAAATTATGAGACCTCCAGTAACAAGAGTGTGTGTTTTGTGTGTCTGTGTCAATAAATGGATGTCGCGACGCCGTGTCAATCTTCGAAAACTAGTAACCAAATTCAATATCACTTTTTGAGCCACGGATTTATAATTTAATACAAGGACATTTAATTTAATATAAGTACAAGGAAGTCTTGTGTTGTCCACATCAGATATTTTTATTATAAATTATTTTTATAAATATTTCTTATAATACCTTCACGAAAAAAAGTTTAAGAAATGGCATGAAAGTGAGAAATATTTTCCTAGTTTATTTCTATGGGAATAGACAATATCTTAGCGTATTTATTGAGTTCATATAAATACGTTTATAGCACTTGAATATCATTATTTATAGCTATATTAAGTTTCATAAAATTTAGAATAGAGTTTTTAAATACTTTTCGAGTGCTTACTAATCTGTTAAATCGAATTATTGGTTCTATTTTATCTTTTGTTATTTATTGTTTTATATAAACGATGTGTTTATAATTTCTAAAAATTATAATTAAAAGTTTCGGGGAAAAATGGGTGAAATCCTTATATTATTTTTACACATGCATACATTTTTTTCGTTTGAACTTAGATGTTTGCATTAGCTTGTTTTATTGAGAATGAATCTATTAATTTTAAATTTATTCAATTTCATATTCAAAAAAGCTTTTTTTAGAAAAAAAAATTAAAGAAATACTAAAACAGTTAATTATTTTTTTTTATCTAATATATGTATATAAAGTATATAATGAATACAAAATATTCTATACATTGAAAGCTATTTTCAAGTTAAATCTGCTTCTCAGAAATAATTCGAGCAAAGATTCAGGGTGTTATATTTTATCTTCTCGACGAAGATTCAATCAGAGACAGTCACAGTCACACTTTTTTTTTTTATTGACTTCAAGTTCCTTGCCTGGAGGCAACACCATTCCGAAGGAGCGACGTATTATCACTGTCGACAACAAATTTTATTTCATTTGCCTCACAACCGTGGTGAAATTTTAAGTTTCTGAACGCTACAGTATCTAAAAGAGAAGAAATTCTAGAGTTAGATGATGGAATTTTATTTCTACGAGTTTTTTTATTTTATCATCATTGTTTTCCAAATTGTTTTAGACCAACCTTCTTTTTAGATACCTTAAAATGAGAATTTGCAAGACTAATATTCACACAAATGTTTACGCTTATGTAATTTGAAAATAAACTGTTGCATAGATTATTTGGCCCTAAGAAGCATAAATCCAGTGTTGACTTTAGACGGCTTTACAAATTGGAATTGAGTGAACTGCACCGTTTTAGGTGAGGTGGAATTCAAGCGTCATTAGGATAAATTAGAACACAGGCTCTAAGCCATATAATATTAGTCCAATAGCATTAAAATGCTCAGATATTTTTTTTTGTTTTATCATTTATCAAGACTATTATTCTTAAACTATTTGACTAATATACCGTTTGGAGTCTCTGTAGGTACTTACCCTCCAAACGCACTTACCCCAACTCATCTTAAATTCAACTGAAGTAGGCCATAGTATGGCGGTTACTGAAATGTACGTCTGAACTTGTTGATTTGGATTTTGACGAAATCCAGTGGAGGTAGGAATATAGGCAAAGAAATATTGTTTTCTACATCAAACATCCGGGTTTGTTAGGCCATGTTGTTATAAAATAAAATGGCGATTTTAATTCTTTTAATTCAATAATTTTTGTTTCTGTTTTTTATTGCAATGGCCTTAATTCAGCCAATACTACTGTTAGGATATGGTGTTATTTATTTCAAAATATACTAGCAACAATATTGTTATGATTCATTGTTTTAATTGAAGGAAAGGTGAAAGAAGTGGCAGCAATATTGAACTTGCAGCAAAAATCCTAGTTGCAGCTCTGCCCTGATGGCCTCTTCAGAACTACCTCTGGGTCCGACCCTGATTCCATTGTCGATACCAATCATCTCTTTCAGCAATGTTTAGTTTCTGCTTGCTTTGAGAAAACAAGTTGGAAACATGGCAGGTTAGTTAGGTTTTGATTGCATTAGGATAGCCTACGCTGAACTAGTTCCCTTTGATCTAGGAGGCGAATCATGTAATTTCCAACTTCTCAAAAAGTTTCGTTTCTGAGAGTATTTATCTTCATCAAACAGTTCAAGCAACCCTTGAAACTCCCTATTTCTTCTGTTTTTGTTCAAAAGCAAGTTTGGAAAATACAAAACGACCATTAACATTGTGAAGGACATTTTCTTAGGCTCTTAGTTAAGAACACAAAATTGAATTATATTAACTATCTCATATACGAACGTTTTACCACTGAAGTTTTCTAAACGTCAGAAATGACGTTTTAATGTTCATTGCTGACTAAGATACAATTAATATTGATAAATTATATATATATATATATATATATATATATATATATATATATATATATATATATATATATATATATATATATATATATATATATAAACAAACACTAAAATCTGGCAATAGCGAAGGATTTTTATTTACAACGGTAAACTATTGGTAAAATATAATCGTATATGTACCACCATGATTTTTCGCAGTTGATATGTGAATATTTAAGGAAATGAACATGTATCTAATCTTGTTGGGAGTTTATTTTCTCACTGCGCGCTTCCTGACTGCCGGACAATATAATGAATCCTGGGGTAGCTCAGATCTTAAATGAAAAATGTATTTTTTAAGATATTTGAAAAAAAAAATATGGATTTTCGGACTCAACATTATAAATAGTGCTTAAATATTATTTCCATAATATTATAGCCATCGTTTTCACAAATATTTCAAGACCGAATTTTAGTTTTTATTATATGTTCCTATAAAATATGTTACTGGCATTCATAGTAGTTAAATTAAACAAAAATATTTCATATGCATTTTTTGGGGGGATTTTTAGCTTCTTTTACTCATAAGTACCATTTTTTCGGCGTTGAAGTAGTTTCAAACACCAAAATTCCTATTTCAGTAAGGTACAAGAATAATATGGTATGGTTTTGTTTTTATGAGGTCCTAGTTTGGGAACATCACAACCACTACGAGATAAAACAAATATTTTTTTCTTCATTTTACAAGGATTACAATCTGTTTGTTGTTGTTTTTCCGGATGTGCAAAAACAATGATGTATCATTTAATAGGTCAGGAAGGTATATATATTAAAACCTGTCACCAGAAGGCCAAACAATTGATTCAGAACTTTATAGCACTCAGTTACAAATAATATGTGGTGTAATCCAGCGTTATCCAGGATTTTTGAGTATTTAAAAAATAATCTTTATTGAGAAATAAAACAATCTGCCTCACTCAAGATAAGATAATGGAATGTAGATGTAACTCCAGGAATCTGAGAGGAAGAAAGGGAAAAAGAATAATAATAATTATAAAAAATAATCAAATAAGTAAATAAATAGATAAGTAAAATTAAATAAAAATAAATAAAATGACGCAGACAATTTCAGAACTAGGTGCTACAGACCATCACCCTCATATTAAAAAAATATCTGATGTGGACAACACATGACTTCCTTGTACGCCTATTAAACTATAGATCGGTAACTCAAAAAGTGATCCTGAATTTGGTTAGTAGTTTCCGAAGATTGCAGAATCTCAAAAAAGATTTTTGTCGTCGCGACATCCATCCATTGACACACTCACACAAGCTCTTGCTTCGTTATCATATGTCCTTTTCTTTCCATAGGTAACAAGTTCTCAAAAGATTTATTCGTGTTCCTTGACAACATTAGAACTGTATATGTCACTAGATAAAGCATTGGAAATCAACGGTTTCGATATTTTAACCGGAAGAACCTGCTTAACTTATATCAGAACCATATGACATCTATATTTAATTTTTATATAATTTTTTATGTAAGTTCCTTAGTGGGCTCCCATATGTAAGTTTAGCTTCCCATATTATTCTGTCCATATTATATATATATATATATATATATATATATATATATATATATATATATATATATATATATATGATCTCTGTATTTAATTTTAATATAATTTTTGATTAAGTTTATTATGACCTTCAAATAAAGTACTCCTTTCGGCTCACCAATTTTATCCAAAATCTGTTATATTATTTATGTTGATATAAAAATTCTATTTACCAAATTTGAGATGTTTTACATCATTTTTTAATATAATTTGTGATGATAGTTTATTACGACCTTCAAGTAACGTATCCCTTCCGGCTCACCGATTTTAACCGAAATCTAGCATATTATTAATATTAATATAAAAGTGTTATTTGACAAATTTGAGATGTTTTGGTTATATTTTAATATAATTTATTATGACCTTCAAGTAAAGTACCGCTTCCGGTTTGCCAATTCAGAGCAAAATCTAGTATGTTATTTAAATAAATATATAAATCATAACTAAAAAATTTAAAAAGCATTCCATTATATTTTAATATAATTTTAGATGGAAACCAATTATGACCTACTTACTAGTAAAGTACCATTTCCGATGATCATGCAGTGACCAAAGAGAAAAGTTCTCAACTAGATTTTACAACAATCCAAAAAACAAAATTTTAACTTTCTACGGCTGACTGTTTTTGAGTTATGTGAGATACGTACGTACGAATGTATGTACAGACGTCAGGACGAAATTAGACAAATGGATTCAGAAATGGTCAAAATTCATATTTCCGTTGAAATATTCTGAAAACCGAAAATTTTCGCGATTACAATACTTCTTTTACTGCGTACAAGGAAGTAAAAATATTAAAATAAAATTCTTTTAGAATTATCAAGAAAAGCTGTTTTTTAATTTTTTTTTTTTTTATGACATATTCCATTTGGAAACTGTAGCTAATAGTTCTGTAATTATGTTAATTATTTCATTGTACTTGGATTAGCAGTTTTGATATTTAACTTTTAAGTGTTCAAGTTATTAAAAATTGGTGGCCTATACTTTGAGGATTAAGTAGCATTAGAAGAACGGATTAAAGAATATCTGCCACTATCTGTACCTCACTTTAATATTATTTTAATTATCACTTGGTAATTATTATCGAGGAACTAATTGCCACTTTAATAGGTTTCTCTCACGGCACCGAAACGATCGCTCACCACTGCTAGTGATTGAACATTAACAATTTGTAAAAGGTCATTATGGGATGGTGGAATGAGTGAGCATTGATGAACCTCGATGGAGTGGTGGTATGGCCTTTTGTAGGCACTAATTGAAGATCTTTCCAAGAAGGGATAACCCACCTCCTTAATCCTCGAGGCTCTATTAGGGTCATTTTCTTAGCCTCCACCTCCTGTTAGAAAAGAAATTCAATTTCGCACCTCATTCACCTCCTCGGCTGATGATTGCACTGGCACCTTCTTGGGTTTATTTTGTACAGCAAATTAAGTATACATCGTCTTCTGTGAGTTTATGTACTCTAGAAATCTACGCTACCAAATTACGTATAACGCTTAATGAAAGATATGAATAAGTATTCGAATTTATAATTATCGTCCTAAAGCTACCCATTCACGGTCCAACTAAGTAGGACTACGTTGTAGGACTACAGTTGGATTCATTCGTCCATTCACGGTCCTACAAGTGATCCGATCAGATATTCTAAACTGTACTCACCGCCTATCAATGTTTTAAAAAATAGGAAAATGTCGGCAGCTTGTCTTGCTATGGCGTTATTGGAAAACAGGAAAAAAAAAGTTTGGACGAAAAAAATATTTATTAACCGAATATATTACAGTACCTTGAAAATTACATTATTTATTTAATATTTTAATTCACTCCCAACAATAAAACGTCACAGTGAAGTTATAATTAGAGATTTTGGACACGACAACATGTTTTCATTTGTTTATCACTCCGCATGTGTGGTAAATACAAATAAAATAAAGTAATAAAAAAAAAAAAAAACTGAAGAACAAATTTTATCATCCTAATGATTAGTTTCTAATTAGATAAAAATGATAAACGCATTTACTAAATTGTATTTACTGGAAGATACAAAAATAGTCGAACCATAAAAAACAAAAACAGAAAGTAAAAAAAACTTAATCTAGATACAAAAACCTCAACCTGGCAGTTGTTGACTAATAGTAAACAAATATTGATAACAATTAACGGCGTAGTAGTAAACAAGTGAAGTTTGTTGGACGATAACTCTACCCATGATCCAACGCGGTGGGATGTTACGAGGGTGGAATACTTGGAGGATGATTAGAGAAGTCTACAAACATTCTACACGCTCTATGTAGTCCTACACTCCTATTCACAGTCCAACAGTAGTCCGATTTCTAGTGTGGTCCTATATCTAGGACCGTCAATAGTTAGCTTAAGTCAGACAGTATTCTAAATGACTGTTTCATAGGACATGCCTGTCATAATTATTATAATAAAAATTTAAATAAATATTTTTAATGAGATTTTAGTAAATATTCATTCGTCTATTTAATCAATTTCTCTGATTTTCATATGTTATTTATTTATTTTTGAATTTTTTTTTTCAAACCCTCTTATTTTCTCTAATGATTTCATTACTTGAAAATTCTGCTTTTTCGCAGATTTTTAGTTTTTTGAGGCCCATATTACATCATCATCATTTCCGTTAATTACTCATATTTTCTAATTAATAATCAAAAAGTACGTTTCCCCTCCCCTCTCAAGTAATGACATCATAAATCATTAAATCAATATCCTTTTTTCTAGCTTCCTTAATATTCCATTTTGGAATAATTGTAAACTTTCTTCCGTTAATTTTGCAATGAAGCATGTAATAGGTTCCGGACTTATCTTCTATACTATTTTATACAGCTATATCATCTATACTATTTTGTATAGCTGTATAGCTGGAGAGATGATTGTTTGAACGCGATAATTTCAGGAACTATAGGGCCGATTTGAAAAATTCTTTTTGCTTTAGATCGTTTATGGAGGAAGGCTTGCGTATTTTTCGTTGACGTGACAACTTCGCACCGGTGGAAGTAAGTGGCCTGCACAAACTTTTAAATAAGTATGAAAACGTTATTTTGAAAATAAAATGTGAGGGTAAGGAGAGAAATAAAGTGTTAAAACATAAAACGTCTTTAAGTGAAACTTAAAATCTGCAACAAATGAGATTGAACAACATATTATAGGTTATTACTTTAAAGGTTATTTTTTATTTGGGAGGGTAATTACAAATTTAAAGTGGGCTAAACCGTGAGGGACAGTTAGTGATATAAATTAATATAAATTCTTTTAGCGCAGTGATAACTTTTAGGTCTGAAAAAATCATTAAATAGAGCTAAAAATTCAGTTATATTGAAAAGAAAAGTTTTGCTCATCTCAAGCAGACTCCTTGGGTGACGCAATAGTCTAGTTATTTTTCGTGCGATCATTGCGAAATAAAAGAACAGTATTATAGCTCGCCCGCAAAATAATGGCAGACCGAGGGCGAACTCCAGCGGCACTAACAAGGGGAGTGCACGATCTGTCCGTCGCTGATTATGATGAACATTTTTTGGGTGATTCTACATTGAAAAAAATTGACCCGTATCTGTCCAGTGGGCCCAAGGAACTGAGAAAAAGAAAAACCATGCTGAAAAAGCATTATTTTATATCTCGTGTTTGATATCGACAAGGGTTTTCCAGCTAATCATTTTTTATTAGAGTATATTAAAGGAAAGAATATAAATATTAAAGGATAATATAAGGGAAGGGTATTCTTTATTAATAATACATATAAATATGGATTTAAAGGCTATATTTTTATCCATGTGCATATTATAATATAATAACATTATTTGTGACCAAGGAATCATAAATATTGCACTTTTATTAGACCACTATTAATAATATCGTAGAAAAAATATCTGATGTGGACAACACATGACTTCCTTGTACGCCTGTTACATATTAAATCAGTGGTTCAAAGATTGGTCCTGAATTTGGTTAGTAGTTTCCGAAGATTGCAGCAAATCGACACTCGGCGTCGCTACATCCACCTATTAATACACACACATAATCTTGTTTCTGGAGGTCTCATTTCGGTATTATATGTCGTTTTCTTTCAGTAGGTAACAAGTTCCTATGAGATTTCTCCGTGTTCTCTGACAACATTAGAACTGTCTATGTCACTTGGTAAAACATTGGAAATCGACAGATGGAGATTTTAGGCGGAAAAACCCACTCAACTTATATCTTATTCTCCTGCTGCATACTTGTTTATCTCACAACTGGGGAGGAAACCAGTATTTTACACTCGATTTTAACACTTAAAACATGTAATAAAAATGTTTAATTGGATTGGAAACCAAATTGCGTTTGTAACCTTTATTACCGAAACATATGATTTCTGTATTTAATTTTAATATAATTTTTGGTGTAAGTTTATTATGACCTTCAAGTAAAGTAGCACCGAAGTAAGTCTCTTCGGCCCACCAATTTTAACAAAAATCTAGTAAATAAATTCATATCGATAAATCTGTTATATTATTTATGTTGATATAAAAATTCTATTTACCAAATTTGAGATGTTTTACATTATATTTTAATATAATTTTTGATGAAAGTCTAATATGACCTTCAATTAAAGTACCACTTCCACTTCCACTGCCAATGTTGACAAAAATTTATTATATCATTTAAGTCAATATATAAATTGTAAATACTAAATTTGAGAAGTTTTGCATAGTATTTTAATATATATTTTTTATGGAAATCAATAATGGAGTAAAGTACCACTCCAGTGTTCAAGCAGTAACCAAAAAGAGTGACTCACAACTAGATTTTACAACAATCCAAAATACAAAATTTAAACTTTCTAGGGTTAACCGTTTTTGTGTTATGCGAATTATCAGACGATTATTATATTTAACAATGTTTATAACGATATAGTTATATTCCCATAGGGCACCCTAATTAGTATATCCGCCCTACATCTTAGACCTACTGGTCTAGAGTTATTTATGGTGTCCACATGCTTGACCAGCCACCACCTATGACCATTTCCCGTGGGAAAACACTTGGTATGAATTGCCGCCCGCATGGGATCCGCTGCCACTTCTTTGAATCTGACACGCCATATCTGCATCCTGCATTTTGTGTGTTCCTCATTTATTTCTGTCCGTCTCCTGTCAATCGAACGACTTTATGGCCCTTTTTGCCAAACCCTAAGGAATAGCTTCCACCAAGCTTTCCTCAACCAAAAACTATCCCCTCTTCTTGCAACTTCATCCCCTCTCTATTCTCATCCCTATAAAGCCTTCTCTAAGATTCTATATTGGACATTCCATATCAGAGTAAGCTATGATGTAAGATAGCTAAGATATTGTAACTTAGTTTGTAAGAAGCATTTTAAATGTCATTGTAACATTTTGTTTAGACAATAAAAGTATATCTTAAAGTCTTCACTGTTGTGTGTTCGTTAATTGGCGTCCAAAGAAGGAACAGTAAGCATCGGGAACTCACTAATCCTAGGTATTCTCGTGTAATCTTCACTGTCCGAACCGAAATCTGAAGAACTTTGGCTGGCAGACCCACTCTTACGAGGTATCTGTTTGTCATCGATTGGCCCACTCACCCGAGGTACCAAGATTCTTCAGCTACATCCAGTTTAAGAAAATCACTCATCCGAGGTATTCTAAACTGACGTCTTCTGTTGGCCCACTGATCCCAGGTACTAACAAAGAAGACACCGATCTACTTCAGTAAGCTTAAGATTTTACTTTTATTTATGATTATTTTATAATTTTACATTTTATTATTACATATTGTAAAATTTATTAATTTATATAATTGAATTTTAGTGAAAGAACTAAAATTGTTAAGTATGGCATCATTCCAATTAAATAGTATGGATTTAGATCATATACCAAACTATGATGGTAATCCGGATAAACTTTTAAGATTTTTAAATATAATAAGACGAGAAAAAAAAATCGTATGCGAAAACAATAATATATTTAGACAGATTAATGAAAAAACATTATTAATAGAAATCTTAAATCGTCTCACTGCAAAGGCAGAATTTATAAAATCAACATATAATTTCGAAACAATTGAAGATTTATTAAATTGTCTCGAAAATACATTTAAGGATAACCGGTCAATAGAACAATTGAAGTTTGAATTATTTGAAACAAAAATTAAAAATAATGAACACCCCCTAGATTTTCTTCAACGGTTGAATAAAATTCGCAATTTATTAATATCCCGATATTATTTTGATAAAATAATTAATAGAGAAACTGTGATAGCTAAAGTAGATCGCCGATTGCTCTATCATTTTTTCTCAAACTTACCAATGCAAATTAGTATGAAATTGATGTCGAAATCTGATCAATTAAGAAGTTTGGATGATTTGAGGATTTTATTAAAATATGAAAATGATCTAATTTATTCAAAACCTGTACTAAGGGTACAAAAGAACGATAAAGATCGGAAAATTCGAGAACTAGAGGAAAAAATAAATTGGTTCTATCAATTAGAACATTTTCTCGGTGAAGATTTTGAAGAAGAGCCGGAATTTGAACAATCGGAAATAGAAAATAATGATTTTGTACAATTTTCAGACATCGAACATAAGGAAACTAACATTGATGCTGAAGACGATATAATAATTAATGACAATAAAGCAATTCCGTTAAAGCCCAATGAAAATAAGATTATAGAAACGTTAATATCAGATGAAGAACCGGATAAAATTACTAATGAAATTAATGAAGAGGAGACAAATATTAAAAAAAATATGGAAGTTGATATTGAACCCGAAACAGTAAAACTTAAAGTAAAAGCCGAAGCAATCCAAAATAAACATTTAGATAGTAAACTATTTATAAATGTACAAAACAAACAAATCAAAGATTTAAAGAAGCCGTTAAAAACAAATCAAGAATGTTTAATTTCGAATAAAGATTTACAAGTAAATTGTAAAATTAAACATGAGAATTTTATTATAATTCATAATTTCTCGAAACAAAACCTTGAATTAAATAATTTTTCAATGTTTCATGAAATAATATCTCAAGATTCTCCAGCAATTACTGGAGGTAATGATATAAAAAAAAGTGGTAACATTCAAGATTTATTAACATTTAGCTCAAAGGTAACTAAAAAATATGAAGAAATTAAAAGAAAGCGGTTAACAGATTATTGTAAATTTAATAAAATGATTAAACGAATAGGAAATAAAGCTGGCGTAGGAGATATAGTAATCAAATTAAAAACAAGAATAAAAAATAAAATTCGCTATTTGAGTAAATGGCCTACTGGCAAGAATAAAATTTGTCTATGGATGTTGAGACCTGATAACTTGCCCATTGCTAAAAATAAAATTTTCTTATGGATGCTAAAACCGGACCAAAACTTAATAACAGGCGCTGTGTATTGAGATATCCATTATAATATTTCAGAGTCTCCCCCGTAAACTAACATAAAACATAAAAAAAACCTTAATACTCAACTTTAATAAAATAAAATAAAATAAAATAATAATAATAAAATAAACAAACACATTAGTAATAGTAAAATACATTTAACACACACACACAAAAAGGTTTATATATATACCGAAATAAAATTGGTTAAATCATATATTATTTTATTCAGTTTCCGTTAAGCGTTACAGGATTTTTATATTATTATGATGAGATATAAAAATATTACTAAAGAGCTTGTAAAAAAAAAAAAAAAGTAATAAACTCAGTTTTGTGTGTAAATAAAAAAAAAATATATATAATAATAATAATAATTATTATTTAGAATAAGATCCTAGCAATTGCGTATAACTAGTGAATATTTTTAAACAAGAATTTTTAGTAGATGATACAATAAACACATCTCTATATAGTGGAATAGATAAATGTATGAATTTATTAACTTCAAAAATTAAACTAAAAAATTGTAAAAAATACTGCACTTGATGAAAAAGTATAAAAGTAAAGCTACATATGAATAAAATCATAATTGTTTAAAATAACAATATAACAATCCTACTTTAATAATGTATACATTTTCAGCAAGAATCTTTATTGTACATTTTACACAAATAGAAAAAAGGGGAATGTATAAATATATTAACTTCTAAACCGCAAAAATTGGTATCAAGATATCCAGTTATTTCCAAAAGATACATCTGACGTTTATAAGTGTCACAAAAAATTACATATAAACAAAACTTGAGTGGTTGATACAATTAAATTCTAATTCGAAAAACCTTTTGTTATTATTAATTTTAACATCTTAAAACCAAAACAAAGTAGCCCATAGCCTCTGAATTCTGAAAATCTGAATCAAATCGGTTAAAGAACGTTAATAGATACTAATCATTTATCATTTATGCAGGTATCATTCATTAAATATAACAGGAATGATGACGTATTTCAACATTTCACGCCAATATGTAAATAGTTACTACTATTTTATTCAATTGATGTTTATACCGATATTTAGCCAATTGTGTTAAATATTTAAATTTTTTTTAATGTGAATAGTGCCATTCATTACTAAAATATTGTACTAAAATATATAAAGGAGAAGAAAAAATTTATATATGCATGTTTATATTATTATATATTGATTCCAATAGTTGCTTAACTATAATGTATTTTATCTTATTGTGTTAGAAAAATTAATATTATATATAAAATTTATCAATATTGATTTTATTTTCGAAAATGAAGAAACAATTATAGTTAGATACTTCATTAATTGTATAATTATATGATTGGTTTAGCTAAGAAATTATATCAACATATATTTAGTAATATGACTTATTGATTGAGAATAATATGTATGAGAAAGGATAAAATATTATTTAGCGATTAATCACTATTGTATTTAAAATAAAATATATTAATAAAAGAAAAATATTAACTAAATGTATAAATGAAAAGAAAATTATAATTGAAAATAGGCAAGGTTTGATTAAATAATATATTATTGTTTATTTTCTGATAAGTAATACAAGTATCCTTATAGAAATATCGTTACTAAACATATTATTTAACTTTGCACCAAGTATAGGTATTATTATTATTAAATGCAATGAAAATTAAAAACGAGAAAGTTAGATTAAATTATTTATTGATAATAATTATTAAATAAGCTATAAAAGTGTAATTTTATTATAGAATATCGTTTCAAAACGAGTGTACAGTTTGTACAATTTGAATAATAATTTGTGTAAAACATAAAAGGCATTATAATTCATATTATATTAGGCAATAAGCAACTTACTTAAAAATATAAACTAGGATTATAACTTTATAGTACTTCTCTAGGTATAAAAATTATGACTAATTGTTTGGGATCATAATATTAAATTAAATATAATATTAAACTTAATATGCTAGAAGCTTCGTAAAGTCAAAAAAACAAAAAAAAAAACACTATTATTAATAAAAAATGGAACTAGATACTATTTTTCCGATAAAGCAACAAACATAGAAATGAAACTAAGTTAATATATATTATATATTAATAGTGTATAAACATATGTTAAATATTAGAATACTAAGTTAATAAGAAGGTATAATTGTTTATTGTATTTATATATTTATTGTATTAAGTTATCCTATTTCATTTGTGTTTATTTACCACTCGTATGTTATAATGATGTTCAAGTTAAGATTATCCACTATAAAGGATGATAAAGTTAAACAATTAATATCCTCTAGAATAATTATAAATATAAGTAAAATATTATTTGTATAGTACATAAAACATAATAATAATATATAAAACATCAGTATGTTAGTAAAATACTATACCTGTATCATAAAATAGAAACTAATAACTATAACTTATAAAGAAAGGATTCATGGATGTAGAGAGTAACCATTATTGTAATCTATCTTTAAGGAATTCTAGTTCACAAAAGTTATAATCTATATCCAATGCAAACATAGTTATAGACAAAAATGTTAACTGCATACCCATAGATATCTTCCCTTAAATCCTGATATTTTCCCAGATTTTGATGACAAATAAGCTTGGAACCTATTAATAGATGTGAAATTTTTTGGGGGATTTAATATATTATTAATAGCTTCGGAGGACCTTGCTTTTGAGGGGAGGGACGAATTATCAGACGACTATTATATTTAACAATGTTTATAACGATATAGTTATATTCCCATAGGGCACCCTAATTAGTACATCCGCCCTACATCTTAGACCTACTGGTCTAGAGTTATTTATGGTGTCCACATGCTTGACCAGCCACCACCTATGACCATTTCCCGTGGGAAAACACTTGGTATGAATTGCCGCCCGCATGGGATCCGCTGCCACTTCTTTGAATCTGACACGCCATATCTGCATCCTGCATTTTGTGTGTTCCTCATTTATTTCTGTCCGTCTCCTGTCAATCGAACGACTTTATGGCCCTTTTTGCCAAACCCTAAGGAATAGCTTCCACCAAGCTTTCCTCAACCAAAAACTATCCCCTCTTCTTGCAACTTCATCCCCTCTCTATTCTCATCCCTATAAAGCCTTCTCTAAGATTCTATATTGGACATTCCATATCAGAGTAAGCTATGATGTAAGATAACTAAGATATTGTAACTTAGTTTGTAAGAAGCATTTTAAATGTCATTGTAACATTTTGTTTAGACAATAAAAGTATATCTTAAAGTCTTCACTGTTGTGTGTTCGTTAATTTGCGAGATACGTACGTACGTACAGACGACACGACGAAACAAGTCAAAATGGATTCAAGGATGGTCAAAATGGATATTTCCGTTGAAATCTGAAAACTGAAAATTTTCGCTATTACAATACTTCCTTTACTTCGTACAAGGAAATAATAAAAATTATGATTACGTCCGTGTATACCTAAGTATGTGGCCTTAGCTGCTGTCTCTAAATCCGCACAACTGTTCGGTTTTTCGGGTACCGTGTAATTTTTTGATCCTGTTCCTTTATGATGGATGGGAGAGAAAGAGAAACATAGATAAATAAAGACTAAGTGAACAACTAAATAAATTAAGGATAATTGAATAAATTCATATTTTTATTTTTTCCAGTGATTAAAACAGTCGGACGGGACCGGATAGCTGTAAAATAAAACCACAATTTTTATTATTTCGCCTATTTTGTAGTGATATCTATGGTAGAATACAACTGTTACACAAACAGATTACCACAAATATCCCCCGATCGTGGAGAGCAGGACACCACCTCAAGAAGACAGCGGGTGATAATCCGATCCTGGCTCTGCGGGGGAGATCTAATCTAGTAATGTCCCTTCCACGTGTGTCCACTTTTTGGCTTCGCTTCTGTTTTTTCTATTCTATTTCAGGGTATCTGTATCTGAGTCTGGAGGATGGATTTTGTTGAGTAAAGTAATTATTTGCTGGCTTCTACAATCTCGGAGTATCTTATACAAAGCAATCGTTTCTATAAAGCTCGATACTGAAGTAATTGACGCTGATAAGGCAATAATCTGTAGTTTATTTTTAAGATAGAAAAATCAGTCAGGTACAGGATACTTTTACACATCACTTGTAAAAGTTCCGACAAAAGAATATTTCTCAATTGATACTCGGAATAAAATTAAGTAAACTCATAATTTCATGATGTTATATATATAAATTTGTTTATTTTGTTTTTTTTTCCGTTGACTTTACATACCTTGTAGATTTTTGGCCAACTGAACCAACTTTCTCTACCTCTACTGCGTCATTTTTGGTTCTATCAATCATGAGCGGATTGAAATTTATTTTATGATGGACCCACGGAATGAATCTCGACCTTCCCTCTCTGGTTGAAATAGGTTGGTAACCTGTAGAAATAACCCGTGTTGTTTGCCTTAATTGGTTTAGGAAAGAAGGTTAATCGCCAATAAAAAAAAGAAAGAATTTGACTACAGACACGAGACGAAATGTGTTCTTTGATGTAACAGAACGTAAAACTTGAGTGAAAATTCTCGATTCTGAGTAATTTTTTTTTTTTTTTTTAATACTTTCTGTATGAATACAAAGTACAATATTGCTGATGATAGGCTAGCAGTGTTTACCTCGAGATCTTCCACTTAATTTAGTTGATTAATCAACAGGTACAAACAGTTGAAAGAACTGAAATTTTTATCATTCATAAAATATACCTTCAAAAGAATTATTTTCCTACCGTAAAAAATATTGAAATTTTGCTTTTGCAATTCCATTGAGAGTTGTGATTGATCACATGTTGGGTATAATGTATCCAAAATCTCATCATCCTGGATATATCTGGATTTTCCTTTGATATATGTTCTGGCTTTGTAGTGAATAGTTGATGATAATTTAGTGGTTGGCGCTAACTTGAAGTTGCCAATGCTAATACTACACTTCGAACCGTTTGTCATTCGGTCTGTTTATAATGACATTATAATGACCTTTTGAAATGCTCTTCGTGCTCTGCCATCTGTACTTCAATTTGTCACTAGAGCAGTGTTTCCAGCTGTGTAGATATGTTGTTAAATATTCATCAGTCTCTCTGATATTCGTGAAATATTATTTATTTTATTTCGATGATAGTTATTTATAGGTTATAAAGTGGTATAGTTTACTTTTAATTTAAAAACTAAAAATTATAATTTTTCAAACATCAAATAGATTTTTTTAAACCACTGAACCACTTTAACGCCCTGAAGCTAAATATTTAAAAAAAAAGATTAATGCACATTCTATTTTTTATATAAGGGACTCCATGGTGACAATATCATGCGTGTGGTGGCCAACCAGTTGTATTTAGGTAGCCATGCACAGATACACGGAATCGAATTATTCTCGAGGAATATTTTTAGGATTATTTAAAGTTGTTTTAGAATATTCTTAGGATTATTTAAAGTTTTTTTAGAACTAAATCCTAATTGAAATGCTTTAAAAAAATTGTGGAGCAGCTAATTGTTTAAAGTTTAAATTGGAATAGTTTGAATTGAGTTAATAGTTTATCATTTGGTTTAGTTAATAGTTAAATTAAGTGAATAGTTTAAATTACTTGCTTAATTCATAGACTCTGCATGATTGTGTTCCTGCAGTCTTGTATGTGGAAATCATAATGGTGAATGTGGAATCAAGTTTGAATAGAAAATAAATTGTTTAACCTACATTCATTTATAGCTGGTGAGTCAATCGACATTAACTTCATGTTTGAGTTACGTGAGGAATGAATGTTTGTATTAAATATAATTTTTGATGAGTCTATATGTAGCCTTATATAACCTTCAAGTTCCACTTCCTGTTTGCCAATTTTAACCAAAATCTATTATGCTATTTATATTGACATAAAAGTCTTATAGACCAAATTTGAGAATTTTTGCATTTAATTTAATTTTGTATGAGTATATTATGATCTTCAATTAAAGTACCAGATCCAGTTTGCAATTTTTAACCAAAATCTATCGTGTTATTTATATTAATATATAAATCTTGCATATCAAATTGGAGAAGTTTTGCATTATATTTTAATAGAATATTTGATGAAATCTTTTATGACCTTCAAGTAAAGTACCATTTTCGGTGACTATGTAGTGAACAAAAATAAAAGTTCAACATGTTACAAAAATCCTAAATGTTAAAAAATGTCAGCATAATTCTTTTATTTCTTATTCATCGATTGATGTCATAAAATGCATAGGAAATCGATGAATAAATGATATTTCATGTTGTTTATTTTTGAGCCATTTAGTTTGAATCTTTTGTTTCAATTTACTTAAGGAACTCTGGACTAGGAAACAAACTCTTGTTCTTGTTATTTCAATTTGCTTAAATGAAAACCACGAATACTCCAATGTACAATGTCCAATATGCCAAACTCGAATACAAAAGGTAAATTTGTACTGGAAGCCTTCAATTAAGAAAATAATGGTGGACCCAGGAAACTATTCACTTAAAAAAGTTAAAGTTAAGAAACAATTCCTATACTCTAAATTAAATTTTTTTTTGTCTTCGTGTTTTTAATGCATTAATCCTAAAATAATAATACAAAATCTAGTAGAATATGTACATTATAATTAACAATTAATTTTAACTATTCAATAAATACTGAGACACTAGACTGGTAAAAAAAATGGCACTTTTTAATTTTCTTGAAAACTGTTGCTTTTTTCGTTGATTTGTTTAGTAAATAAAAATAAAGACATTGCTTATCACAAAAATAATAATATTTCTCTAGCGAAATGTGTTACGGTTTCCAGATACTTTATAATTTATAAATACATATAGAGGTATTTATAAAAAAACAGAAAATAAATGAATAGCCTTTTAGTTCAAAACACAAGAAAGAGGGTTAAAACAAGTAACGAGGAATGGTATTATAAAGACATCGAAGAACACAATGGAAATATAAACAAATAAAAGAAATGACAAAAGTTTACAAATGCGATTGGGAAAGTTTCAGGTTAAAAGACATTATACTTAAGAGAGCTACAACTGCTTACCAACAAAAGGGCATTAGCATCTATACAAACTGTTTAAATGCTATGAGAACTTTTCGATGGATTTTGAATACCAAAGCAAATATATTCTCAATTTAAGCTCAAATATTCCAGAATTGAATCAGGGATATTACAACGTCATTGTTTTTAGAATTATATTTTAAGAAATGGTAATTTATTTTAATTTTACCACGTTTTTCGAATTTGTCTGTAATTTAGAAAGATTGTTTACAAAATCTTATCACAATTGCATTTCAAATATTCACTAAATTGATTAGTATGAACCTACATTTGCGCTTGATTATGTTGAATTCAAATTTCTACTGTAATGTAAGTACAATTTAGAAGACTGTATTCAAAAAAACACATCCATAAAATAAAACCAGTGTTTTTTTTATAATTTTAATTTTATTGACATGAACTGAATCGAATCCTCCGGTCATTTCCCATTAAACTGTACAAATAATTTTTCTTGCTAGACCCAAGTTAGATGTTTGGTTGAAAAGGGAACAAACACATTCTATACAATTTTGTTAAATTAAAGTTTCCATTCTGGATATATGCCCATTTGAAATTATGCTCTTCCATTATGAATAATTCGTTGTACAATAAGTTATTATTTCTTGGATAACAGATTTGTATCATATAATTATAGGAGAATTGATTTACAAAATAAACACTGCTTTGTATTTAATAAAAAAAAAAGAAATTCATTAAAAAAAAAAAATGCTGATGGAACTAATTGTAAGAGGCGAATAAGACATCAATATAATTTTATGTCGGTCGTAAATAGCAGTGAATTAAGTAGCATCTCCTATACTACTCAGTGATTCCGCATTGTGGAACAATTTGGTTTTTTTTTTTCGGGAAATTCCAAGATTCGGTGGGAAAAAGCAGGGAAACAGTTCAAAAATGGAAAATTTTCCCTTTAGGTAGAGTCGTACCTACCGGAGGGTACATCTTTATCTTACTCATCACACTCAAGAAATACAAAGGTTCCTATGGGTACTTAAGTTTAGCAATTTGTTTTGTTTTTTATTTAAATATGAAGTATGGTGGATTACATAAAAAAAGGAGTAAAAATATAATACCTAGGAAAAAATATTAGTCAAGAAAAATTGTAATCTAATGGTGGAGGTAAGACCCCGAAACGTCATGCGTTTTATGGGCTGATGAAAAATCATCGGAAATTATAAGTTCACCAATAATTTATTTAAAAAATCTCCTGATGTTTTCGCCAATAAAAGATGATATAAAGTTAAATGATAAAGTATTTAAATAAATTAGGTTTTATATGACAGTTAAAATGGCATAGCTAAAGCGAGAATATCAGTCCGGTCTTGAAAAAAGCTTGCCCTAACTATCCATGTATCTTACAAAGTTACTTAAAACGCTTTGTAGTTATTGCGTTTATTATTATTAGATTTTAAGTTATAATTTTTATATAGTTTTTTCCTCTTAGTTATAGTATTATATATATATATATATATATATATATATATATATATATATATATATATATATATATATATATATATTTTATATATACTATCCTAGAAGATAGGAAGTAGCTGACTGTACCGCAGTTAATCACCGGAAGCTACGTGGCCAAATTGTCCTTCGCATTTATGATTATTAACGCAACGATTGGTCAAACAGTGTGATGGGCGTGGCTAGTGTTAATATTTGCAGGCGTTGATTGGCTGTTTGCCTGCTGATAGTCCTGAAAGTTTGTCAAATTCTACCTAATCTCACCGCAACTTTCTCATGCGGTTATAATTACCCCTTTTGGCTTTTGTAGGTTCTGTATGGTGCAGGAAGCCATATGACAGGGGCATGTAGAAATGCAATGATTGTTCACCTCTTGTCACTAGTTTTGAAAATTTATATAGTTTTTAATCTGAGAATATTTTTAGGTTTAGCCAAATAAAAATTGTTAATTACATCTTAAAAAAATTAAACAATTCTATGGTCAAAGCCTTCAATGTTTATCCATAAAACTATTCTTCCACCCCTTTCAAATCCCCAACTAAGTTATAAGCCATCAGTTGGAGATCTATCTTCATCGAATCGCAGATTGCAATAGATACACGCTGTGAAGGGTACGGAGAACTGTCCTAGCCTAAACTTTTTATGTAGATAATTTTAATTGTGACAATATTACCACTGAAGATTTTGGATTACTAGGATTGGGATCAAGTTGAATTCGATGGTCTCGTGGAATCCCAAAGCACGAGTTATAATGCATCTAATATTGCTAAATCTATCAAAAGCAGATTTACAACTCTGGAACCAGTACAGTCTCAGTCACCAATTTTATGTGATATATTATTGATATATTCAACTTTTAATATTGCTGAAAATGACATTTGGCCATTTTTAAAAGTTTATATAAAAAAGTACAACCTTTTCAAGATTGAAATTTCTACAGCTAGTTGTATTAAAACAAAACTATTCACGAAAAAAACAAAACAAAGGTGAATCTCTTTCCTTACCACACTTATACAGCGCTAAAAGTAATGTTTTATGTCAATTTTTGAGAACTTTTAAATTGCTTTGGAGTTCTGTTGTGAGGACAAAAAGTGTAGAGCGAGAGCATATCTTAGATAAAGTATACGCTAATGCTAAAATACCAGCTTATGCTACAAATAAAATTATTATAAGGATATCCTTATAATAATTTTATTTTCTGTTTTGTTTTGATGTCTACAAAATTATACGAGTTTGAAACATTTTTCCAAAACTTGTTTTCAGCTGTGAAGCTAACTTAAAATGGCAGCAAAAGGAAAATTATTAGTCAGATAAATTTTTACCCATTGTTTTAAGCTCACCAAATGATTGGGAATAAATAGTAAAAAAAAAATCATAAAAATCAAATATGTCAAGTGACAAAATTAATTCTTAATGGGTGATTTCAAATGGATTGAACCTTTTATGAACAAAAGCAGAGTCTGAATTCCACTGTAAACATTTTTACATTATCAGCCGATCATTTTGTTAATTTTTGTTTGTTAATTTTAGATAAAATCAATCAAAACAAATTAAAAATGTGAATAAGCGGATACAAATAATAGTTTAGGAGAAACAAGTATTCAAAGAAAAAAAGCGTTACTTTTCAGAAGGAAGAGAGACGTCCTTGTTATGGAGCCGGTTCTTTTAAGACCTTTTATGAATAACATTTTAACAAAAAAATTGTTATCTATTTAACTTTTCTTTAAAAAATAATGATATATTTCTCATAATATTTCAGAAATAATAAATTTAAAGTGCTTAAAATAATGAGTCACATTATTTATCATATCAACCCATTGATTTACAAAGACTAACCCGTAAAGTTAAAAGAAATATTTGAATCAATTCTAGGAGGGATCAGAAAGGTGTTGGAATGGTCTTAATATTTTCAGGAAATACTCAAGTTTTAAAAATTGTATTCTTTGACTCTGAATTTTTTTTAGGGTATAATAAACCAACATTAGTATATAGGATATATGAAAAAGCTGAAATGAAATATAAAAATCATAAACAGTTGGAAACAACACCTCGAGAAGTTTCCAATGATACCAATATTGAAAGTCCAAATTGACGTAATTTTTTTAAAAAGGCGTAAGCGCCATTGAACAAACTTTACAGGAAACACATGATTTTTTTTCCAAAATAACAATTTTTTTTAAACAATATATATATATATATATATATATATATATATATATATATATATATATATATATATAATACCACAACTAAGAGGAAAAAATATATAAAAATTATAACTTCAAATCTGATAATAATAAACGCAATAACTACAAAGGTTTTCAACTAACTTTATAAATTAGTTTATAAAGTTATGAGCTTTATTTTTTAAATATTTCAGCCATGTCGGTGTAAGAAGAAATGAAATGGTCAATAAAGCAGCAAAGGAGGCACTCTCCCGGGTCGTGGTAGGGCTCTATTTACACCATCGGAATTCTTTCGTCCACTGAAAGAGAATATCCTCAATACCTAGTCAATTGGGTACCTGAAAGGGGTTTCGATGGAAAGTTTTGGAGAAGTTCTGCAAATTTGCTTATTTATGTTTTTTGGGGTGATGATTACGAATTTCAACTTTGTTGCCTTAAATTGTTCATGGAAACATTAAAAAAAATGCAATAACGCTCAAAATTTGATCTTTTTTCGTTGTGCACATAGCATGAAAACCATTCATTTTGTTTAAAAATATCAATCTATACTAAATTAAACACGAATAAAGTCCCTACATTTTGTAATCTACAATATTTTTCTTCCGGGACATCATTCATGAGTATCCGCTTTTTGTTTAATCGGGTCTAGCCCAATGTAGACCAGACATCTCGGTGGGAAGTTTTTAATAAGTTCTGAAAATGTTCTTATATATGTTGTTCGGGGTGCTGAATACGAATTTCAACTTTATTACCTCGAATTTTTCCCAGAAATAAAAAAAAAAAATGTTTGCTTTCATTTTTGCTTATGATTTGAAAATTATGTATTAAATAGGGAATCCAAGACGTATTCACCTTCATCTAATCACAAAAGGACTACAATCAAGATGCCAACATTGCAACAATACCCTGGCGATAGTCCGCATCATTCTACCATCGTAAATTGAACAAAATACCGAATACCACGAAACATTCAATTGCCTTAGGAAACGATAGTAGTTGAGCTTTTGTGTACATAATTTGTTTTAAAAACATAGAAAAGGAGGAATCCTACATTATTTTTGCATCAACCCAACAGAAAGGAAAATTATTGCTGTCAAAATAGGAAACTATTTATTTTAGATAACTTTTCGTGTAACGATAGAAGGTTTAAAAAAGGAAAGAATAATTAAAAAAATGATATTATATTATTTATCATATCCAATATAATATGATTTCAAACGCATTCATAGAATATATATCTAATCACTTTTTGGATCCAGGGGATTCTAAAAAAGATGTAAATTGAAAAAAAAACTATTTTTATCATGATACTTGAAATTTTTTTTTTGATCAGTCAAGCCATTGTCCTGAAGGGGACACTCCCTGAGAGATAAAGAGAGATCGGGAGAGAGAGTGGGGTGAGGAGAGAGAGATAGGGTGGAAAGGAGAAGAGATAGGGGAGGGGGAGAAGAAAGAGTGGTACAGCTGGATATAGAGTCGTCTTGATAAATGGTCCTCAGGATCTAGGAGTCATCCTTCACACACACTTTAATAATCCTTATTATAGGACCTTATGTCAGGATTTCTGTCCTGAAAGCCATTTACATAATACCAGCTTTATTGTCAACTTCACCTATGAGAGTCATAAAGTTTTATTCCCGATAAAATAAGTCCACAACTCCATTGCTGAAAAGTGGATGTGCATTTTATGACAAAGCCAAGATATTGAGGTAGTTGTATTTATGTCCTTCGGCCAACTGTTAGATGTGTGCACGTGAACCAACTTCAAATCTTTAGAAGATATTATCGAATTGTTCTTAGATGCTACCTTAGATTCAAGTTTTCTAATTTATTTTTGTTGTTGTTGTTTTTTCAACTTTTCCTAGCCTATATATGAATATAGTGAGAGGAAGTATTTCTATCGCGAAAAATTTTGAATCCGAATTTTTTACGAAAATTCTCGTTTTAAGTCAAAATAACTCCACGGCCTTTATCTTTTCATGTATATAGTACATCGCCGAGGAAATTCAGGAAAAACAATTATGACGAAAATAAAATTTTAGTTGTGCGTATCTCGAAAAGTAAATATTATAGGATGTATTATATATGCAATCATTTGAAAGGTTATTGAACAAAAAAAAACGTATCAGTATCAGCAACGATTCAGCTTATTGGACTTACCGAGGGTGCCGATTTATATCATCGAATTTACTCCTTTTTACAATTTCGAATAAAGCCGAAAACGGCTTTAACGATTATGATGAAACTTGCCTCAAGCCCTTCTCCTTAAAGCCCTTTAACTTTTAATATACATATTTGGTACATTAATGTATGTTTTTCTTTTGAATTTTTTTGCATGTGAATTTTTCATGTAATTTTTTTTTATATAGTTATTTATTATTTCTATTTAATCTTATGTTCAAGATAGAATAAATAATGTAAACTATATAGTACATATGTCTGAAGTTTGAGTTCGAATGCTTACCACATTACCTCTTTGTATAACCATCGGTGAAGAAACAGCGCTGACCAAGTACTGAACCCTGGGCTATAATTTTACTGGTTTTTATTTTATTTTATTTTTTTAATGCAATGCATAGTACCGTTCTACCGACCGTTTCACAGTGGCATTAAGTAATTGTGATAATTACATAGAAAATTCTGTCAAATAATATTTTTTTTTTATTTTATAATAATATTAATGAGTGTACGTAAAGTTGAGATTTCGAATTTATTGATTTTTAAAAAATGCATCTTGAGAATTTAAGGTTTTTTCTTGTACGAAGTAAAGGAAGTATTGTAATCGCGAAAATTTTCGGTTTTCAGATTTCAACGGTAATATCCATTTTGACCATCCCTGAATCCATTTTGACTAGTTTCTGCGTGACGTCTGTACGTCCGTTCATGTGTTTCGTACGTATCTCGCATAACTCAAAAACGGTTATTCGTAGAAAGTTAAAATTTCGTATTTAGAATTATTATATAATCTAGTTATGAATCTCCCTTTTTGGTTACTACATGATTACCGAAAGTGGTACTTTACTTGAAGGTCATTTTTGATTTTCATCAAAAATTATATTAAAATATAATGCGGAACTTCTCAAATTTAGTATTTAAGATTTTTATACTAATATCAACAACAAAATAAATTTCGGTAAATATTAGTAAACCGGAAGTTATACTTTGCTTGAAGGTAATATTAGACTTTCAACAAAAAGTATATTGAAATATAATGTAAAACATCTCAAATTTGGTAAATTAGACTTTTATATCAATATAAGTAATATAATAGATTTTTATTGAAATTGAAGATCCGAAGTAAAGTACCCCTACTTGAAGGTCATAAGAAACATCAAAAGGTATATTGATATCTATTATAGAGATCATATGTTTCGGTGATAAAGGTTATAAACAAGATTTTTTTCTACTCTAATTAAACAATTTTATTACTCGTTTTAAGCTTTAAAATTGAGTGTAAAATACTTTTTCCCTCCTTATTTGCGGGCTGAAAAAGTCTGAAGCAGGAGAATAAGATATAAGTTAAGTGGTTTCTTTCGCTTAAAATGTTAAAACCGTCGATTTCCAATGCTTTATCTACTGAAATAGACATTTCTAATGTTGTCAAGGAACACGAAGAAATATCTTGGGAACTTGTTACCAACTGAAAGAAAACGACATATAATAAAGGAATAAGATCTCAAAAAACAAGAGCTTGTGTGTGTGTATGTGTGTGTGTGCGTGTGGGTGTGTGCGTGTGCGTGTGTGCGTGTGCGTGTGTGTTTCTGTTGTGTCAATAGATGGACGTCGCGACGCCGAGTGTCGTTTTTGAGCTACTGCTATATTCGGAAACTTGTAACCAAATTCATGGTCACTTTTTGAGCCAGTTATTTATAGTTTAATAGGTGTATAAGGAAGTCATGGGGTGTCCACATGAGATATTTTAATTTTGTTTCTTGGATATTCAGATATTTTAGGTTATAAATTAACTGAATTTATGATATTATATTTTTTAGGATATTGAAAACTGTAATTGAAAACAAAAGACATTGTTTATATCGTTGCTCCCATAGTTAACTTAACAATGTGAAAATCTTTTTAGGAGTGCAACAAAATTGTTGTATGAGGGCCGATTTCGATCATTTTAAATTTATTTTTCGATGTTGTTTTTCTTTCATCTGATCGTTTCATTTGTATGATTCTTTTGCCTTTAAAAATATTCGCATGTTCGATTTCATCACTTTCTAATAACGTAACACACGTAGAAAAAAATTATGATGAAAAGAATATTCTATTTGTGCATACCTTAAAAAGTATGCATTTTATGGTAAATTATGTATAGAATTTTATGAAAGGTTATTAAGTTATCTAAAAAAAAAAAAAAAAAAAAAAAAGAATCATCAAAATCGGACCAGCATCAGCAAAGATACAGCGTATTTTATGAGGAGCACAAGACCATAGATGAATAATCGAGCGCATCTGAAAGGAGGTGGATGCGACCGAACCTTTTCCCACCAATCTGTTATAAACAATATACTCTGTAATAAAGTAATTTAAGAATACAAAAGCGGAATTAACTTAATAATTTCTCCTTTCATATTATTTGATGGAAAGAAAATATTTCCATGAAAACTAAACCGAAACTTTTAAAATATATTTGCAACTTGACGAAGTTAAAATATATAGGTAGTGAACAGAATTGTTGTACTAAAATTGTTTAAACAACTGTTTTATTGTACTGAAGTGGGAGAAGATGCGAAGAAGTGAATGCTGCTGAGTTTATTTCAAGCATTGTTTATGTGAACTTTTTAAAATTATATTAAAAAGATAATTATTATAGGACGGTAAGGGAAAGTTGTGTGATGCGCGCACCGCACCAGATTTTTAAAACTTTATTTAACAAACAAAACAATATATGTATCAGTAAATTTGTTTAAGAAAATAATAAATTGAAAATAAAGTAAAAAAATTCAAAATCAAATGGTTGTCAATTTCACATGGCAGCAACATTAAGATTCATATAACACTTCCAAAAAGTCTGCAAATTAAAGTCTATTAATCAAAAGTATGAAATTGGATATTGTGAAGAAAAGTATCAATATTTTTCAGTTATGAGCATGTTGTTATTTATTTACAATTAGAACATCAATGTCAGGATTCAATATTGCCATTATTCCTTTCGTCTTTACTACGGGAACCGTTCTGAATTATTTTTATTGACGATAGATCGTGTTTATTCATCTTATAATTGATATATTCAATAATAATTTCAATTAATTATAGCATTAATTTTAGTTGTTCTTGATTTAATCTGTTAGAAAGAGTTTATTCATGATATTTGTTAGTTTGTTCGCGTACTAACTGGAACTTCCTTGCGTTTCACCAGTGGTACGCTGGGAATCCCTGACATAACAGATTCGTAACTTTACTATAGGCTTTATCAACCGAAACACTATCGAAAAATAATTTTAGATTTCTGCCAGGTTCATTCAATAAACAGCACAGATTAACAGAATAAAATAATATGTAACTTTATTCAGCATGATATTATATGCAAAATAAAAAGAAACAACAAAAAATTACCAAAAAAAAAAAAAAAAAAGCTGCAATAAGTATTTACAAGAATAATATGTACAGTGGGGCATGCCAGGCATAAAAAAGATAAACTAAAGAAAGAGCTACTTGCATATGCAACCTACGTCGCGAACTACACAGGCCTTCGTGCAGTGGCTACTACTAATTAAATAAATCATTAAATAGTATGATTACGTTAATAGAAATGACAATGTAATTGCCGCAAAACCTTCCAGGAAACTTAGCCTGATCAAAGCACCACAGAGGTAGGCTATGATAGTAGGTAGGGCTTGATAGTAGGTAGGCTATGATAGTAGGTAGGGCATGATAGTAGGTAGGCTATGATAGTAGGTAGGGCTTGATAAGTTGCAAGACGGTTGTCATGAAGTCATAACAAAAACAAAAAAATCGGATTTTTCACATTTGCAAGTTTAGTATGGGACTGACGATATCTTTTCAAGTAAAAAAAGAAAAACATTTCTTCTTTTACCTGAATGCAATCAACTGAATATTTGAAAATAGTACATGTGGGTCCGGTCATTTATACAGCCCTGTCATTCGTTTAACCAAACGAACTATTTGAATGAACAATCAAAAGATAACAGTTTCCAGAGAGTAACAAACTTATCAGGTATAAACCGTTTGTACCCAGAATATTTATAATTAACTGCTGACAGATTAAAATTTGAAATCAATAATCGTGTTGTGGCCTGCTATACAATATTATTTAGTACATGCATTCCTGTCCATAAGCGTGGTCTGAATGTAATGTAACTGGAACATTTACGATGCAGGGCAGCACCCATCACTGCTTACATAAAATTTAAAAAGTACTATTAATTTAACTAAAGAGATCCATAAGCCTGCTCATTTTCTGGATATTTGTGGTAAACTGAGGCAAATCCCTCGTCACCACCTTTTGTGTATGTTTGTCGGAATATTCCTGAAGTTTGGAGTAAAATCGTTTTTAGATATTTCAAAATTATCAAATAAATAATTGTTTCGTCCTCTTAAAAATATAGTTCATTATCTTATTGTAATATTTTTTATATTTGAAAATAAAATTGTACGTAATTACGTACAATCTGTTAAAGTTTTATAATCAATGCAGATAACCACCAATTTATTTTATAAAATCCAAACAACCTGATTTTTCACTTTTTAAGCATCTGAACTAAATATTTTCAAACTGTAAGCATTATATTCATATTTAGCGCCCCGAAATTTGTCAAGTATATTATTCTTAATAATTTTGAACAATTCTGTTTGAAAATGTTAAGGAACGCTTCAGAAATTAATTTTTATTATAAATAATTGTGAAATATTCGAAAATATTGAAGATCAAATCATTAATAAATACTATTTTTTGAATTATATAAAGTTAAAGAATTTAATTTAGCTGTCTTCTATTAGTTAATAAATGTACGCATATTAAATTATACATTAAAATCTCAATTGCCTAACAAAGAAGGTACCAAAAAATGAAGCTTAACTCTTAATATTTGTTGGTGTCGTATAGATGTTTTCCTTCTTATACATAAATTTCTGTTACTTTTTAACTTTGTCTTCCTTTATTTTTATTATTATATCTCAATTTCTGAAATTATTTAACAATTCTATGCGACCTCCCACTATTTCCTTATCCTTTAAAGGCTGATACAATAATACAACGGAAGATGGCTTCTCTAAAATAGGTTCAGTTCCTGCAATCCATTTCTTCAGAAGACGTTTCAATATCCTCATCAAGTTGAACTCTTCCATAATGTCTTTCATTCTCGACCATTTACGAAGAATTTCTTTATATCCATTACCTCCGGATAGATAACGCAACATTCAAGAAATTGTGATAGGTATGTGACTGAACATTTTACATTTCGGTAAAAAAAATCATCACTAATGACTGCTTAATGGTATTGCATAAATCGTAAATGCATTGTATAAATCACCAATCACCATTAATTATATATCTGAAATGCTATTGTTTTAGTATTTTTTTAATATGGTTATCCGTGCCTTAATTTTTATTTCAGTATTTATTTCAGTATTTATTCAATATGCAGTCCATGATACACATAATATATACATATATGTATATATAATCATATATATATATATATATATATATATATATATATATATATATATATATATATATATATATATATATGTATATATATATATATATATATATATGTATATATATATATATATGTATACATGATTTATATGATGATATCGTACCACAAGCCCATCATCGAGTCTGGGCCTCCTCCAAAAGCCTCCTCGAGGCTGCTATTCAGTTTCGGGAATCAAGAAGAACACCACACACTAGATAAGAAAACAATACCTACCTCGATAATTGTCTCCATCTGATCGCCTATCTTGTGTAGTGGACAAATAATCCTCATCTCCAAATTTCAGAGAAGAAAATAATTATAAATTACTAATTTATTATAAAAATAATTTCTTCCTACACTGTAAGGATGACGTTGTGAAGCTCCGTATGGCATCATCTCCGCCTGTATCCCGGTGCCTTGTTAGTCATTAACTTCATGACGATCACTTCGACTTGCTCATCCGGTGGCTCCGAGTCATTTGGAAAGTCATCCGCCATCGAACCTGCAACGACTTCCTCTTCTAAAACCTCTTTGTAAAGAGTGTTCTTGAAGTACCTTCTCCATTTACACAGGATATCCTGCTTTACCATCTGTGGGTTTCCACCTACGTCCTTGCACGAGGTGACTTTTGGTTGTGAAGACAGATCTCCCTTCATTTATCTTCTGGAAGAAAAGCCGATCTTCATGGAGTGTCCTATCGCTCTCAGCATCTTCCATTCTTATATTCTCCCATGTTATTTTCTTCCTACGATGGATGTTCTTTTCTTCTCTCCTTCTGTTTCTGTATTCCTCACTGGTTATTATCACCTGGTGTTACGCTGGATCGTCTTCCTGTAAGCTTCATTCTTCTTGGGTGTGACAGCTAAGCATTTATTATCAAACCACGGGGATCTAGCATTTCTTGGTAGAAGTCGGATTTTTCCATCACCCTAGCGTCTAATCGCTGCCGGTATTTAAGACTCTGTTCATCGTTCTTTAGTTTCGATACATCGTATTTCTGTGCTACATTTCTCTTCGTCCTGGCGATGCTCAAGAACTAATCTGTAGTTCCCCTGTAAATTTCTAGTAAGATTGGATAGATGACGTGAGCGTATCAAAATGTGTTCGATTTGGTTAGGGCTTGGTAGTTTGGTAGCTTACTGTATTTTCTTTCCAGAAAATAATGTACTACCGACGACCAGACCATATACGGCACAAAATTTCATGAGCCTTCGTCCTTTCTCATTCATATTTTCATGTAAGCTAAAGGCTCCTATTTTTAGACGATATATAGCTTCTTGGCCAACTTGGAGATTGAGGTCTCCTAGGACAATCTTAACCACTTTCAGGGCAGCTTCTAAAACATCGTAAGATCGTAAAACATATCCTTATTCTTGTCCAATACAGCTTCTGTTCGGTTGATGAGAGAAAAATTGAATTGGACTTTCCCTTGATAAGCATAAAGCATAATGGTGGTGAGATACGCGTGCTTTTTCTCTGACTGCAAATCCTGTGCCAAATGCGTGATTTTTCTCGTTGTAGCTGTAGTATAGAGTGCGGTATCTCTTTTCAAGAGAACCTTGAAACGTCCAATATCTATGTAATGCCGTTGCTTGTTCTATTCCTGAAAATCAGTCCAGCTTCTAGGCTTTTGAGGTTTCGTGATAATTTAGTTTGAGAGGAGCGGGTTATCAGATCACTGCCTCCCAGTAATGTGGAGGAGTTTCCTCCTCTGTGTGTGTGTGTGTGTGTGTGTGTGTGTTGGTGTAATTGTTTCTGCAACCTGGTGGACCAGTAGCTGATTGCAGCCTGTCGGCTGGACGATATGGCCGCCATTTCCCTACTCCGAACACATACCAATATAGAAAGTTTAATAGAGGAGAGTTAAATATTTTTTATTGATTTTTTTTTTAAGTTTAAATCATTTGACCTAATGAAGTCTGAAAGCAGATAAACAACTTACTATAAACAAGTATACAAATCAATATAATAACTGAATTTACGATAATATTTGAATACACCTAATTTTTATTTAACTTATTGAAATGTCCTAAACCGGTCTTTAAAAGTCACAGTTTTGCTATAATAATTTCCTTATTGCTATTTTCACCATAGTGAAAAAAATGTGAGAAGCGGATGAGGAGAGATGTAGACTTTACCGAAAGAAAAAATTAAATAAACTGCTGGGATCAACATGCCAAGCCACTTTTTCAAAGGAAGAGGCTCTCACTCTCCGCTAAATGCCTTTTTCTTTTCAAAGAGTTTCCTCAGTCTTTGACTTCTTCCAACTAGTTGCCTATAAAATAAATTTTTGGATTAAGCTCGCATTTAATTTAATTATTGTTTTTTATTTCTATTTTTTTTCAGTCAAGAAATTAATTGCCAAGTACAAAAAAAAAAGTAAGAATAAGTTATACGTTAGGTTTCTACGTTTTTTAAAGCACTATATTTAGCAATAGGTATTCCTCAAAAATTAATCACGCCGGACCTTAATTTTTAAATATGTAAACAGTAAGGTGTGCACTTATATAATGAAGGTAATATGTTTTCAAAAATTTTATTTATTACCAGTTCAATGGGTTCTGTCCCAAGGACTCGGTAATCCCTGGGAAATATACTAATCATAATATTTATTTATTTAGTTTCAATAGTTTAATATTAATATAAATAATTAAAAAATATTAAAAACAATAATAAATTAAAAATTAGTTTAATAATTACAAATAAGTTTTTAATAAATTAACCTTGTAAACTTATTTATTTCGTTCCATCATATGCTGGACCACACTATATAAGTGATGATGTTCACTATAAATAATTTGAACTTTTTTTTTTAATTCATAATTCAATAATGTAAGTTTCCATCTATAACGAACAATTGAACCTATCACGATTTTCCCGAGTTGTCATTCGCAATAATGATTTTATCAAACAAGCTATCCAAATTTTTCCTTTATAGGGTATTTGCTACCCAAGAATCTATCTAGATTGCGGATTTCGTGGTAAGACCAAAAGCCTGAAAGCATAATCGAGCAAGGATGATATCCATATAGATCAATCCATACTAAGTGCCATATTACACACTAATATGTATGGTAAGGCGATACAGCCATTAACCGTTTATGTGTGGCTGATAGGCTTCGGATACAGGAACGGTCCAATACTGCAGCCAATTCCAATATCAATCACAGGTATTCAATAACCTGTCAGCATATATTAGCAACGCTAAATTGCGTTTTCATTGTTTTGAGATAGGTAATTAATTACCAAAAATTGTAGTGATTTTTTAATAATAAAAAAAATAATTCTTACATAAAATATCAACAAGAAAACTTATGGAAATGCCATAAGCCGATACTGATTTTTTTTTTCTAGAAAAGTTTTTATCTTGATGATAAAAATTCCTGTTAAAGGTTTTCTGTGTTTATTTTTTTATTTTAGATTTATTTGTCCTTTTTTTTTTTTAATTACATTTATTTATCAATGATTTTCACCAGAACAATTCTTTTTATATTTCAGATAATTTATTTTATTTTTTATTAATTCAATATTAATTTAGTCTTTTGACAAAATATAGGTTTTGTTTTATGCTCAAACTATCTATGCCACGCAGTTTTATCCGCGTTAAATTTGGATTACTCCCTAAAATAGAAAATAACGTTTAAAATAATAATCTATAATATGTTTTTCAGTTTCATTCGCTACAAACATTTTCAAGTAACGGGGTCAAAACGACATTTTTATAAACGGCACAATAATTTAATGAAGTTGTCATTACAACGACCCGTAAGCAAGCTGGGCACTTTTTCTCTTAGCAATTTATTTATGGTTACTGCTCCTATCCTATGGATGGTAGCGTGATATTATCAAGCGTAAACCCTTCCTCAAGGAACTGTCTAACACAAAAAGAATTTTTCAAATCTGACTGATAGTTCCTAAAATTAGCGCGTTCAAACACAAACTCTTCCGCTTTATATAGCATAATAAATAAGATATTATTAAGGGACCTAGTTCTAGAATAAAGTTTCTCCCAGACAGACTAGATTCGCCCGGTCTTGGTACTTTGGGCCCTTCCCTTCAGATGAGGATGAACCGGATGAAAACCAATAACTTTATAAAATACTTAATTATTTATATTATCATATTTTCAGTAAAATAAATCCTTTTAAATTGCATTTCTTTGCTTTGTTGTTTATTAAATTACATTAGGCAGAGATACGGCCCATTTAGCCAATTTTCAAGTCTGTCATCTATTAACAAAAATAATTGCACATAAATTTTATCTCTTTCACAAATATCCAAAAAACGGTACAAATATTATTTAATAAAATCATATCTCAAAACTACACAACTCATAAATGTTATAAACATACTTATTAAATAAAAAAAATAAAAATAATAGATATGGCCACATTAACAATTAGAAAAGCACACTATTTTCATTAATTATCTTTTTTTGGTGGTTTTAACCATATTCCACACAGACATTAATTAAAAACTTAATTTATTTTTTCACATAAGAAGTCCTTGTATTTCGACTTGTTCTAAAAAATGTACACTTTATTTATCAATTTAATTCATTATTATTCATAAGTATTGGTCAAATACAGTGTATACAGGGCATTTGACAGCCTGTCTCCATTTCGGTTTGAGAAAACTTGGCATAAAAATACAAGGCTTTTATAACACGTTTATATAACGTATTCCTTTTTCAAAAACATTTTTGGAATTTTTATACATTTTAAGATTGTTTTTGTAAATTCAAGATGCATATAAAATTAAATCCCTTGTAATTATGTAATGAATGACACTATTTTGAGTTTTTTAGGAAAATAGTTTTGGAGCTAAAAGTAGTCTCGGATTCGGTATCGTCTTATATATATATATATATATATATATATATATATATATATATATATATATATATATATATATATATATATATATATATATATATATATGAAGAAAATACACGAAAAAAAAGTACAAATAACATCATGTTATAAAAAATAAATTATATTTTAATGAATTATGTTTAATAATAGACCTTTTAATGTATAATATGATTTAGAATTTGGTTGGTAATACTAGTTGAATAAATACTTGTTAGAATCAATATTCAGAGTAACCTCGTGACTCATAGCTTGTACGCTCAAAATTAAGTTAATTCAGCTCAGATTAATTGGACCACGGTCTAAGCTGCAGTACCTCAAGTTTTGTATTGACCTCAAAATTTGTACAATACAAATTTTGAATTACCATCACAGTCAAAGCTCTCTTCTAATTCAAGCTGTTTTTAATCTTTCCAGTTTCCTGATTTCTGATTTTCGGATTTCTGAGCGAAGATATTCATTTTGGCCATCCCTGAATCCATTTAGAATAGTTCGGTCGTACGTTCGTTCGTTCGCATCTCTCATAAATCAAAAACGGTTGGCTGTAGAAAGTTAAAGTTTTGTATTTAGGATTGCTGTAACATTTAGTTGGTCACTAATATGATCACCAGACGTGGTACTTTACTTGAAGGTCATAATAGGCTGCCATCAAACATTATATTAAAATATAATATTTTTTAAATTATTGTACATATAAAACATCTCAAATTTGGTATATGAGAATTATATATTAATATAAATATGATAAATTTTGGTTATAATTGGCAAACCGGAAGCGGAACTTTACTTTTTTATATTTTAATAAATAATATGCTATTTAGACATAGGTATTAAAGTAAGCTTATATATCTGCCTGGATATTAGTAATAAAATTAATTATAGATTAATTAGTGTTACATAAATCAATAACATCTTATTGACTGATATCCCTGATTTTTTTTGGTAAATAAAGTTTCTGGCTTCTATTAAAACGCTACTGCTTGGTCGTTGATGATCTAAGGTTTTTACGCCTATAAATATAAAGAAAGAAACAATACTACTAAACCCCCCTCCCACATTATCCAGTACGCTCGCTCGTATAATCCTCTCATTACTGATTATCTCTAAAGCCTGTCATGTGTTAGAGTCGTTCTAGAGTCCTTATAGTGGAGATTGCCACATACAGCTCTCTCAGTGGCCTAGAGAGGGACCTCTCAACAGACTACTCTACTAAACTGTCTAATGAAAGCTCCTTTTTATAAATACTCTTCAAGGGTAGCCAGCTGTGAAGGTCGGCCAATGAACTCATTAAATCGACACTCTATATTTGGTTCTGTTTTACAAGTCAACTAATGTTGTTAATGATTTTTATTAAGCGCGAAAATCTTTCATCTATTTTTTCATATATATCACTGTTTCACTTCACCATCTATTAAATTTTCAGTCACTGTAGACACATGGTATTCAAAAGAACACAACCAAAGATTATATTGCTTTATTCTGTATATAAAGATTTTTGTTGTAGTATAATATTTATTATAAAATGAGACAAGTTTTCATGACATGCTGCCCATTTTGAATATTATAAAATATATATTCAATATTTCGACTTATTGCAGGTAGAATTAATGATTTTTTATTTCGATTTTGAAAATGGTCGAAACGAATATGGTCGAAACATCTAACAAAAATAAAAATACGTTTATACATATTGTTTATTCAACTTCAAGCCTACTAGTTTGAAGAAAAAAAAAATTTTTCTTCATCTAATATAATACCGTAAATACTATAAAAAATCATTGAAAGTTTTCTACCTGCTTTGACCAGGTCTTACTTTATATGTCAGGTAAAGGTTTGTTAAGTGATAATGATATCATTGTTGCCTATTATTACTATGATTATTTCAAAAAAAGAAAAATCTAAAGAATTTGGTCCATCATTTCATTCAAAGGGATTCTTTCTGTCGTTTGTTTCTTGCTGCTAAAGAGTTAGAAAAGTCTGATTCTATAGTTGGTTGGGATAGATTAAAATAAGGGATTGAATCAGGAATTCTAAGAAAATGTAGTTGAGCATTTGACAATACCTAACTGTATTGTTTTCGGAAATATTGTTGGGTCTTGTTTATGTTTCGTATTTAGTTGTTTTTTTGCCATCATTACCTTCGGTATAAAATTCTGAATATAATTACATTAAAAAAAAAAATTTTAATTTATCACAGTTTTTTCTTTAAATGCAAAACAAAAATTTCAAAATTTAGAAAATTTGAAACTGTTCAAAAATCTGGACAAATTTTCATGTAAAGAAATTGAAATAAAATGATTGTACTAAGATGACATGTTCATTTTCTTTCCAACTTCTTCACAAGCCTTCTCCACGATGTCCTTCCTTGTATAATTAGGTAAATTAAAATTATAAAGTTCGACGAATTTATCAACTTCACCCACTCGCCATTACAAATATTTGAGGAAACTCAAGGGACGAGACTGCCGGGAGACCTTCCAGTCCTGTCGCTTGAGATCGGTAGGATTCGGGTAAGATACTTCTCCTGAAATCGGGTCGTTTCCGCCTCTCCTATACTTAACGTTAGAAGTGATTTCGAAGAGACACTCAGGATACTCGTATCCGTCGCGTCCCCTCAGAGTTGCCCGGTGTGAAAAGGACCTTAACCTTTCGCCAATTCAGGCATCTTGAGGACAGAAAAAGAAAATATCGCATAAATGCAGACCAAAGACAATACCCTTCTCATCAACTATCCTAAGAAACCCATCAACTGGAGACAGCACATCACTCCATGACATCTCTTCGAGTATCTACTGAACGATATAGTTTGGCGGTTCTGTACTTCAAGTTCATAAGTATATATTCCTCCAACACTCCTCCGAGGGGTTATCAAAAGGAATTAAATTTTATTAATCCTTATAAGAATTAATTCTTTTGCCAAATCGAAATATAAAAATTATTTTTTTATTAAAAATATCTGATGTGGGCAACACATGACTTCCTTGTACGCCTCTTAAATTATAAATCCGTGGGTCAAAAAGTGATACTGAATTTGGTTACTAGTTTCCGAAGATTACGGTAAAAACGACACTCGGCGTCCCGACATTCATCTATTGACACACACACAAAAACACTCACTCTTGTTACTGGAGATCTCATTCCGTTATTACATGTCATTTTCCTCCAGTAGATAACTAGTTTCCAAGATATTTCTTCATGTTCCCTGACAACAACAAAATTGTCAATATCACTGGATAAAGCATTGGAAATCGACAGTTTGGAAATTTTAAGCGGAAAAACCCACTTAACTAATATCTTATTATTAATATCATCAAGCTGCAGACTTGATGATCTCACAAATGGGGAGGAAACCAGTACTTTACTTTCAGTTTTAACACTTAAAACAAGTAATAAAAATTTTAATTGGATTGGAAACCAAATTGCGTTTGTAACCTTTATTACCGAAACATATGATTTATGTATTTAATTATAATATAATTTTTGATTTAAACTTATTATGACCTTCAAGTAAAGTACCCTTTTCGGCTCACCAATTTTAACCAAAATATAGAAAATATATTCATATCGATATAAAAGTCCTATTTACCAAATTTTAGATAATTTACATTATATTTTAATATAATTTTTTATGAGTCTAATATGACCTTCAACTAAAGTACCGCTTCCGGTTTTCCAATTTAGACCAAAATCTAGTATATTATTTAAATGAATATATAAATTATAAATACTAAATTTGAGAAGTTTTTTATCGTATGTTAATATGATTTTTGATGGAAATCAATTATGACCTTTAAGTAAAGTACCACTTCCGGTAATCAAGCAGTGACCAAAAAGGGAGGTTCACAACTACATTTTAAAAAAATCCTAAATACAAAATTCCAATTTTCTAAAGCAAACCGTTTTTGAAAAAAAAACTATTGAAAGATGGTCAATTAACCACCAAACACAAATACGAAATGATGATAAATAAACTGCAAACAAACCATATGTAAACCTTATTGCATGGTACAGTTATATGTTCTCTACCAAATTTATCTTTAATCCTTAGTTATTGCTTCGAAATATGTTAAAACAAGTTGTTTACTTCAAATTCATATTAATTTTTTTATCTATTTTCTTGGGTATCGGGGTAGCTCAGTTGTAAGGCACTTCTATTCTCCCGGTCCCGGTTTCAAGACTGACTGTGATAGATAATTATTTATTCAGTCATTAGCCGTGGTTCGAACGTGTGATGTCGAGAGACCATCCTATGGCTTACCTAGCCTCAATTAGGATGTCCGTAATTGGTGGAAAGACCTGGCGGTTGAGCGTGATCTCGGCCCAATCACCTCCTAGCACAACCATGGTCCAGAAACAGTACGTCCTTATAAGTACTGAACCCATGACCCTTCATGGGTTGTAGTTCATCTTGTTTGCGTTAGTTAAGAGTTTTTAATTAAAAATATAAAAGTTATAGATACCTAAACAATGGCAAGGGCCCATAAGCACAAGAGTGTAGATGAACTATTTGAGATTTGAGAATTTGGATTGGCTTGCGCATATATTTGTGGCCGATCCGATGTAATGTCGGTTCAAAAGAAGTGGTAGCTTGGAAACGGAGTATCTTACCAAATAAGTGGTAAGATATTTATATTTTTTATAGTTTCTTTTAAGAATAAAAATAGTTCAAACCAAAATAGTAGCATACAAAAGTTCGACGTCTGCCATGATTACTTCTCCAGAGTAGAACACAAGCGTTTAGTTACCACGTTTGTTAATTTTTTTGTCAGGCAAGCGATTGTAGATGTTTGAGACTCGCGGCAAGTGTCATGCGTGTAAACCAACCATATGTACCTATACTGGGCGGCAATGCGTGTCTGTTCTGTTGTCGGAGCTTCATGGAATGGCCAGAACACGTATTGTATATTGTTGGAAAAGTTCAGTAAGATTAAGAATCATTTGAAACATTAAATAAAAATATAAATAAAATAGTTTTTTTTTTCTGCTTTTATTATCAACATTTTTATTTTATGACCGTCGTATTCCTGTTTAATTGAAAATCAGAGACATCATAATTTTCACGGTCTTTACGCATTGAAAGCATACATGATAAAGTCCTTCAAAAGTCAGAAAGAGCTAATTTTAAACACAGAGCGCGATAACCGTGAAATGGCCATTGACCATCAGAACTGTCAGGAGTTATCTGAGCAGAGATGGACAGCTGAGGGGAACCATTGCTCCTGCGAGATATTGCTGCAACAAGTGTCAGGGAGATAACCTCAGGTCCGAAAGGGGAGGGAGCGCTTATACAATAGCCCACTCACTATCTTCGGCCACCACCTCTATCTCTCTCCAACCTGCTCAGTGGTCAGTCTTGCAGCTTTGTATTGACTGCTTCAGTCAGAGGTCGGCTGATGCTGAGCCGATTAACAACAATGTGTTTTGAAAACTCCAATTTGAAAACAAACATGTGTACTCTTGTTCCAACATTTTTATTAAGACTTTTCAACACAACATAAAGCGATTCTCAAATATAAAAATTCATCACAATCTTAAAACTAACTTCAGATTTATTAAATTATTATATGTAAAGTCTATTACATTTAGTCAGTGCCTGATATATAACTAAAAAAATCTGGTGCGGCGCGCGCATGGCACAACTTTCACTTACCACGCTACTTAAAATAAATTTTAAAATTTTCTATTTAGTTTCATAATATATAGTGGCATAATATTGTAGAAAAATAAAAGAACTAATAGAAATTATTACCATAACTACAACAATCACTTAGATTTATGTGTTTTTCGTCACTCTCTATTGCCGCCTTCAAATCCACGTCGGTTTTTGAAATAGACTTAAGCGCCAAAAATTCAAAATTTAGATTTCAATTTATTATGGGACGTAAAAAACACCTCTATCGATTCCCACCCACGATATATTAAAAAAAAAATTGAAATGGTCAGGTTAATCGAGTTTTGATGAGATAAACACCAAATACTAAAAAGTCTGTCGTCACTCTTGGCCCTTGACCTGTGCTAGAAGCCTTAAAAATACATTGCAAATATAAAGGTTTTGTCAACTTAATAAACTCCTACAGTATACAATGAAAAATACAATTAAAAAACAAAAAAAAAAAAAAATATATATATATATATATATATATATATATATATATATATATATATATATATATATATATATATATATATATAGTTAATTGGGGAAAAATCGTTTTATGTATTTCCTGTAAAGTGTGCTAAATGGCGATTTCGCCTTTTTCAAAAAACGGCGTCGATATGTGAAATATTAATTTTTCTAAATTGTTTAGCTTTCCAACGGTATATTACCAGAAACGTTACATCTAAATTACTACACTAATTCACTAATTCCTTTATTCTCTTTTAGTTAATTATCAAATTCCTTTATAATTTATATATATCCATTTTTATTACTAAGTACTAAGAATGAGAGACGGTTAATTATTTCAAATAAGCAAAATTAAAGGTTTAATTAAAGAAGGAATCCATTTTAAAATTTCGGCATTTATACCTATTATACTATTTCAATGAGGATGTGACCTTGCTGATATTAATGAGTATTTAATTGTATATTGACATAATAAGTTTGATCAAAATCGTTTGTGGCTTTTTCAAGAAAATTTTAAAAGTTTGTAAAATCAATGATATAAAGTGATTCTTCTGGTAAGTCGATTTTGGCGAAAAAGTTGCTTTAACATCATAGGCTTATACTTTTCTTAAATCAGCAATTTTAGTTTCGTACAATCTTTCGTTTTATAGCTAGACTAATCACATACACATTTACAGATCATTTTGTGAAACTTATTTGGACTCAGGGGACCTTATAGCGTGCATTTTCGTTGAAAAATCGGATTCGAAATTTTTCACTATCACAATGCTTTCCTTTTCATATATGAGTCATTCTTCGAAAATAGGAAGATTTTCTAATAAGTCATTGCTTCAAGTAGAACTGTATTTTTATTTTATTTGTTTTTGGTTTTATTTGCATCTCAGCTACAGTTGTCAAAATAAACCATTGTTCCTGAGATAGAAGTTAAATCAAAATATTCCAATTTTCAAAAGTAGAGGGGGAGTGAGCATAGTTGGGTGGGAGAGTGAGAATGAGGTGCTATTTTTTATCTAAATTAAGTTGATATATATTTAGCTGATAATATATTAGTCTGTATATAGGGATGCCATTGGGCAATCATTGAGGATGATTATCCCAAAATTATGTAAGATTATGAATAATTTTTGAATTACTTAAATTACTGTAGGACAAGAACAGTTCAGTTCGTTCGTTCAAATGCTAAGTGATGTCCTTGAATATAAAAAGGGCTTAAGAAATATCTCCAAGGGACGGCAGCAATTCCTCGAGAAAAATACTTTTCGTGGCAGATAAATTACGCAACTTGTTTCAGGTTGACTCAGATTGTCATCTGGTTAATAACTAGCTTGGTTGTGAGGAATTAATGGTTCAGCGATTAAAACTTGGTAGAATTTACAGAGAGGTAACTATATCTTCAGTTAGTTTAAAGTTATTTGAACATCATCAAACCTTCAGGCGCTTTATATTTTGCTTTATCTATTCATTCTGGATTAATTTCATATAAAATTGAAATATTTGGTAATATAACAAATCCTAAATGATACTTCTAATGGATTAAGTGTGTTATTCATAGTAAATATTTTTTCATGGTATCGAAATTGGGGAATTAAACTAAAAATATAAGAAAATCATCTTTACTCACCCTAAATAACTAACTACACACTCCTTGTTCTTTGATAGTGAAACGTTTATTAAGAAAGAACAGATTCGTTTTCTTGATAATTTTCACAAGCGATTAACACGGAACCCTCATGCATGAGAATATATAAAAAGTTTTTAATTCAGACAACTCGCTTTTTAATTTTAATATCGCCTCTTCTGATATCATATTTGGGTTGTAATTATTACTCTGTATTCAATTTTAAATTTCTAATAATCTAATAGAAAATGAAAAATAAAATTCCAATGAAAATTTTGAATATATTCTATAATTAAATATGTTTTATATATTAAAACAAAATAAATGGTAAATTGAAATTGCATAATACTCCTCAGTTAAATTATATTTTACTAAACTAATTCATTACTTGCACATATAGACTTACGCATCATAAATTTATGAATCCCCAAAAAATGTACATTAAAAAGCACAGACTTACCTTTACCGACAGCCATAAATACATTCGTTTAATATTTGCTGAATATTGACATAATACAGAGATTTAATTCTTTAATAGACACAAGGAGAAGTAGTTAATATAGATTTCAAATCAGCAAGAGTATAGTACTAACCGGCTGGCTAAAGGTTTGTAATAAATTTTGCACTCATTGATATACAAGAAACAACTGTTAAATTATAAGCATTAAGAAAAATATAAATGTTAATAAAAATACTTGCGGTCAGTGATGTTCCATTTGTGTGAATGAGCATGTGATGCCGCTAGCTTTCTAATACAAAAATGCAATTATTTTATAGTAGTAAATAGATATAGGAAATATTTATTTGAGAACAAAAGAACAAAAGAAACGGATCACCTTGATTCTGACAGACAGAAACTGTAAACGCTTTAATTTTCTAATAAAATACAAAAATATAAGGTCTTACTGTATTGAACTATGGGGTACAATAAAACCATGAAGTGGAATCCGAAATTATTTGCAAAAAGCCTAAATGCTTCTTATAATGCGACAGATTCATTAAAATACGTAAGCTCTTCTCCCTTACGATTTCCAATAATCTTGCTAGGCGTGTGAAAAGAAAATGGTCTCGTGACCACCCAATACTCATCCATGAGTAACGTACCCGCTGATAAAATTTTAGTCCTGTACTGTATGTACAGCTTATTTACTTATAGTGAATTGCGTACTTATTTTAAATGTCATTAGTAGTAAAATTAAAAATAATGGAGACAGAAACATTATCTCGTCATTCGATTCCTTTTCTCTTCTGGCACATTTTTATTAAACTATCAACCCTAAGATATTTTTTCAATTTGAACATTTTTGGCGTTTACAGTTTCTGTCTGTCAGAATCAAGGTGATCCGTTTCTTTTGTTCTTTTGTTCTCAAATAAATATTTCCTATATCTATTTACTACTATAAAATAATTGCATTTTTGTATTAGAAAGCTAGCGGCATCACATGCTCATTCACACAAATGGAACATCACTGACCGCAAGTATTTTTATTAACATTTATATTTTTCTTAATGCTTATAATTTAACAGTTGTTTCTTGTATATCAATGAGTGCAAAATTTATTACAAACCTTTAGCCAGCCGGTTAGTACTATACTCTTGCTGATTTGAAATCTATATTAACTACTTCTCCTTGTGTCTATTAAAGAATTAAATCTCTGTATTATGTCAATATTCAGCAAATATTAAACGAATGTATTTATGGCTGTCGGTAAAGGTAAGTCTGTGCTTTTTAATGTACATTTTTTGGGGATTCATAAATTTATGATGCGTAAGTCTATATGTGCAAGTAATGAATTAGTTTAGTAAAATATAATTTAACTGAGGAGTATTATGCAATTTCAATTTACCATTTATTTTGTTTTAATATATAAAACATATTTAATTATAGAATATATTCAAAATTTTCATTGGAATTTTATTTTTCATTTTCTATTAGATTATTAGAAATTTAAAATTGAATACAGAGTAATAATTACAACCCAAATATGATATCAGAAGAGGCGATATTAAAATTAAAAAGCGAGTTGTCTGAATTAAAAACTTTTTATATATTCTCATGCATGAGGGTTCCGTGTTAATCGCTTGTGAAAATTATCAAGAAAACGAATCTGTTCTTTCTTAATAAACGTTTCACTATCAAAGAACAAGGAGTGTGTAGTTAGTTATTTAGGGTGAGTAAAGATGATTTTCTTATATTTTTAGTTTAATTCCCCAATTTCGATACCATGAAAAAATATTTACTATGAATAACACACTTAATCCATTAGAAGTATCATTTAGGATTTGTTATATTACCAAATATTTCAATTTTATATGAAATTAATCCAGAATGAATAGATAAAGCAAAATATAAAGCGCCTGAAGGTTTGATGATGTTCAAATAACTTTAAACTAACTGAAGATATAGTTACCTCTCTGTAAATTCTACCAAGTTTTAATCGCTGAACCATTAATTCCTCACAACCAAGCTAGTTATTAACCAGATGACAATCTGAGTCAACCTGAAACAAGTTGCGTAATTTATCTGCCACGAAAAGTATTTTTCTCGAGGAATTGCTGCCGTCCCTTGGAGATATTTCTTAAGCCCTTTTTATATTCAAGGACATCACTTAGCATTTGAACGAACGAACTGAACTGTTCTTGTCCTACAGAAATGAAATATTAAGTACGGTAATTAAAAATATTGAAGTAAATGATGCATTAAATTGTTTTCAGTATATAATTTTTGACTCTTTGACGTCGGAGCTATTGTTAAACGCTTTTTAAGTTTAATATTGCCTCTTCTGAGATTATATTTGGGCTGTGATTATTATTCTGTATTTAATTTTAAATTTCTCAGAACTTGATAGAAAATGAAAAAAAAAAAAATTCCAATGAACGTTTTTAATATATTCTATATTTAAATATGTTTTATATACTAAGACAAAATAAATGGTAAATTGAAATAGTAGAATACTCTTTTGTTAAATTATATTTTACTAAGCTAATATATTACTTACATATATGGTCTTACGCATCATAAATTTATAAACTCCCCAAAAAATGCACATTAAAAAGCACAGACTTACCTTTACTGACAGCCATAAATACATGCGTATTAGTAGGAGTAGTGAATATAGATTTAAAATCCTCCAGCAAGAGAAGAGTACCAACCAGCTGGCTAAAGGTTTGTAATGAATTTTGTACTGACTGAGATACAAGAACCAACTGTTAAATTATAAGTATTAAGAAAAAAATATAAATGCTGGTAAAAATGCTTGCGGCCAGTCAGTGGTGTTCCATCCGTGTAAATGAGCATTTGATGCCCCTAGCTTTATAATACGCAAATGTAATTACTTTATAATATAAATTTATAAATATATTATAATGTATTTATAAATATATATTGAAAATATTAATTTGAGATTGAATAAAACAAAAAAAAAAAAAAACGGTACGCCTTCATTCTGACAGACACTGCCCGCAAGGCAGTGAGCCTCCTATAATGAACCCAGAGGTGGAGAGGAGACTAGGTGCGTATTGGAGGGGGTACTGTCTGCCCCTGTACACATTTCTTGTGCACCAGTTCGTAGCTTGGTTGCTAGGGTTTTTAAAAACAGCTAATTTAGCTTACGCGTATTAAACTAATTTCCAAATCATGTATCAGCTATTTAGTTTCACTGTATCAATAAACTTTTAAAAAAGAAATATATTACTCTGTATTACACAAAGAGAAATGACGCTGTATACAATTAGCTCTTTTAACACCTTCTAATTATTTGGAAACTTTCTCCTTTACACTGACTTAATCGGAGTAGTAAAGTCATAAAAACTGCAGTCGTTTCAACTTTTAACGGGTATTTTACGTCATATTTTTGAGTTGGTTACAACGAAGATTATTTGTGTGAACCTCTGCTGCCATTATCCATGATTCTCCATTGCTTGATGCAATGGCAAATCCAATTCACATTACTATCTGCTCACGCCGACTGAGCATTACTGTCAATACAACATAGGTTACATTTTCTATATTCAAATATTGCCATTAAAACAATAAATAATAGAATCGATACTGAAATACTATATTATGAATTCTGAATGATCATATGACCTTTGAACTAAAACACATACAAAAAAAAAATATATTTATGTCTGATTGAACTAGTTAAAATAGTAAAAAGTATTTCCAATATTGAAAAATTTGAGACAAAAGGGGAACTCACAATCTTATTAAGCATGCTATATGATAACTATACTTAATTAAGGATTATGAGGGGCATAGTGTGCGTGCTATCCTATCCTGCAAACTAGATACAGTAGCGCTCTCTGTGGTGAGTGGTATGACTTTGGTTTATTCAAAATTGTTATTCTCTAATACTTTTTGTAAAAAAATAACTGTATTTTCCTTTGTCCACCATTTCTTTCCCTTGATTCTTATTCTCTTCTGCTGCTTTTCCATTGAAGTAACGCGAAATAACAGGTGTTTTATTTAACTGAAGTTAGTAAACTAATACCTAAACGCTTGTACAAATACAAATATCTTACCACGTAAACAAATACCTAAAACTTTAAAACCTTTGAAATGACAAAAAAATATCATAGCCATTTAGTAGATTGACATGGCCAATAGCATCAAGTCTGCTATACTGAGGCTGTTATTTGACTTGTTTTGTACAATTTGCTATTGATGAAGCATATATGGATGGCATGCTTTATGAGAGCATTGTGAGTACCCCTAATGGCAGTTTTTTGTACTACGGTAAAAACAAAATAAAATGAAAATGTGTAAAATGTGAGTTTTTCACAATCATGTGGCTGTCAATTAAGGAAAATAACGCTAACATGTCTATAGACATTTCCATGACAAACTACATGGAGACAATGACAGACAGGTACACGATTTGGTAAGAACCGAAATTTCAGGTATTGCATGATAAAGTCTAGAGAGGTGTTGCACATATATACCCCTAACATAGCTTCTTAAAATAGATTCATATATCCCATTGATATGTATTGTATGAACACGCTATTAATTTACTATCTAAAAACAGTTAGAGCTATACCGTTAGGGTATAGTCTGAAAGGAATACTTAAATCAAATACTTGTATATTAAAAACTAATATAATATTTTTATTAAAAAGTCTTTTACGAACAAACTTTTCCTTGAAAATTAATAGATGTTTTTTTTCGATTAAAACTTTAATTACATAAAAACCTCTCTGCCTGTGCTTTTACTAGGTAAACAAATATTATAATTATCAACGAAATTATTGGAATCCGTTTAATTACCATAAAATAATTTTAATTTTAATTTCTTTAAATAATTTTTAATTTCGTTTTTTTCTCTATGAAATAAGGCTGACCCAATTCAAACCTAGCTTTGTTCTCCCTAAGGATTTATGATCCGCTCATTGAATTTTCAATTCTTCATCATAGCTTTAGGATTATGTCAAAATTCGAAGGGTAAAATAATTATTCCACCAAATTCCATTTTCGTACCCGCTTACTGAACCTTAACTACTGACTGAAATATCCTTTAGAAATATATATTATATTTAATATAATGCTTTGAATAATTTAGTGAAAATATATTTAGGTACTTCCAGCGGCCCCCTTTGTATTAAATATATTATATTCGGTATTAAATATATATTATATTCGGTATGTTTGATTGTTTTCTAGTCAGAACAATGCCATAGAAGTGGGAATAATTTCAGTCAATATTTCGGCATGTTTAAATGTTTTTTGTTGTTGTGTTTTTTGCGGTTTTTAAGATTTATTGCACCCCTCCAAATGAAGTTAGGTGTTTGAAAACTTTTATGTGAAATAAGTTGGTATTAGAGAAGTGCCTTTTGGGGATCTGAACTTTTTCTCTCATTCTATCCCCCCCCCCTCTCCCTTCCACCCACCTTTTTAATGTTTTCAATTTTGTATTTTAGTGAAAATACGACCTTAGTGGTGGAACTCTACTGCACTGATTTCACGTATTTCTCCTTTTTATTGCCAAAACCATTGAAAGACCTGATTGGCAGGCAGTAGGCATCTTATACCACCCTGAAAACAAAACAAAATTATTATTAATTTTTTAATTGGTCCTTAAAAAATAATTTACTAACGATTTCAGGCTTAGTAAGTCTCCGATAATGAAGAAACTCTCTAAACGAGTCGTATGCTTAATCTTTTCTTAAGGCAATCTTAGAACAGTCTTGTTTTACGATCTTTAGAGACAATAGTGCAGATAAACGGTCGCTTTACAAGCTCTTAAGGAAGTCATAAATTGGATTAACGTCCTCGTTATATATCGTAGACTCTTCTCCAACTTATGCCCAAGTGTTGATGTTCACTGATTTGAGGTTTTTTTTTATGGTTAAATCACTTTAGGAGTTAGGATTGTTAATCTGTATAATACACAGGTTGCTTAGTTGATTAAGTGTCAGTCATAGTAATCCCGAGTTCACAACGCACACTTGATTAAGTTAACTTTAGGTTAATGTTTATTAAATGAGCATTGCAAAAGAAATATAACAAAAATAGTGACGAAGGGGATTTAGAAAAAAAAATTGTGCAGCAAAGCTTTGTCACCAAGGTCGTATTTTCACTACAGTTCAAAATACAAAATTACGGTTGAGAAAGGAAAAATTTGAGACCCACAAAAGCCACTTCCCTTACATACCGAAATTTTGACTGAAATTTATCCCTAAAGAGGGTCGTTGGAATCGCTCAAATGTAGCGAGGAAAAATAATATATATCAGCCATCTCCAAAACTTCCATAATCGTGTTCTAGCTGTGATGAAATGGATACACTTTCATTCCTCTCCGATGACCTCTGAAACAGTACAATAGTCTTTTATTTTCAGGTCAAAATGACTAGAAATACTTAGAAAAATTTTAATTAACCGTAACTATGCTAATACTGGTCTGATTTCGATGAATCTTCTTTTGTTTTATTATCCTTAATCTTAATTGTCTTTAAAATACAACAGGTTTAAAGATCTTCATTTGGAAGTGTTCTAATGGTGTGCGAATTCTTAAAAAACACGAAAATCTGCGGTAGATAGGAGGGAAATGTTCAGACCCGCAAAAAGCACTTTCCAGTCACCAACTGAATTTACAAATCTTCAACCTTCTGACTCGATTTAGTAGTGCTCAAGAGATGTGCAAAACTTATGAAAAACCGCGATTTTTTTTAAAAATATACCGAAATTGTTTATGAAATTTATCTCCACTTTTATGGTATCTTTCTGCCTAAAAAAACAACCCTAAATATACAACTCTCCTTCTCTCCCCTAAGGTGGTCCATTACAATCTCACATTTTAGAGAGTAGAAAGCAGTCTTCCGTCTTAGTACATCCATTGAAACAACTCATTTTGATAGGGTTCACTGTTGTGTATTTAAATAGTAGTAATTTTTTTAAATAAAAAATATGTTAAGTTTATAGATAAACATTTATTAATTAAAAATATAGAAAATGCTAATCTAGTAACATTTTTAATTAAATCGATATACAAAAAAAAACATCAGTACTTTTAATGAGAAGGATAAGCTCGATGCATTAAAATTAAATTTCAATATTTGTCTTCAATTAACTCAGGTTTAATCTTAAATCTCCTCTGCGAGTGATGTTCGATCTGTTTATATTTTATATAAGAATATTGGGAACCATACCGAAACCCCATTCCATTAGGTATTTTAGATGGCCAAACTGTCAAAGCCTTTCTTGCGATAGTCCATAATGCATTATATGTTGACATTATGTCTCTCTGAAAGTGCACCTCGAGTTCTTCTTTGGTGACTATTCGAATCAGTTCTTCATGTAATACGACATTCGTTTCTTCAATGTCAATGTAGGGATTAATAATCGACTGTGGTATTTCCATTCTCAATCCTAGTTTCAAAGTCTGTGTGGAGGAGGTATAAATGTTGAACATAGGGTAAAACGTCATCATATAAATATGTTCCCCATTGGTGTCTCACGCACCCCAAATTTTATTTTGCACTCACATAGACCACAAGCAGATCAGATTCGGTCCTCTGGTGTTACATATCACATAAGAGGTACTGTTGCAGTGTCAGAATGGCATTTAAAAAAAAAATCCCGTAATTGTCTCTATTGAGAAATAAAAGACAAAAAAATCACATGATTTATCGAACTTACTCTTGTTAAAAGATATTATAAACAGAAGAAATATAGAATTTTATGATTCGTTAAAATATTTCACAAACTTACGAAATAGCTCACTTACGAAATATCCAAATATTCTCGCCGGCTCCTTGGTGGTGAGAAAACTTTGTAAGAAGCATTTTCAGTTAGAGCTGAGCCATATCAACCTATTTGACAAAGATATTAATAAAACTGGTATTAATAAAACAGAATATTTAAACTGTATCTGTTTTGAACATTAAATCAAGTCCACTTTGTAATAGCTAATCGGACAAAAGAAAATAGACCATTCGAAAATCGTAGAATAAATACGGAGACTCGTAATCGTGAGCTGATAGCGAAGTCGTGATCCTGAAGGAGGAGAAAAGTTCATTAGCCAGGTAGCCAATGTCCTCGGGCGATGTCTTAATGAATTTCTTTTATAACTCCAGCCCCCACTCCCCCTTTCCCATTCAAATACTAACTTCTTCGGACTCTATTTATTTTTTCTCTATAACGTATCAAAGCTCCTTCTTAAATGACGCACATTATAAAAAAATTTCCTCGGTTCAAAAACAATTTCTTATCAAAGAAGAAAATAATATTAACACACATTGAAGGCAAGGTATATTAGATGTTATCATTATTTAATCTATTAAAACAGTTATACATATATATATATATATATATATATATATATATATATATATATATATATATATATATATATATATATTATCGTTCATCATCGGAATAGGAGTGATTTTTTACTTATGAGTCATTACAATACACTCATTCTCTTAGTGAAATATATATATATATATATATATATATATTATCGTTCATCATCGGAATAGGAGTGATTTTTTACTTATGAGTCATTACAATACACTCATTCTCTTAGTGAAATATATATATATATATATATATATATATATATATATATATATATATATATATATATATATATATATATATATATTTAAGATGGCCTGCGACGACAAAATTGATATATAATCGTACGGGAACTGTTTGATGCATACTGACGTTTCGGTCCATTTTTTAGGGTTTCTTTCATGCGAATAAGAATTAGGAAGGGAGGAGCAGAATATTCCTTTTGTGCCAGGTAGACATTTAAGAATGATAGAAATCGTTTTGGCTTCTCAAAGAAGGGAGTCATTTCATTAAGAGAATGAGTGTATTGTAATGACTCGTAAGTAAAAAATCACTCCTATTCCGATAATGAAGGATAAGTTCATTTCATATAATAAAAATAAATCCATCTCCTTTCAGTAATTTTTGCTGCGCTTATAGAAAAGAACTTGTTAAATCGAGTCAGTCGTGATCTTCGTCCCTAAGCCATAAGTTCCAAGCGGAGATCATGGACATCTTGTAGTTAGAGATGAAGCATAGTTATAGGGCAAGAACTGTCTTATTTTCGGTGTTTTGGGAAAAGGATTCTTTTAGCTTTATTTTAAAGCTGAATAGTTAGAAAATGTTCCGAGACATGTATAGTTTACGAGGTATCCGAAAAATTAAAGCAATAGCAAATTGGTTTCTATCCGAATGTATAGAATAGTACTTACTGTAAAAAACTGAAACAAGGTATTTGAATTATGCGTCATATCTTTTTCTCGAGGATTTATTTTATATATGAGGTACTCGGTCCTAAAACATGGTAACTGGCAAATTCAAAAATTCAACAATGTTAAAATATTTGTGAGTTGCAATGTTTTACCTTCAGCCAGCAGTCACCATAACTTAATACCAACGTTTTATTTTATAAAAACAAATTTCCAAAAGATCCTTTCAACAATTCATGAAATCAGCCGTAAGGAATCCTGTGTTGCCAAAAACTTCATATCAATAAAAATGTTAGATACCATTTTTACAGACAATATTATGCGGTTTGTTTATATTGGTTATATAAATATGGATTATATTGATATATATACCACTATAGTTAATCAATTTTACGTAACAGGAACAGCTACAGTAAAAAAACAAAAATTCTGTTAATAAAAGTGTACGTATCCATAAAAAGTAAAACAAAAATAGGTCAGTGTGTAGAAAAGCATCAATATTTGTCAGAACCATTTCGTTGTTTATTTAAAATCAGATCATCAATGTTAGGTTTCATGGAGCTCAACTTGATTCCTGAGTCCTTTCCAACACTGAGTGCTTTCATTTTAACTATGATATAACTATATGCTTTGATTTTAAATATCGTAGATTATTTGTATTAATTGTATATTGTGTTTATTCATTCTATAATTTATACATTCAATAATATTTTTTTGTGAATTGATATTCCTCGTTGAACTTAGAAGATAATTTTAACCATGACTTTTTTTTCTTGTTCGTTTACCACTTGGAAAGTCCTTATGTACCACCAATGGTTGGTGTACAACCTTCTGGAAACCCCTGGTCTACAGAAAAACACGTTTTACAATTATAGGGCGCATAGGGTGCCCGATTTTGTACAGAGGCATCAGGGCACGAAATCCTGCAAAACAAAAATAAAGCAATAAAATCGGTCCACCCGTTCAAGAGATAATCGTTAACAGGCACACGGCTGAAAATGCGTTTTTTGTGCACAAAGGGTTCTGAAACGCAGAAAAGATCTGTTTAAAACCGAATATCGAAAATTTGACCCGATTACATTGCCTTCCTTATCTAGGTGATTAGGAAAGTATAAATCATGTGACTTTGAACTGTGAATTGATAGATAATTTCGCAGCCAAAACAATATAGTTAATAAAAAATTCAAAAGTTTTGGAAATATTTTTATTTTAATGGTCAATATATAATTATATTGTATCTAGAGTAATCATTATTATATGTGGGGAAGAAAAATAAAATAATAAGGATAGAAACAAGATAAAAGATGAAGGAGAAAAATACTTTATAATAAATAAAAACATACCAGTGAGGCGAAGAATCAAGCGCCGACTAAATACATATCGAAGTAAAGTATGAAGAAAGAGTGTGGCCGCTAATCAATGTTTTCAACGTACTGGTTTGATGCATTGTTTGTAATCTCTATTATTATCTTGTTTTTCTCAGCCCTGATGATGACCAATAACCTAGGCCGAATCGTCGTCACACAATAAAATAAGTTTTTCTTATCTGTGTGTATCTTCATTGACCGCAACTCCTTTCTCTCCCCTCCCCCTCAAACCAAGCTTATCCTACATGTTTTTATTTTAATCTATCCAGAAATATACAATTTTTATTTTTTACGAAACTAATCCAAATATCATCCGACCTTCTCCAAATGGTCATTTTCTAATCCAAGCATGGTCTACAGATTATTATTTTGACAAGCATCCCTCTCCTCAAAAGGCAGAAATGGTGATGTCTTTATCCACACTTCTGCAGAGCTTGTTTAATAAGAAGTAGGAATCCATTTTGTAAGAAGGCTCCTAAGCATCTCTTTCAGCCATAAACTGTCGCAGTATTCGTCCTTGTGTTTTTCACGAATTTAACCAGATTCTTATAGTTAATAAAAATAGATACAAGAGCAAAAAAAAAATATATATCCGACTATGTCAATAGGAGACCATACTATGAACAAGGTGGTTTTGTTTTGTTCGTTATTTGTTTAGCAATAGTTTTGTAATGCAAGACTTCAACTGAACATGAATAGTGAAGTTTCAATGAGCATGACTACAGTTCACTCCTAGCTTAAGTAAACAAAATCAACTCTTGGTACAGGTATCACAAAGAGAAGCTGTGGGTAATCAAGTTCTTTTGCCAACTCCTTGCACCGCAACTCAATGAGCGTCAACTTATTATTCATGCCTTATAAGGCGGCCGTACAAAGCAGCTTTGAATTCTACTTTGTGCTAAGTCTGTATAGAGTAATATAAACCTGTAGCAAACTGAGGTCTTAAGTATAGTATTAAGTAAAAGGAGTGTAAGAAGGAATTTCTTTGAACGGTCTCCAATCCAGGGAGGGTTGATTAAATGTTTAATCGGGCCAAAATATCCTTCAACGGTACCTTTTAATAACATGTTGTTACTAATATACACAGAGATAATAATAAAATCAATATTTCTATAATCCCATATTTTTAAAACTAACATATTTTGGATGTTTGGAAAATTAGGGTGAAGATGATACAATTATTAGGATAGTTATGAGCACTGGGAAAAATAATAAATATTTATTTATTTAGCCTTAATTATATTTATCAGTTTATTATTTATTTAATCATATTTATGTATGGTACCCTTAATAAAGTCGTCTGTAGGTATATCCGTATCAGATGTTCATAAATTTTCTATTAATATAACTTAGGCAACAGAAGGCATACTATACAGTACCCGCAATACTGAACTGTCCTGTGGGTTTAGCGGATCTAAACTACTGCCATGATCGGATAAAACTAAGGTTATTTTTATAAAAATATATACAGTTTGATGTTTTTTTTTTTGTTTTTTTTTTGTAAGCAACTGAACATTTATCTAAGTTAAAGTACTTAGACAGATTTAAATATTTCTTTAACTGAATTCCCAAAAGGAGAAGGTTCTCATTTATAAATATATAAAATATATTGAATAGTTGACCGTGTTATCAAGAAGATGGTCCGGGTGGCGTTAAAGAAAAACAGCAAACAAAATTTATTGATTGCTGGCGTTTCGGTCCACACTGCATGTCTTTTTCAGGGCTACAAATAACAAAATACAATAAAAGTGAAAACGTGGTAGAAATATAGAAAATGACATTATAAATTGTAGAGAAAAATAAATAAATGAAGAGCTGACATATGAATAGTACGAAATGAACATTGAAAATAAACTCATTCAAATTAAATAAATATTAAAGAAATTAAATAGAGAACAAAAAGATAATGTTAGCATTTTAAGATGATAAATAAACAGGAAAAAAAGTAACAGAAAAGGCATATGGGTAAATAGAAATTATTTCAATCTGTAACACTACAACTCATGAATGGTCTTTGGTTCATTACTTGGTAAGATCCGGCTATTTTAAGCCAACGGTTGTGCAAGGAGGTGATTCGGCAGAGATCATCCCCAAACGCCAGGTTTTTTTTGTTTTCCTGAATTAAGGATACCGATTTTATATAGGCTGGGAGATCCCCAAGAGGGTCTCCCGATTCCACAGAGCCAATCCACGACTGAAAACAATAAATAACTATCTGCCACAGTCGGTCTCGAACCTGGAACCTTGAGATTAGTAGCACAGTGCCCTACCCACTGAGCTTTCTCGCTCCCAGTCGAACCTAATACATTGTTAAATTTGTTGACGATCTTCAGAATTCATAATATATGTAGATTCAGGAGTTCTTCCAAATTCTTCTTCAGTTCATTTTAATATGTCATTTGCCAGTCTCCATATTTCCTATCCATTACCATTGCTCAATTATGTAGGAAGTCAATATGTATTAATTGAAATTATGGCAATCAGACTTCCACATTTTATAACTTAATTAGTCGAAATTAATACATTGTTAAATTTGTTGGCCTTTCGGAGTATTCCTCCCCATATTCGGAGAAGTTCATCCAATCTAACTGTATACGTATAGATGAATGAAGGGTATGAATACCTTGAAACGTCAACAAATTTAACAATGTATTAGTTTGAACTAATATAGTTGTTAAATATGGAAATCTGATTGCAATGATTTCCATTAACTTCTCACAAAATTTAATAAGATTAAAAAGACAAATAGATGATTTAATGTTGATGATTAAAAGTTAATCAGTACTAGCTGATACACGATATTCCAAACAGCACCGAAACTCTGACAGCGACGTCTGCAGACGATACAACAATTTTAACAAAACATCAAAATCCAGCATACGCCTCACAGACTTTACAACATCATCTAACAAAACTTCATGATTGGTGCAAATTTTGGAAAATTCGACTTAACCACAACAAATCTCAACATATCACTTCTACTCTTCGATAAGAAACCTGCCCTCCAGTATACCTCGACAATGTAGTAATTCTGCAGACTGACAAAATTCGAGACCTTGGCCTAATACTTGACAGAAGAATGACATGGGGCCCACACATCAAGAACAAACAAAAAACGCCAAACCAAAGACTAAAACTATTATACTCACTTCTTTCTAGACGTTCGAAACTGAATCTTAGACATAAATCGAACACATATACTTATTTACTCAAGCCCATCTGGACCTATGCTTCGGGAAGGATGGGTCGAGTAAGAGGGGAGAGGAGAATACAATTCATACATTGTAACGCTCTAAAAATAATACTGGCTTTGGCGAGGATAGAGGTCCTTCGAGAGGAACTTATTTCAAACATAGTCGGTTTTAACATTGATACAGGCTTCGATAGATCCTGCTTGTTTGCCTTTTCTATCACAGACACTTCTCAGGTGGCCTAGTCTTGATTAAATCATTTAAAAACTAGTTACTTAATATTCGAGATATCTAGAGAATTCTATGTATCTGAGGTCTTCAACATAAAAATATCTAAAAAAAAAAAAAAAAAATGTGAAAATCAATGTTAAAGCTGAAAGAATAATTAATTCTTTGTCATAAAATTGGTTTGTGCCTACTGTGTTCAGTAGAAATAGACCTGCCATGAAAAATTTAAAAATACTTCCTACTTTTCTTTACGGATGCCTAACAAGTCCATGAGCGGTATAAAACGAAACAGGCAGAACCGGACAAACAAAACACAAATATAATCGAAAATTACACCACAAAACTGTTAGCTATAAATATTTAGCATGATAAAAATGAGTGTACAGGAGAATTAAAACGACAATGCAACATGTAATTGCGTGACCTGCAATCGGTTAAGAAAATTGATTTCTACTTAGCTAAGTAGTGAGAACTACTAGGTAATGACATAGTATGTCATTATGACAGCAAATCTTATATAAGGAATATACTAAACTTGTATTTTTTTATTACTATTATTTTAATTGTTTATTTTTGTATGATTGAAAATGAACAATTGACTGAAATATGTAAAAATACATAGTTTTGAGGCCAAAGATATAATATTCACTAAATCAAAATATATTTTAAATTACAAATATGGATACGTATACCTAATATAATACTCGAGTCTAAATTATCCACTTGTAGCTCCACAAAATCAAATGCACCTGAAGATGGCTCTAAATCTGGCCGAAACGTTGTAGCATATTAATAATAAATGTGGTGAACTAAATCCAGCCCAATGTGTTTAAATGATCATGCATATCTATTTTTTTTTTTTTTTTTTACCCGAATCGAAAGCGATTTTTCGTATATTTGATTTAATTCAATTGATTGGAGTGTTATTATTTTTATTTATTCATATAAAAAATGTTGACTGTGCCGAGGAAGGTACTCGGATAAAAGAGAGATTGAAGTCCAGAATTTAATCATGGAAGAAAAAGTGGCCTGAGAAACAATGCACTTGGCGAGTTGAAGAAATAGAAATTGTTTTCTCTCAATTCATCTGAGGATTTGTAATTGAGTCTAGAGGTGGTGAGATAAACTTCTCGAGAAAACTTAACCGTTCCGCAGAGAACAAGGATGCTCTCTCTCCTAATCATTTCCACTCGTACCCAACACTCAACTGTCGACTTGATGGAGTGCTTAATCAAGGTTTGTCTGGTGGGGGGAATCTTATTTTGGAGCCAAACAACAAGACTATTAACAGCTGATAATTGGAAGAAAAAACTACTAGTATCTTAATGAATCGGGAATTTCAATTAAATTCAATACAACTATCATTTATTAGAAGTTAAACTGAGATAGTGATGACATCAAATAAGTTAGTGCGTTTTTCTCGATTTCTTTTTAAATTTCTTTATATAATGAATTTATGCCAGAAAGGACGGATCATCCTACAGGATCTAATGATTCACAAAGCAAGAGTGTAAAGCTTGAGCCCACCCCGAAATTACAGTCAACCCTTACATGTCGAATTCAAATCGGCGCACATTGGAGTATTTAACCTTAAAACCTGGCAAAATTATTTGAAGGTTTTTTTACTTTCATGCAGTTGCTCATAGTAGCATTTGAACCTTAAACCTGGACAAAAGTCCGAATCAGTGTTTGCGAAAAACACCATTAAACCCATCATTCGTCAAACTTGATCACCAATTTTCATCCCTCTGAATTCTTTCAGGATGTCATATAATTTTCTCTAGGCGTATTCTGGGCGGTTTCAATGAAATCTAGGAGAAAATACCCCCCAAAGAAAAATATTATATTTATTTACTCATTATATTTGAAGTAATAAAAAAAAAAAAAAAGGCGGAACATTTTTTTGTATAATATAGTTAACATTAGCTTAAATATTATATTTATAATCACCATTTTACCCTACAAGACACGACAAGAATACAAAAGCATCTTTATCCGATAACATTAGGTAAAAATATTCTTCATAAACATGGTTCGTAAATGAGCGTTGTAAAAAGTAAATCAACAAAATCACAATTTTTTAACAAAATAGGTACGTAAATTCTATTCAGTATGGGACACAATTACCTCAAATCGAAACCGCTGATATCTATGAGCCTTAAAATTCTGACAATTTCTGAGTTCCAATTGACTTTACAAGAGTGTGGGAAATTTACTCAATTATAGTTTGATGAGCCAGTTATCAAGCTTGAAGAATGGTGGGTTTGATGGAGTTTTTCACAAACTTTCGAATGCGGATTTGTTCAAGGATCATAATAAAAAAAAAAATTTTTTTGTTAGAACACTAAATTGTTAATTATATCATGTTTTCACGTGTTTATTCATGCAAAAAGGCCTCACTATTTTTACCAGCTGTTAGAATAAAAAAAATATATGTACCGTTCACCTAGAACACCAAAATTCAATATTTCCCACCTCTTGGGAAAAATTCTAAGTCCATTCTATTAACAAAACTTCCAACCCTACGAGCCCTAAAGACTTTCGTCCGATTTCCATCCTGTCTAATCTTTCTAAACCCCTAGAAAGAATTGTGCGGTCTCAGATATCCAATTTCCTTGAAAAATCCAATTTACTAGATTCTCTGCAACCTGGTTATATGGCCCGACTTCTCCACTTAATCCGCTCTCATAAAAATCACCAGTGACTTGCATACTGAGCTTCCTCGCTCCCAGTCGAACCTAAAATACATTGTTAAATTTGTTGACGATCTTCAGAATTCATAATATATGTAGATTCAGGATTTCATCCAAATTCTTCTTCAGAATTCTTCTATGGACGAAAAAAAGTTAAACATATTAATACTACTTGACTTTTCCAAAGCTTTTGATTCCCTGGACCATTCTATTTTTTTTTACCTAATTAAAATCCAAATCCTCCTCCAACAGCGCTATTCCCTGGTTTCAATCCTTCCTATCCGACCGGACTCAAGCAGTTTCTGAACTCAGCTCTATCTTCCTTCCTTGTCCCTGTCCTCAGGAGTAGCCCAGGGTTCAATCACTTCGCCACTCCTTTTCAATTCCTATATCAATGATCTTCCAAATTCAAATCACCACTGTTCCCATCACTTATACGCCGACTTCCAAATGTACTCATCCTTTCCTCCTTCCAAATTATTAGTAGCGTTTGCCAATATCCAGGAAGACCTAGATAGGATCAATTCCTGGACAAACATGAATAGATTAAGATTAAACGCTATGAAAACTCAAGCCATTGTCATAGGAGTTTCCCTCCTCAGATCCAACTCCATCACGTTCAGCTCCTCTGTTAAAAAGTTGGTATTACAATTGACCAAGCCTTGTCCTGGAAACTCCATTTCGCCCAAATTTCTCGACGGTCAATAAGAACCCTTAAGTTATTCCATCATTCTGGATATCTTCTTCCACAAATAACACGTAAGCCACTTGTATCCTCTCTTATTTTCCCTCACTTTGACCATGGCAGTGTGGTATATGGTGGCCTCTTGATCGTACTCGAGGACAGATTGAAGCGAATCATGAACTGCTTTTTAAGATTTGTCTTCGGTATTTCGGAACGGTCCCATGTCTCCCACTTTATCTCTTTATGGCTAGTTAAAGTGGCTCTTCCCCTCTATCCGACGACAATATTTCGTCGGATCTTTCCTATACCAAACTATCAACACCCAGCATCCTTCCTATATCTACAGACACCTACAATTAAAATCCTCGGTCCACTCACCAGCAACAAGATCGCGCCTTTCTAATCTTTATACCCCATCCTACAGATCCAAAACTTGCGAATGTTCCGTTCTTACCCGCTCCACTATCCTCTGGAATTCCCTCCCTTTTAGTATCCGCCATGCTTCTTCTCTATCCTCATTGAAATTCCTCCTTTTCTTACATCTCCTAATTTCCCAAAAAGATGCTGTATAAGCAAAACAAATTAATTTAATGTAAACAATTTGATCAAAAGTGTATTATACAAAGTTGAAATTTATTTAAATATTTTATTTTCTCTCCTTTTTGCCTTTTTTGAGTGGAATGCATTAATTATAATAATTAATTATCTTAATTAGCTCCTCTCATTTATGGTTTTTTTTTGCGTCTCTACGACTCATTTTTCAGCGCATGTGAATTGCAAGCGTCACACTTTTTCGTGAAAAATGAATTAATTTCTTCTTCATAAATGCATATTTCGTTAATAATGATAGGGAATAATACTTACTATAACCTTAATTTGTCAATATCAAGATAAATTTTTAAGTTTAAAAGACCAGAATATAGATGAAGACAATTAAGAAATGAGACGAGAATTCCAAATGATATAAGCATAAAAGCGCCCATTTTCCAAGCACATATTTGGGTTATACAAAATGTTGCCTCACCAAAGACCATTAAGGAAAGTGTGGATCCAGCCAAGTTGAGAAATTGTTTCTCATCTACGCGGATTGTCTAAGTTGGTTAGCAGGTCCGCTAATCCATCGACAACTGCTTTGCGCTCCATCAACTGTCTCGCGCTTGTTTTAGGAAGGGAATAATTTCCAGAGTTTACCATCAGGTATAGTATATTCCTATTTTCTTATTAATGATGTTTATGTCCTCATGGAAGAACATCATCACTACTTTAAATAATGTATCGGTTAAATTTATACATATATTGCAAGGCTCTACAAATAATACTGTTTTTGGTCCTTGGAGAGGTCGTTATAACAAAAATAGTCGGTTTTAACATTGATACAGGCTCCGATAGATCCTGCCTTTTTATTAAATCGGAACGGACTATATTAGCGAGTAGAGGGTCATCAGAATAAACGCTAAAATTGTCTATTTTAATAGTCGACTGCTTCTTCCCGTATAAGAAATTAGATCAGATAATCCAGTTAAATCCATAAGATCGAGTGAAGAATACTCGTAGACGAGTATTCTTCACTCGATCCTGTGGATATCGGTTCTCCTTAATTGTTTTTGGTAACTCGAAGAATATACACTTATCAGAATATTCCAGATGCCCATTTGAAAGATAATTTGATTATCTACAAAACTAAAAAAAAAAAAAATTTAATCGGTCAAATATGAGGGAAGATATTCAAAATATTTTTTCTATTGGACTTTAACCAAATGCGTTAAGGAAAGTGGTTTAAGCATTTTTTTTTTAGATCTTCCAATACCAGTCAATTCCAAAAAGTTTTTTATTGCCAGATAATAAATAAATTTATAAATTAAATTTATTAAAACTTATAAATTTATTTTTTCTTGAAAACTTTTATTGCTATGTATGGACAAGTATCTAACTGGTAGGGACAAAAAAAAAACAAAAGCAAGATAAATAGAATATTGAAAAAATATTATAATAAGAAATAAGAATATGTATATTCTTCATTTCAAAATTTACGTCACAAGCCAATAATGGAGTTAAGTCACGGCTGAAAGAAGTTACTTAAATTTTTTCTTATGATCTACTCTTTTGGAGCCATACTTATCACTCATTGCGTAGTTAAAATATTAATTATATGACCCAGAAAAAAAACAACGCGAAAAGCTGATTTCTCATTCCCTAGTCTTCCTACACTACCCAGAGTTACTCAAATAGTAAGCTGTACTTTGTCAACTATCATTTGGGGAGAGTGGGAGAGAGGGGCTCTAAAAAAACAATTTTAACCCCCTTTCCTTCAAAATTTGAGTTTTTAATTTTCAAGATGCGTAGAATCCAAATATCGAATAAATAAAAAAATCCGTCCGTCCGCTGTCTGCGGCTTTCTTGCGAGACTACTGGACCGACTTTCTTGACATTTAGCAACAAATCACTGGTTACCCCAGATGATCCTTGGAACTCGACATTACTATCCGTCTTTTCATTTCAAAATGGCGGCCGATTAGAGATTTTAAATACTCATAACTCGGCCATTTATAAAGAGAGAGAAAATGTAAACTGTTTTGGAATTAGTATACCAAGGAATTAAAAAAAATCTATATAAATGACTTTGGTTTATTATTTTTTAATAATAGAACTTTGTGATGGACCAAGAAATTTTTATTTAGCCCCCCCCTCAAAATTTGACATATTACGTTACAAGATACGTAGAATCCAAATATCGGATAACTCAAAAACATTCCAACATTCCCGAAACATTCCAAATACTCATATGAAAGATAATCTAATTGTCTGAACTCTAAACCAAAGCTATATTGAAAGTTCTGTAAATGGGTACACAAGATATTTTTGAAACATTACTCTTTGGAAATAATAAACCATTGTGTAATAATTTACCTTTTTTTTTTTTTTTAATAATGCTTCATCTTTCAAGTGTTGAAATTAAAATTTGATATTTCATATCTTGACCATTTCTCATTGTACCCCACTACCAAATTTCTTTTTTTCAAAATGGTGTATCAATGTTTAGGCTTATGATTAAGTTTGCTCACATTAGGGCAAACAGTTTATTTCCGGTTTTTTTTTTTTGGAGGGAAGGTTACAGAAAAATTGCCGTGACCGAAATTGTGAAATGACCAAGAATATCAGGAACACATTGATAACAGAGATCCATGACAAGGACTTGGCTGCTTTTGGAATTCGACCTCTCACACATACCTTACGTTTTAAATTAAATAAAGTTTATTCTTGAGATATAAATTTCTTTTCAATCATTTTTTGTGTTAATATGTATTAAAAAATCGTCATTTTAATATATTTTCTGACAGTAAAAACAGGCATATTGTCACTGCATACTTGATTTCATTATATAATATAATATTATGATTTTATTCCAAAGTTTTTTAAATAAAAATTAAATTTTACCTTAATATTATACATATTACATTTATAAGACAAGTAATTATACAGAGTAATCCGTATTGTAAATATATTGGAAGTACTAACAGTGCTGGCATATGAATGTGTTCTGATGAGCACAGAATCACGTTGGTCCTAATAGCTTGATAATTGACAATCAGTTGCTTTCTGTATTCCCATCCTTTTTCGGAACTGAATTGGTTCTCATTGAATTTAATTTCCACGTTTGTTAAGCCTTTGATTCGATGGTACTTCTCATGTTTAATTCCCCAATACGTGGTATATACTATTATTATAATTTGTGTGAATGGTCCCTTTCGGAATAAACGAAGCTTAATTACCATATCGTTTGCGGAGAATCTTTCTGTATATGTATATCTATATATTTTAAATTAAATAAAGTTTATTCTTGCGATATAAATTTCTTTTCAATCATTTTTTGTGTTAATAGGTATAAAAAATCGTCATTTTAATCTATTTTCTGACAGTATAAACAGGCGTATATATATATATATATATATATATATATATATATATATATATATATATATATATATATATATATATATAAGTTAAGTCCTGGAGACCAACAATATTCATGTTAATCCTAAAGAGCTTCCATGTAAATAAGCCAAAGCTATATATGTAGGATTACAGGAGCAATAAAGTCAGTTATTACCTTGAATTCGTTGCGCTTATTACTAAACCCTTTCTTTTTCTTGATCTTTTTCTCTCGAGAAACGCTAAGTGGTGCCGAAACCCGGGAGAACGAGCGTGCGGGAAACCGGTGAGCGGTAACCCGATTATTTTTTTGTAGTGTGAGAAGCGCTTTTTTTTTTTTTTTATTTTTAAAGGTCGTGTTGAGACATGGCGACCGGCGGAATATTGAAGCCGGCAGTGCTGCAGGTTCCAGCCGAAGCCCCGGCGGTACCAAGAGCAGAAGTTCCCACGTTGCCTAGGGAAACCTTGGCGGAAGCCCACGCAAATACTTTAGCATGGATGAAGGTAAGGGCGGTGACGGCACAGGGCTTACGGAAGGCGATCTCAGACCTCGAAAGGTTCAATGGAGAAATTGGAGAATTGAACCATTTCCTTAAAGATGGCGATCGTATAATGAACAGAATAGAGGTTACGACATCGGAGAATGTATTAGACCCCAGAGACGCGGATTTGTTGAGGGCAGAGTTAGTGTGTCGCGTAAAGCGGCATGTATTAAACTTCATTCAGGCGGATGAAGAAACTCCCTGGCACATCATCAAGGAGAGATTGAAGAAGGCCAATGGAGGAGGCAGATGGACACCCGAAGAAGACCTCGTCCAGCTGTTTCGAGAAGGTAAACACCCGCGGCAGAGCAATGGTAAATACGCGGGCGAGTTGCTGGTGAAGTTTAATAGGATCACCAGGAAAATGCGCGAGACGGCGAGTGCCGTAGAAGTGGAATTCAAAATGTCATTTGTATCCACCTTGCTGAAAATACAGTTGGCGAGAGAAATAGGAAAGAAGGAAGGGCTACCCAGGGAGAAGAATTTTATAGAATGCGCCCAGGAAATGATGGACGCTAGTGCAAGGGATGAGGAAGTCCGGCCAGAGCCAGAAGAGATAGGGTGGAATCGGGTCTCGTATCGAAGACCAAGACCCGCACCGGCAGTCTGGAGGAAGAAGGAGACGGAATTCCATAGGAGAGAGAAGACAGGAAATGATAGGCAGAGGTCAAGCATGAGAAAACGAGGTGAGCAGAGTAGAAGAGAAGAACGGCGATGCCATGGTTGCGGAAAGCCGGGACACCTGGTTGCTCAGTGCCCTCGCACGGAGTGCTTTGAGTGCGGCACAGAAGGACACATTGCCAGGCATTGTCCTTATATGTACTCTCGCAGGGAGAAGCAGAGGGTGGAACCCATGGAGGTGAACGCCCAGAGAATTTTACGGAGACATAGGGCGACCCCAGTGTCGACAGAGATTTCTGAGACAGATGAAGAAGGACCGACGAGCAGTGAAGGCGAAGGAGACAGGAGTAATCACAGGAGTGGACGACTACGAATAAAGACAGGGAGGAGGCAGCTGGCGGAGGACTGAGGGGAGTGTCGGCAGAGAGGCGACCGCACAATAGTGAACTGCAGTGTGAGAGGAGAATGCGGCGGTTTGCCTATTATCCAGGTGGAGCGAGGAGTCAGGTGCCTTGTGGATACTGGGAGCTCCGGCACAATCCTGAGTCGGAAGGCGGTGGAGAAGTTGGCGGTTCGAAAAGGGACACTCCAGGTACAGGTATGTTCATGTAAATTAACTACTCTGGGTGGCCCTTGTACAGTAGAGGGGGAGGTGATGATGGAACTGGGGGCGTGGTTTAGAACAGGGACCAAAGTAAGAGTTCACGTAGTGGAGAATATGTTGCGTGGTTATGATGGGATAATCGGGTGCGATATTTTAAATCGATTAGGAACGCGTGCGCGAAATAAGGATGGTAGATGGTCCATTAAGATAGGGGGTAAGACGTACAAATGTCACGGGAGGGTGAGAGACGCAATGGTGTGTGTAGGCGCGGTGAACCAGGCGGAGGATTGGAGGGTACGAATCAGGCGGGACTTTGACGATATTTTTCACAAAAAGGGCGAGCGGTTAGGCGCGACGGGAGAAACCGTGCACGAAATACCGTTGAAGGAAGCGCGTGCGACATATGTGAAGGAAAGGCGATACCCGCAGGCGTTGAGGCAGCACATAAGGGAAGAAATAAAGAATCTTAAAGAGCAAGGAATCATTGTGGACAGCACATCACCGTACAATAATCCACTTTGGGCGGTGAAGAAAAAGAGCGCACCTGGGGAAGAAAAGTATAGGGTTGTGATCGATTATAGGAGGCTGAATGAAAACACGGTAGACGAGAAGTACCCCATTCCGCGATTCGAGGACATCATAGATAGGTTGAGCGGGGCAACAGTGTTCAGCACCCTAGATTTGAAGGCGGGGTACCATCAGATTAAGATGCACCCGAGAGATCAATCCAAAACGGCGTTCACATTTGAAAGAGGACATTATGAGTTTACTAGAATGCCGTTCGGACTCAAAAACGCGCCCATTACCTTTCAGAAATTAATGGATGAGTTCCTCCGAGGAGTGGATGAAGACGTGTGTCAGGTCTATATGGACGATCTCTTGGTGTTTAGCAAGACGGAGAAGCAGCATAGGGAAGATCTCAAGAGTGTGTTCAACAGGATACGGGAATTTGGCCTGAAGCTCTCCGCTGAAAAGTCACTGCTAGGAAAAGGGGAGATTACTTTCTTAGGACACACCATTACGAAGGAGGGAGTGAAACCAGATAAGAGCAAGGTGGACGCAATTTCCAGAATGGCGGTACCGAGAGATGTAAAGGGGATACGTCGTCTGTTAGGCTCGTTGAATTACTACCGACGTTTTGTCCCGGAAATGGCGGAATATCTGGTCCCTATCAACAACCTAGTGAAAAAAGGACAGACAATTTTTGTTACCCCAGAGATGGAGAATAACATCCGCAAATGTATGGCGCGGCTGCAAGAGGAACCAGTACTTGCCTTCCCGGACTTTGAGAAGACCTTCATGCTCACAGCAGATGCCAGCGAGTACGCACTGGGAGCGGTTTTGTCACAAGATGGGGAAAAAGGAGATCGTCCTGTTGCTTATGCTAGTCGGCGCCTCACGGAAGCCGAGACCAGATATAGTGCATTAGAGCGCGAACTGTTAGGAATAGTGTGGGCAATAGACCATTTCCGACCCTACGTATTTGGAAGAAAGTTCACGGTGCATACGGATCACAGACCTCTGCAGTGGGTGGGCAAAATGAAGGAATCATCCGCTCGAATAACTAGGTGGAAGGAGTTTTTGGGACAGTACAACCTAGAAATCAAGTACAAACCCGGCAAAGAGAATGTGGTAGCCGATTGGCTGTCCCGGGCCATAATGGTAAACGCGGTGGACGAGGCGGGAGAGGGATCGTCACGGGACATTAGACAATTTCTACATAAATGGACTCCAGAGGGAGAAGGGGAACAGAGTACTGACAGTAGCGAGCAGGAGGATGAGAACCAGGTCGAAGAAATATCAGTGGGAGACAGGCCGATCGAGATGACGCAACTTGAGGAGATCATTAATGACAAGCGACGCCAGGTCATTTGGAAAACCAGGACCTCTGGACTTCTCAAAATGGAGTTCTCCAAATATGGCAATTGTGACATCATCACCATCTGGTCACAACCCGGAGTCAATGACGAAAATATTTGTCGGGTACTGAAAGATGCTTCCAAGCCGGGAAGAACATCCCACTTATATATCGGAAATGCCACCAGGAGAAAGTGCAGCGGTTATGGCGGTTAGAAAGATTGGGTGTGGACCGCACCTTCATTCGATGTACCCTGATGGTAGAGACGATCCGAGAGAGCGAACGTCAGAAAGAAATTACCGTAGCATATCACCAGGGCAAAACAAATCATAGGGGAATCGCCGAAACTTTGCAAGCACTTTAGCGGCGGTACTTCTGGTGGAATATGAAGAAGACTGTCAGGGAGGTCGTGGGGGCATGCGACGTTTGTCTATCCACTAAATATGACAGGCATCCTCCCAAAGGAGTACAAGAGGAGACGCCCACTGCAGAATCACCTTTGTCGGACCTGCAAATCGATACATTCTCCTGGAGGGGCTATAAGTGGGTCACGTTAATAGACTGCTTTAGTAAGGTAGCTGCGGCCCATCTCATAAATGAGAAATCGGCGGATGCAGTCCTATGGGCCCTTCGCGCATGGTTTAAGGTATACGGGGTACCCGATAGGATCGCCTCTGATGGTGGAATGGAGTTTGACAACGCCAAGATCAGGGCAGAAGCAAAGGAGCTGGACATTGTCTGGAGAATTAACACCCCGGGACACCCTAAGAGTAGAGGAGTCATCGAAAGATTACAGTACTCTTAGCGACCATCTGCGTATTTATCAGCTGGATAAAGGGTTAGAGCCGGATGAGGCGATGGAAAAGGCGATCGCGGCGTATAACGAGTCCATTCACTCAGTTACCGGATTCTCTCCCTTTGAAATTATTTTCGGGCTGCGACAACGGCGGAGGGACACTAGAGCTACAACCGTTGAGGGCGAAATAAGAGATCAGGTAGTTACTAATCGGATATCGATCGCGAAGTTACGGGAGAAAGTGAAGGATAAGTTAGAACGGGAGAAGCGGAGTCGCGTGGCGAAAGAAAATCTCCGGGTCAAGGACGCCATGGGGAGGATCAAAATCGGTACCGTCGTGTATAGACAGCGGAGTTCCAACCGGGGGAAAGAATTGATTCGCTACGAAGGGCCATTCCGAGTGGTAGCAATTAGGGAACATAACCTTGTAACCATTGAACACATTAAAGATCCCAGAAAACGTAGAAATGCTCATATTGAACAGCTTAAGCTTCCACTCGAGTAGTGTGACCATCCGTAACGGCCTGGAGTGTCCTGGTCGCCATACACAGGAGCATGCATTTTGTTGTATTATTTTTGTTACTATGAATGTATATATAATGTGGATCTATGTTTTTACTATATGAAGTATCTATTTTCTATTTTGTATTTATTTTATTTTTTCTCTCTTTTCTTTTTGTGTATAGTGTGTGTTCTATTTCTGTGTAAAACATGAGTGGTGCAGTGAATCGAAAGTTAAAAAGAGAATTTTGTTTGTAAATTCATTTTTTTTTGTTTTGTTATAAGTATGGTTCAGCATTCTGTACGTTGGCTGTTGTTGGCCTTCCGGCCTTTGGTATCCCTCTTCTCCAAGTTTCCGAATTTTTTTCGAAACTGGTAGGGGGGAGTTAAGTCCTGGAGACCAACAATATTCATGTTAATCCTAAAGAGCTTCCATGTAAATAAGCCAAAGCTATATATGTAGGATTACAGGAGCAATAAAGTCAGTTATTACCTTGAATTCGTTGCGCTTATTAAACCCTTTCTTTTTTTTTATCTTTTTCTCTCGAGAAACGCTAAGTTATATATATATATATATATATATATATATATATATATATATATATATATATATATATATATATATATATATATATATATATATATATGCATGATTATCAAATTACGAGCTGAGAAATTTCAGCAGGAAAACTTTTGAGTTTTCAATTTTGTTCTAAAACTCGAAAAAAAAAATTGTGATTAAGTTATAAGTTTCGCTATGACATTGCTCTTTTGTACACGTTAGCTCCAACAGCAAAACCGCTGGACCTTATAGGAATTCTGAACTTGTCACAAATTTGCCCCAAAGTCTGGGGTAAATATATAATTCAGAGGTTATTTCTAACAAAAATGTTGATAAAAACATGATTCTTTTTTTAAATTTCTTGTCAGCGATTTGCAACTATAGAAATAGCACTAAAAGATAAAATACAAAATAATTTCTTTTAAGTAAATGAAGAACCACTAGTTACCGACCGAGTTGAATTTTATTGAAAATGGTGCACAATTGCACACTCCGCCCTATAGGAATTCATAAAAGAGTTGTCTTGACCGCACTATATGGGATCCACTGCCCTGCCATAAGTCATAGGCTCCCAACCCATTTTTTTAAGCCATATACCACTTTTTCAATGACAGCGGCCTTCCGGCTATATATTATTTTCAATAGAAAATGGTAGATTTTTTTTTTAAATTACTAATTTAAATATATTTTTATACCGTTTAAAATATTTTTAAAAAACATTGTTTAATTTATTTTATTTTTTTAATCATAACTTAATTCAGCACATATATGGTTCCCTAAACTAGAGTTTAAAATATTTATTCTAAAAAATTCAAAGAAATTATTTTAACGTTTACTACACCCCGATGGTAACACTATGGAAAATTCGTTTATACAATATATACATTTACTAACCATATTTACAAGCATATTAATTGATTTTACAGTTCTTAATGGTTGTTAAAACATTTTGAATCACTTAAAGTATAGCCTATAAAAATAGTAAGAAAACAATATATAAGCAGCATGATAAAGACAAATAATAATGCTGACCAAACTATAATTTAATCTTGTGCTTGACTCTGCTATAATAATATCTTTTCTCCATACCTTGAGCTATCCTTTTTATTACCAATTTAAAACCTTACTTCATATTTTTTATTGGGTTTTTTAAAAGAATTATGAATGCATTAAAACAAATTTAATTGGTTTAGTTATAGATTGAGACCTTATACCTTTAAATGTTGAACCCATCTAGATGAATTAACCAAGATATAGCAATGATAATAGTTATAAAAAAAAGGAGAGGCACTTAATTACTAAGGTACTTCAATAACTCATAGAACTTAAGCAGAAGATAGGATATTTTTATATATAGGAACTATACAAATCTTGATTAAGCAACGAAATAATAATTTCGTTCGACAAAGAGAATCCTATTTAATGGAGGGCTTAAACTCTCACTCCAGTCTATTATACACTTTAACACCTCTTGCATCCTTCCCTGCCAATGTTTCTTTATAGACTGGCTAATTATTATTTCTTTAGCACTCAAAAAAAAAAAAAATTCTGTACCACTACAACCCATGAAGGGTCTTGTTAAGGACTCTTGTTAAGGATCTTGTTGTTCAGTACTTGTTAAGGACCGTACTGTCTCTAGGTCAACGGTTGTGCAAGGAGATGATTTGGCCGAGATCACGCTCAACCGCCAGGTTTTTCTCCAATTTAAGGTTACCCATTTTATAGAGGCTGGGTGGTCCCCAGGAGGATCTCCCGATCCCACAGGGTCGATCCACGGCTGATAACAGAATAAATAATTATCTACCACAGCCGGTCTCGAAACCGGGACCGAGAGCATTGTAACTTAGTGCCTTACCACTGTGCTACTCCGCTCCCTCTTTAGCACTTAATCAACTTATTATTACGTTTTTATTATTTGATATAAGAAAATACTAATGATTACTGTATTTACCGTGGTGTTCACTTTATTTTAGATATTTATATATTTTTTATTTACTTCACAATCATTTACATCATTAACATTATGATGCGTCTTTAAATAAAGAAATGAATAATTATAAAATACAATTTTTATTGCTAAATTAAAATTAATTTTATTCTAACACATTATTTTTAAATATTCCAAGTATATACGTTGTGTTCGAGGCTGTCGGATTCCTCCCCTATACCACTCTTTGGATTTTGAACGATAGAATTCTGCAACTCCATTTTGAACCTCTTCACTATAAAGTCACTTTGTGGCTGATCACTATAAAGTTCTGAATGAATAGTTCGACCCTCTGGAATGAATTCAGAATGAAGTACGTATGCCATCGTAATTCGAATCGCCCTAGCTTGGCGATTTGTATAACAAGCTGACTGCAGTCTAACCATTGTTTGTTATTCTTGAGCTTTCTCCATCTTATCCCAAATTTCCCAATTCTTTTAATGAAACCATGGTAATTTGTATTTGACCTGCTCACTGGTCAACTCATAGAGAATCACTCTTGATGAACAATTCACTTTTCCTAAGTTGAGCAACCCACAATGAATGGTGGATTGGGAAACTCCGGATGTTTTCTCCAGTTCTCGATTACTTTTCGCTTAGTCTGCTTCAATAGAGTACCGCAGAGCTTCTTCATCGAATATTGATTTTCGTCCAGAAGCTTCTCTCCTCTCGAGGCTGATGTTACCATTTTCTGGAATTTCTAAAGCCATCTGCTCAAAGTCCGTTCTGAAAGAGTATTTTCTTCTTCGATTAGTCGCGCCAAACGGATTGTTTTGGTGGCAGAAAACTTTCGTTTCAAAAAATGGCTATAAATTACCAATATTTCAAATTATAGTACTAAAAGTTGTTTAACCTAGTGGTAAGACAACACTGAGCGCAAGACGAGGTCATTTTCTTTATAAATTCATCAAGTATATTTTAGGGATTAAAGTGATGTCAACCTGAAGTGGTTTCGAAAAACAAATATATGCCAATCTGTACAATAGGTCATTTTTTTTTTATTCATTCCATTAATTAATTCGTATTTACAAAAGTATGACTCATTTACAGAATTTATGGTGCCGATGATTTGGTTTTTTCGAGTGAACATGAAGAAGCCATTGATAAATAATATAAAATAATCAGTTCTCGAAATAAATAAGTGTAAAACAAATTAAATTATTCGTAGTGGAAATAGTCTTGTCGAATTCGGCGCAATGGATGCAAGGTAGAATAGGCTTTAATATAAATAGACTTCTCCAGCGTCTAGAATAATTACAAAAGGTCAAAAAACATATTCATACATCCTGGGAATGGATGACTTATAATCCGTAAATGTAGTTATATAACAGGAAGATTATTCCATTTTATAGCGTATTTAAAAAAAAAAAAAAAAATTCTTTGTTGGTATTTTAATTATAATATTGGAATTTTATTATTTATTTTTTGGGAAAATAATTATTTATATAATCTATGAATATTATTTAATGTTTTTTAATTTATCTTTTTCAGGTAAGACAGTTAACTACCTACATTAGCCGTAAGTAGCTGTTATAGTCAATATTTTAGGTCCACTCTTATCAACTCTCATGAAAAATAATCCTTTGAGAACATGATAGTGCGTTATGGAATAAAACACATAGTTATGAAATATATTTGTCTTCGGTTTTGTTTTATTTTTCATCATTAACTATCCTTTGGTTTATTCAGAATTGAATAGTTTATTTAAAAAAATAATAACAATTCTCTCCGGTCAGATGGCAAAACATCAATCGGTCGGTGCCAAAAATAACAAATAAACAATTACAAATATGAAATACAGTATTTTTGTTTAGCAGTTTTAGTTAGTCGGGTGTTGTTCTATTTTTTGCTTATAGTATGTATACTTATAGCCTAAAGATTAAGCATATACATGCAAATTACAACTAATAATAATTTCAAATAATTATTGCAGAATATATTTAATTAATTATGAGAAAAGGATAAGAATTTAAAATAATATAGAAGTAATAAGAAGCTACTAAAGTGTTATGGAATAACGTAAATTACGTAGAAAAACAATAAAAAATAAATAAAAGGAAATATAATGAGTAACAATATAAAATTACTTTGTAGAAAAATAATATAATAGAATAACAATATAAGACATTTCAATATTACCTTAGGATGTAATAATTCTATATACCACGAAAGATAGAAGTAACAGCAATTATAGAATGTACCTTGCTAGAAAATGATAACTACAGAACTACCTATGTCGAAGACTAGATTGTTTGGAATTTAACGGCGTACCATTTACTACTGCATTATTTATAATTTCATATTTATATCTTTTTGTTATTTGTAACCTTTATTATTTTATTTTTTTATCTAAACTATTTTTTTTTTCATATTCCATCATTTGATTCCACCATGTTTATGTCATTTATTTCTATTATTCTCGAATGTTATTTTTCTTCGTATTGAGGAAGGCTTATAACTTAGGCCGAAACGTCGGCACCTATTATTTAGTCGGTTACCTCATTCTGTGTTTAATTTCTGATCATCTCCTTGATTTGATCAGCTGACAACTTTATCTCCATCATCATTTAATATTTAGATTTTTATTAAAATGTTATTGGAACATTTGGGTTTTTACATAAAATCGATTTAATACTTTAATAATTCAGTACTTGATAAACCGATTTGATTTGAGATAAATGGTTAAATCATTATGTCAAGACTATGAAGACACGATTATATTTCTATTCAAATCACTGCAAGAGCCTCTGTTTTATATAAGACAGACTATAACAATATTTGAATTTTTCATGAATGAATTTTAACCTTGAAATGTTCAATAATACTTGGTCTCCATTGATAAATTTGTTTGAATTATTATTAATGACTATATAATTGTAATATTTTTATAAAAGGAGATTTTTATGAAAATTTTGGGACTTCCATTACGGAGTCCAGTAAACCATCATAAATTTTAAGTGACTTTCAAATTTAGAGTTGATTTATACTTTTGTTGACTCCTTGACGTGCCATGTTCAAAACACCAATTAAGTGCTTCAGTTGTCATATAGCTCCCTCAAATCATAATTTTCTGATAAAAATATTCCACAGAATAAATATTTTTATTCAACGTGGGAAAAAAGTTTTAAATCCATAAATTTAGTATAGTAAACTGGAATTCCATACATGGTTCTAAGATGTTCGCTAAACCATCTTATTTTCTAATCGCAAACTCAAAGTGGGAAGAAACCTGTAAAATCTTGGACATAATTTTTATTTTTTTATTTTCTCTTCACAGGACAATCATTTTGGAGAAAAGTATTACCGTTGTCGGTTATTTTAATCGTATTTATGTCCCTGTTTTTATCATAATCTCTTATTTTTTTTAAAAAACTTCTTTTTATGTTTGTTACAGTATCATATATATTTTTTTTACTGTTATGTTGCTACATTTTTCTTAAATATTCGCCATCCATGAAACACATGTGTGAAACCCGTTAAATAGTCCAGCCAATGAATACTCAAAAAGAGAAATGTAGAAAAAAAATATCGAGTCGGCATGAATTGACTTCAGGGACAAGTTAAGAGGTTAGGACCAGGATCTACAGGCAAAGAAAGGAGGAAAAGAGAATGTCATGTTTTTCGATTTTTTGTTTATATCTCGAAAATGTTTTCCCTAAGTTTCAAAAGATTCGTTTATGACATTGAAGAATAGTACATTTTCTACAAGATTTTATTCAATTTTATTCAAGTCTCTTTCTTATTATTATTTGGAAACATAAATTATCAAAAAAGATAAATAAATATATGGAAGAATATAAATATATTCCATTCCGACCCAGTGAGCTCGAATCAAGCCTCAAGACCAAAGATAAGCTGTCAAAGAGAAAACTGACATATCGGAGGCGCAGAGGTCGGGATGTCATCGGACTCTTTCCAGGATTGGCCGACAGCTCGACAATAGCCACTTCCAATCCTCGCGTTCTTTGTCTCACCAAACATAAGAAAAAAGAAGGGAAACCTCTTGAAGAGATTGAATAAACAATTCCGTCCCTACTGTCTGAAGAAAAGGATCAAGTTTCCACTGGAATAATCCGCCTAGAGGAATACTTCAATACGGATAATGAAGCCAAAAAAAAAAAAAATTTTAGTTTTCTCATTGTTGAGCTTTGTTTTAAAGTAGCATAAAGTATGCTGAAAATTATTTTTAAAAATACAGTGAGCTGTGTTCTGCTAACAATCACGTTCGCTGATATTAATAGGAAGAATATTTCTATTCTTTATGAATATTTTTAAAGATAATTTTATCCCCGACAAGGACTAGATAATCTTAATATATCAGATAATTGTATATGCTAAGATATACTTGTGCGTGAAGTCTTTTTCTGTTTAAAAAAATAATTACCCAAGTTGCGATTTCGACACGCTACCTAATCCTCTCATGCTTTGAAAATTTGAGTTCCTTTTATAAATTATTTCATTATTATCACTTACTATTTCATTCGCTACATTCTTTTTTTTAACAAATAATTCATTTGTATTTCGAAACTATTCATTTGAGAATTAATATATTTGGCATTACTTTCTAATGTTAATTAATCGAATTTATTAATCAGTTTAAAAATTAGCCTAATTAAACAAATAATTAACCTAAAAAAACAAAAGCAATATAAACTCGGTAAAAAAATGGTAACAAACAATTTCATGAACAATATATTTAATATTGTCAAGGGGATATTAGTCCCAGAATAAAGTTAAATTTTCTGTTCTATCCTATTCTATTCTAATATCGCCTGGTCCCTTTTATATCAGTACCTAAACTATTTTAGAGTAATGTACAATGTCTATTTGGTTAGTCTTTTTATAGCTACTGGTTTGAGATGTGCTAACTCTGGCCAGGATGGATGTGATCTTATGTTTTTCTGTCCCGGTGCCTCGGCTAGTTAGTTATTTGATGCTATTTGTATTGAGAAACTTGAGTTTTTTTTTTATTTATTTTAATTTTATTTTCTAATAATATACAAATTATTTCTATATAATTTAATAATAAATTATAATAATATTATAAATATTATAATAAATATAATTTGTCTCTTCTTTTTTTAGTTACTTTTTATCTCATTAATTAATAAACTCGATTGATTTAAATTATAAATTAATGCCAAATATATTAATTCTCTAACAATAATAAAACTATGAGCAAACCTTTATTTTTTATATTTAAAAATGGCCTACATATGGCTGAAATATCTCATATAAAAGAGAAAAAACAAAAACGATATATATTGTTTTGGTATAGTTTCGGAATACAAATGAATTATTTATTGATAGTTAATGATAATAATGAAATAAAGAAATAATTTATAAATGGAACTCAAATTTTCAAGATATGAGAGGATTAGGTAGCGATGTTGAAAACTCAAGCGTGTCGAAAATCGACCTATGTGGATATGGATTACCCTTTACCCCATAGCAAAGTAAAAAGAGGTTTACTTACTGCACTGGCACAATGCATTGTGAGGAAACTTAATTAATTACTAGTATCTGGTGTTGTCCATGAAAATGCTAAGGATAATGGGCCGATGATAAATAAAAATATAGAAAAATAATTCTTCCTTGAAAATGGTATTAACTTAAATCACATCACATAATACTAATTTTTTTTTAATGTTCTGTAATTTGACCACTTTTAATTAATATTTTAAGCCGTGGTGTGTTGTATTAATTTAACTAATGCTGACTTTGATATCGTGTTTCTTTAAAGGTGGACCTTTAATTAATGTTTAAAAAATTCTTTTAATGACGTGCAAAAAAATCTAGCCCTCTAAGGTACCAATTTTTTTTTCTCATTGAAAGCATATTTGAGAGAGAAAAACTATTTTTTTATGGAGTGGTAATCTTTTGATTACTATTGTACTTTAAGGAATACTGGAGAGTTCATAATTACAAAAAAAATAAATCAAAGTAACAAGGAAAAAAAAAATTCGCTACCGTTCAACTTCGACAAAGTGATTGAAGCCGAATGGCAGCCTGTCAGAGCTATCCTGACAGCAATTAGTACTGACTCTATTATCTGCTCTTGATAAAACAATGAAGCTTAATATCTGTAAGAGGGCTGATAGTCGAACAAACATCCGGCCTCCAGCAGACAAAGATATGTCTGCGTGTTTGTTCCTCCGTCTGTGAGAGTGATTTTATTTGTCCCTCAAAGCACCACTGAGATTGTATTGATAGCAGAACAATATTTAATTCCAATAGAATGTATAACTTTATATATTAAATAATGCATAAATTTGTACAACAAATTGTACACTACTTGTCTTTACTTATATAATTTTTTTTTCTTGAATAATGACCTTATAGAGGAGGCATGCATTTTTTATAAACGTGTACGTTCCATGGAAAATTATAATCAGGAGCTGATTATCTACTACCGTCAACAGGCATGGCAGATAATGCCGCTGATATCTCCAATCTATAATATATGTATAATAAAACAGCTCTCCTCTATACCTCGGAAAGATTTGGAATTTTGACTTTCTACATTCTTCACTATTTGTGGGCCTGCGAGACTATGGCAATACATATAATTCAGGAAGAATATTTTTCCACTTACCAACTTATTCTCCGTGACCATATAATATATATGTTTGATAATTCTGATGACCCGGTAGTGCTCACGAGGTGGAGCCCCAAGACCTTTCAGAAGGTAACCGTATGAAATTCACTATGCTCTTAAGGGAGTCTACAAAGAATGACTTCTCTTATAGGCAAATATTGTCTGTATATACTTACAATATAAACAATTATTGTTTATAAATCGTAGTAATTTCGAAATGGATGAAGTTTTGGCGAGGTTAGAAAAATCGATGAAGGCACTGTCAAACACTCTGCTGGCGATTTTGAAGAGAAAAAAATCAAACATTATAACAGAATATATTTTTTTGTTTTGGCAATGACTCTTGGGGGTAGATGCAATAACCAAATAAATACATTTTACTGTTTAAAAACAGGGATTGAAATTGAGATTTTTTTTTTAGGAGATTTAATTATCTTTTCTATAATGAAGATACTATTTTCTAAATTTGAAATACTGTAAACATTTCAAAAAATATAACACATCAGACGGTTGCAATGACTAAACCAAATAATATATAAACATGTATTACAAAAATATATTGTCTATGATTCTATGTATTCAGCGAGGTGGAGAATTCCTCAATATTCTCTTTAATGCAAAACTAACAGAAAGTTAGTAGTACTGTCAATCTAAATAATGCAAGTGCATAGAGTTGATTTGGAATGCGTTCTGAAATCATATTGAAATATTGCTTTACAAAGCAAATTAAAACTACTTCAAGACATTTTTCTCTTCGTGGCTGGTCCATTGGCAGTAGCCTACATTGCATATGTGGATAATCCGGCATTGGCTATATCGTAAGATCGGAATCACAAAAAGAGGATTGTCAGAGTTTAAAGCTGGAAATAGGTAGCCTTTGGGAACGATAAAGGAAGTAGTGGCTGTTCCTCTAATCCCCCTCCCACACGCGAAGATGTGCACCCTCCGCAGCATCCCATTATCTCCCTACAGCCCTTAATTGATGTCTAGATAATTAGTAACCCATAAATTTAATATTAAATTTCAATTTGCCTTCGTCCCTATTGGTTAAGCATATTGCATATTATAAGGTTACATATTACTTCTTCTAATCAACATGTTTCGATTGAAATTCTCCTCACGTTCAGGTTACCTTGTTATCTACCTTATCATCTATACGATTGAATTTCACAAATATACATATTACTTTATGAAATTAAAAACAAAACAAAACATACTTTAAAATTGTTTTTTCCCCGACAACGGCGAAGCCTCCAGGTGGGTAACGTGTTTTGCATGACCGTTAACGATGTCTTAATGCAGTGTCGAACGATTTTTTGGGCGAACGCCTCAACCTATATTCAAGTTTAATAACTCAAATTACTCACTGCATTCCTGTGAATGTTTTGAAACATTTTGAGCTCAAAATACTGAAAAAAATTTCATTATATTTTAAGTGTTTTCGGCTGATTGTTGATGTTTCCTAGTACATGAGCATATGTAATTAATTAAAAATAACAAATATTTGAAAAACTAAAAACGTTAAAATAAAATTTAATTTGATAAAAAATCTCTATTGCGGAAATAACTTTTATATCTCTTCCAATCCCATTCGTTTCAGAGAATAAGAGACGGCCCGTACTTGCATATCTACTTAAGCGCATTGATGGGTTGTTTGTCGGTCTCGAACCTTTGTGAAGTTGACGCCGATGAACATTGAACCTCGGTGTAGTAGTCGAGTGTCTTCCTCTACACGTTACGGTCCCTTGGAAGTAAATTCCGTCCCATTCATCTGTGCATGTCAAAATACAGTTAGCCCCTTGCATCTGCGGATGTAAACTTACAGAAAGTAAATTAATGTATTGAGTAAAGAAGTGTCTTCATTTTCGTTAGGGCCAACTACTAGACCAAGTTTCAATATTTTATGGGCGTCAACTTCACTAACAACCCACCAATTTGCTTAAGTAGATATATAAGTACATTCAGTCCCTTGGGACGGATGGGATTGTAAGATATGAAAGATATTTCCGTAGTTGGAGTTTTTATTTTTTTATTAATTTTTATTCCTATAGAAACATATATAAACTGATATTATATAATGAAAGTTAATCAATACATTCTTCTAAAAGAATCCTTTCTTAAGGTTTAATCCATTTTTTTAAAATTAAATTACCTAACCTGTTTAGTTTCATTAAAAACAAAATAATAATAAAAATCCATCATCTTATAGCGTTTTTAAAATAGAGCATTCTAAAATTCCATCCTTTTTTAGGGTGATGGGGTTTTGATTCGTAATACCAACGATACTTTGTAAAATGGAGCAGAATTTATAAATTTTGTATATTTAGTCTGTATTTTACTTTGCTTACGTTTTTCTATTTTTATTTCGCGTTTTTTGGATTAGATTTGTTCACTGTTGGTCGTTATGAATTGTTTAGGGCTGGAGCAAGGCGGGAGTGGAACAGGAACTGTCTCTTAAATAACTAAGTTACATGGTTGTCAGAAATTGTCAAGTTTAGTATTCCTTGTCTCTTTATTTCGGGAGAAGTGATGGGATGGAGGGAAATGTTATCTTCTAGATTCCATATTTATGAAGTATAAAACTTAGGTCGTAGAACTTTTAGAAGTTGCATTTAGGACTTTTTGAAGTTCTCTGAGCGAAAAGATATATGTTCCAAGACCGCGACGACTTAGTATGTGTCTAACAGCCTAATTCCTGATCCTCCACTCAGATCAAAGACTTGGCTGAGTACTCTCCAGATTCTGCCAATTAGGAGGTGACGGCTAGAGAGCTAGAGAGGATAAGACTGTGACTTGCGGTCGTCATTTAGAAGCGAGCAGCTTACGGGTTTAGCGCTGCCACCTGTTGAGTTGGAGGGGAGGAGGGAAGAATCAACTACTTGTCAATATGTCAGTTGGTGTCTGATCTCATAAGATTATCTGCTGAGTGCTATTAACTTTAATTATATATTGAGTTTATTCTTGAAATAATTATTATTTATTATACCATTTTGAACAATATCCGCTATTCCACCTCATTGACTTCCTATAGCTCGCCTAGAGTTAGTTGACATTCAGAGAGCCAACTCATGTGGCAATTAGTTGAAACTAAGGTCCTTATTTTTCTTTATCCTCAGAATTTATTTACAAAATATTTAAAAATATGTGCACACAGTACAAGATAACAATACCATTGTGTAATATATGTATATATTAGTGTATATTTTTAAAATAAAATCAGAGAGTAAAGAAAAAAAATAGTTTCAACCTAGTGATGTCGCTAATAAAACTATCTTCATAATTTTTTGGGTAAAATAAGCAAATATTTTAACGCGTTATTTAGTGTTTAATGTTCTTGGTTTTTGAATGTATTCTGATGTTTGAAGGTAGTACGTGGTTATCAATACTTCAAATATTATTATGGTCATGTGAGGCAAGTGCGTAATCGTCTCGTTAAGTCCAAAGCCTCAAATAGTAAGAGTTGTCCTTTACGGAACATGAATTCTAAATACTGATGTGTAAGAAATAAGCCACGAAAGTTCGGTAAGGTGGAGTATAACTAACGAGTTGTAAAGATATTAGTTCTGATAAAGTTGTGTCTTTCAATTTTTGTGGTACAGCTGTATCAGTGTTTGTCTACCAGTAGGCTTTCTTTTTTTTTTTTCTTCAAAATACTTCGTGATTTACATTTCTTCTTGATAGTTGTCTATTTTTAAAGCGCTCGTCCGCAGTCACCCAACAAAACATAATAATAGGGACAAGTGCAGACCTCGGTTGTGTGACAGATTTACGTGATGCATACTCACCCTTACTGTCATGTTTTGTCCAGGTGACTACAGATTAACGAATAAAAAAAATGAAATATTTTTTCATGCATTTATTCAATTATTTTCCACATCCCACTTTCACAATTCAATGAAGATTGTAAAATGTGATTCTCAGACAAGCTTTAAGTGTTTTCGGTGATTACATCTGTATAATAATCCTCCGGAAACCGAACCATTTTGCACTTGCCCCTAAACCGCTTCTATTTGAATAACCAGTCTTCCAGATACGTCGCACGCTCTGGCAGATCCCTTAAGGCAGAGTGAAGTGCCGTATCTAGGTACTATAAAATTGAATTATCAATCCCATAATAGAGATGGAAGTGATTGAAACATGGGCTTGAATGTAATATTCAAACATAATCGTCAGAGGGACATTTTTAAAACAGAGGAAAATCGAGCTTCAAAAATAATGATTTTAAAGTCAAACTTTGTAAATTCTCGTACGCACTAATCACACATTACTTTAATTTGTTGTTGGATCATCATATTTAACACTTCACGCCAAATAATCAAATTACGGAGCTAAAAGATTTTAAAATAAATTCCAATAATAATTATGAAAACGAATGATAACCAGACAACTGAAAACAACACAAAGCGAAGCAGCCAGAGATAGAACACTACCCGTGCGAGACTCACTCAACCTTGGACAATAAAAGAGCGTATTGTGTCCCCACTGTTTGAGCGAACTAATAGTCGATAAGTCAACTCGATTGTTGAGAGTTATTTATCGGCGGTTAGTGTCGATATAACTCCTAGCTATTCTCAGCTATGGTCCGCTGAGTCTATCGGTCGATGACTTCACTCAGGGCAGATCATCACAGTTATTTTTATTCTACATTAGTGAGACAATTTTACAGATGTTTAGTATAATTTAATAATAAATTACTAAGTATGGAAGGAAAATGATTCCAAGAACTACCTGAAAATAATTTTAATAATATAAAAAGCTTACTGAAAAAATTAATAACACAAGATAGTTTTTGTACTAACTACAATTTAGCAACGACTAGCATTCATACCATTTTTATGTTTTAAAATGAACATTAATATGCATTATTTTAGCAGTCCACTTTGAGGGTGGTATTGGATTTTGATTCTTTAATGTCAATCCAGAAACACCTAGTTTAATGACTGTATATTCAAACAGTATCTATAAGGATGGATATAAGGAATAGATTTACTTTATTTTAATAATAAAAAGAAATCTGACTCCGACAAGGCCTTCAGGTCCCATTAACTCCTGCAGTATGTGCCGAGGGCCAATACCTATACCAGTTAGAATGTTCAATTCCATTACGTTCCAGGTCATCCCATGTATCGGAATGGTAATGTCGGTTTTTAAAAATCTTTCTGTTTATGTTGATATTACTAATCCCTCCTTTACAATTGAATTGTGTTTACATATTTTGTTTATTATAGCATTATAAATTCATCTATTTATCATGTTTTTGTTGGAGAAAGTTTGTTAGTCGGTGCTAAAATTTCAATTAAAATGGATCTCCCCAAAAATCACTTATGCTTTTTATTATGTTATGCTTTGGAAATTCGATAAAGGAGAACATGCTGATTCAGCTTATCAAAAACTTGCAGAAATATATGGAGAAAGCATCATTAGTGAATGGCAAGTGCAGAGGTGGTTTGAAAAGTTTCGAGCGGGAAACCGCGAACTTGAAGACGAGCCTTGGACTGGTCGAACAATAAAGCTTGACGACGAACTCATGCAGGCTACTGTTGAAGAAAATCCTGTTGTAAAAGTTGAAAATTGAGCAAATAAACTTGGATCGACACATTCTACTGCCCACCGTCATTTTCAGCTGATAGAAAAGGTTCCGAAATTGGGAAAGTGGGTCCCACAAGAGTTAAGCGCCGCGATGAAAACTGGTTTTCTGTCGCAATGTTAGACGGTCGCGACAGTTGTTAAGTCCTGAAAAACACAGAGAACAGAAGTGAGAGGACTTCATCCGAAAAAAGTAATGATGTCTCTTTGGTTGGATATAGAAGGAATCCTTCACCATGAATTCCTTGATCTAAATTCTTGATCACTAAAGATCTCTACTGTGATCAGCTGGATCGATTCAACCGGGCAATTGAGAAAAAACGTCCTTCACTTATCAATAGATGTCATTTTATTGCACCATGAAAATGCGAGACCCCATATTGCAAAACAAATAATGCAAAATTTGAAGGACTTTGAATGGGAAATTATTCCATATTCTCCTGACTTAGCGCCTTCGGATTATCGCTTTTTTCGCAGTCTCAAAAACCTATTAAGTGGTAGGAACATGGATTCAGTCGATGAAGTGAAAAACGAGGTGTTCACTTTCTTTAATTCAAAACCAAAGGATTTTTCAAAAAAAGTATACAACGTGTTTCATTGATTTTTTCCCACGCCTTATATCACGCAATTAAATACCGACATATTTATGGGATGACCTGGTATATCATCCGATTATTATTTTGAATTAATTACTTACACATTATCAATTGTACAATGTAATCAAAATAAACTATGGCTTGGCGAATTGGACCGTAGTTTGGAGGCCCTTGGTGACCCCCTCCCCTGATTCACATCAAAAGGATTTGGAACATTTAGCGTTATCTTCAATATAAGTTCGTCCCAGTTTACGATAAAAATATTTGAATCCCGATATGCAACCATACTTACCAACAGATACATACCTACCCGTTTTTCATACAGCGAAGTATTGACTCAAGTAAGAAAAATATATCATTAAAATAAATGCATAGAACGAGTAAATAAGTTAGATTAGTGTTCCATGGTGGTCTTCCAGCATTTGGGAATTAAATATTATGTAAATCCATAACACCGAAAGTCCTGTAATGCTACTTACTAGTTAGTTGTCTGACATAGGTATAAAGATTGCAGGAAATATTAGCAACCCGGATCATCATCATCGACTGTACTAAAATAATAATCATTCATTATCTATTATTTATTTAAGATTCTCCGCATTAGAGTTTTAATTGTGGATATTTAAACATTTATTCACCGTATAAAAACTGCTGCAATAAACTAACTAATTCTGGATAAAAATGAATATTTCTTTAATATAAATAAATGAGCAATTGATAGTAAAAGTGATGAAGTTGATTGAATTGAAAGAATGTTAAACAAATCAGAGTTAAAAAAAAAAAAATCAGGATAATATGTTCTACAAGGTCTCAAGTGATGTTGAAGAAGAAGGCTTTTCCCTCCTTGAGAGTAACCTCCCATCTTATTCTCCGCCCATAAGGTTCTACTTTAAGTTGTTTGCCTACACATGAAATTATCTTTATTTATTTGAATTTAATTTTTATTTTGTTTGTATATTATTCATCAGTATAGTTACTTCATTCAGTTGAGGCCAACTTTATTTGTAGTGGGGTTCTCCCCAAAGACAAGTGAATAAATATACATGATCTGTAAATAATCATGTTAGCATAATTTGGGTAAAGGACCACTCAGGAGTTAAGGGGGACAGACTACCCTCAAGTCGTCTGGGTTGAATAAGGATAAATCCACTTACTGCTCTAGTTCCTCCACCAGTACCAGGTACCAGTACTAGTACCAGTAGGCTTCCCTTATACTAGTACTAGTACTAGTACCAGTAGGCTTCCCTTATACTAGTACTAGTACTAGTACCAGTAGGCTCCCCGCATTGGATGATTTATTCTTAGAATACATTCTAAGAGAAGGTGTCTATGAACTTTTTAAAAATAATTTGTTTAACTAAGTGAACTATAAAACGATTAAATTGAGTAAGATATTTAATAAACATTTCTTACCTTAAAAAAAAAATCCAATACAGTAGTTTTGTAAAAAAGTGATGACGAATATTTATGCTAAAAAATTGTAATATTTATTAAAAAAATATATGGACAGATTAATTAATATCTGAAGTATGTAAAAGTTCTGCTTCATAGACGAACTAAAATCCATAACTAACGAACGAATTAATCACTATAGGAAATATTTTCGCTACGACTCAAGAGTTTTGACAAGGGTCGTTCGTTAATTTGTGAAGAGGATGGAAAATGGCCAAACAAATTGATTTACAGCTTCTCTAAATGGACGGAGTTGTTTCAGTTATTTATTATGTACGGGAGTGTAGGGAAGTACAAATGATATTATACAGTAATATATTCTCATGATGTCTCTTCGTAGTTAGCCATTCATATAGTTCCATCTCACTAGAGTATTATTTGAATGAATAGTCCGTACCTAATGAATATGAACTAAAAACAAAAGTGAGTAAACTTATAAAATTTTATTTTACGAAATTCCACTGGGCTGCTTACTATATTTTTGTATCCGAAATGTTTCAGCAAAAATATTTCATACGATATAAATATAGCAGGTATTATAATATTTCTAAGTATTATGTTTCTAGTTAGATTCTCTTAGATATCTTACATCGACTAAGCTTTAAAAAATACGAAATAAATAAAAAAGAATAATATCTCATTATAAGAATGAAATCACAATCCTTAATGTGAGAAATGAACAATTTTTATTTATTTAATTTTTATATATTAATAAATAAAATTGGAAGTTTACCCAGGTCAACTCGAAACCCAAATCTATATCTGTATAGATCAGGGGTTCGCAGATGGTGGTACACAAGGATGTGTCCAGGTGGTATTGGAACAAGCAAACAAAATTCATGGATAAAATCATCTTTTAAACTCTTTCAATGAGGGATAACAACTTAACAGACAATTATTATGGACTGTTTCAATTATAAGATGAATAAAAACGATTTTCAACTCAAAAAACTATTCAGAATGGTTACCGTAGTAAAGTCGAAAGCGCTCAGTGTTGAAGATGACAACTGAAATGATGTTTTTCTTCTAGATTTCCTAATTCCTTACTTTTGTTGGATACCTTTGTTTGCAGGATTTATGGAGTTGTTATGTGAATCTTGCTGTTCCAATTGTAATGCGAAATTGATAAACTTTTAATTTTTTTATTGAAGTTTATTTTCAATTTATTATTTTCTTAAGCATATATGTTTTATTTATTAAATCAACTATTGTAAATTAGTTTGTATTATTTTATGAAGACGAATCTTTAATACTAATATCATAAGATCAGATAAGTGGTACGCACTGATATAAAGTCTGGGAACCTCTGTTATAGACAATTAATCTTCCAGTCTGAATTCTCTATCGGAATCATCTCTCTTAGATCCAAATCCAAATGAGATATAAATATTGTATTTATATAATTTGAAGAAAACTTTTATATTCAGTACAGTACATTAGACTATTAGTATTATAATTATTTTAATAGTATCATTTCTCAATAGTATTGATTTCAACTATAGAAAATCTGCTGAATAATCCCATAAACGGTGGTCCCTCTTCTACTATTGACAGTTTTGTGGGCTTCATTACATTATGTCTGCTCATCGTCAATCGCCAACAGATATCTCATGTGGTTTGTATTGTGGTATTTGTATGTTAATATTATGGTCTGCTTATCATATAGTGATATAATACAGGACCCTTTTTTTCAAATTATGAACACCCGTCTAAAACTTCGTGAGTAGCTTCATTTTAACGTAACCTATAACTTTTTTTCCCACGGAAATTCTCGAAATGAGATAATTTCCAATCTAGAAATCGGAATGCACCTCAATTTTCACTTGAATCGCAAGATTATTTGATGAGGAAATCGAAAAAAATATCGGCTTACAATTATGTTCGTCCGTTTAGTATGACCTTCACCTCCAACATGTTAAAACAACGAGGGTATGACAATTTATCAACAAACAACTGATTTTCACGCAACGGTTTAATAAAAACCAGTTGTATCAAAAGCTGGTCTACAATTTTCATGGGCAGGTTTTTCAGACCTGCCTTCTAAACATGTAAATGTTTTGATAACCGTTTTATTGATTAGCACTTGCCAGGCACGAATCACAAATGATTGGGGATCAACTTTGTGATTAATTAATGCAGGGCCTACCAAAATATTTACGTAGCCTACAAAAATAATACTATAGAAGGTCTCGTTTTTTGGTTAATCGCCTATATAGCGGAAAATACGCGTCCTGAGACTTTTTTATACAAAATTAAAATTCGAAATCACTTCAAAATTGATTCCATCCATGTTTTGTTTATCTTGAATAGTTTCCGAGATATACGCGCTCATTTTTTTTTTTTGTTTCAATTTGTCGCGTTTTGACCTTATAAGACTAGATACATGACCTTATAAGGTAAGCTGTTTTTAAATTTTTTTTTTTCAAAATTAGCGATATTTGAGCGCGTACATCTCGGAAACTGCGTTTTGAAGTTTGATCAAAACTGTAACCAGGTTCTCCTCTTTCAGTAGTTGAAAAATACTGAGCCTAAACGCTATCCGTCATAAATATTCTACTATTAACAGTCTTCTGGGTGGTACCGAAATATTTCAATAGTCATTTCAGCAGGTAGCAGGAATATCGATGGGGTAGACCAATTTAGGAAACGGGACAGATTTCGGACACCTAACCTTATACCTTATTGACACCATATTCTTCAGCACACAACGCAGATATTTTAGTTATAAATCGAATTTCTCATCACTGCAAACAAAGTTTTAAGCAAGCGTGCATTTTTTTACGATTCGGGTAAGTTCATGAAAAATTCTTTTTTTTGTTATCATTGCATGGTTAAATTTAAAAGCATAAGAAAGTTCTAGACGTAAGATCTAATAGACGTATAGTAGATTGTAAAATAAATTAAATGTCCCTAGCAGTGGCACAGGTGACCAATTGTCGAGAACTAAATACTGGTTAGGAATTACCCCAAACCTGTAGTCGAGGTAATTAGTTGTAATGACTGGACCGCTGCCCACCTGAGCGATGTCTCCCGATGGCTTCATCAAAACCTTCCCGACTTAGCTCCGTACTCGGAAATATATATCATATGTAGCTAATGTATTTTTGTCAATATTTTATTTTATGCGGATATATAATTACGCATTTACAATGTAAATAGAGTAGGAAAATAGTCAGTACAGTAAATGTTTGCAATGATATTAATTTCTTATACCTAACAGTTAAAAAAATTCGATAAACAAATAAAATGTGACCCATTTCAAAAAGTAATCAGTTGCACTTCTTTAGTATTGCGATAAAGAATAAAATAATATTAAAGATAAAATAAGCAAGATCAAAAATTATAAAATGCGTGTGTGCATATATGAGCCTACAGAGGCATTTGTTTACAGTATTTGAAACCTTCCATAAATTGAAAAATTAATTTATAAATTTACGTCCTAAATAAATTTAATATAAATGGAATTTTGAATTTGTGAAACTTCAATAGTCCAAGTACCACGACGTATTTCAAATTGTAAAAATTCATCTATAAAAGCATAAGTAGGCCACAACAAGAATTCAATGTTTAAAAACCGTTATTGCACATTAGTAAAAAATATTAATAAAATTGTAAATCTGGCATTATATATGAGGAAATTAAGAACATGTTATGCTGACGTAGTAAACAAAACTCATACATGATAATTATAATATATTGTTTTGTTTTCAGAGAATATCCAATTCAAATAGGGTTGACTATAATGAAGTATAAACATTTGGTGGTTACACAATAATCACTGTCCAATATGAGGTCGTATCAACACCATCTCTATATTTTATGCAAACCCATATAAGTTTATGTACATAGAGTATAGTATAAATACACATAAGATGTCTATTCTTTATAATATACAAATATAAAGCAATAATAAATAAATTTATTATGAATATTTAAATCATTTCTGAATTATTAATTATAGTTGACTATGATGAACTTGTTTCAGAAAACAACATCGCATAGTTTAAGAAAAGCCGAAGAGAACCTTTATTGTCGGTTTTAAATCCTTTGATTCTATTAATTAAATAATTCTGTAAAATTTGATCTAATCATATTTGATTTATGAGGTAGATATTGCTGGCAGAGTAAATTGGGAATTGGACAAAACTGTAAAAGAAAATTTCTTTTAAATATTTTGTGAATATACACAAAATTGAATATTAAAATTAACATAATAACATTAAAATTATGTCAATAGCATTAAAATTAAAGTTAATTTTAATTTTTTATATCAAAATTTGCTTTTTTTTCACAAAACATAATAATTTTGATATTTTCGTGCCGCTATATTATTTATCTATACTTGTCTTTTAATATTTACTTAATTTTTTTATACTGATAATTTTTCATATTTTATTGGTTAATTCTTTTTTTTTTTTCTACTTAGCCTTGATAAAGATTTACAACATGGGCCGAAACGTTGGGGTACAATAAAGTTTAATAAGGTTGCAATTTTAAATGGTTCTAATGTTGTATGACGCCCTAGTTACTAAAAAAATTTGTCTAACGACATTTGGAGGCGTCCCACCGGCAGACAAAGTTCAAATTCCCCGCCGGTGCGTTAAGGGATGAATCACACAATTTCCAATTGATCACCTTTTATTGCCCGACCATAATTAGTTGGTGGTGATCAAGTGTTAACGCATCACCTTAGGTTTCTGTTATGTGGTTCATGAGGAGCCCTATCCTGTTAATCCAACGACCGCAAACTTGAATTTTATCTGCCGGTGGTAACGCCACCTCAGGCGTCTGTAGTTTTATGCGTAATTGAAATAAATCATACCTAATAGCGCACTAAAAGGAGAAGATCGAAAATTTGGATTTTTTACAAGAGGGGTAATACATACAACATACCTTAAAATCAAAATTACTCCATTTTTTTTTAACCAAAATTATATATATATATATATATATATATATATATATATATATATATATATATATATATATATATATATATATACTGGAGTAATATGTCAATATCCGGAGATCGTGAGATTGCCAATATCGAGAGGTGACTTGACCGAATTAAAAAAAAAAAAATGTGCAAAATGGACGCAGAATTTGATACTCTAAAACTTTTATGGTGTGAGTTTTCCTCTGTCAGTGATTTCGAATCAGATATGATTTAATCCTAGCACACATAAAACAACAGACGCTAAAAAGTTCGTCATTTGGAGAGGGCTTAATCCCTCTTTGTTTTTGACAAAATCGTCGTTTATTGACCGTGGTTTTCGATCACACTAATTAAATAAATTATTATGTAGTAGTACTCATTAGATGCAGAATTTAATTAATTACACCTTTAACTTTTTCGATTGAATGTACGGTTTTGGAATTATAGGCGAAAAATAAAAATAAAATTTGGAGGGTTTTTTTCTGGCTGCTATTTTGGGGAAACCTTGAGTTCGCAGACAAGTGCGATGTTCAATAGGCGGGCAATGTTGAGTTCCGAGGATCATTCTGGGGTAGAATTTATCTTTTGTGTGCTGTTAGAAGATGAAGAAGGCACGGTACTTATTGTTAGTGAGTGTCATTCAACTCTAGGTTAGATGTTACTTAAACCAAAATAAATTCTATGGCTATTCCCGAGGAAGAAATATTTTTTATTTTTTGAGGCCATTAGATACCACGACGTTTATTCACAAAACATCTAAAGGAATGAAGTATTAATGGATTGCCCAACCTCAATTATAGAAATAATACTTTAGTAATTGAATTCGGCAGTATGAACATATTATTTTATTTTTATTTTTAATGAGCTTTGTTTTTAAATATCAATCGTTGTTTTTTTTTTTCAAATTAAGTCCTACTATACCTAATCAAGTCCTTAAGCGACATTGGGCAATTAAATAGAATTGTTGATGTAAGAAATAGGACTTGACTGCTACAATTATTTTAAATACTCTCTTTATCTTACTCGTTTGTTAGCTTTTAATTTTCTTCTCTTAATCGAGTCTTTATCTCTTATTTAATTTCGATATCATTCTTGTTGTTACAAATTAGCCTGTAGTGAGCACAACAATACTCAGTTAATATAATTCATATTGACGTTTATTCTACTTTTCTTGTTACAAAAAAAAAAAAAAAAAAAGGAATTGGTATTAACGATAGATTCTTAATAATTTTATCTATGTTTTGTTATTTTTCTATATTTTCACAACTTTAAGGGTATTTTAATCCTGCAGCTATACTGATCCGTCCGCAGCCGATATCGGTCGGTTATGACTGAAATCTCTAGGGAAAGCTATTAATGTTAAAGGGTGTTTTAAAGTGTTTGTTTAGTAGGCGTACAGCTAACGATAAAGTACCTGTAACTTGGATTTTTTTTTATAGAAATAACAAACAATCTTAGTACTTGAAGAAAAAAGTATATGTTTAAAAATATATTAGTAGTTATTTTAATATATTAATAATTGTCCAGTCAACAAAGCCATGATTACTGTAGAATGATGAATGGCTGGTCACCTTAGCTACACCTCAATACTTCAAATACCAATCCAACATTTAGAGCGCTTGTCTCCAATTTGGTCTGGCTGTCTCTCCAGGATTATAAGGTATTTTTTTCAGAGAAACCATTTAAATGAAATTAATAATTAATAATTAATAAATAATGTTAAAAATATACCGATTACTAAAGATATCCTTGTTTAATGAAAGCGATATAGTGAACGAATTATGAAAGAAAAATAATATCTAAAACTACATATTAATTTTACTAAGTTTAATGTCTATCTTATAAAATATAAGTATCATTATCAGTAACATGAAAATAATTATTATTACAAAGTTCTGTTAAAATTGGTGTATGTAACACTATGTATAAACATATTGTATACTTTCCTGAGTTATTATTGTTAGAATTCAAGCTAGCCATTCTGAAGTTAATATTCATTAGTTTTCATTTGTTGAGTTCCTCAGTTGTTGTTACTCTCTCTTGCTTCCAACGTTAACTTTACTGTTGAACTTCTGCGATCATTCAAATGGATTGAAATGGATAATTATTTTTATATGTAAAATTACTAGATCGCGTCTTTTTGCTTCGTTTTCAATTTATTGATTTTTACAACAGTAACGAGGTTACAACAAGCTAATGTGACATCTGATTTATAAAACAAAATAACAGCTTCTGAAGCGAATAAAAATTATTATTACTAGCGTTTAATAATTATTCTGGTCTATTATTATCGAAGAAAAAGAAAGAAGATATTATAATTATTAATATCACTGAATGAATAGAAGATACTTGTCAAAAATAATAAATTTTATTTTCTCATAACAAAGACCAAATAAATCAGTAGACAATTATTTAAAACAATTTTATATTATTTTATTTAATAACCCATACACCATCATTATACATTTGTAACAACACTAGAGGGACGAGGATCCGTTCCAAGGACGGTTGTAATCACTGGGAAATTTATTAATTTATTCTTAATTTATTTAATAGCTATTATTGATTATTTACTATTATTTATTTAATGATATATTATTTATTTAGTCTTATTTATTTATGACCCATCACAATAAAGTGGTCTACAGGTATTATCTATATTCACTATAATATGTTTATAAATGTTCTATTGATGTAACTTAGAAATCGGCATGTATATATATATATGTATATATATATATATATATATATATATATATATATATATATATATATATATATATATATATATATATATATAAAGGGCATTTAAATACAATAATTAAGACATACTTTTATATTTTCATACATACATTTACATAACTTTTAGAAAGTTTTAAAGTTGACGTTTTAAATCATAATTAAAATTATATTTCACTAATATGAAACGACAATAAATAAAAACGAGCAGGTCGGAACATTGATCTCGAAAAAAAAATTTTAATCTCGTAAAAAATAAATATAAATCTTGTTTCATAATTGTAAATTATTTCGAATTTATTATATTTATTATCATTGGCGAGTTTTTGACCGTGAGTTAATCTCATCGCTTTTAATAATGCTTGTATAAAATATAAATCTTGTTTCATAATTGTATATTATTTCGAATTTATATTTATTATCATTGGCGAGTTTTTGACTGTGAGCTAATCTCATCACTTGCAATAATGCTTGTATATTCGTTTAGCCAACAGAAATCTTCTTATCCTTTGCATTACCTTTCTCGTGTTAAGTTTTTTATGTTATAAATTCATCTAAAGTTAATCTTTGAGGTGAATGTAATACTAAAAGGTCGTCCTAAAATTTCTTACAGATAAACTATCTGTGAAACTACTGGAGTCATAACATTTAAAGAAAATTGTTTGATTAATATACTTAATTTGGCTGGTGTGCAGAACGGTCAAATATAAATTTCATTGCCGTCTATTTCAATAATGTTATATTTACCAAAACTATTATGCAATTTTACTATTCTAAGAGATTGTGTTTTTCTGATAAATCGAATAAAAAATCATATTCAGCCTTTTAGCCTTTAAAGTTTGATTATTTAAATTTAATGCTTGGGTATTTCAACCTCAAGTAATAAAAAAAGTCTTTGATATTAAAGTTATAAATACTTGCCAGGATTATGAATTATTAACAGTACTTATTTGAATTATTTGTAGTGAACATAAAAGAACAACAAATTAGCGTTGTGAAAATTCATGCAACTATTAACTAGTAAATAGGGTAAAAATTGAGACAATTTAACAAAATACCTTTTGTTTTGATACTTTCTTTAACAAAGTTTCTCCGATATAACAGACCTTGTTCCTCTCATGGTATGTTGAATCACAAATTTAATTCAATTAATAACGCCTTGTAGGCATAAGCGAAATAATTGTGTTGGTTCTGTGATATTTTCCGAATAAATAAAAGCAGTACAAGAACCTTATGAAGCCGTGGCCCCTGTGCAATCCCTCTTGCTCACTGTTAATATAGCGCTTGTCAACCTAATCCCAAACGTTTACTTAGCTTCTGTATTTATCATTTATCTCCATCTGTCTCCTATCTTTAATATCACCTGGCAGCGTTTTTATTAGAAAAAAAATAATATTATTTAATGAATATTATATAATAGTCCTTAAAATGGATGATATAATAGTAAGTAGTCCGGCTAAGAATATTCTGAAATAGGTAATTTTTACATTAGTTTATTCAATTCATTTTGAATCGATAAATTAATTTCCCCTCCCCCCCAATAATTGATTAATAAACTTCCCGTTCGCTTTCTAAAATTAACTAACTTAGGGGTTATTGTTAAATAAATTTTTATATGAAACTGTACTTTATTGTATCTTTAGTTAATTATGTGTTTTATTTAGACTATAAAAATCAATATTACGAGGTAAATCCATTTATACTAATCCAAAAATGCCGTCTTTAAAAAATAGGTCAACATTTAATCAGTTTATGGAATGTTTGTCTATAAAAATAATAATAATAAATAAATTTAAATAATGCATACATAATTAATTCTGTATTCTTTACTTTACTCTGTATTATTAAAATGATACACAAAAGAAACACGATTCTGCTTGTGCATAGAAACATCATATAAACACAAAGAAAAAAAATAGGAGTAAGTAAAGGACTTATGCAAATTAAAAAACTAACAAATAAATTTATGTATATGATTTTAACCTGGAAAAAATCAGTAGCAAAGGTGAGATAAGAAAACTCGCGTGTTAGATTTTCTCTCACCGAAGTTTTTCTTTTGCCGAAGTTTTGTTAGCTCACATCAGTTTCTTAAAACTAAATAAAATTATTGTAACGTTTTTTAAATAAAAAAAAATTACTCCAGCAAGGAATGGTGTCTTAGCGTATTTTACAATATCTTTCCTTTTACCAGAGGAAAATACATCACAATATTGCGCTTTCGTATTTAGACTTTTTTCCTTGTGTATTTTCTCAACAAAAAAAAAGTAACACATTTTACATGATTATTTATTTACAAGAAAACTAAAATAAATAAAAAAAAAAAAAAGAAATTTCTTTAGCACATCGTAATTTAAAAATCTGTTGTCCTAAATGAAGTAGAAAATATAAGAATAGTAATGTTGTTCGTATACGAGTATAAATACGTATTGTAATACCAAACGGATGATTTAATGAAAAAATGCCAGAGGAAAAAGTTGTAGGTCTAGTTCCATAGTTTCACCAAACAATTGATTTCACCAGTTGACTCGCGGCAAAATCTTGAGGTTAGCAGATAATTCATTAAAAATTAATGAAAGACCCCGGTAATCGCATTTCGATATCTTCATAGTTGAAGGATTTACACCATTACACCTTCTTGAATTATGAACTTCATATTTATTTTTCATGAAATTCATAAACTGAAATCTTGGAGATATGATACACCACTTTTAGGTATTTTTTCACCATCTATCTATTAAATATATTGTCAAGCCTGTGTAAGTAGTATTTTTTACTGGAAAAAAAAATTCAAAAAGGTAATTTCGTTACACTCGGACTGCCAGAAAATGGTTGAGTGTACAATAAAATTAGAAATCCTGGGAAATCGCGGATTGGAACTAATGTTCCAATAGATGCCTATTCATGCCAATGTATGATATATGGAAATGAGGACTCCGATAAAGTAGCCAAGATAGGAACAACACTCCCTCAACTTAGTTGCCCCACGCCTCTGCAATCATTCAATGCACCAATTAACGTATCAGTCAGCAGATGGAACGAACAGTGCCTGTCTGAAGCGACTGCTGCTAATAAATTTCGGTGGTATAGATGTTAGAAGGAGAATACAATTGAATGCGCAGAGAAGTTTAGGCACCGAAGGCGTGGAATGCATGTCACTCCTCTCTTTCAAAATTGCTCAGTTCGCGTCTACTCTCCAGAAACCAGTTATTTAGATAGAAATCACATAAGTATTTTATCCATCATACTGTTCTTCACGGATGTAAAACATGGTTTCTTACGGTAAAGGAAGGACAACGTTATTATGTATTCAAAAATTCAGTATTGAGTAGAATATTTTGACCTGAAGGAACATGAGGCAAATGGAGAATTTCTAAGACTGAGAATTTCTGAAGAACTCGGAACTGCGAGGCATGCATTCAGGATACGGTAGTAATTGCATCCCGGTGGTTTAAATGTGCATTTAATTTGTTGGATTGGCTTTTGCAAAAGGCAACGTGACGCACATCGGACGTGAAGAAGAGGAGGTTTCGATTCACTGCAGGGGTGAAACCTTGGAGACAGCGCAGGAGTGTACCTATTTAGGAGTAGTGCTCACCAGAAATGGGAAAATGGGCCAAGAGCTCTCAAACAGGATTAAAGAAGCGAATAGCATATACTACCAGCTATGCAACATAGTTTTGGGGAAAAGGGAATTGGAAAATAGTGTAAAATTACACATCTTTAAGTCCATATACCTATTTACATTTATCTATGGTAGTGAGAGCAGGGTCGCGTTGGACAAGCACTGGAGTAGGGCTACCGCGGCAGAGATGAAATAACTCCGGAGAATGGCAGACAAAACAAGGAGGGACAGAGTTAGGAATGAGAGGATAAGGGGAGACCTGGGAGTGATTACACTGAGGGAAACAGTGGAGAGGAGACAGTTGGGATGGTTTTGTCATCTGTGCAGAATGGATGAGGACCGGGACCCAAAGAAGTGTTTTGAAGCCAGGCCTACCGGACGCCGTTCTCGAGGAAGACCTAGATTTCAATGGATGGACCACATCGCAGGGATTGATAAAAATAAGGGATGGTCTATGAATGTAATGAAACCGCTGGCTGGAGATCGAGAAGCTTTGAAGTCTTGGATCGGGGCACCTCCACGCTGAGAGGCATTAAAAGAGGATGCTAAAGAAGGATTGGATTTTGAACGAATTTCAAAAAATATAAACAGCGCAGAACCGATCGTTCGAAGGTCAAGTCCGTACCTTTTTGAAAGGATTTATGCTTGATGAGGTTAATGTAAAGAGGTATGAATATAGTTAAATTAAACTACGATTTATTTTTACTGTGATTAACGATCAGATATTTTTTTTTCTTTTTTAATTTATAATAATTTTTTAGCCCCCAATCCACCGAAAATATTGAGGGATGATCATTGGATTCATTATTGAAGATATATCAGAAAAACTTTGCAAAGGATTAATATTTGATGAAATGGCGTAGAAGAGACATTAAAGCTAATTGGACGGTTCGGTGAATCCTTTATACCTTTCCTCAATCGAATAGTTGATAATTGCATATATATTATTCATTTCATTCGGCTATAGGTCCACATTGACAAGGATTATCGGTCATATAATGGAAAATTTATGTTTTGATATGAAATGTTGGATCGAATGTGTTTAGCAGTATTAATTGAAAATATCCTGTGGGTGCGAAATGTATTATAAAATGAATTTATCCAAGCAGAGGCTTAAAACGGAATAAATGATTTAAGATACAAAAATGTATTTCATTATTTGAAGTGAAATTAATTGAATATTTATGAGCTTAATGAATTTTTATTAAGTATTAATTTCTTCACTTATTTTGTATGTACCTAAGGTCGAGGAATTCATTAATTAAACTGTATTAATGTCCAGTATTCATTTATAGTTACTAAAATCCCCAGGCTATAAAAAAAAAAGGAGAGTAGCTCTGTGCTTATTGCATTTAACTCCTGATTCTCGAAGTCTGGTTCGAATCCAGCTGTGGCATAAAATTTATTTAATCAGCCTTGGACCTATTCTCGAATTTTGAGACCCTCCAGCGGCGTACAAACCCTCTCTCTATTCAGTAGGTAGAGGCTTATGATCATTCAGTGCATTGGAGGAAATGCCAAGCGATTGACCGTGATCGCGAAAAATTTTCGCAGAAAATAATTATTTTCTTAAATTCGATCTCTAGTCTTTCGCGATATTCTATATGAGACATGGAAATGTAAAAGAAGATAAATACATGTTTTGTAATTTTTTATGCTGATGTTTTCCACACTGCTTAGCGTCGTCTTTATGGTAGGCCCATGTACAGCCTATGTGCTTTAGCCCTCAAAACGTTTTAAATCCGATTTAATTTTATGTTAAAGTTTGGGTTACGTTTTACGTGAATACCCGATAGTTTTGGGTTTGCTGAAAATTCTACAAAGTTCGATTTATCTCCTTTTGCTTCTCTACGCCTCATATAATTTAAATATTCCTTTTAATGCCCGTTATGATTCACACGATAGCACTTTCTTTGGCATTATTTAGGGAAATACAATTTTAATGCAGTTTATAATTTGTTCAGTTTTCTATATTGACTTTTTTTCCTATCATTCTTATGCAATTTTAATTATTATTTCATTAATTTCTTATTTTCATTACTCACCGTGCTTCTTTATCAGAGTCTTGACAACCATTTCCTATAAAGCCATACACTTATTGACTTTAAGCTTTAAGGTTATCCTCTAAAAATTTATCTATACTGTAAGTTGTTTTTTCATATGCTGAAAACTTAAGATTTTTCTGAACCGTTCACACTGCTTTCTCACAACACTCACAGAAAAAAACAACTAAAATATTTGTAGGTGGTTTTATTATTTACAAACAAAAATGTGTTTTTATCTCTCAATATTACACTGCGTAACCTCTCACACTGTTGCCCTTCCAGCTGTCCTCGCTGTAGGTCAGTGTTGCCTGGACAGTTTCCACATACATCTCAGTAACAATATGGAATAGTATAACGTATAACTTATACTGTAAATATTACGGTTACATAATAAATAATTTCTTATATATAAACTACAATAAAACTGCGATTAGTGAAACTTTTAAAACTATGATTGAGTATTACTATTTCAATAATTAATAGCGATATTTAACAAACATATCACAAAATATAACTTATAGACAAAATGTAACAGGAATAGGTCTAAGTATTTAATACAAAATGTAATAAAAACATATACCTGTTCACAAATACAATAATTTTTTTAAAAAAAGAAATCACAGAAGACTCATTATAGCACACGTTGGTTTCTAAGAATTTTCCCAAATATTTCGTTCCGCTACTTTATTAAACGAAAATTGAGTAGATTCTTTAATAAATAAGTGCCAATTATGGCCTGGAAAATTCGATTTAAAATTTAGATTAATTAAGTCGGATGAGCAAGTTTCTACTCAGTACTGCTGCCAGCATTTCATTGGATCATAATTCGATATTAAAACTTCAGTAGATTATTTCCTATTGAATTTTATACTAAAATACGAGTTTTATTTTATAAAAGAAATAACTGAATATTTTGTTGAGTGCTGTGATGATGATGTTTACTAGGAAGAGAAAAACTGTTTTTATTGTCAAATATTAAAAGTATCTGAATTATTGGAATTATGAAATAGTGCTGAAGGAGTTCATTCAGACTATGTTTACGGATATTATAAATAAATTAAATACTACTGAAATAAATCAAAATTAAAGCAAATTAAAATTATAGTTAAATTTGTTTTTCAATATTATATTATCATAATACATATTGTATTATTGTATAATATATATATATATATATATATATATATATATATATTATATTGGTGATATTATATTACAATTTTGGCGATATTAGTTTAACAATTATTTTGGTACAACGCTGGTGCTGATCCTCTACAAAATGTATAGCATCTAATGTGGTGAATTAAATAGAATGGTAAGTTACTTATTTAGTTTATATAGTTGTTGACTATTTGTTGAGTTTTTAATACGATATGCTATTATGCTATACCTCATTATTCTCTTTGGTTGGAAAAATACTCGCGCTTCCGAATTCTTAGGATTTGGTACTGTTAGGTGAAAATGTGGAAACTATCAAGCTAAATTAACGTTGATAAACGCCGGTAAAGATATATATATATATATATATATATATATATATATATATATATATATATATATATATATATATATATATATGGGTTAGAAACGAGAATGATTGCATTGTTTTGGGATATAATAGCACATAAGTTTGAATACGTAGATAAATTTAAGTATCTGGGGTTTACAATAACTAAAAGAAACGAAATTCAGTTTTAAATTTACTCAATTCGAGCCTTTTAAGAAATCTGAAAGTTAGAATTCAGGCCAACAAGTTTAAACTTCTTTTTATATGATTTTAACTTAAAACGCAAGAAGAGAAGTACTACGATAAAAAAAAATAATAATAAAAAAAAAAGAATCGGCGAGGAACTCACCTGATATCATCTGATGTGAATACTACTTTACAAAGTTTTAATTTACCCTAGTTACCATCATTTCTTCTATAGCAAATATTCTCACAACTGTTTCGTCTTATGTGATTAAGAGTTTCGTGTTAATGTGATTAATAAAAAAAATTACCTACAGTTTCGATAGTTAAAATTATGCGAATAAGTCAGGTTTAAATACACCAACTTTTCATATAGTAAGAAGTACCACAAAAAGCAGGACTGTTCTTTACAAGTTGCGTTTTATCTTCAGATTTTTCATTTGTTTCAATTTCCAATTTGCTTTCTTCTCTAGTGAATCCAAGCCATAGAGGCTTTAAAGAACAATAGTAGGTAACTGAAGACGCAATTACCATCATAAAATGTCCTCAAAAATTGTTCTTAAACATGTCCAAAATCCTAATTAATTGTACCAATAAAACATAATAAAATAAATTAAATTAGACTGAATAGTCATAATCGTACAGTAGTTTTAACGATGCATGCACAAGACAAGATATTTATTTATTCACTTTATAATAATAAATTATAAACCATTTTCAATAAATTATAAATCAAATAATAATATCAATCAATATCATTTGAACATATCAATTATTTAAATAAATTTAAATAAATAAATTATAAATTATTTTAAAAAATTAAATTAATATACTAACAATTATTAGGGATTATCGGTCGGCCTCAGACCAGAATGTGCAGCGTACTAGAGAGAGCGACCAGACGATGGCGCTGCTAAGTAGCTGGATATCCACTTTAGCAGGTCCCTGGGAGGATCAAAGGAGGTCTCCCACTTACAAATTAATATTTCCAAGTATAGTCCCTTCTTCCCCCCCTTAGTTAGTGGTTTATTATTTAAAATATCCATCTGTATTTTAATAATGGCCTCTGTTATGGAGGTTCCGGGTAACTTTGTCTGGAGTATTAAGTAGCCATCAAACGATGAACTTCTGGAGAAATAGTGGGTATTAAAAAAAAAAAAAATTCTAAATAGATGTTTTCATCCTGTAGACTGAAAATAAATAGGTCTGGATTGAGAAATGGATTGGAATATAGGTAAGATCTCAATGCATCCAGATGGAAATAAGGAATAAGGAAGATTTGGTTACCGTTATTTCCCATCAGGTAGCACATTTCAGTACTTCAGGGATGGTGGGTGGAGGGGAGGGTTCTATATATCAAAGAATTGGAAGTGCCTTAGGTACATTTTCTGCATACATTATTTTATATATGTTTCCCAAAATCCCAATGAGCATATTTAGATTCCTTAAGGAAGTCCTCAAACCCAACGTTTCCTCGTACGACTGATTTGATGAAAGCATCAGAATTTTTAATAAATGTAAATAGGACGATTTTGTCATCCTATGAAATGCCAAAAATTTGGAGCGTATTTTATCCGTTAACATATCATGTTTATTCTGTATGCAGAGGATTTGAATTTGGATTAAACGAAGTGATTACACACTTACTCCGAAATACCTTAATATACCCCACATTACCTTAATTAATATTTCTATATCTCAACAGGCTTACAAAATAATGTCATGAATGTTTTTTAACAATCATTTTATTATAAATACCTAAGGAGTATTAGAAAAGTTGGCTGGATAGAGAATAATAATTTATATTATTATTTCACGGCTCTACAGCCCGGTAACAGGTCTTGGCCTGCTCCAACCGCTTTCTCCAATCGTCACGGTCTTGTACCGACACCATCCAGTTCCTGACTCCTAGGATGTTGTAAGCATCTCAGCTTTGGTCTCCCTCTCCTTTTGTCCCATTTGTCCTATGGATTAGCTGTGTCAGCAATATTTTGGACATTTCTTAATCCACCATCCTGGCGATATGCACTGTACATCTTAAGCGCCTCAAGTTCATTGCTCTGGCATCAAAGCGCTGTATAGCTTTTGGTTTGTGCTTTGCCTGCAATCTTCTTCAAACTTTACAACTCCAAAAAAACGGCGGAGTACTTTTCTTTCAAAAATAAAGAGCTCCTTTTCGGCACCCTTATATGTTGTCCAACACTCCGATCCATAAAGAAGTAAGAGGCGCACCAAGATTTTTTTAGAGGTGGAGCTTGGTTTGCCTTGAAAGTCTCCGTCAGCTCAACTGTAATCTAATATAATGTAATCTCAATTAGAATTAGAATTTTACATTCATTAATGAGACAACAACTAAAAGAAATAATAATAATAAATAAAACAAAGACTTTATTTACTAAATAATAATAAATAAAACTATCATAAGCTTATTAATAGAATATTTCGAAAAAAATGTTCAGAGCTGCCCCAATACAAGTAAATATTTAACCAGTCAACATTTTGTCTATTCAGACAACTTCAAAACTTAATCTATTTCCGAAGCTTCGGATGTGCCTAATTAAAAAATAAAATAATAATTTAACGGAATCTATAAATTATTCGACAAAATAAATTTGTAGATGTTAACAGGACAGTAATGAAATGAATATCACCAAGTTTCATCAAAATCTTTAGAGGTTGGTGTCATGACTGGGTTTAACATTGAATGATAGACAGCACTGTATAAGTATCTGTCGTTGTTAGAGCCGGGACTGAACTTTGGGATATCCGATTGATCTTTTAGTTTAAACGCTAGTATAATATCCAAAAAGCTGTTAGGGTAAAGGACTTATAAGGACTTGGGTTCCTTTATATCTCAAATGCATAATGATGCATTAGCTTGGGTGCGACCCTTAAGTTCTTGAGTGTAGGTGGATAAAGGTGCTGAGGAACAAAGCCTTTCAAGGACTTTCGGTACTCGTGCCGTGTTACCCTCGAACCAGTATTTCTAATTAATTAATTTTGAATTATATAACACCTCTGTATGGTCTTTAACTAGAATGTTAAATTTCATCAACTTTGTGAGATTATACCAATCTTAATTTTTAAACCGGCTTTCTTTTTCATCTTGCTTTGATAACATTGTAATAATTTCCCTTAAATGCAATTATTTTTTCCAGATTCTTTACTCCCTTTTATGCAATTATTTATTTAGTAATTCCAGTTACTTTTTTCTTCTAGAAGCCATTCCTGGATAATTTATTTTCCTTCATGGAATACTAATACTTTTTGTCTACTTACAATTATTTTTTTAATATTTTATTTTAAATTTAAATAAGATTAATTTCTATAAAATTTCCTTTGATGAAATTCCTAATAAAAAAGTATCTTTATTATTAAAAGGAACAATATACTTTTATAAATTAATGATTTATAAGCCAAATTAATGAGTGTATAAATTAAATCTATATATTCCAATATCCCTTTCAATTCCTAAAAATATTGTCCAAGAGCCAGTAGGCAATGCCATCTTTACCCCACGTCTAAAGGCGATAATCCAGGCGTTTAATAAGCCCCCCAACTGCTTATTCATAGATCCCTTAACTTCCAGAAAATTAACACAGAAGAGCTGGAGATGTAATGTTTACATTCAAGCGATTATTTGAGAGCTATTCTGATTGGTGAGATAGTTAAGAAAAATCAAATATTTAAAAACTACATAAAATTGTAACAGCAGACTAAATCGAAGGTACATTTCCAAATGTAAAATTGGTATAAGAATATTTGCATGCATGATGGTAGCAAATTACAGTGGGGAGCGTCAAAATTAAAAGTAAAACGAATGAGGAATGAACTTAGAATAACGGTGCTTCAAGATGGATTGAGCTGTTTATCACTGATAGAATGTGATATACTTATAAAAATAGATTTGGCAGAATTAATTAAATATTTGAGACCGACCCGCCCAGAACTACCCAAGCTCTCAAATAACGCGTTCTGGACGAGAATGAAGCAATACCCGTCAATACGCAGCAGGAGGCCATGCAACACCTCCATGTACGACTGTTATGCAAACATTTCAATGAAGGTAGTGTTTAGAAGAGTTTTTCTTTTTGTATTGTACACCAAATGGCTTTTCTTGTTCTTTAATAAATAAATGAATTTTGAAATCATCCCGTTTCACTGTACAGCATAAGGACCAGGAAACTTCAGAGGCTGATTTTGTACATCAAGAGGAACCAAAACGCTCAAATGAGCCATGGTCCGATTCCCCGCAGAAAACTACGAAATTTAAGCTTTTTGTTATTTTAGGTAAGCCACGTTTTTTGAAGAATAGGAAGCGATAACTCAAAAACTTATTCAAGGTAATTTAGTTCCAATTGCACCATCATAAAGAAGTCAAAATTCCCTTTACAAAATGTAGTTTGGTCTAACTAAATCCATCGTACGAGGGCTTTCGGAAGGACCAATAGTGAAAAGTTTTATTTTATTTTAAAAATCACACTTTAAATGTTAATGTTTTTCTTCAGCCCTCTTCGATATCCCCATTTCAGGAAAACTTCTCCTTATATTAAGCATCTATTTCGTATAAATGAAGTTGAGATTTCTTTTTGGATTGATTATGAAAATAATAATTTTACCTCTGCGCTAACAGTAGAAATACAAAACATATTTAAAATACTCTTCTGCAGCAATTTCAAATGCCGTGTTGTTCATGAAGGCAGATTTAAATTTTTTTCTAATTTGGCAGACTACAGCAAACACTTTTTATTTATTGGATTGGAATGTTGCCTGTCCTAGTTTTCCGTTTTTTTCTCATTCCTTATATTATTGAAACTAATTCTTAGGTTGCTATAGCTGGTATTAGTCCGTTTCCCATCTTCATATTAGATGGAGCGATTTTATCTTCTTTATTACTCTGAAAAATAATATTTTTATAATATAATATTTGTATTTACATTTTATTCGTCTTTTAAATTACATTTTATTCCTCTGCATTATAAAAAAAAATTCCTGCAATATATTTTTTATCATTTATTTAACGTGGTTTCGACTGCTGGGACCATTTGCAACGATTGCTCTGAAAATTATTCTAATTAAGTTAGTAGCTTTTAAATACTTCATTGTTTTCTAGATTCCACTTTTTTTTCTTTAAATGGAAAAGAATATACAAGATTCTTTCTCTTTCATATTTTCGAAATTGGAATGAATGTTCTTCGGTTAACAATGCATGAATGAATGTTCTTCGGTTAACAATGCATGAATGAATGTTCTTCGGTTAACAATGCATTTTCATGGATTTGGCTCGTAGCAGGCAGAGATAGATCAGGTGGGTCTGCCATATTCTTTTAATTTGACTAATTTTTACCTTTTGGAGGCAGTCAGGCATAATTTTTATCTTTGATTACACTGAGGTGGTTTAGAGAAAGTCTTTCCCACTCTTCATCCCAATATTTCTCGATCTTATTTGCAATCTCTTTTATCCATTAAGGCACTAATATGGATCTTAAAAAGGGTATGTCACAGCTATTTACCGCTGCTTTTGATCCATCGGCTGATTTTCTGCTGCCGCTTACGCCTATTTGTAAATGGCCCATGAGAGCGTGATTTTTTTTTGCTATTCTGTGTTTGAGTCATGTTCATGACCTGATTTTTTTGGAAAAATTTATATGATTACTCATTAAATTGAATGCTATAAATTATTAAGTATTATTTGGACAAATGCAGTAACATAATATGTCTATAATATGTATGGATCTAGAATTAGTTGTTTATAATTAAAAAATGAGTTAGTGGTGATTTAAATGGGATCAGTGCATACTGTTTTCAACAGTAAAGATCTATCCTCTTAGTTCAGGTATCTTCAATGGAAACTGGAAGTTGAAAAAAATATTGAAAATAGCGACGTTTCTATTTCACGAAAAAGAGCCAAACTACTTAATATTATCAGTGGAATAAATTACCATTTTTCAATATTGTAGAATAAAATTAGGTTTGTACCAAAAAACAAGTGCAATGAGGATTTATTCCCTACTGATAAATGCCTTCCATTTATACTTCCAGCTCCGTTATTACTTTTTAAAAACTAGAGAAATGAATTAAATAAGTCTAAAATAACACAGAATACCAATATATAACTCATTATGAACAAAGAGCGATTTTATTTCTTTGAATGTTCCATTTTACTGCGAGAAAATACACGAAGAAAGCAATAAGAGAACTGCGTGTGGATATTTGAGTAAATGGTTGGCCATTCTTCACAACAAATATACCTTTTTCTTAACAAAATGTATTACCTGGAGATCGTTGAGATATGATTTTATGCATGTGGTACTTGATCCCGTGTATTATTAATGCTGGTATTCTCCCAGAGGGGCTGACCAGAGATGATCCCCACCGTATGGGTTGTAAATAAGTCCCCAGTCACATTTTGCATTCGTCATGACTAAATCATAAGTTATTCATACGTTCCAAAACCAATACCCCCCTTCTATGAAAGTTCTGAATTTGAATTTCATGGGAATAACTAGCATGAAAAAATGTTATCGATGGCCTAGGTAGTGGGTACTAAGCAACATGTTAACGTTAACTTCCATATGGCAAATCGTAGAATTTCAAATGTATAAGAAGTCCAGTTCAAATTAAAATTTTAAAAAATCTGATGTGGATGCCTCATGACTTCCTTGTACGTCTATTAAACTAGAAATAGGTGGCTCAAAAAAAAAAGGGAGAGGGTAAAAAAAAATATTTCAGGTATTAAAATTTTCAGGCCGGCTGGCCAATTTTAACCAAAATCTAGTATGTTATTTATATTGATGTAGAAGTCTTATAAATCAAATTTGAGTTGTTTTGAATTCTACTTTTATTTAATTTTTTTTATGAAAGTTTATTATGACCAACAAGTAAATTACCATTTCCGATTGGCCACTATTAACCAAAATCTAGTAGTTTATGTATATTGACTTAGAAGTTGTTAGAGAATATTTCACCACAGGTGTAATCAAAATATCAAATTACAATTAACAGCGGAGGACCATTGAGTATTTAGTTTTTTTTTTGGAGTTTAGGAAGTAAATTTAAGTATGATAAAATAACAAATCACACAAAATCTCCAATGTAATATTGCGAAATAGAAATGCAAATGAATAGTGCTTACAGATAATAAGACAACTGATGACCAGAACAAAGTTCATCCCATTCATAGATGGGATATTTAGGATAATCGGATTAAAGAGGGTAATTAGGAGACAATATTTAGGATAATCGGATTAAATAGGGTAATTAGGAGACAATATTTCGGATCGAACTTAGCTGGGTTTGCTGACTTCGTTCTTGAAAACAGTCGAATAAATGAGACGTCTTGAATTTATAGCGAAGTGATGAAAACGAATAGCTATGAACAAGTAACAATGTTAGGGTAAGATTGAAAGTTTGCATGATACTTGTGAGAAAAAGAAAGACTACTGAATTTCTGAAGTTTAAGTCTCCTATGAACTTCAAGTAAAGTCCCAAGTTCTGACCTTTTTTTCACGCGCAAAGACTAACTTTTTCATTGTGTCGTTCAGTCATAAGTGTAAACTATTTTTAATTATTTATTTATTTCTCAATAAACCTCAAAATAAATGCATTAAATTAAAAAACAAATACAATAAATTCCAATTTTTTTTTTATGTTAAATCAAATTTTGAATTCCCAGGATTATAACCCAGTCATTTAATTATTACATATTTTAATTTTAGTGTTAGAAAAAAAAAGTGTTTAGAGCTTAGTATATATAATTATACTGAAGTTATAAAATTTCTCTATGACAGAAGGATTTTCTATAAAAATATTTTTTGAAGCCGTTTTATCATCTCTTAGAAAAGCATTTTGTCCTCAGTTCACATCTGATCGAATGGAAGATAGTGATTCTCAAGATTTTATTGGATTTGAAAGATTGCAAAAGAAAATCATAAAAGAATATTGGTACAGATATAAATAAAATATTATACTTCTTGTTTTTAAAATTATGCAAATAGTTATTATCGATATTTAAGTGCTTAGTTCTTGAGTTTGGTACTGCAATTGTTGCAGTGCCTGAAAGTTTTAGATGTTCTATTAATTCTTGATGTCTTGAACCAAGTACCTGTCAGAAAAAAAGAAAACCTCGTCATTTTAATATGCTTTCCCTTTGTGATAGCAGTAAAATCTTAAATGTGTTCCAGTTCTAGGTTTTATGTCGTCTTTTCTATTCCTCTAATATAAATGTTTGTTTTGCATTATATAACTTTTCTTTTTTTTTCATTGAATAAATACAACTAGAAAACAATAACAATATTACCGAATTACAAATATGAAAAAGATAATACCAGAAAAGGAAGATGTTCGAACAATTACTAGAAAATGAAAAAAAGTGTCCGTATTTCGTCTGTCTGTTTGTTTGTTAAGAGTTCATTTTATTTTATTTTTTCTAATTCCAGTTTAAAATATTTTTAAACTTTCGAAAATACATATGAATTATACTAAAAAAATATAGGGTAAGGTGGGTAAGTGCACACTATATTTTACGAAGTTTGACTTTAAAATCTATTTTTGAAGCTAGAATTTTCCTATTTATTGTTTAAATGTTCCTGAAAAGATTATGTTTTTAATATTCAAGCCCTCGTTTCAATCACGCCCATTTTTATGAGATTGATAATTCCTAGTCCGTACTTGCACCTGTCTGGAAGACTCATTATATAGTGGTTTATATTTTATAGTAATTACTATAAAATGTAATCATTCATTTGAACACAATGAAAATTTTAATGTTATTTAGTTTGTAAATAAATTGACATGGTGCAGGGATACTGAATTGTATAAAAATTTATATTAAAAAATAAAGGTTTCAGTATTTTAGAGAAATAAGGTGTCTTTAGAAACAAGAGACGAAAATTTGAAATTTAATTGTATTTGTATTTTATATATATATAAATATATAAGAAGGGCCGACTGCTTGCTTTTTTGTTCAGGAGCTAATCTGTTTTTGTTTACATCCTAACGAGAAGCTAAAAGAGACAATCTGCAAACTAAACTGTTAAAATGATACAACATAGCATAATAAATTACACAAACATCAAATTACATGGAAAACTGAGCCATAATAGCCAAGGAAGAATTTTAGAAGAATCTCAGAAAGAAATGTGTGAAATGCAGATTGGCCCCCTTCTTATTCAGTATAGTCTATATATATATATATATATATATATATATATATATATATATATATATATATATTATATTTTTTTTTTCTGTTGGCATTGTAGACCGTGGACATCCTTGGCCGCGCGATGTGGTATTCTTACCACACCGCGATTCTCAATTTATGTGCACGGGGTAGGTAGGGTCATGCTACGCCTGGCATTTTTGTAAGTTGCCTCCAAGTAGCCTGACGGGGCTCACATACCCGGGGGCGGGATAAATTTCTTTAAGTATTTAATTTAATTAAATTAAATTCATGCCGGTTAAGTCACAACCTTTGGATTTGTGAGTAAGTGTGTTAACCCGCTCGGCCACCTCGACATATATCTATATATATACATATATACATATATACATATATATATATATATATATATATATATTTATATATATATACATATATATATATATATATATATATATATATATATATATATATATATATATATATATATATATATTTGAAATCAGAATATTCTAAAATGTATAAATTAGGAAGTAATATGAGCTTAATAAAATAAATTCTGGTCAAACCTACATCTTTTAGAGAAACTCTTTTAACTCGGTAACAATTTAGAGAGTCTTGAAGTCAGTATTTGTCACTAAAAGCTGATGTAGTTACGACCCCAAGTTAAGTTTAGCTAACTCAGCCAATCAGTTAACTTTACTCACAACTTTTTGATTGGTCCTGATAGCCTATTGGCCAGGTTTAGTATTTCATCCAACAATTGTTTACTTTATTTTTTTTTGTTACTAGGCACGTTTGTACATGTGTCCTAGATTGCACGGTCGGGAGCGGTGTTTCCCCACGGGTCGAGACAAAAAGAACAACTTACAATTACTGGAAGAAAATTTAAGACATGAGTGGAGGAAGGTGTTACGTTACAACTTTAATGTTTTGAGAATTTTTTTAAAAGGCTATCCAATCCACTGAGAAATCATGCGATTATTCAAGAATCTGAGGTTGTTTATGTTACAAGGCGGAGGTAGACAAATTGCACCATCATTCGTAAGAAAAAAATCACTAGGTATTCGAAACATAGCACTTTCATCCACTGATGTCTTCAATTATTCCAGTAGCAGTATTCCTGCCTGCTTGCCTTTACCTAAGAGTCTCAAATTATCAGTATACCCAAGTACGAGAATTTTATCACCCAGATTTTAACCTTTTTTCCGAAAAGGTAAACTTTGTTTTAAACTTAGACCCTTAATCAATTAAGTTATATTCTAAAAAAAAAAAAAACTCATTTAAACAAAGTCAAATCCATTGACTTTTAGTACGATTGTTTCATTTCGTCAGAAGAAAAAATAGCAGCTGGCAAGGTGGCATCTGCCATGGCCCTCATCCCAAGGGAGGGCCTCGAATTGGCCTTTATAACAATAAAATACAATACCAGTTATATTATATTAATAATACAATGAATAATAATTAATAACTAACAATATTATTTATATTATTTGGTATAAGATACAACCAAATCATCAACAAAAAAAAGGTTTAGAGGGCTGTGGTTGCCATGGGCCTCCAAAGTCATACATATTTTGGACTTATTATACTAATTTGTGCTTATCATCCAAAGCCATGAAATATATGTTTTAAAATATAAATGTTAATTAGGTAAATTAGACATTAGCTAAATTAATGAATTTTTTATTAATATTATTTATGAAAGGGGGGAGATATATTAATATTGCAAAGGGTTTAGCTTTTACAGCGTTGAGGTTAGGGCTATATGTTTTAGCTATTGATGAAGACCTCCCTCTGACAAAGGCACTGCCCAGTTGATATTTGAACTGAGGCCTTGTCAAAGGCCCTATAGAAAGATTTTGCTCACTAGTTTTGCTCTTTTTGGCGCGAAATGAAAAAGGCTTGTGAGTTTGTATTTCGTTGTCAACGATTAACCCTTCAAAACGTAGTCACCTCTTGCTGACAAATATTCTTACAAGAAATCTAGTCCAAAGTACAATTTATTCTTTAAATGAATATTTATTTCATGAGTCAATTATAAAATATTTTACAAAAAATAATTAACAAAAATTTGCAGGTAATCGTCCGTCTTGAGGATTACAATTAATTAATATTTTTTAATATTAAAAAAATAATTAAAATACAGTAATACAAAAAGCAAAATATGATTATTAAAAAAGATAATAGCAATCCATCATAATTTTAATTACATATTAACTTATATTAATATCCCTTTTCCTTTTGAAAAAGCAATGAAATAAAATTAAATACACAAAAAAAAATCAAATTGTTTTTTATATTTCCCTCATAAATATTATCAAATTGTTCTTTTATATTTCCCTCATAAATATTATCTTATTGTTCTGTTATATTTCCCTCATAAATATGATATATCATAGAGTCTGTTCCAATCCCTTCCACTGAAAGAATTAAAGAATTTTAAAGCAATACAGGCTTATTTATCCTGCGATAATTACAAGGCCTATACTTAAAGTTCCAAAAATGGCCATATTTCTCAGTTATTAATTTTTTTCCTAAAAGTTGTTGACCGACTTCAACTGTTTAAAACTATTTTTTCTGTATTTTTAAACGCAATAAAGAATTGTTTTCTCCAACAAACATTTTTCACATCTTTAACAGAAAAAACAACTTTTCGGCATGTTTATTAATTTTTTTGACCAGGTTTAACAACGATTTTATCTAAAACATATACAATTTGTTTCTACTATTTTTCTCCTAATTATCACGTTGAGAAAGTCCATTGTAAAATTTATTAAACAAAATGAATATTTTTCTCTATCGCGCTTGGACTATAATATAGTACCCCGAAAGACACCTATCTACGGACCCACGCAAGTCTGAGTATAAGGCATTCTCCAGTGATTATATATTACATTGTAACCGGTCTATCCAAGTTACATAAACCGCAATTTTCTTTCTGTATATCACACGGCCTGTAAGTTATATCCATTAATTATACTCTGTCTATTAAGATAGTTTTAATATTTAAAAATTGAATGATGTAATTAATTGTTTTATGTTTACTAAATAGGATCAGTTAATGATCAGGTTTATCCACAAAATAGATTTCAGAAAAAAAAACGATAATTTGTTTGGAAGCTTGTAATAGTTTATAATTTTCGTTTTATTTTTATTGGTATCTATATTATTTTAAATAATAATCTTAGTTTTAACTATGATTTTTTTAACTATATTATTGTATTTATATTTGTTTTCATAAAAGAAAACAAAACATTGGATATTTGTATCTATATTTATTTAATCATCATTATTTAATTTTTTTTTATGTGTTGTTTATACATCTTTTTTTGATGTTGCCATTTTTGTTTAATATATTTTTTTCGGATGATTATTTCACTTCTCTTTAAATTAGATAATATTATAAACTATTTTTAATCATAATAATTCTTTGTTAATTGTTTTTATGTGAAATGGCATAGAAAATATCCAAATCAATTATATCTTTTATTCGTTTTCTTATGAATAGGGAATTATCATTTTAATAAATAACTATAAGTTTTTTTTTTCATATGGGGTTAAAATTGAGATAAATAAATTTATAAAAAGCCAAATAAAAAATTGCCAAAAACTCAAATTTTTATAAATTTATTATTCCAAATTAAATAATATACAGACAGATAAAAAGTATATTAAGAAGTTCAAATAAAATACCGTTTTTTTGTAAATAAAGTTTGATAGTGAGGTTGGCTTTTGATCTTGGCTTTTTTAAACTCAGGAATGAACAGACACATTTAAATTAATGACTGTTACAGCTATTAAAGTTATGAATCTTACCGTAAACTATTTTTTTATCATAGAAACTGTATCCAGCAATACATCGCCTATGTATAAGAGATTACAGGAATCGAAATCGAATTACTTAGTTCTGTAAATTGTCCCTTTCATATACGGTTTGTTGTTTGCATAATTTGATTTTCCAATAATGGAATATATACTTATTCCATTACGGTTTGACCCCGAATCGAAAAGCATTTCAAAATACGACCCTGTTTACTTTTGCATAATTTTGTAGAACAGAAACCAGGGAATGAAATACGCATACTATTCGACTTCTCTGTGTCGTAATATGATTAATTGATAGCATTCATATTATATAATTTTAATATACATTAAAATTTACTACAGTTTATTCAATATAAAAACTCACTATAATATATATCTCTCTCATTGTTATTTATCCTTGCACCATTACTATTGTTTCAAGGTGAATTTCTACCACTCTTATAGTTTTTGAATAATGCATTACAACTTCTCTAAAAGTACTAAGATTTGATGGGCATCTATGATTATTTATTTTTACGTGGTATACTAAACAATTTGAATTATTTATTCCAATATGAATAAATGAAGAGTTGAAGAAGAGTTCGTCCTAGGTATTGCAGTACGAGAATATGACCTCTAATGGCCTGGTAACGACCGACCTAACCCATCGATAAGAGTTACGAATTCATCACATGTTGAACTTAGTGTTTCATTAAAATTTGAAGTTATTTAATTTCTATTGTAGATGAATTATATATCGAATGCTTATTTGTTCTTAATTACACAGTTATAAATAGTAAATAAATATTTTTTTTCAGCAAATATAATCAACGAAACATCTATTTCAAAATTAGTTTGTTTCTCTGGAATTTCTATATAACATGGAATCATATAAGTAAAAATTAAAATATATATTTTTCAAGTATAATTTCGTCTTAATAATAAAAATAATAATTTTCGATTAAAAGTAAAAATACCGAAGTGTTGGACTTATCAGGAAGAAATACAAGACTGATTAAACATCAAGTTTGCTTAATCAATATTCCTCAATGCGGAGAAAGCATCTGGGCGGTTTTTCTTTGTCTCTTCGTCAATAAACCTCCTCACTGGTCATTTTAGGCTTTATAGATTGGGCGCGACCTTAGAAATGTTGAAAAAATATATCGATATTTTTGTCAGATTTTTTTCTCGATTTATCGTAATATCGTTATTAAAATTTGAGTATAGAAAACCAATATTGTTTAAAATAAATTTTAATAAAAAAGTGGAAATAATTCTATGAAACGGCGGGTTCGACAAACAAAGAACCATAAAAACTTATGGTGTGGAGCGTTCCTGCTACAATCAATCATAAGTGGTTGTGTCATGGGGTTGGAAGAAAAATATCGATATTTATATCGATGTCGGTTAACAATAATATCTTAATAATATTGGCATAAAAGTATTGATATTTAAAAATGTCATTAATATTTTTTATAAATTTATAATACGAATTGGATCAAGATTCGGAAATGGCCTGTTTCTTTATATTTAAATCCTGCTGGAAACGGACTTAATAAAAACAATATCTTAATCATAAAGGCACAGGACATTTTAAAATATCCTTAGTTCTTTTATCAAATTAAAAAAAAAAAAAAAAAAAAAAACTAAACGAATCGGAAGAAGGATAGGTATAACCTGTTTCTTAATATTTAAAGTCTTCTGTAAATGAACTTAATATCGGCAGTGAAATATCGATCTTATAAAAAAAATATCTTAATTATATCGGAACAGAAATATCGATATTTTGCGAGCCATATCTTAGTTATATTGACACAGAAATATCAATATTATAAAAACAATATTTTAATTTGTATATTAGTAAATAAATAATGATATTTTAGAAACATTAACTTAATTATATCGGCTCAGAAATATCGATATGTGTGTGTCTCTTTAAAAGACTAAAAATATCGAGGCCCGACATATCGAAATATGCATATATTTTTTCTATTTATCTAACTACTATTTTGATATATTCATTAAGTACCGATGCGATTTACATTGATACGTGTTTTTTCGATATTCGCACCCCTACATGACCTCCGTTCTACCCTCTATTGAGCGTTTAAAATACATTGCAATTCATTAATGTAGAACTTCAGAGGTCTAACTCAGCAAATCGTTTAACTGTTTCTGTACATGACTGACATCATATGGGAAGAAGTGTTGTTTTATTAGCTTTGTCATTTCTCATTTTTAAATGGAATATTCTGCAGCACAGTATGGGTATTTTTTCGCTAAACATTTATTAAAGTTTTTTTAAAATTAAATTAACTCCTTTCAATAAAACTAAGCTTCTCGATTTCGAAAATTACACTGATCTCTACTTCTGCGTATCCCCAATCAAAAATCGGAATAGGTAAAAACATTAATAACTTCTCAGCTCAAAAATTCCGACGCCAGTTAAAAGAATCGGTAAAAATTTTTAAGAAATCATGCTGTAGACCACAAAATTCAAATTACTGTTTGTCATAACTGATAAAAAATGGATAAAAAAAAGGTCAAAATTTTTTATCTTTTTCAATTGCTGGCAGACTTAGGTACAGTGATTGTAAAATATAAAAACTAACAGGGTTCGAGAGGTCGTTCCTTTATCTATAAAATGAGCTATTTAGGGATCCATTTCCTTTTTTTTTTTTTTCATAAATTATGATTATTTGTGTCAAAAAAGGTACTTTTTTTACAATTGCGATTTTAAAAGTTAAAATAAAGATGCAAATGGATAATTGTTACCCTTACAATTTTTTTAAAATTAAATTTAATGAAAAAAAAAATTACCTTTTTATACAAAAAAAATTTTTTTTATTAATCTACATCATGCAATATTTGAAACTCAACGAGGAAAAATAAGCTCGGAGAATAAAAAACCAAAGTGGATGTACATATTTTTCAATATTTGACAATGAATGTTCTAAATTGTAAATTTCTAAATCTTTATATATTGTTTTATGTTTAACTTTGCCAAATAATATAATCTGCCACGTTCAAGGACAAAATATAAATAAAGAAATATAATCAAAATAAATGTAAAGACAAAATAAACAAATTAAATTATAATAAAACTCATGAATACAACCAACGAACAAAGTATGTACAATAATTACACAGTCAGTCTGGAGTACCTCCAAGAAATCTCCAATTAATGAGGACAAAGCAGGAGTCCAGGAGATCTCAGCTCTTCTCTCTCAACCGCTTCAGAGATAACAAAAGCCAGTGGAGCCTGAGTTAGGGCAATATGGAGGCTTTGGATTTCACTGGAAAAGCTGGTCATTGCCAAATACATGTATTATAATTTATCGGAATTTTTTTCAAATCTAATATTAAGATATTTTATTATAATCATAGCCATCAAGTCCTTTCCGTGATCCTTCACGTGAAAATAAGAAATTTAGAAATCACTTAGTTAACAGGGACCAACTTTTTTTTTAACCTCAAACTGAAAGTAATTTAAAAGAAAATTTTCTTTTTTTAAATTTTATGATGACAAATATTAATAAGATATATTACTCTAAGATGTTTGAAAGATTTGTTTTGAAGCGTCGGTTAAATTAATGAAGTTGAGGTTTTGTTAAACTTTATTTTACGACAAAAAATATCGGTGAGGGTTAAGCCTTGGCAATCCTTGTGGCCAGCGGAGTCACTGGCTCGGATCGGAGTTGGATTTGGTTTAATCTCCAGAAAATCCAGCCTTTCTCTGAAAAATAACCGTCTAGCTGATATCGCAGAATAATAAAGAAAAAAAGATATATGTATATATATATATATATATATATATATATATATATATATATATATATATATATATATATATATATATATATATATGCACATATATCCACATATATACATATATCCACATATATACATATATACACATATATACACATATACAAAATATATATATATATATATATATATATATATATATATATATATATATATATATATATATATATATATATATGTATATACATATATCTTTTTTTTATTTATATGTATATATATATATATATATATATATATCTTTTTTTTAATTATATATATATATATATATATATATATATATATATATATATAAATATATATATATATATATATATATATATATATAAAATATATATATATATATATATATGTGTGTATATTTACATATATATAAAAATAAAAATATATATATATATATATACATATATATATATATATATATATATATATATATATATATATTTTTTTTTTTTTTTTTTTTCATCTTTTCCTTACATGGTAACCCCACATAAGGACCGTTTATTATTTTTTTTACATGCTCCATGCCTTAGAGGCATACTACATGATTGGTTTGATTTATCAAATTTACATATTTAGTGGTTTAATACATACATAATTAGTGGTTTAATTGAAATAAAAACAAAACTAAATCAAACAAACAAAAATAAAAATAAATAAAAATGAAGTATAGCCGACAAGAGATCACCTACGCTGCCCATCTTTGGTCAGTGAGTCAAAGTCTATATTTTTAATAAATTTCAGCAAGTCTGTCTTGAATTTAGAAAGCAAATTTTGTTCTGTATCAGGCCATTGTCCATTTCTGAGAATTATACTTTTAATCAAATGAAAACGTTGTTTGTCAAATAATTTACAATCATAAAGTATATGTCTAAAATTTTGGATTTGTCCGTCTTCTTCGCATAAGTCTGTTTGTATAATGTTGAACCGTTTGAGATATTGTTTTGTGTTTCCATGTTCTGTCAGTAGTTGCGTTAGTTTGTAATCATTACTGTGTATAGTTCTGTAATTTTGTGATGTAATATGAGGTATAAATCTGTGTAAGCTAGGTGATTTGGTTGAGTTCACCCATATTTGATCGCATCTTTTAACCAAATCAAATTGTAGATCCCTCTTTATGTATGAAAGCGGTACTTGATGGTATGAGGGCAATAAATCACTTTTTGCCGCTTCTTTAGCAAGGTAATCGGCCGTTCATTACCCTCAACCCCTGAATGTGCCTTTACCCATTTAAGAGTCACTGATTTCCCTATGTTTTGAAGCTCTATTAAATTTTGTCTAATTTGGTCAGTCAAATGGTCATGAATGTCGGAATTATTTACAGAGTCCAGTAAGATTTTGTTGTCTGTATGTATAGTGATGTGTGTGTTCGTTAGTAGCGGGTCGTTACTGATGTATTCCGTCACTTTTAGCACAGCAAATTTTTCTGCCTGGTTATTCGAGCAATAGGATTCCAATTTGTATTTTTGTTCCACATTGCTTCCATCTGGTGCTTGGAATAACCATGCACATCCAGTATTCTCGCTGTCCTTACTACCGTCTGTGTAAACATCAGTGTTTTCGGTGATCTGAGTAGCACATTGTGATCTAGTCCATAAATTTGCTGCTGGATGTAGCCAATACTTGCAGTCAGTGATTCTGTCCATTTTGTCTAGTGTCATGTCTTTATAACCTGTCTTTCCTTTCCTAATGTTAAATAAGGTCGTACGTTCGTCAATTTTTAGTTGGATTGGCAAAAGTCCTGTCAATAGAACTGCGGCCTCATATGATAGGGTATGAAATCCCTTACATATTTTAATTGAAATTAACCTTTGAAGCCTCTGCAACTTCAACAAATTTTTCTTACGTTGTACAGCCGGATGCCAAACATGTACAGCGTAGAGCATCTTAGGAAGTACAGCGCCTTCATAAATTACTTTCAATACTTCCGATCTGAGGCCCCATGTTGCTCTAGCAGCTATTGACAGTCCATTTATAATTCGTAATGTGTCGTTATAAAGATTGTCCAAATGTCTGTTCCAATTTAGTTTTCTGTCAAAGAGTAGACCTAAATATTGTAATGTGTCACATTGAGTTAGTCTTACTGAATTGAGTCGTATATCTAATTCCGGTACTCTATGTTTTTTGGTAAAAATTATGTATTTAGTCTTCTCCGAATTAAATTTAAGTTTGTTGCGTCGAGTCCAATGTCTAAGCCTTGATAGTGTCAGGTTTGCTATTGTCTGTAAATCGCCAAAATCTCGTCGTTTTATAAGTAATAATAAATCATCAGCGTATGCTAATAATGTAGTATTTTTCTGTAAGTCCGTCTCAAAAACTGTATTTATTAAAATGTTCCAAAGTAAAGGTGATAATGCTGACCCTTGAGGAGTTCCCAAAGTCAGTTTCTTATCAGTATAATAAAAATTTGTCTGAATGGCAAGTTTTCTATCAGTAAAATAATTTTGAATGATTTGGTATAAGTTTTTAGGACAGTTATAGTTTTTTAGATTAGTCAAGATCGCAGGCCACCAGGCGTTGTCAAAAGCACCAGCAATATCCAATGATACAACTAATAAGTTATTGCTCTGCCGGAGTGCGCTAGTGATATGATCGGCCAGTTCACTGAGAGCGTCGTCAGTTCCTGATTGGGGTCTGAATCCGTACTGGTGTCGGTCAAGTATATTATTAGTATTAAGATGATGCATTAACCTGTTTTTTAGTATTTTTTCAAAAATCCTACTCATTACAGAGAGCATACTCAAAGGTCTAAGTGAATATGAATTAGACTTAGGAATCAAAGTTAATTTACCCACTTTCCAGCTATTTGGAAATTCTTTTCTCACAAATAAGATTTTATACAGTCCAGTTAACAATTTTGGAAAAGTGTCAGCCATTTTTTTAATCATACGGGAGTCTACTTTGTCTATTCCAGGAGCTTTTTTGTCATTTAATTTATTAATGATTTGCAATACTTCATAATCTCGAATGTCTACGTCATCGACAGTAACAGGTAGGGTAAGTACGTCTTCTCTCATTCGTCTATGCTCGTCATTGTCAGTGTTTAAATTATCTTCTTTAATTATCGTACTTAAGATATGAGACAATGTTTCTTTAGTGTCAGCTGTAAATCCTACTTCAGTTCGAACAGTCGTCAGTAAGCTATGTGATTTTAATTTATTGGTGGCAAACTTATAAGGCCACTGCCACGCGTTAGATGAATTAGCATATTCCTTCCAGGACTTTAATTTAGATTGTTTAAGTAACAGTTGATATTCCTGTTTACTTTTTAAATAGTCCATTTTTCTAGTTTCTCGTAGTTCAATGTCTATTTTTGTCCGTTGGTAAGTTCTTCTAAGGTGGTTTGTCTGTTTGCGTAAGTCAGTTAGTTCAGGATTCCACCAAGGAACTGATCTGTGTTCCTTTCGATTTTTGAAGTTACCTGATCTTTTAAATGTAATATTACAAGATTTTATAATCGATTTTGTTATCTTGCTAACTATACTATCAGTGGAGGTATGAGGAAACTCATGAAGAATCAGGTCTTCTATGTCAGTATCCGTCAGTTCCATGTTGCTATTAAGACGTTGAGGAAAAAATTGTTTAACCAATTGATGTCGTAAGTTAGTCAAAAATTTAGCCCAGTCACCATTTTCGGTCAAATATAAGAAGCCTTTAATTTTTTTTGCTGTCCTGTCATTTCCTTGTAACTGCAACTGGTAAGTTAACATGTTATGGTCCGAAAAATTGGTTTCTCTCGAAATTGTCCAATTTCTTACAAGGTTATGTCGAGTCACTATTGTATTTACTAAAGTCAGATCAATATTACTACTGCCTCGCGCACCTTGGAAAGTCATTAGTTCTGAGTTTGTGTTTAATAGAAATAAATCATTCTCAACAATAAAAGATTCCAGCAGTTTACCCCGATCATTAGTTTGTTTGTCGAACCAATATTTAGATCTCGCATTAGAATCCAAGCCGATAATGATATTAAAACTATTGAAATCCTTTAAATTTTTTTCTATCTTTTGTAAGTCAAAAATTATATTCCGGGTGATATCGAAATAAGCACTAATTACAATACCTTTTAATTTGCCATACGATAGTTCTACGCATACATAATCGGAGTCAGAATGTTGCAATATCATACAGGCATCAATATTTTTATTGGTTACTATGACACCAGCTCTGGGATTTTTATCTACTGTTTGAAAAACCTTTGATTGTTGATAACCTACAATTTTATTTAACCTTGTGTAAGGCTCTTGAAGTAATAAAATGTCTATACCTTTTATGTTTATGTATTGTTGTAGCATGTCTGTTGTGTATTTGGAATGATGTGTATTGAGTTGTAAGATGTTTAATTGTCTATAAGCCATGAATAAATAAATCGAGTTGTGTATAGTATATGTTGATAGCTGAAATATGGTCGTTGGTACTTACTGTAGAGGAATGCTGTAGTCAGTGTTAGATGCCAATTTCTGTCAAGTACGATGGGCAGTTTCGGTCAAATACAGAGTGGTTTATTGGACGCTGCTTATGGCTTTTCTTGAACTTGTTGAAGTTTTCGCAGGTGATGCATCTAACCTCTTCAGAAGTACAATCATTCGCCGAATGTTCCCCTCCACATCTTGAGCATGCTACTTTTTCTCTGCAATCCTTACTGCTGTGATGGAACTTTAAGCACTTGGCGCATCTTCTTATTCGAAAATAATCTTGAATCGCAACCTTTTGATGGCCCAAGCTAATCCTATTGTACAGTAGCAATTCCCGTGTTGCTGCATCTACTTCTAACACTGCATGTCGGGTGTTGTTTCTTCGTGTAGTTAGTATAACTACAGGTCTTATTTTATCTTGCTGCAGTGGAATATCATCATTTTGAGCAACGATGTAATCAGTAATATTTTCCAAGGTTATGTCCTCCTCAATATTTTTAACAATAACACGAGGAATCCTTTTTGTTAATTTATGATATGATATTTTGTTCGAATTTTTTATGTTTTCTTCAATTTTGTTTAGGTCTTTTTCTCGGTCAAGCTGAACTATTAATGCACCATTTTTAGTCTCAATAACCCTCTGGAATGGAATATGTAATTCTTTAGGATTCACTAAAGCTTTAAACTCTGTACTAATTTCTTTCGGTTGTAATTCCTGTTTAGGCTTGATAATTGCTTTAAAAACAGGTTTATTTTGAACTTTCAAAATTGCCTTCTTTGTTACAGTGGAATATGTAATGTTATTGTACAAAGTTAGGTTATCATTTTTAACTAGCTCTCCACCCTCTAAATTAACAGACCGATTACAAATATTACTTACGTAATTCTCCAACAGTTCTATAGATTTACCGACCATCGGTCGCAGATCCTTTCTCAAGAGATTGTAATCCAAAACATCCTTCAATGTGTTGATAGCAAAATTTAAATCGAGTACTTCGCCGGCCATCTTGGTGGATATTATATATATATATATATATATATATTTTTTTTTATATATATATATATATATATATATATATATATATATATATATATAAAATAAAACTATATTTTTTGTTGGAAATAAAAGAGTTGTCACCTTAGCCAGCAGTACCAACTTTTCCTACCTTTTCCATCAGTATATCATTAATTTGAATAGAAGAGGGACTCAATACGAACATTTTAATTTTTGCTGTTTTTTGCTTTTAAATCATCCATTTACGTATACTTCTCTAAATAAAAATGTCAGATTTTTAGTTTCAATAGTTATTGAGATTCAATATTTATTTAAAGATTAAAAATGTATTGTTGTTCCAGCTATACATAAGTTTAGTAGTTAAACATAACGATTTCCTTCATACTGTGATTATAGAGTAACTTTGTAAAGACTATCTTGATGAAGATAATAATTAATTATTTTTAATGTTGTGATAATATTATGTTTATATTAGCTTTTATGTACCAACATTTCAATTCTTTATGAATAAGTAATCGAAAACATCAATATTTGCCTAGGTTAAAAATATTATTTTGTGATTTAAATCATTCAATAAAATGTTTTGAATTAATTTTCATTTTCAAATGCAATTTATTATTAAATAGTGAAGTTTTTTTAATTTTTAAAAAATGTGTCTTTATTTTCCATTAACTATGAAGGAGCTTACACTATTCTTTATGAAAAACCACCACGACTTGATTCATGATTAAATAATCAAAAAATGAAAATTAACTTAAAAACAAAACAAAAACAAGATAGGCAATTAGTATTGGCTAAGAACAAATTCGACTTGATGATTTATCGATTTGATGGACAGGGATCAACCCAAATAGGCAAACTTCAAATGTTTCTCCTGTAATATTCCAATTTTTCGTGTTGTGGCACTCTTCTTTCAAATGAACGATTTGTTGAACTATCTTGGAATGATGTAATATATAAATATATATATATATATATATATATATATATATATATATATATATATATATATATATATATATATATATATATATTCATATCGAGGCCGTTGAAGCGAAATGTGCTGTTTATTCACTGATATTTGAGAGACTAAAGGTTCTATTTTGGAATCTCCAGATAAAAATATAATAATTGTTTTTGATTCTTATTTTCAGTTTTTACTCTCAAGATGTAATACATATATAAAAAATTAAACGGTTATTTTAAATGATTTTTATTGTATCAATTATAAGATAAATAAACACGATTTGTATATAATTAATAAAAATAAATCAAAATGGTTACCTTAGTAAAGGCGAAAGCACTGTGTTTAGCACCATTAAGCCTAACATTGATGCCCTGACTGTAAATAAATAAACAACATGCTTCCGACTGAAAAATATTAATACTTTTCTTCACAATTTCCAAATTTCTTACTTTTGATGGATAAATTTTCATTTTTGGGATTTTTGGAATTGAGAGTTTTAGTAGAATTTTTGGTATTAACTTAATCTTGTTTGTATGTGAAATTAGTAAACTTTTGATTCTGGATTTTTGTACTTTAGTTTCACTTTATTGTTTTCTGAAGTAGATTTACTGTAATCTATATAGCTTTGTTGGTTTGATAAAGTATTGTTAACCAGTTTGTATTTTTTTATGAAGACGAATCTTTAATACTAATACCTTAAGATTAGGTAGTGGCATTAAGTTTGTGAACCCCTAGTCTAGTTTTCTCCTTTTATGCTAACATGAATAAATTTTCATTCAAGATGTTACAATTTATTAATTAGAATGCATTATTCATTACTGTCATTAATTATTTATTTACTTGTTGCACTTGGTCCCTCTCGACGTTTAATGCAGTTTCCATTGCATTAGGGCCTCACCACTTCCGACTCGCTCCGCCTAGAAGTTCTTCCGCGTTCCGCCCCTTCTATTTGCATATTCCCAACTGCTGCTTCTCTTCCGAAAGTGATTATGTAGCCGCTGGAGGGTAAATTAAATTTTGTTTTAATTGACAATTAACGAGGTAACTGAAATACTTTATGAAAAAGACCTCGTTAGTGATGCGATTGGCTGTGCATAAGTTGCGTTACCCATTTTGTGAAAAAGTGAATTTGATTTCACATTTCACAAGTGTCTTTGGACTAATCAGACGAGTTAATCCATTCCGCTAGTATGGCGGGACCATCAGTGATTTCGAACGACCTATTGAACAAGCTGATTACGATAAAGCTTGGTGCTCATGTTTCGTATAGGCCAAATTAAGATTACTTCATCTTCATTTAGGAGGTTAAACGATTTTTGCATATCTTCCATCTATGTCCTGATTTTAAACACTTTAAGCACCCATTACTTTTAAAAGCAGAATTTCTTTTCTTTTCTCTTTTAAACTTTAAAGCATTTCTTGCTACTATGGGTCCCCAGAGAATAAAAATATACTTCATAGTATCATTATTAACTAATCCAGAAGCAGTGAAAATGACAGGATTGATTAATTAAACATTCTTTTTAGAATGTTTAGGTGTGGGAGGTAGCCCAATCCCTTGTTGGTTTTTAAAGCGATTAACACACTTAGGAGCTGTAGCCTCAGTCTCAATGTCATAATTATATTAATTTAGGGATTTGATACTCTGACCATATCTCTGAAAGATTTTTATTAACTCCTCTGGAAGGCAAGACTCTATTAAATGAAAAAATATGGCAGCTCATCAGTAGTGAGTGATACACGGTGTCTCCAGTGATCTCAACTGAGTCTCAATTTTATCATGAAATATCCCAATATCAAACTTGTCATCGGTAACAACACTTCTCATAATTAATTTTAATAAAACTCTCTAAGATCTTCTCTATCGAACCTATATTTCAGGAAAGACATAATCTCAACAACATAGGTGTCTGGATTATCAGACAATGTAGCCTGAAATAAATACTCAATTCTGTCAAATTAGTCATTAGATGGATCTTCATCAATCTTCCTAAATTGCTTCCAAAAAGGATGCCAACCATTGATGTTCCCTGAAAACTTTTTAAACTTAACAGTGAGTAATTTACACTTTCTCTTGCCACAAAATGATTCAGAAGGGGTTAATTTGATCACGTGTTTCTTGTGAGATTATTGTAAAATCTTGGAAGATAAATCAGAAACCCTTCTTTTATGATACGTTGCGAGGCTTGAATAATTTTTTTTTAAGTATCGCACTTGGGGCTTAAATAGTAGGTGGCAAGGTAAATGCCACCCACGGTCCTCGGCCCAAGTGGGGGCGTTGAATTGGAGAGGAGGATTTTTTTTTAAAAGTATAAATGCCTAATTTTTAAAAGGAAATATTTCCAATAAATCTGTTCTTTCTTTTTTCTGGTTAGGTGTTTTTGATTTCCATGGAATATAAGTTAAGCCGCTAAAGGTTTTAAACTATTTTTAAGTGTTCTTTTTTAGTACATCATTATAAAAATGAAATATAATATCAAATTATATTATGGCCTACCAGTTCCTTAATTAGAGAAATAATAAACCCCTTGTGGAAAATTAATAACCTAGCTGCGATTGTACTTTTCGTATGGGTTCCAGCCCACTGCGGAATCTTCGGCAATGAAAAAGCTGAAAAAGCAGCTCTTTTGGTCAGAAAAGGAGAAGTAGCAGGGGCAGCTTAGGTGCAAGATGTTACCTTAGAAGGCAGGGTGCACCAATTAAAGATTAGATTACTGGTAGATTTGGAGAAGAATTGGAAAGTAAAAGAGTCCGAACTACTAGAAGTAAAACCTGATTGCAACCAATGGTCCACTAGCTCTAGAATGCCAAGAAAGGAAGAAATAATGCTGTGCCGAATGAGGATTGGACACTGTCAGTTTACCCCATGGATACTATTAAAGACCTCTCCCATATGAAGCATTCACATGCCAAAAGCGTAACAACACCCATGGAACACAACACAAACTATAAAACACCTACTGTTAGAATGTACCCGTATCAGTAATTATCAGGAAAAAATTGCACTATCAAAAACATTAAGAGAAGTGCTTATAGATAAAGAATAAAAAATCATCACGTTGTTTGAATTCTTGAAAATCACTTAATACTACAATAGAATATAAATTATCCCTTGACGCCAGTGACCGTTTAGGGTAGAGAGGTAGAAACAAATAAAATAAAATAAAAATATATTATATGTAGCAATACAATTAATAACTAATATTGTATCATTATGTATAATACACAGCTACATCTTCAAATCATTTTGAGTAAGAACCTTAGGCTGCCTCTAGCCTCCAAAATCATTCTTAAGCAAGCCACTGTACCCCAAGCATTTTGTTTGTTTGTTTTTTTTGCTAGAAAATCTATCCACACTTATGTATCCTCTTTCGACTTGCAAATATATCTTAAAGCATTTCTGCGTATCCAGTAGCACTGCCCGAAATTGACTTCCATGCAATCAGTGTCTTAATACCAACCTGATGACCAATAATACGGTAGGATTGACTATTAGCAATAGGGCTCGCCTCCTGCCTCCAACAATTAACATTATATTGCTATGCTAACTGTGTTGTCTTCTGTTCGGCGCCGTCATCGCTAGGTCGGCGGTATCATTGGCATCGATGCTTATTCGTCCATAAGAGAAGTAGTAAAACCTATATATTTATTTTATACTTGTTTGCTATTTACCTTAAATGGAAATTAGATTGACATGAATCAGCCTTGAAAAATATGTGTGTTCATTACGATTCTTAAATTATTACAAACAATCTCCCGGCCGTGGCCAGTCGAACATCCGGAATATTGAGTGAGCGCGTCCACTAAACAATCCTCAATCGGCCGGTACCGGCCGAACGACGCATATAGGAGGGTTTGACCTAAAAACCGAACAAAATTATTTGAAGCTCTTTTTACTTTCATTCAACTGCACATATGAGTATTTGAACCTTGAAACAGGGAAAAAGTCCGAATGAGAAAGTTTGCGAAAAACTTCAAAGATATTTTCATCCCTCTGAATTGTTTTAGGATGTCACATAAATTTCTCCTGGTGAAATTTCGGACGGTTTCAATAGAATTTAGGAGAAAAGAAAAAAAAAACGACGTTGAAGTAATTATATTTTTTTAATCATAATATTTGAAGTTATAAAAAACAAAATGGTGGAGGAAGGAGAAAGATTTTTTTATCTATTTCAGGCTACTTACCTTAAATGGAAATTATAGTGATAAGAATCAGCAAGAATGAATGAAAAATAAGTATATTCATTAGGATTCTTAAATTATTACATACTTTAGATTCGTGACTTTGAATGGATGAAAATCTTTTCATTTACGAAGGTAAAGTTATTGCAATACAAACCTAACAATAAAAAACCAACAACCACCCCTACGCTTTCTAAAGAGGGTCATAGACGGTCTCTACGAATTGCCGTGAGTGTGAAATCCGGTGTGGATTTTGGAGTGATGCGGAGTGGCTGGAATTCAATAGATCCTTAACTATCTAATCAATGGAACCAAATCATTCACGACATCATATGCCTTTTCTCTTGTCAATAATGTTCGATCCGATGTCGATCCGACATCGCATGCTAGACGCTCCCTTCTCGTCCGTCATGTCGAATCGAAAGTCCAACAGTGTGGACATAGTTTATAGTTTTTTGGCTATGCTATGTTAATAATAATAACAATTGCTGTTCATTAAGTTAAAATTTACGATATTGATAGTTTGAAATATGTTACAAAAATATTGATATGAATTACTTATAATTTTGAGCGAACTGCAAGACCGATTTTAACATTTGATGGCCCAAATTTCTTAGTGAATTTCCGTGAACGTTTCGAAACATTGTGAACTCAAAATACTGAACAAATATTTCATTATGTTTTAAATATTTTCGGCTTTTTTGTTATTATTTTATATGATTTATAACTTCATGATCATATGGTAATAAATTATAATTAGCCAATTATTGGAAAACTGAAAACGTTAAAATAAAATTTAATTTAATAAAAAATAAACTTATCCTCATTCTATATTTTGAATTAGGAATATTTATTTATATATTAATTTCTTCATCGAGGATAAAATCCATTTTGAAATGTTTAAGAACGAGAGAAAAACTGTCTCCCGGACTTCGGATGGCAAAGTATTGCGCTTTAATGGTTCGCGCATGTACTGAATTCTATCATATCGGTTGTAGGAAATGTTGGTAAACCTTTGGAATCGCTACTAACGACCTTGAAGAGGACTAGATTCTCAGATCAGGCTATACTTTCACCTACTGCGCATGCCCAATTAAATACTCAAACCGATGGATCCTTTTCACTTGGAATAGTCATGTAGGGTTAGGTCAGACTTTCCGCCTTTTACCGAATATATCTCTTGTCCCCACCGCCTTCTTTCCAACACCATCCTTAAGTTTAAATATCATGGCCAATCTCTCCAATGTTCTATTAGCTTCGGATCTGGGAAGTTTAGTCCAAGTGGTGAAAAAATTGACCAATTCTGTGTAAAATTAAGGATCAATAGATTTTCGTCCATGAAGTTTTAGAAAATTGTATTCATTTTCTAATGAAAAGGCGGCGTTGAGCTTCAACGAATCCGGATGCGCTACTTGTCAGCAATCGTTTATCATTACTACACCTCAGGCTTACCATTCTTCCGCTCCCTGGCGTATGATGGTTCGCAGTTCTTGACTTGGTCCTTGGATCGAAATTGTTAATAGCATAACCCGAATGAGTTGGTCCCCCGGTCCTATTACAATAGGAATTATCAAGATTCTAATGTTCATATATATATAATTTACGTTTTGCAACTAGATATGGATCTGAATTGAATATTAAAAGAGAATATTTTTAAGAACAGTTTGGTCTATTAAATCGGAAGGCATTTCCTTTATTGAGCAAGCACGTTCTATCACACATGGCTTTTATTGCCACTTATACAGAGTATAATGTTTTAATATATCATAGTTTAAAGTTAATTAAATTACTGCTATTATATAGGAAGAAACCATTTAACTTATATCTTATTCTTCTGCTGCAGACTTGTTCAGCTCACTAATGGGGAGGAAAAAAAGTGTTTTACTCTTAACTTTAACACTTAAAACAAGTAATCAAATTATTTAATTAGAGTGGAAAAAAATCGCATTTATAACCTCTATCACGCACTATATGAGCTCTGTATGAAGTATCAATATTCCTTTTGATGTAAGTTTATTATGACCTTGGAGTAAAGTACTCCTTTCGGCTCTTCAATTGAATCAAAATCTAGTATATTATTTATATTGACAATACAGTCTAATTTACCTAATTTGAGATATTTTACATTATATTTAATATAATATTTGATGAAAATCAAGCATGACCTTCAAGTCATGGCAGTACCACTGTCGGTTTGCCAATTTTAACTAAAATTTATTATGATATTAAATTAATATGTAAGTCTCACATACCAAATTAGAGAAGTTTCTCATTATATTTTAATATGATTTTTGATGGAAATCAATTATGACCTTCAAGTATAGTACCACTTCCGGCGTTCATGCAGTGACTAAAAAGGGAGGTTCACAAATAGATTTTACATCAATCCTAAAGAAATTTTAAACGTTCTATGGCTAACCGTTTTTGAGTTTTGCCAGATACGCAGATACGAACGTACGTACAGACGTCACGACGAAACGAGTCAAAATGGATTCAGGGATGGTCAAAATGGATATTTCCGTTGAAATCTGAAAACAGAAAATTTTCGCGATTACAATACTTCCTTTACTTCGTACAAGGAAGTAAAAACATTATAAGTATCTAAATTTAAAAAAAAAAAGTTAAATTACGAAACATCTCATTAATTGAATTTAGAAATTTTACAAAATCTAATAAAATACAAAAGCTCAAATTAACTATAAATATTTTAGGACTAATCGATTCTAAAACATAGCATAGCATGTATTGAAAAAAAAATAGAATATAATGAACGAAGATTTAAAAAGAAAAAGAGATTCATAAGAAAATAAAGAAATTTTATTCAAGCAGGCACTAGGATCAATCAGCCCCTATTCTCCTGCACAATTGATATCTTATATATTAGGGTTTTTAAAAAATATATTAATTGTGCTGTCTTCTTTCTACTCTTATTTAAAATCTCTACTATATATGTATCCCTTAAAATTCGAGAATTTTAAACAGATTTGAAAAGAAACAGATTTGAACTTTGATGTATTTCAATTGCGTTACTGATGTCGTGGATGTTACAAGAGGACAATGTGAACTGAGGCGAAAGAGGTTTATGGAAAGTCACTTTCATTTTCAGCAGCTTTTTGTTGTGATTGGAATTACTTAATAAACTGGCCTTAAAGATTTCTTTCAAACCAAAAACAATGACAGATTTTTATTCAGCATACTAAAAAATTGTATTCATTATTTTTTCGAGGATTATATGTCCCAGTTAAGAATATATCATACAAATCAAATGACTAGTTGCCATTTTTTTTCAAGAAGCACTTATTAACATCAAAATTGCTAAGGTTAGGACTCAGAACCAGTCCTTTAAAAGTCCTTGATGATAATTAAAGCATAATTAAAATTACTATAAAATTTTCTAAGAACATTTAGTTCATTAACTAAACGTTTAATCTTTAACTAAATGTTAAATCTTTAATTATTATAATTAAATAATTATATTAATTAATTATTAATTATTAATTTAATCGTTAAATCTTTAACTAAATATTTATATATATATATATATATATATATATATATATATATATATTTTTTTTTTTACATACCGTCAACTGAGGTAACAAAGGTCATTGACGTGACATTGCACAACTCCCGGAAAATCTACAATGTCTCCACCACTAAGAAACACAAAAATTTAGATATTTTTATAACAAACAGGACTTTTAAAATAATATTGTTGAAAAAACAGATATTTATATTAAATTACTTATTAAAAAACTTTGTCAATTTCGACGAGACTTTTGATTTTTTTTATGTTTGCAAAACTTGGTAGATCTCTTTCTTATATCTCGAGTAAAAAATTTTTAAAAGGCTGTTGTTAGTTTCCTCCAGGATTTCATTTTGATCATCCAGATAATTATTCATTTTCATTATAGTGCTGCTAAATAAAATACAAATATTATAATTATTAAAAACGATGCTCATTCATGCGAAGTTTAAAAGTATCAATCAATTAACGTTTAATTGATACGTTAATTGATTGATACTTTTAAAATATACATTTGTTGTTTTGTTTTTTTTATTTTAATTTTTTTCATTTTTGTTTCCCAAAATACGTTACAGAAGATAGAATTCAGAGCTATATGACTATTGTCACCACTGAACAAAATCGTGTCATTTTAATGGAAGCACTGTGCTGACCGAAGTCACTCTTTCATATGGGTCACCTAAAAAAAAAAAATGTGAAGAAAATTTTCAGTGATAGTTTTTTATTTTTTATATTTTATTAATACATACATAGTTAAACGAATGTAGAATAATGAATAGCAATGATTTGACGGACTGCGCCGTGAAATACATTAACTGGAGCAATGAAAACATGTTTTGTTTTTTACTTTAGTCACCCTGCTTGACGTTAACTTTTCAAATGTCAATATCAAAAAAAGGTGTCACGCCTTCGAGCCTCAGTAAACAAACAAATTGCAACGTCCAAAACAAACAAAATACTCTTGCCCTAAAAATTTATTCTTAGCAAAACACTGCATAAGAAGTAGACGAAATCACTTCTCGGCGAGAACCCAGAAATATTCTGAGTAAGGAGCTTTGAGGAAGGAGAAAACCATTGCTACATTTTTACTGGTGCAGAAGACATCATTGGGCTTCAACCACTCAGTTATTCATCATTCTAAGTGAATACATATAATATCAGGTTAAACCTAAATTAGGGGGATAATGTAACTACTTAAACTAATTCCCCTTTGGTCGATACCTGGATAAAACAATTTCCAGTTGCCTCCAGTGATTGTGCCTCTATATTTTATCAACTTATTTAACCTAGTTTCGCTACTATCATCCCACCAATTTCCAATAATATAATTGAAAAAAAAATTCGTAAAATAATTATGATTAATTTAATGCAAAATCTAATTTAAAAACTAGTTACTACGTACCTTTATTTTATAAATAACTATTGCTTTTGTTTTGCTTTCTTCAAATTTTCTATTTTATCTTTCATATTAATTAAGTTAAATGGTGATTTGTGATTATTGCGTTTCATTTGATGTCTTTATTAAGAAGATTGGCATGAATATGTTACAGACTACGGTCGTATTTAGTTGATAATCAACTCCATCTGAACTTACAAAACATCATTACTGAAACGTACGTCGCACAGTGGTCCAGGAGGCGAAAAATAATTTTTTCGAACTATTTGAATCTACAAGTGGACTTTGTATTTTGAATACAAATGAGTTGAGTAATAAATGTTTATGATATGTATATCACTTCTAATAATATTAGTTAAAAGACGAAAATATTCGTCACTTACATTCCCAATAATTTTTTTAGTCTAGCCAAGTATCACATATTCCACAAAAAAAAAACTATACTGAAACGTATTGTAAGACATACAACACTACAGAAAACAAAAACTGACATACTGCACACAACCCTTGAACTTCCAACGGTAACAGACTTCATCACACGGAGGCATGTCAAATTCTTTGATAATCTCCAGCACTGTACTAAACCTCTTTTCAGAACACCAACTCTTACAGGACGGCCACAAAGATGGCAAAATTATATAAAAAGCCTCAGCCTAGACTGAGAAAGCAAAAATAAATAAAAAGTAACTACAAAAAGCCCGGTGAGCCCCGTCACTGGAAGAAGATACTTAAGTAAACAAATAAATAAACAAAAACCTCTCTATTCCACACCCCTCTCTTAAAATGTACACTGTACAGAAGAAGAGATTCTATCAAATCCTATTCCCCGTATCTCAAATCCCAACATCCCAAAAAAGGAGCTAAGAAAAAAAACAAAAAAAACAATAATACAACAAATTAATATTTTTTTTATGTTTTGCAACGTACCTAGGAAAGTGTAAACGCTATGATAGTTCTTATTTTTTGATTTTGAAGCTATCATAAAAATTTTAAACAAAAGATCAAATAATCAAGCTTTACGAAAGTTTATTAATGAATAACTAATGTGCGACATCTTCTGCAGTTTTCTGTCTTATATGAAATTAATATGATACTTAGGCTCTTATCTAATCGACCCAACAATTTTAAGCTGCAACCACATGTGACCGTTGAATATATTTCAATAAAATCAACTAAAAGTACTTTTAACTATATATATTTATTTTTTATTACAAATTTAAATTACTGTGAAGACAATGTACAACGAATAACAACAATAATATAAATAAGTTTCATCCTAAAAACTTAATTCATTGTTTAAAATAAAAAAATAATACTTGAATTAAAAAACAAAAAATTGATAGATGTATTAAAATCATGCATTTATTCTCAATCCATAAAAATGAAAAAAAAAAAGTGCTGTAGAATTTAATTTTTTCGCCAATTCGGCCATTCTGGACCACTGTGCGTCGTCATGAAGGATTGGAAGAGTTGGGTGTCAACTCTCATTAATTTGAAAATCCAAAAAGTTGGGAAGTTTTAGAACTTATTTCAAACTGCTAAAGTTGTGGTAAAGCATTTTACTCAAAGACTTACTGACATTTAAAACCGATACCTATACTTTTAACTTAAAAATTTGGTATTTATCGATACAAGATTGTATTTGAATATAAAAGAAAATTATAGTTGTCGAATAAATTCCTCATTGAGGTTTCTACTTTGTAGAAGAAGTCCCCTTTTTTAGAGAAATTCAATGGTACGGAGAGGAAAAAAAGTGAAATTTCAAAGGCGGAAAATTTTCTCTCCATGCATCCCTATATTAATGTTGAATAAACAATTAATTATACTACTTTTTTTTGTATAATGAACAAAATCAAAATAAATGAAATTTTTTATGTACCCTAGAATTTCAGGAATTTTTCGTTATTATGTTTTTAATGTTGGTTCGGAGGTGCAGAAAACATCCCAAGAAAGTCAATCGAATTCTTTAAAGAAATTGAAATTAAATTAGAGATATTGCCTGGAATTGCTGTAACTATATTTCGCAATAAGAATATAAAGAAAAGTAGAGGCGGTGATGATGAAGAATATTATTTCCCGTAAAACAGAGTTCGGCATGGAGACAACTTTTCTTCATTGGTGCGTTGGTGATGGCTAAGTAGTTTGGAGAGGACCTTGATGAATAATACAATTTGGAATTCACTGATGTCTTATTTTCAAACCATGCGGAAATTAAGAGACGAACTGCTGGATCGGATTCGAACAAGTTACTCCTAAACCAAACTATTTTATAACAAGTTTTCGCCTTTCAAATATATTGATACGGAAAATTCAATGATCCTTTTCGCCACAAAAAGAATTGTACTTTGATATTAAGCATGAAAGACAACTTTGAAATCCGCCACGAGATACAAGTTTTTGAAAGTTGGTCTGTTTCTAGATTGTTAGAAAGGAAATTGTTCGTAAAATCGTTTTATTTCAAAATTTAATACAAAAGAAAACTTGAACATTACTACTCAAATTATATCTCATTATTTTCTATTACGGGACTACTTCACTTTAGCCCCTCCTGATGGGTGGGAGGAGAGGGATGGGCTCGAGATCATCAGGTCTCACTGTGGATGGAACATCAATAGAATGGCTGGAGTGGAACGACTGGAGTGTTCGGAATAATGAAAGTTAATGTTTACCTTATGCTATGTCCACACTTGTCGATTTTCTGTTCGATTTCGTTTTCAACACTGCTATCTATCCCTCTCATACCATGACAATTTGAGTTCCTTATATAAATTATTTCTTTATTTCATTATTATCACTACCTATTTCGTACGTCACTTTTTTTTTAAAAAAGAAATAATTCATTTTTATTCCGAAACTAACCCAAAGCAATATATTGTCTTGTTTTTTTTTCTTGAGATGATATTTCAGCCGTATATAGGCCATTTTTAAATATAAAAAATAAAGATTACTTTCTCATTTTAATTATTCGAATTAAATAATTAATAAGATTAAAAAAACCTATAATTTGAATATTATTGAAAAAAAAAAACTATTCTAGAAGTTAAAAATTTTATTAATTACACAGGGGCATTTGTCCTAACCAGTAACCTTTCAGGAGTGCAAAGTCAAAAAATAAAGATTAAATTTAGCTATCGGCACTAATATCTACTTGAATACAAATGCTTTCTTCATTCAAATCCGACGAATGATAAATTCCATACCTCAATATTTATAAACAAACTCTGGATTCATATTGAGTGTTAGATGATGAGATATAAATTCTTCGGGCAGTTAACAATTGATTGCTCACGAGTACTGGTTAACACATTATTTTTGTCATGTTCCATTAATGTAGTGAAGGCAAGATATCAATAAAAATTTCGAAACTATTAGAAAAATATATCGTATGCGCGATCCTAAATCCAATTCAAGAAATGAAATCAGAAAATTTAAACTGCCTACTTAAAATTAGCACTTCATGTCAATTATCTAATAAACGAAACAAATGTCGAAAGAATATGCCGAAATTATTTCAAAAGTCATTAATGCAATTAAAATAATTATTTTTAATAATAAAATAAATAATATTGAATTAATTCATGTCCGGTTGGGTTACAATTGAAATGGAAAAGATAACAATTGAAATGGAAAAGGTTACATTTGAAATGGAAAAAGTTACAATTGAAATGGAAAAGGTGACAATTGATTTGGAAAAAGTGACAATTGATTTGGAAAAAGTTACAATTGAAATGGAAAAGGTGACAATTGATTTGGAAAAGTTAAAATTGACTTGGAAATCCTATATTAATCATAACCTTTTAAGTAATAGCAAAGCATTGTCTGAATAATTGTTAACGAGTAATTACTATTCGGGAGATAACAAAGTCACATTAACGTTTCCTATTCGCTCATAATGCTGTCGTCCTATCATAATGTTGCCTAATGTAAATATTAATCTTCTTCACTCCAAGTACTCCAATCCATCGTTCCATGCCCATTGAGGCCTGACGATCTTGAGAATCCACCCGCCATTTTAGGAGGAGCCAAAGCGAAGTGTTATCTCTATTACTTTCATTCTGACAAGTTTCCCAGTTCAAATTTAAAAGTTGTAATGCTTCAATAAGAATGTTTACTCGTAAAAATCGTCAATATTATAAAGTTAGAGAAAAAATAGAAAATAAAGAAAAATAACGGATCTGCTTAACATTATAATTGAACTAAGAAAATGAAAATCTCAACAAAACCAGTAAACCAAATTTTACTGAAGAATGAATAAACTACTTATTAGCCTTTGATAAATATTGTCAAATTACTTACTATGTTGACCAAGTCAACCTTCTAGATAATTTAAAACCTTCATACTTTCAATATGTATGTCATTTATTGCAAACAAAAATTGCATTAAATGTCTATGCATCTGGTGCTTGTTCTTTACCAAAGATAAACACATAAATGAAAATGAATTGTGGATTTCGAATTACATCATAAAGAAGTTTCGAGAGAAGTGTATCGAATGAAAAAACAACATCCAATTTTTACGTCCCCGTAATTATCAAAGACCTATTAAAAAATGAGCCATTGATCTAAACAAACCATAATCTGATGGTGCAATATCTGGGCTATACGCAGGATGAGGCAAAACGTTTACTCCTTGCAGCTCCGATAAGTTTTCCTTGGTCAAACGAGATCGACATGCAGGAGCCATTGTCCTGTTGCAAAATGGCTTGGTTCTTGTTGATCGAAGTGGGGTAATTAATACTCAAAACTGCATAAACTCTGTAAAGTTCACAGTAAAGGTTATGGTGGCCGATAAATCACGAGTGGTTGCATGTGGGTCCTGGTTCACATATTCAAGAAGAACGTCGACGACCTATGGGCGACCTGATCTGGGTTGTGCGGCAGTATTTCTATGAATAATTGACTCTCCTTCTACGGCACAAAATTCTTCGGCGGCTGCCTTTGCGCTTAAACCTTTTTTCCAGTAATGTCTCAGAAGACAGCGAATCACGATTTTTTCTTCTGACATTGCACATGCGTTTTAAAAGTGCAAATGACTCCAAAGCCAATTCAAGTCACAAGGAATTAAAGGAGCCATTCAAGTCAAAGTAAATATTGGCATAAACAGTAGGAACAAAAACATTCTTATAGAATAATTATGAGAGTTGAAACTAATGGTTGTGTTCATGCACACGGACTTTTGTAATAACCTAGTAATAACATAACTACGAGTAATCTTGTTTCCAATATTCTGTATCACTCTCAAATTTTTTTTTTTTTGTAATACAACTATCCTCACACTGTCGAGATTTGTATGAAGAGAAAAAAATTATCTTAATCATAGTTTGAACGGTGACAATTTTCTGTCGTGGTAGTACTGTCACGATAGTGGGGCAGTGTGGCAGTGCCCTTATTCACACGCTAACAGTTAGTCGGCGGACAATCGGTTCGTAAAATGGCGGATTTAGAACAGCTGATTAATTACTACACTAAAAGAACAGCTGGTGTTATATTTATTTTAACAAAGATATCCCTAGTATTAAAAAAAAAAATTGAAATTTAATATCAGTAACTAATTTAATGCAAAATAAATAATTAAAAATATAAGTGTTTGTGACTAATAAATTTGTTATTGAGTAGTTTCATGCCTATTCAGAGAATTCCAAGTTAGTTTCTAGTCCAGTTGAAGTACCAGGAAACGGACCTATTCAAAAGCTCTAAGCGGATTGCCATAAAGGGAAGATGTTGGAGAGTTAGGATTGAAGTTATTGAAGTTAAGATGGTATTCACCTTATTAGGAATAATTACTCAGAGATAACACATCGGCGTATATAATGGGGAAGGTTCTACCTTTGGTTTACTGAGTTGGGATGCCCAAGCTGTATAAACCTTGTAGAGAATGAGCTATAAAACTCAAAGTATAACATAAAACCGTAACCATTTAAGCGTACGAACTAAAGAGCAGTGGGATTACGACGTAATCCCTTCACCTTCTACTACATTTATTTCTTCGCCAAGCGCCTTTGACATTATCTCCATTTTTTTTTTTTTTTTTACCTTAATAGCTTAAAATATCGCGAAGGAATACTTTTTAGTAAAGCAAATAAAGAAGACAGTTGAGGTGGATAATTGAATAAAGGATGAGGCAATACAAATAGTAATTTTCACTTAAACAATTAAAAAATATTATTTCAGACCCCCTTATAGTGTTCGTTCCGTTGAGAAGAATTGTGACGGTATGCGGTTACTGGAACGTGCGTGAGGAATGCCGAGCTTGGAGTAATGTCCCCTGCCAGGCATTAATTGACTCCCATATATCTCCCTCCTACGACTAGTTCACGTTTCAACTGCAATTCAATTTAATTATCATTAACGTAGTAATTATCAATTTGTAGTTAATTTTCCATCAACCCATTAGACTATAGATGATAAGTAGTTTTTGTTTCTTTTTTTTATCTGAAAGGAATTACTTTTCCTTAAGAATTAATTATTATAGATGGAATCACGGAAAGATTATTTAATGTAAAAACTCAGTGTATTAGGAATTCATTTGGACACTTCTACAAGCTAATTATTCGTGTGTCTAAGCTATTTTAAATATTCTGAGAACGTTGCCTGGTTCCGTGTACTATAAATAATAAGCAGTTTGTTTCATGTTGTGTTTCATAAAGTAAAAACTATAGTTGCTATGTAAATAGTAGCTGGCAAGCTGGAAAATGCCACTCGGTCAGGAGGTCCTCGAATTAGCCTTTATATTAATAAAATACGATATCAAATATATTATTATTATATGTATATATATATATATATATATATATATATATATTAATATAATTAATACCTAACATGGTATAATTAGGTATAACACACAGCCACATCTCCGAATTTTTAGTAAGAAGTTTAGGAGGCCTCAAAACTTGGCTGCCACAGGCCTCCAAAATCAGACTTACACTACTGGATTGGATAATCTTCATGATTTAAGGGTTTTGTGATTAGCGTATATAAATAAATAATCATCCTTTACTTTCATCATGGTATACAAAACAGAGGATTTAGTGAGTGAAAAAAAATCCGGTTCTAAAGCCCTCAATCTTAAAGCAACAATAAATAAAGCCTTAAGTCTGGTAGAATCTGCTTTAAAAAATACATGATGGCCTGGCAACTAAATCTAAACTAGTGGAGAAAAAAAATATTAGTCTAAATACAAATTAATATTGAAAAAATGATATTGTACATTTTAATACTCCTGCCCCGGAAAATGAAACCTCCCTATCAAAATTAAAGCTAAATTTCATCAGTAAGTATGAATGTAGTATCAACAATAATTATAATAATCAGGCATTTCCAGTAGTAATATCTTTGCAAAAGCCTTATCTCAGACGATACCATCGGTTCAGTTGAAACTTTGAATCTGCCTGAAATAGTACTGGAAGGACAGAAAGGGCAATTCTCTCCAGTAAAGCAAGTATTGTCAGGAAGTTTTTAAATATAGAATTTTAAATATAAAATTTGAGTATAGCCCTTGATTTTTGGCAATTGCCGAGAAAGTTTGAAATAATAACGGAATAATTGGGTATCCGTGCTTACAAATAGTACGATATATCTTTTTTCAGTAATACTCCTTGCAGTATTATTCTGCCTTAGTTAATTATTGTTTACATCATACCAACTGTTTAAATAAGTTATTATTACCTTCAATCTAAGTTTTGGGGTTTTTCATATGGATCCGTTATATCTTTATTTTATTTGCTACTCATCTGTCCTCATGAGGAATATTCTACTCCGTTCCTTGACCGAACTTCTTCCAAAAAAAGGCCTCCGAACTTATCTTCTCTTTGATCACTAGATAATTAAGGCCTTCGTTGCTATAATTTGCGAAAGAACTAAATAATTAAGTTACTTCTCTTTTAGTACTTTGTCCAGCTTCAGTTACATCAACAACCACTCTAGCCAATGGGACTCCCTAAAAGTTTTTAGCCTTTGTCTCTCGATACTTAGAGAGGATGTTAAGTCAGCAGTTTACTTCTACTGTCCTGTTTTTGTCCTGGTAAAAGAGAGCTATTAGCCAGTTAGTTGATTTAGTTAAGCTGTGACGATCAAGATTTTTTTTAATTTTATTCTTTTTATAAATTTGTTCCTACGTGAATAAATTGATCATTCATATGTACCCAATTATGTTGGGTTTAAAAACTACTGAATAATTTATTAATATATGTATATTCTTCCTTTGCTTTCAAATTTATTTTATTGTAGTTTTAATGGAATATCCTTGTAGAAATAAAAAATATTAAAATAAAATATAAAGTAACAAGAAGGTGATGGTCCGGTTGGCGATCAAGAATAACATATAAAATAGTGAGAACTAATTATAAACGCAGATGTTTCGACCCCCGTTATTGCTCTCCATCAGGGTTAGAAAGAATGATACAAAGAAGGAGTATTGTAGGAGTATAAAATAGACATATATAAAACTGACATCATTATTTTTTTACTTTATTTAATTAATTTACAACTGTAAACAAAAATCTTGTAACAACCAGTGAATGATATGTACAATGAGAATTAAAGTTATGAAGACATAAAGATAAAGTTCTTCCAGTGATACCTCTCCATTAAATTTAAAATTTGAAAGTCTAGGAGATCCCTGTTCCAGGTCCTTCGTAAGCGTCGTCTTGTGCCAAGTAAGTCCCGTGTTGATAGTCCTTGAATAAATGGATTTACATGTGCATTAAGTTTGTCCTGAAATCGTTTATATAATGGTTTAATGGTTGATAGTTCGAGTATTTAAGTCTTTGTGTAAGTTCTTGTTACTGATATACGGTGGAGCGGCGCTAATAAGTCTTAGTACTCTTGATTTAAACTGTTGTAGTTTCAGTAAGTTACTTTTTTTTTGCATATTCGTATATTTGAGTACCGTAAGTGCAAAACGGTCTGAGTAGATGAGTATAAATCTTGTGTTTTTCAGTTAGTGGTAGTTTTGATCGTTTATTTAAAAGATTCAGTAATAGTTTGAGTCGTAAGTTAAGTTTATATCTTGTCAATTTGATATGGGGAGTCCAGGTCTGTCATTTATCCAGAGTCAGTTCGAGATATTTTACTTATTCAAACTCTGTTCGTCAAGAAAAACAGAAGGATACAGACCATGACGGAGCGTAAATGTGATTTGCACAGCCGATGTTAATAGTAGTTTTCCATTTGACGAACCACTCTTGAAGCAGAGCAATGTGGTTTTGCAAATATTGCGAAGCTTGAACTGGATCTGTATGATTGGCTACAATGGCTGTGTCATCAGCATATGTTGCCGTGAGATTCTGTCCGTTGGAGACAAGTCGAAGGTATGGATTATGTATAATAATGGCGCCAGCATGGAGCCCTGCGGAACACTAGCTTTTGCTGACAAGTATGAGGAAAGCTATGAGGACATTAATATGAATACAAGAAAAACAGAAATAATAAGAAAGTTAAAGATTAAAACAATAGTAACTGATACAGTAATGAGTTAAACACAGATGAACAATATACTGATAAAGTAACAGCTGATTAATTAATGAATGATAAATAATAAGAGTAACAATTAATATAGTAATATAAGGTTATAAAGATATAATTTACATGTTATTATTGTATGAGTATAAATAAAGTATAATGCCATTACAAGAAATGAAAATATAAACAAAAGAAATATAAGGAAACTATTATACCATATAAGGTGTTATTGAATAAGTAAATGAATAAGATGATGATTTCATCTTATATTTCATATCATTATATTTATAAAATGGAATAGATGAAAGAAGGGATAGAATAAAATAATTTATGAATATGCAACAAGCTCTCTGAACTTGAGATGTGGAGGTGGACATTTTAAAGAGAACAAAACAGTGGGCTATATTAAGGAATAGGAGTGGGGTTTTAACCGTCTTTAACGGACATATCTAAAATATAAAAAGAATTAAAAGAGAACGGTGAATACAATGGTGAAACATAAGAAATTAAAAATAATTATATAACTATCTCATAAGTGTACAATTAATAGTTATGAATATATAAATTAAAATCACAGTAAATAAATGAATGATATGGACAGAATAAAAATTTAATACAATAGTGAATAGAGTAAATAGAATAAATAAATAATAAACTAAATAAAAAGTATGATAATACAACATATTATGAAATCATTAAGCGAATAAATAATTAGTAAAATATTACTTATAACGGTAAATTAAATAATTTTATATGGATTAAATAATTAAATATGCATTTACCATTAGATCAACCATCAATAAGTATTACGAAATATAAGATTTTGTTAAAATTCATATTATATAATAACAATACCTAATATTTAATTTATATCTACCTTCGGGTGCTGTTACTACATACTCGATGAATATGTCGATGCGTACTTATAGTTTATAGTTTTAAAATATTTACATCATATTTTGTTTGAATATGATTTAATTTAATAAATGATAATCAGTGATATAATTTTTAGTGCTAATTCCCTAACCATTTTGTCTCTACTAGCTAATGCTGAAAATTTAGGAATCTTATTTATTCTATTCGCTGGAATGCGTGACCGGATATTTCACATGTGATAAAAAAAAATATCAAGCCAGTCCCATTTCAGATTTGTTTTACTTAATAACGTATTTGGTTCCAGGCGGAGTATTAACACGCTTTGATTGAGCTATTGCATGCTCTTAAGTTTTTTATTGGAGAGCCATGTATACAAATCATCCAATACCAGTCTGATTAAGATTAATATGTTAGAATTATATAATTAATATCTTCTATAATGCAAGTAGAATTTGAATCGTTTCTATTTGTAACAATCTGTGTAACGTTTGTAACAAGTTGGGAAAACATAGATAGCGTATGGTGTTTAATAAGGCAGTAGTGATGGGCTATAACTGTTAATTTCACTTTGTAGTTGAAACTGCAACTGAATAACTGTTTTTTTATAACAGTTACTTTAATAAATAAGAAAATATACTCTCTGTTTACTTATTAATATCTATCTTATTTTTATAGTGATCCATTGACAATGGGTCAAATTCATTTTGCTAAAAAATTATTTTAGAAAATAAAGTTAAATGTTTTTGATGCAGGTTTGCTGTGATACCCATAAAAATGAATTATTGAATGAGACATTTTTCACGATTACTTTTTTGGTGTAATAACGTTTTCCAAACAATGAATCACATTATTCAACCAAAAAAAAAAAAGTGAAAAAGTCACATCCAACTTTCAAATACAATTCAGTATATTTTCAAATTTCTAAGATTGAATTCAAGATTAGCAATAAGCATACGAAATGATAGTTGAAAATTCGAACATGGTTGGCGGACAATCCATCTCTTGTGCTTCTATATTATCAATTAGATTTACCTGTTATTTTAATTCATACTTAGTTCGAGTTTGGACAAGAAGAAATTTCCGAACGTATTTCGCGTGGTTATGTTCTTTCTGTATATAGTTGGATATTCTGTTACTACCCGTTAAAAAATGAGAAGGAGATTTTTAAGTGTTCATTTTATCGTAAAGGATATAAATGCATCTTAGGTAATGCATCATTCTTTATTTGAAAATCTAATCTCCCCAAGACCTTCGAGCAATCAGTATGAAGCAACTAGGTTTTTTGGAAATTAGTGAATTGAAAGTTTCCCATTTTCTTTCTTTATTGAAAATATTCAACTGTTGTTATCTACAACATTTCTGATTGATTACTCCTTCTTCAGGTCAACTCACTGTAATATATCATTACATAATTTTGTTAGTTAACGACTATATTTAATGTTAATATTATTTGATTCATAATTTATGATCATAAACGATTAATGTTATAATTTACCTTATAGATTTTAGATTTCAATTTGTGGCATTTCTTTTCATTGTTACTGTGAACTCTAAAGAATTAGATCTGTATATTCAACTGTATAAACTGGCGTAACTTGAATGGGCGCAGTAGTGTCGGCCATCTTTGGAGGGCGCCAAAATAAACTGAAAATATCAAAGGGAAGATTAAAAATTCCGTTTTTATCAAAACTCAAAGAAGCAATAAACATTGTGTATTCTTGAACTTTGTGTTGTGTTTATATTTTTAATTTTTTTACAGTTATTAATACGTTATGTTGTTCGGGTTTTTCCTCCTATTCCCTTGCATTTTGGCATTTATTTTGTAAATTACACTTTGTTTATCTCTTATTGCTATATTGTTCTTCATATTACCAAATTTAGAGTATATAGGTTTGTTTTGTTTAGGTCGCCATTTTGGATTCAAAATTCATAATTTTCAAAATCCAACATTACATTCGTAATCGGTTATTTGAAATCCAAACAGTAATTTCCATACAAGTCTGTTAATTTGTATCTGACCCAGATAGAATTTATTATATCATGAATCTCACGTAGTTTCCATGCCGCTATGTTTAACTAAAAAAACTAGAACTGTGGTTTCGTCTCAGACGCATTTCGGGTCAAACTTAATTTTATACAGGAGAATGCTGATATGTAAATATATAATTTTTAGGCAGTTATCATGAAAATACAAAGGGAAACTGTGGTTTCTCGTTAAATACGTTTCTGTACCTTGCGATATCTGCGATATATGCGATATCTATCTCTGAACATTCCTAACGTAAAAATTAAAATGAAGTAACTGTTAACATACTTAATATTGGATTGAGCAAGTTTAAAGAAAAGAAGATTAAGTAGTTGTTCGTGGTTTGTTGCTCTTGTTGGCAGCGAGCCTAGTGCTTCTAAGAGACCATTATTTATATTGCCCATATCCAATGGATGATGTATGGATTACGTGCTCCTATATAATAAATATTTCTATATTATAGAATATTTATATAACGTTTGATTGTGGGTAAGGATTAAACATTACACCATAAATTATCTAATTATTTTTAGCCCATAAATTATATTCTGTTCATTTTAAGGATATTGTTGGAACAAACCGCTTCATAAATCTAGACTAAACTAATGCCCTCTAAAATAATAGTTACCAGGGTATAGAAAATGTTTTACCTTTATAATTGTAAAGTTTATAGTTTAATACTCCGTTACATACATAATTTTCCAGGACTCCAAACAGTTATTGAAGTTATTCAAAACGTTTCAGTTTAACTGTTTTACAAGGACTTATACAATAGTATTAGCATGTAAGTTCTACACAAAAGAACTTTTTGATAGAAAGTTCCTGAAGAACTTATATCATTATAAGTTTTTAATAAAAGTTCTGTTAATATAAGTTATTGCCAATACTTCTTTTTTTCTTTTTTTTTTTTATAAAAGTTCTGTTAATTTAATAGAACATTTTAAATATAATTTCTCAAATATAAGTTTTCAAATACTTTTGGGGCAAAGCTTGAGAAGTATCTTCGGAGGGTGGAGGAAACCTCGGAAGATAGCAGTACTGTTGAAAAAATTAAATAATCTTTTAACAAAAACCTAGAGATAATAAATCAAATTCGAAATAAAAGAAAAAGTAGAAAATCAATTATCTTTTTATTTAATATTTAATTTTAATAGAAAAATTGATTTAATTTTTATTAAAATCACCTATATTAAATATATATATGTATATATATATATATATATATATATATATATATATATATATATATATATATATATATATATATATTAAATTACCCATGTTTAATTAAACAAGTAACATCTTAAGTTAAGAAAACTTTTCAAGACATAATTCCATAAGTATTTTTCAGATTTAATTGGATACTTTATTGATGAGAGCTTTTATTATATCACTATGAAGCTCTAACGAGAACTTTATTAATATAGAATTCGTATTTAAAGTTCAAAAACGATAAAGTTCTGACAGAACTTTCATTATAAAAGTCCTTACGATAAAATTCTCAAAGAATTTTTACTATATAAGTTCTGGCCAAAAAGTTCTGGTGAGAACATATAATATAATATTTGACATAAAAGTTCTTCGATGAACGATTTCAAAAAAGTTCCTAAGAAAAAGTTTAATTTAGAGCCTGATTTTTTTTCAAAATAAAAGTGCACAGTTATTTCGGAGTCCCGTAATTTTCTATCATATCTCTAAGTCAAAAATTCGAAAGTCAAAATTTTCTTTTATATCAGTCTAGGGATGTGAATATCGAATAAAAATCTATGCTTATCGCCTCGATAGTTTTTTAATATATCAAAATATTAGTTAGATATATCGAAAAACATATCGATAGTTCGTTATATCGGCTCTTGATATTTTTAATCTTTTAAAGGGTTACACACATATCGATATGTCTGTGTCCAAATAATTAAGATATTGTTTTTCTACATTATAGATATTTCTGAGCTGATATAATTAAAATATTGTTTTAATATTATCGATATTTCTGGTGTGATATAATTAAGTTATTTTTTTTTATAATGTAGATATTTCTACACCGATATAATTAAGATATTTTTTTTTAAATATCGATATTTCACTGGCCATATCATTAAGATATTGTTTTATTAAATGCATTTACAGCCGACCTTAAGTATTATGAGAAAGATTATTTCCTATCATACTTCCGATTCGTTTAGCTTTTTTTAAAAATCTGATAAAAGAATTAACGATATTTTGAAATATCGATATTTCGCTACCGATATCATTATTATATTGCTGTTATTATGTTCATTGACAGCAGAATTTAAATAATTAGAAGCAAGTATCTCCTGATATCCTTAGGGATATTTACCCTAGGTTTAGGGTTGTTTTTTTTTTTTTTTTTTTGGTAAAAGAATTAATGATATTTTGAAATATCGATATTCCTGTTCCGATATAATTAAGATCATTTCCAACTGGATTTAAATATCAAGAAACATGTTATCTCCAAATCTTCCTACAACTCGTTCAGACTTGTGGGTTTGTCGAACCCACCGTACTTGTAGAATTATATTACTTTCTATTCTTTCTTCTTTTTTTAAAATATCGGTTTTTTATATTCAAATTTCAATATCGATATTACATTATATCGAGGGGAAAATCGGACAAAAATGTCAGTTAATTTTTTAAAATTAATATCTATATATCGATATTTTTTCAATATTCCTATATCACACATGAATTTACGTTGGGGTCCGGAGACCACTAGGGCGCATTCAGCCTCTACGAATGGGGTCGGGAGGAAATTTATATAACTATGGTTATTGTATGGTTATTTATATGGTAATATTAAAAATAGATAGTGATTTTTAAAAAAATCAATAAATTTATGATGCTCCATCAATGCTGATTTGGTTCGTTTTAAACGTTTTAACAGAATACTAAAGATCTTATCAACTGGCATAAAGACGGTAGAAAATACAGTAGTAAAAATTAGTCTAAGTCTTCTGCTATTTACAAATTTAATCAATTTTTTTTTTACCATTTCCAAGATTTTTTGTAATTTAAATTACTTCTGATGAAGAAGCATCATCTCACTATAACAATAAAAGTAATAAAAAAAATTTTCCTTTTAAAGGTAAATTATCTGTTACAGTAATAATTGTTAATTGGAATCAGCAGTTTTCCCCACTTCTATGCCTAACATTAAACCAGAAAATATTCTTTAAAATGCCAAATTTAATCCTGGAAACATCCCAATGTCATTCAGGATTCCTCTACCTCCACCTCCGTTCAAAAGCTTCCCGATCCTTCGTTATACGGACACGATCCCCACTCTTCGTGATTGCTGCCCCGGAGGACACGGCTTTGTCATCCTCGGGACTAACGCACGTCCGTCCTAATCCGTTTAGGCCCCCAGATCCTAAACAGATTATGATGTCGAGCACCCCAAGCTCCCCTCGTCGACAAATACCAATAAGAGGGATAACGGGTCTCTCCCTTTTTGGTCCAGAAACAAGCCCATTAGCGGTATTTGCCAACTGATAAGAGTTGGGTTCGGGAGGAGGAAAAAAGGTTGGAATCCACAGAATTTATTTTTAATCCTTTAAATCGCTCTGGCCAATTCAGGTCCAATTCACCTCGGCACAGCAAATATTTGAATGGCTATAAGGATTTTTTTTTTTTTGAATTCATTAGGATGCAAAGCTATTGTATAAGGATATCATCTGGTTAATTGCTTTAGGAGTCGATCAGCTGTTTAGTGATTAGAGTTACTTTTATTTCCTAAGTGTACTTAAACATTTAAGTTATCATATTTTAATAAAATTATGGGACCCGGCTTGCAAAATTTTGACTTTTAATTAAGAAGGTAAAACTTTTCGTATAAGTTCTTACCGACAAGAATAAGCTACATCTCAAGTATGTAACACAGTAATTAGTAATAATGATGTATGATTAAAGAATAATTACAACAGGTCGCCACTTTGTATTCTGGTGGCTTAGTGGCGGCATAATAAAACCGACTACCGGATTATTTGCAACCTTCTTTTTCAAAAGTCAAAAACGCGAATTACGAATAGCGTTTGCCGCACAGACACGGCGGGTGGCAGTTAGCAGACGTGCATATTTGTTGGTTATATTGAAACTATTTTATGATGGTAAAACTTTGGGCTTACATAAAATATGTCATTCTACTAATACTATAAATTACTTCCATTTTTGATTGGCCATTTTGTATTCCGGTGGTTTCGTGGCACCAGGCGTCAATTTTTCAGTTCTTCTTCAAGGACATTCTTGTTTTAAATAGGTGAAACTATGTGTAAAATAATTCACGTTTTATTGCATGAGCTTCCGGACTATAAGGCTTGCCTGTCAAATGAGGTAAGATTTTTAAGAAAAAAAACGTGAGTAGCAGACCTTCGTCACTAAGGTCGTATTTTCACTAAAATAAAAATCTGATAAAAGTCTGACCGCATGACTTCTTTGTATGCCTAACTCGGTGGCTCAAAAAGTGATTCTTAATTTGGTTACTAGTTTCCGAAGATAGCAGTATCTCAAAAATGGCAATCGGCGTCATGACGTCAATCTGCGTCCATCTAATTACAACCACACACACACATACCATTATAAAAATGCTAAAAACGGTAAGTGCTGACCTTGAAAGGTGCTTATAAATGTAAACCCTACTTACCTAATTTCAGCTCATTTGACCCAAAGAGGGTCGCTGGAGCTGCTCAAATGCAACAGGTTTTCATCCCTCTAACTCAATTTGGAGGGGTTTTAGAGGTGCACAAATATTTAAAAAAATCTAAAAACCCAGGGGGGTGGAGGTACCAAGTTGAGACACCCAGAAGATACTTCCCTAACACTAACTAAATTAATATACATATTTTCAATATGTTTGGATGCGCAAAACTTAAGAAGAGCCGAAATTTCTGGCAAGCATACCGAAATGTTGACTGGAATTTTCCCATACTCTTATGAGAGCTCATTTGGCCTAAAGAAGGCCGCTGGAGGTGCACAAAGGTAGTGGGGAAAAAAGAGGAAAAATATATATTTATATAGAATAGAATAGAAAGAAAACTTTACTCTGGGACGAAGTCCCCTAAGAATAAATAAATTAATCACTAACTGAGCGTAGTGATGTGAAACGGAGGAACGCCTCGGAGTACCTTCAACAAACCTCACAAATAAAAAAATAACAATTCTGGCTTACATATTGAAATAAAAAAAATAGAATCATAAATAATATAAAACAATAAAAGAAAAAAGAATCCTTGTGAAGCAATATAGACGAGTGCTAATAAAAATAAGAAAGAGAACGAGAAAGGAAACATTCACCCGTTTAACAAAACATTATCGTTAAAATAATTGTTTTTATCTCATATTCAGAAAAAAATGTATACATAAATTTACATTGTAATATGATAAATAAAAAATAAAATAAGCACACAGGAAAAATCGTGAAAGAAAGAAAATCAATATCTAAAAAACATTTTTAAAAAATTAGCAACATAAAGAGCACATTTGGATTCCTTGATAATCAGATTGTATTTCATTGTAAAGAAAACAATTTATAGATAAAAAGAAAGGAATCCTTGAGATTTATAAATCAAAGACGAACAACGTTAACAATGAAATGAAATGTACATAAAACGTACCAAATTTAAACTGATGCATCACAGTATAATGCATAATGGTTAACCAGCAGTTTTTGGGTTTTATCCAAATTATAGATATTATCCAAACGAAATGATTTGTTCTTAACTTGAAACCATTTCCATTTATTCTTCGATACAAAACGAGCACACTTCGTTAAGAGCTCAAGGTTTATCTCGATCTTCCAATTTTATTTCTAAGTTAGCTAATTAAAAAGTTTTTTGACAAAATTAGAAATTTTTCATTATTACTTTATAACTGTATAGACCTCACAAATGTAGCAGAAACAATCTGGCGTCAGAAACAGATCAGCAGAAACACATAACTCTCGAAGCCATTTAGAAATAAACAAAAAAAAAATATCAAAAATCTGTTTCGATATACATTCAATTTAACAAAAAAAAGGCTGGCTCATGTTGTCTTCCTAAATTTTATTGACTACTTTGTTAGTTAATTTATGAAGATAACAATCTAATAATTTAATATCATGCATATTTTAAATATTAAAAAATCTATTAGAAACGTATGTAAGAAAAGCTTTAACTTATAATGCGATTTGATGGCAAACTTCTATTTTTCCGGTAATCATCACAAAAATACTATAGGGATCAATGATAAAATTTGATACAACTATTTAATTGCAGGCCTGTTATCAATCATTAATTTAAACATTCTCTTTAAGGTAGTTTTAATCCCTTTTTAAACTTCTTATACTTTATTTAAGTGTTTTCCAAATTTTCGACACCTGTATACCTCTTCTATAATTATAGTTACACTGAGTATCACCCATCACAAAAAAAATATGCATATATATTTTGATAATAATCGAAAATATATTTTTATTTTTTAGTTCATAAAAATAATAGTAATATAAAAATAAAAATCAATCATAATAAAATTAAAATAAAAGTTATATTATAAGTAAAATTTATTGGGTTCAGTCAGAAGATGAGATTGTGGGCAATGAAAATCTCGTAACTTCTTCGATAGTCGCATGGAGTTACGAGGTTTTCATTGCCTACCATCGATATCAACAGTTCTCTGGTTGTTAATTTTAATCTGAAAAACGGTTTCACATCCAAAATCCCATTCCTTTTTTTTCGATTTAATGTCTACAAATGCTGAAAAAGCAATTCCACATTTATATGAAAGGTGAACAAATAACGATGTTCTAATCCCGGTTCAGCGCCCACCTCCATCAAACTCTACCATTACCCCTGCGAGTACGTTTACCATACATAGCGAAACACTTGATTTAATTCATTAGACAGCGTTTCGGAAACCATTTTCATGTCTAATTTGTCTTCATTTGGCCGTCATACAGTCAATTTTTACTAATTGATTAAAGGATTATTGTCATTAGTTTAAAACTTTCTGATCCATTTTCTTCATAATATTGATTTTATTTATCGCTTTTTATATAGGTCAAATATAAATGTTCAATGAATTCATCTCAGATATTTCCTTGGTACATCAAGATCAACTTGACTTACAACTATACTAAAGGAAAAGGGTGTAGCATATGAAAAAATATATACACTTCTTATTTAATGCTATCTCCATTTTCCTTCAGTGAATTTTGAACTGTTAACGAGTAATTTCTATTTAGTTAGTTTTAAATGGGATGTACTATCTCTAGTCTATGTTGGTAATTAGTTGCTATTTGAGAGACTTTTGTTTTGGAATCTTCCGATAATAGCCTAATCATTACTTGTATATGTATATATGTATCTCATTGATTATTTTACAAATATATATATATATATATATATATATATATATATATATATATATATATATATATATATGTTAAGTTTTTACTGTCATTATTATAAAATAATCAATGATAGGTACCGTAAACAATCGGGGTTCAGAAATATAAATATTTATGCTGTCTGATTGCTATCGCCTGTCGTTTAGTATCCTATTTCAGTTTCTCTGTAACACCACTAAAGCCCACTAGAGGCAGGCCAACTCTTTCTTAAATTCTTGGCAATAGTTTATAAATTGACTGTAGGTTTAGGTTGACAAAAAGTTTGTAAAGCCTCCATTACTCAGTCTTCTATTGTTAGCAGAGAATATCAAATAAGTAGTTAAACAATTATTAATGTCATTACAATGAATTAATCACACACAAACATGTACGTACACCCAGATTTTTGCGAGACTTTCGGGATTTCCGTTGAAAGCTCATATTTAAAATTTTTCCTTATCACAATACTTTTCCTTACTATTAGTGAAAGTAAAAAAATGTAGAGCATAATGTTTTCTCCTATGATATGCCTTAAATTTGAAACTTAGACGTCATGTACCCACCGACACGCGTCTAAACTGTGAGATTAGCAGATAACCCCTTTATGCACATCAATTTAAATGATAAAAGTTAAAATGAATGGTGAAACCACATTTAGACATCTTTATTTTTTTTTAATTAATTAGTTTGCATTTATTAGGAAAAATACTGTTCCTACCGGCTTGATCACATTTTTATTTAAAAGGGGGTAAACGAACAGCCCAGAGTCGTGTATCATATTCTTATAACCGACAGTTAGGCGCGTACGTTTCTACAATTTTTACCTTCAGTATTTTTCTCATAGACCAACCATATTTCCGTAAAATGCGTTTGAGCCGTCTTAAAATGAACACCCTGTATCCAGCCTAAGCCAGGCAGTTATCAGTCTCATTGGAAAGAAAAAGTTATTCTTTCCGTATATTAAACGCTTTAGATGGTTTTACAGAGTTGTTCAGGACAAGCAACCGATTCAATAGTTTTTAAAAGAGAAAAAATGAAGAAATCCCATTTCGCTTAGGTCAAAAATTAAAAAAAATTCTGATCAGAGTAATACAAGTAAATATCTTGCACCGATGTACGGTATTTTATATTAGTTATTCAAACATTTCATGATTTATTTTTATGAAATAGTTATCATTATCATATATTTTTCTGTGCATCGAGAGAAATATTTTAATTCGTAAGGACCGTTGATGAATCGCTTCGTAATCTTCAGATCGGACCTAGAGGAATGCCAATTTAAATCCTTGCCCACCCCTTCACATTATTTTTATCGAGGATAAATCTAATCCTTTTTTAATTCCTCGACTCTGGAGGCAAATTGCTTCTGGCACCTGATCGGCATTTTTTTCCCACTTGACCGGATATAACTCATGGGAGTGTTCAAGTGGCCAGGGCTCATCCTGAGAAACCGTTCGTTTTCTATGCCCCTCAGTTTTTATATTTTATGAAGTTTTATTGCATCCATCTTATAAAAGAAATGCTACAAAATGTTTGCCTGTCAGTTACTTTTTTTGCAAGAAAACGGTTGAATCGATTTCAATGAAACTTTTTTTCCGTTGTTGTACAGAGTCTACCAGATAAAAACCACGAAGCTTCAGAGACCAATTCCGCATCTTATGGGCAACAAAAAAGCACATATTGCCTATGGTCTGATTCTCTACAGAAAAGGAGGAAATTTAAGTTTTGTATTTTTTCTAAGTAAGTCATGTTTTTTGTTCAACATGAAAGGATCACTCAAAAACTATTCAAGATAATTAAGCTAATATGATAATTAAGTTCCAATTCCTTTACTATCGTAAAGTAAACGTATTCCCTTTATGAGTAGAGATCAAAAACCATGATATTTTATCTGCTTTTCATAGAAAAACGACTTAACAAAATTTCTTACTGTTATTATTTAGAGCCCTAAAAATATTTTTAAGAACATTAAACTATTTCCCGCAACCTTCAGACAGTTTTTTATCAAAAAATCAGATGAATAGGTCCAACATCATTTTGGGGTCTGTTGTCCAATTCTTACAACTTTCCTTCGCCTGCCGCAATCGGATGAACGTTGATTGCGTGAGGGAGGCCTTGGCTACGGCACATATGAGCTTCAGGACTTTGTTGCGAGGAATTACCCAAGCCTCACGGCCAAATAGCTACCCCAAATTTACCAGTATTAGTAGTCCAGCAATCCTTCTTGCCGAAGAATTTTTTTTCCCTTGATTTGAGGCTCGGCAGTAAAACTATAAAAGCTTTTTGTTTACGTATGATATGGAGTAAAACTGTTTACGAATTTTTAAAGCATTCTATAATTATGTCACAAACAATACATTATTTATTAATACAAAAAAAAAAGCAATATTCTCCCAATTGCAAGAGGAAAAAGAAACGAATAACGGTCATGATGTTTTTCGGGAGACGCTAAATAACCAGTTTCGTATATTATAACGCTAAGTATATTATGAGGATAAAAAAAAAAAAAAAAATACAAAATCTATTTCTCATTTTTGGGGGGACGAAAGTGTTATCACTACTAATAAAGTTACCTTGAATTGCTGAGATTACTGTTTTTCGTTATTATGTTATTATTTAACTTATTCCTGATAAAATGATTCATTTATCCTTCTTTATTTATTGTTTATTTATTTATCCACAATTTTTCTTTCCTTTTTTTTTAATGGAAGTGTTGTTAATGAGTTTTGCCGATCTGGGGTGAGCATACAGGGCATGTAAAATGGATTTTTCACTACAGCATTTTCAACAACATTTTTATTTCTTCTGTATATTTATTTGAAAGCCCATTTCCGTTTATAATTAATTTTCTTTATCATTATTTTACAGTTTGTTCTTTCATATTTATCCGAGGGAAATCTATTAGGCACATCTCGCCAGCTGAATTATTATTCGTGATGTTGTTTTTTTGATTTATCACAATTTTTGCTTATCCGTATTCGATTTTTTCTGGAAATCTGTGTTTCAGGCCTTCCTTTGAATATCGATACTGTCAGTTGAAAGGAATAAAGAATTTGCTGTTTGAATTGTATGCTATATTGTTCTCACCATTTTTTATATATATATTTTTTTAAAGAGTTCACATAAGCACTACTTGAAATATAAAATCCTAAAATAGGTTTATAAACAATTGCAGTCAGGGACGGATACAGACAAATTCGGTCGCTTTGTCCGCTTACCGTTTAATTCACCCCTGCTTGCAATACGACAATTCTGTGCACTATTACTTTGGATTGTTAAGCTGAGAATACATTTTAGAAATTTTCATGAAAATTTCATTTAGTTTCCATTTAACAATATAAAAATAGAAATTATTAACTACAACAGCGTGAAGTTCACTGGGTTAAATAGAGCGTATTGTTGAGAAAAGAATGGAAGCCTGGAAGGAGATACCTCGATTCGGTCGCATTTCGGATTATATTCGGACACACTCGGCATTATATTGTTGCACATGATTGCATATCTTGTGGCTGTTATATTTATATTTTAAATGTATTGCCTAATTTTTAATTCAAAAATCATCTACGAAAACTTCTGAATACAAATACTGTATTATTTTTTGTACAGAGAATTCCGGTCAACTATATTATTCGAACTTGTTTGTGAAATTATTTGACTTAAAAAACAACTGAATAACACAGAATATTGTTGAATAAATGGAAAATGTATTATGTGTGTTAACTTCGTCTCGGGATCATGAACGAAAAATTACACTGTTTTCGCAGTTGATTTTTTAATTACAGATTAGTTAATACATTCAGAATATAAAGAAAACAGCCACAAGACATGGTGTACAACAATTTCTGTAGCTTTTTAAAAATTGATTTTGCGTTATAAATTACTTTAATATACAATCAATGAAAATTTTTGTTTAATAGTTACATAACTTGAATCGCTTCCGTTTTAGCAGAAAATTTGTACTCCCTGGTGAATAAACACATAATGAGAGAATTTATAGTTTTTGTTTTGACTTGTCTTATTAATTCATTGGGAAAACAATCGAGGCTAATCTTTCGGGTCAAAAGTCATTAACTAGTCCAGTTTGGATAGGAATAATTTCGATTTCAATATTATATATTCAAAATTTGAATTTTTTCGTGCTTGAGTCACTGTTTGACCCACTGTTCGCCGATTGGAATCCGTCCTGAACAGGTTGAAATTTATTTCATGGTGGACCCACTGGGTGAATCTAGGCCTTAAGATTTATAGGTTAGAATATGTTGGTAACCTATAGGAATAAGCCATCTTGTTTGCCTTAATAGGGGTAGGAAAGGACGTAAAAACACAAATTTAAAAAAAAAAATATATATATATATATATATATATATATATATATATATATATATATATATATATATATATATAAAGAGCATATTTTAAAAAAAAATTAACTGAAATATATGTTTACATTCACTTACCTACATATGTGTAAATATAGGTAAATGAATTTAAGCATATTTTTCAGTTTATTTTTTTTTCAATATGCTCTTTGTAAGCAAAAAATGTGGGACGTGAATACTAGGTCAACACACACCTCTTCTGTAAGCTCTGTATAGAAAGTGAGCTTTTTTTTTTCTTTTTCTCCTCTTCCTAACCTATATTCATCCACATTCGCTTCATTCGTCACACATATTTTAAAGATTTTCCTCTCAGTTCCACCTTCCCCTCTCTAATTTTCGAAATGGAAAATACCCTAAAAGGAAAGTATAATCGGATTGGTCCAAGGGCCCATAGGAATCGGTCGAATGATTATTTAATGCCTAAAGAAGATTATCTCCTCCAAGGGAAACTTGGAATATCGCCAAATGTAATTAGAAATCTATATCTTAATTTTCATCTTGATATGATATCTATACGGGTCTATATAAACCTATGTATATTTTTCTCCTTTTCCGTTGAGATTTAAATCATTTAAAAGATTTAAATGGGCTGTGTGGTATTTTTACAGACATTGCTTATAATCAATACTAATCTGGAAAAACAGCAGGCTAATAGGGTTGGCGATAGTTAGATAACTCTGGCTATCGAAAATGTTAAACGGTACCTATCGACTCAATTGATTATTTATGATTATATTTAGTGTGAGGGGGGAAGTCTTAGATCCCCACTATGGTGAGCAGAGACTTCCAAATGGAATTTCCAGGAATCACTGTTGGATTCGAGTATAGCATTTTGTTTCAGAAGATTAGAGGCCATGATGGCCGAGAGTGTTAAAGCAGCCTCGAGTCTGCTCAGCGCAGCACAATCACTTCTTCATGTGCTCCCGGTTGATAGGAGGGACCTCCATTCATTCCACACCGTGTACCACATTTTCTCAGTTTTCAGATTACTCGCAAAGATTTTAATTTTGAATAGTAAACTTAAGTAATTAATATATTGTCAGCTCGATGAACTTCAGTTTTGTTTTTGACCTAACAGGAAAACCAGTCGTGTAACAAATAAGATTTTACAAATCTTTGTAAAATAATACATTGTACAGTATGCTTGAATTACAATCACTATTTAGATATGAATATCATTATGCCTTAACTGCATACAGAAAGCACTGGTTCAAGACGTCTTGCCAGGTTCCATTACCCGGGGTCGAATGTTGCGTTTGAATGTTACATTTTGTTGTCGAGAGCGGCTGTTATGTAACAGTGGATCCTCATCCATATTTTGATAATAAATTTTATGAAAATGCAAAACAGATTTACCTTGTTAGAGTATTACCTTGTAATTACAATAACAATAAATTTGAGGATGTTTTACGTTTCAAGATACGTAGAATCCAAATTTCGAATAAAAAAAAAGAAATCCGTCCGCAAAATTTTTTTTTGTTTTTACTTCCTTGTACGAAGTAAAGGAAGTATTGTAATCGCGAAAATTTTGGGTTTTCAGATTTCAACGGAAATATCCATTTTGACCATCCCTGAATCCATTTTGACTAGTTTCGTCGTGGCGTCTGTACGTACGTTCGTACGTACGTCTGTCCGTACGTACGTACGTTCGTTCGTATTTCGTATAACTCAAAAACGGTTAGCCGTAGAAAGTTGAAATTTTGTATTTAGGATTGTTGTAAAATCTAGTTGTGAACCTCCCTTTTTGGTCACTGCTTAATCACTAGAAGAGGTACTTTATTTGAAGGTCATATTAGACTTTCAATAGACAATTTTTGTAACCCCCTTTCTCCCTCAAAAACGAAAGCTAATGAAATTACCTACAAAACGAAATAAAAATCATTTAAATCAGACCATTATTAGCTGAGATGTAAGGACCTTCTGAGACTGATTTTTCTGGCGGCTAGTCATCCTGCTTCCTGACTTATTTATTGGGCTTCTGACTTCCTCGTATCTCTCTGTTTTATTCTTCCTTGGATTATTTCTTTACTTCCTTTAGCTTCCTTAGTCGGAAACTAGTAACCAAATTCAGTATCACTTTTTGAGCCACGGATTTATAATTTAATGGGCGTACAAGGAAGTCATGTGTTGTCCACATCAGATATTTTTTTAATCCATTTGTCACGATCTCGCGCAGCCACCATCCACTCGTAGGATACTTCGGACATCAGCAGTAATGCCATCTACCCATCTTACTCCCGGTCTTCCACGCCTTTTACCAAAGATTGGTTCTCTCAGGAGCTTGGTGCATTTGCCCTAACCACCCCTAACCACTCATTTCCATCTTGCAATCCTCCTTATATTCGATACAGAACTTTCCTTTCGAAAATGCCGAGGTCTTGCTCTATGGATTTGCCCAGGATTCTGATGCATACAATAGAATCTTGTAGAGATTTATTTAAAAAAAAAATGTAAAATAAGTATGTATTTGTTAATTATAATATAAGATTATATATCAAATTTAAAAAATAAATTTTTCATCATTCAATTTTCAATTCAAAAAGAGAAAACCTCTTTTAGCCTGAAGCGACTCAATTCTAATTCTGTTAACATAATATAGATAGATAGATTACAAAAAAAAAAAAAAAAACATTATTCTGGGACTAGGTCCCTTAAGAATAACAAAATTGAACAAACAAAAGTCAACATTAATATATTACAAGATGATAATGTTACAATGTAATATATTACAAGATGATATGCTCATATTTGTAAACAAAGTCGGAGGTTAAGAAAAATAACAACGTTAGTTTCAATTTACAATTAGTGCCGTGTGAGTGTGCCATCTTTTCATGGGCGAGCTATATTAATATGTACATATGCATGTATATGCATTATATACAATGTTGATATGTGTTTCATCAGTACAGTAATTTGACCTGAGGAAATTAAATGTTTTTTTTATTTTTCTAATATTATATTTATGGTGATTATATCAGTTCGTGTTCTATTATTACTGTTAAATATTTAACAGTCACATGTTGAAATAATTGATTGTTAAATTGGACTTTGGTAGTTTTCCATTATTTTAGACTTCAGAATTCACACTTTATATGTAGGTCAGTTAGTAATTGGTTTTAATGCCCTAGATTCTATAGTGAAGGTAGTTTGGATAGATTTAACGAAATTGGAATTTGGGATTGCTCAATAAATTCCCAATTTGCGAGAATATGGAGTGGGAGAAAAAGTAAGAGGATCATGAGAGCCTCTAATTAGCCCAACTACTTTTTTTTATCTACAGTAAAAACAAAAATAATAATTACATTATTTATTCATAACACTTATTTTGGGAAGGGAGTAAGGAGAATTTTGAAAACAACACAAATAATTGAGTAAACAGTAATGAATTGAGTATTTATTATATAAAAAAATTACAGTTTTACATATGTTTCGAAACTAGTAAATTTGTATACTATTTGTTTTTATTTCACCTTAATAGATTACTTATTGTATAATTGTATATAGTCTACTATATTAATTCCTTTCCTAGTATTTGCAAAACCTGAATTTTATCTGGCGCATGGGGGCGTGAACATTTGAGATAGATCAATTTGAATTACAACCACGCAATTTATTTACGAAAATACAAGAAGAAAAGGCTATGCAAACGTTGAAAGATTTACCTCGAGATAATATTTGTTTTCGATTTCCATTTAGGTTGTTATACCCAATGGCACCTCATGAAACATTTATAACGGTTAAAAGGCAACTTTTTCATAAAAATCGAATAGAATAGTTTATTTAACAAAGAATGACAATTCCGTCCAACTAGATGATAACATCTATCGATCGGTACCAAGAAATCATACAAAAAATTACGAAATTAATATTCAGTATTTTCTATTAATAATGTCAATTAGTCGAGTGTTGTAGAGGCTGAAACTTTAATAATTAAATTAAAAAATAAAATGTATTTGTTAAAATAAAAATTGTCTTTCCTTGATGCACAGCGTTCTATAAATATAAATCTATAAACTATAATCAGCCCCTCCTCATTCTATTGTTGAAAAATACCACAAACCGTGGTATCGCAAAAACACAAACCGTCATAACTATTTTACTATCAACAGTCATCTGGATGGTATTTCAAAGGTTTTTTCAGCTGGTAGTAGAAATATCAATAGGCTAAAATATAAAAATAATAACGGGGTGGCCGAGCGGGCTAACGCGCTTGCAAAAGTGCACCTACTCAAAACCCAAAGGTTATGAGTTCGAATCCCGGTACCGGCATTATTTTAAGTTAATTAAATTAATAATTCAAGTAATTTATCACCCCTCCTCCCGTGTATGTGAGGCTCGTCAGCCTACTGGAGGCAACTCACATAGGCCGGGCGTAAGAGTGATAACCCTAGCCCGTGTATCTAAATTGAGAATCGCGGTGTGGTCTTCCAGAACGTGAAATGGCCGCTCGCAGGTTTGGTCCATGGACAGTCTGCTTTGGGGAAAGAAATATAGGTTCTCGTGCGCCTGCTGACTCCGAACAGCCATATTCCGTGGATCTTGACCGGTTTGTCACTGCCCTTTAACCCGAGTGAGTCGGTGGGAAGGACACTGCCGAATTGGCCTCAAAGGGACCGGTTATGGAGCTATGGACGGATAGCCTGCCGCTGCACCATGGAAACCATGGTTCGTAGCAACGTGAGTTTAGGTGAACCCCTGGCTGTCTGTTCTCCCGCAAGCAATACTTGACATGTCTGTATGAATACTACATCGCGCGGCCAAAGATCTCCATGGTCTACAGTGCTAACCGAAAAAAAAAAAAATATAATATATATACATGTGTGTATACATATATATATATATATATATATATATATATATATATATGTGTGTGTGTGTGTGTGGTAGTGTGTGAATATTAAAATCTTCCAGTGTATTAAACTTATTATTTTTTTAAAAATTCATTTAATATTAAAAAATATTTTGAAACTCTGTCTTGAGTTCTTTGCTACAAATTTAAATGAAAGCACTATCTTATAAAATAATATCACGTTTATTTTCGTGGCTGTTGATACCTTGGAGGTAAAGTATAAGACTGCTTAGCATTCAGGAGGCAGTGCATCGATAACAAGGACAAATGTTATGCTTTTATAGAAGAATTATAGGCTGATAAAAACGGTTGATGGTAGTTTGGATTTGGATTGCGTGCTCAATCAGGCTGCATTTATCCGATATCATCTCAACCAACTCTAGAGTTATTACAGTTCCTTATAACATCAACTGTCTATTTAATTTTTAATATTCAACGTATAGTATCTGTGTAAATTTTCAGATGTCTTAAAATGAATGGATGAATTTACGGCTCCTCAATCTATTTGAAAGATAAATCTATGGAGCTATACTTAATTATTCTTTCTTTAGGTTTCTCTGTAATGCAGGGCTATGTACTTCTTTATTTGATTACCTACGTTTTATTCATTTGCAATTTTGCCCAACTGTTCGTATAGACATAATACACATACGTTGCTTTTGGTTTATTATTTTCAATAATGAATCTTTGTAATTGGCTAAGAAATTAATGCCCCTCAAAATTTCAGATTTTACGTTTCAAAATCGGAAGAATTCAAAAATCGATTATAAAAAAAAAAAAAAAAAAAACAACCACGACTTTTCTCCGAGACTACAGGAACGGTTATTATTAAATTTGTCACCAAAGTCACAGTTCACCCCAGTATGTTCCTCGTAGTTCGACTTTACCATCCGCCATTTTTGTTTTCAAACGGCGGTCGATTAGAGAAGTTATTACTCGGTCTTTTATGGACATAGAGAAAGCATGTAAAGTATTTTGGAACGAGTATACTAAGGCCGTAACCCCTCCTCAAAACTTGAGGTGTTACCTTTTTTGATACATAACATCTCAGATATAAAAAATTATCGAAATCGGGCCACCTTATCCGAAAAGCTTTCAGGTCATCATCTAGGCGACAGGCGTAGAGCCCACGAGCAGGTGGTAAGTACAAGTGGTAAATTCTAACTTTACTACCATTTACTGACTTGTTTGTAGACCCATTGGTGGATCCAGAGAGGAGGTGCGGAGAGGGGGTACGGAGAATCCCAAAAAGAAGAACATTTTTATTTTTAGAATAATTTTATATTTTATCCTCCACATTTTTATCATAAACAAAACAAAAGCATTCTCCCTAAATGGAAACACGAAAAAATAGAAAAATAAAACATCCCAAAAGTCAAATCTATGTCAAAATCTGTTATCATATTTTCCATACATGCCGCCATCATCTAGTTTAGTGAAGTGAATTGGAAAAACGCCACACTCTTGGAAAAGATCTCCTATGATATTTATAATATCCCAAGCTAGTGGCCCTAGCAGGAGGGGTCTGTCGTCTCCAGCCTTCTAAGTTAATTTAACTATATAATTCAGTTCCCTTCTGGAACCGATACAAATACAGAATATATTAAATAAATAAATTAAGTGAATGCGGTTTCTGGAACCCCCATCTGCCTTAGGAAAGCAGATTGCCACAAATATAGCAATATGTAAGGGAAAGTAAAAAGAAAGGTCCTCGAAGAATGTATTGTTATTGAAGCTTCTAGCCTTCTGAAAGAATGAAGAAATAATAAAGACTTCAATCAAGTGGCAACAGTCCGAGATGATTGATGGTTATTCTCCTGCCTTCGGTATTGCCAGATGTGCATTTAAATTATGGGTATTACTCGGTCTTATTCTGGTCTTATGAATTGGTTCGCGCAGATATCCAAGGAACCTGAAAGTTAAAATTTCTAAGATTATAAGCTTTCCTGCTGTTATTTTCAGATAATTAAAAAGGTAATCAGCGCTGATCATCCCAGGTGTAAGTTTTATTGCCTGATCTTCTGGATTTTTTAGGTATTTAGTGGAAGGAGGTATTTAATTAATAAGACGTTGAGGGTCCTTTTAAAGAATCTTTTATATGCGGTCGATATAGTCCTTGTCAGTGGGATCACTGATGCTAAGAAGTTCTGACGTAGAACAGCGCGAAAAACAAGGCGAGACTGCGTCAGGAACGAAAGGATCAGGGAGCGATTAGAGGTATCACATTGGAGACAATCACGGAAAACAGACAACTTAAATGGTTTGGGTTGGTTTTTCGTATGGATGAAGTGAGAAAACCTAGGATGACTATGGAAGCTAGACCTCCAGGTAAAAGACCACGCGGCGATAGAGGCAAAACCCTCTCTGAATTGTAGCAGCTGAGCAGGAAACGGGAAGAATGACGGCGCTGGATCGAGGTCTCTCTATTCCAATAATGGCTTGAAGAGGTAGAGAAAGAAGAAGGAATTTTGTCGATTGTTGGGTATATAATTATCGAACTTTCGAATTCATTACCATTAATGCCAAATTCGTAAGGGCCATTCTTTTCCATATATCTATATATTTATAAATATCACCAAAAGAAGCTCATAATGTATAATTCGATCTAATAATAATCTCAATAATTTGTTATTTTAAGCAAGCAGGGGTAGGTAAAAATAAGTTAAACTAGTTTTATTTTAGGTATTTTTTTTTCAAATATCCTTATTCTTTTATAAGCGTTTTCTTAACATCATTTTGGATTTTTTCATCTTCAGAACAAATTTCTGTGTTACAGAAGAACAACAACAAAAATTAGAATTCAGGTATATTATTTAAAACTTGCTCAACAGTTAAAAATTTATCTACTTATATACTGCCGTGATAAGCTAAAACGCCCTAACTCCAAATCACATTTATGTATAGTACCTGAATTGCTTTACAAAGTATATCTTTTTATGACATTAGAAAGCCCTCGATCCAATGGTTAGATCCTAATCATTGGTTTTAGGGCTTTCTAATATCATAAAAAGGTTTAGTTTTAAGAGTAAGTTGGGTAAATACAAAAATTGATATTAAAAAATTATTTGTAGTTAGAACCTTTTAACTTATGATGGCGGTATACTAGTCTTTCTTATTTAATTCAAGTTTTCTAGCACCATTTTCAATATCTGTATTAAAATATTACAACGTCTGGAAGCTTAGTAAAGGACAAAAATAACCAAGGTGGTTTAAGAGCCCAAAATTGTTAATAAATTAATAATAATAATACTTCAATTTCATTATCACATTGACGATTATTGACTGTCTTGACGATTGTTATAGGAATAAATGATTCTGTCTTGTTGACTAACAATAAAGAAATTACTTCCTAAAAATTACCTAAAATAAAAGTATTCTAAAATAATCCTCCATTAAAAAAATAGAAAATTATTCCTAAGATTGCCTTTACTTTGATCTTGTTTAAAAATTTATATATTTTATGATAATTATTTCATTTTGATCGTAGTATTTATTAATTCAATTTTAATTTATAATTAATCAATAATTAATTTAATACCTTATATATAATAAATAAATTATGCTAGTGTTAAAATTCGCTCTATTAAATGGCAAAGACTTACGAGGAGGACATCCTAGGCAAGGTCGTGTGCTTGTGACGATAATCAGGAGTTGATGTTGTATATTATTAAGGGAGGTGCAGGGGAGGGATTAGGTTGTAGTAGCCCTTTGCTTCAAATGACAATAAGGGCTGTAGTTGCAGTGTCCCCAATCGCTTTGGTCCTAAGGTTATAAAATAAATAAATATGTGTGTGTGTGTGTGTGTGTGTGTGTGTATATATATATATATATATATATATATATATATATATATATATATATATATATAGTTATAGATAATTTAGATAGATAGATAATTTTTTATTATTTTTTTTAGTCGTTCTATATCGATCCTTATCGATTATCGATCCTAATGGAACTAGACATATTCCTTAATTTTAAAATTTCTTATTCGTTTCCTTATCCAACGAAACTCCTACGTACTTGTATTCAATTCATATCCCGGGAATACTCACTTGAATTTTTGGTTCTTATTTCAGATGTTTTTTGGGATCGATGAAAAGATATTTCTCTTTTTTTCATATTATATATATTATAACTCATTCCCGTCTAGCATGGAAGAGGATACGGTCTGGATAATTGTAATGATTGTCTCTATATTAATAATAAATCAGAATAACGAACCCGGAGATTCGATATTGATAAAAAATCTTTGCCTGCCTCCTTCTACTGAATTCCAACAAACCCCAAATCTTCCTGGTCTTTTCTAAGATCATCCCATAGATCTTCCCATCTTCGTTTCAGTCTACACGTTGGACGTTTACTTTTCACTTCATACTAAAAGAGAATGCGCGTTATCCATCCTGACCAATTTACAACATGCTGCCACGTCAATACTGAGAAAATTATAAAATAAATAAATTTCTTATCCATTTATTTTTATTTTTTGGGAGGAGGGGAGTAGGATGGAGTTTTTAAATAATCCAGAAAATTCACACAGTTATTTCTCAAAGAGGATAATGTCTTTATCATATTTCCTTCAACCGCGTTCGATTCATGTTTCATTTTTCTCTTCCTTATTTTTAACTGATATCGAATTCCAAATAATATTTCTTCATCTTTCTCGTGCCATCAATCAGTTTATATTTTAAATGATAATCTCTACGTTCAATTTGTTAGCCTAGGGGGTTCTGTTGTGCATTTTTTTCTTTCTTTCTTGAAAAAAAATCGCTTTAACTTATCTAATATGCTTTAATTTAACGTCAGTTACACAAGGTATTCATGATTGACGGATTTCAGTAGCCGATAAAGTAAAAACTTTTTTTTAAATATAAATATTTGAATCTCTAAAGAAACGTCTCAATTTTTTTTCACTTTTCTACGTCAGTGTCAGTCTCACATCTTTTGATCTACATTTTACATCAAGAGATTAGAATTAAATTCTTCGCCTATTTGTTAGTAATATTCATTGATTAGTAATATCTCACTAAACTGCTACTCGTCTCAACAAACCCCTGTAAATCTATCCAATTAATTTTATACATTGGGTTTATTTTTTTATTAAGGAATTTCAATCACTTTTATTGTCAACTTAAAAATTGTTAAGGATGAAAATTGGCTTCTCATTTATCGTATTTTTTTTATTTTAAATCCAATAGCATCTTGTAAGCTTCAGCCAAATTGCAATTTTTTATCGGAGAAAAAAATACAAAAGAATTTAAATTTAGTTTTAGTCTACATGTGGAGAAACCGAAATGACACTTTGGTTCAAGCAATAATGATACTGATGTGAGAATGGCAAAAATTTGTGTTTATCTACAATTGTACACGTACTGTTCGACTTAAAAAACGCCCCTTTGGGGTGATATATATAATATATATATGGGTGCAAGTGAGAGAGAAACATATGTCCGTGACCATAGTCACCCCGTGTTTGGGGTGAGAATGGTCACGGCTTGTTTTCATACAAGCTCACACATTTAAAGGGTTGGTTGAGTATTGTCAGAAATATAAAGTTCCAAAAATAATTTTTCTTAGCATGTTTTCTTTTCATACTATTGACATGCCGTTAGAAAAAATAAATACTGGAACTTTTAGGGAATCTAAACACTGTATTATTATTCTAATATTGTACTGCAACATAAATTGCACTCAAATTCACATATAATAATATAATCACATACAAATAATATTTTGAAATAGAGGAATGTGATGACGAGAAACTCTCTCAGAACCTGAACATACCTACAACTTGCTTATCTTACTACCAATTAGAAAAAAATAAAAACCAGAACTTATGTAATTATTCTACAGAAACTTTGAACCAAAGACTGAAAAATGTCTGGTTAGTAATTTATTGGTTTGATAAGAAAGAAAAGCAACAAAAAAAAACTGGATAAAGCAAACTAGAAAATTTGAAGATCTTTAAATTTATCGTTATTGAATCTAAGCGTATCCTTTCTTTCTTTTTTTTCCTTTTTCGGTAACGTTAGCATTCTCCCGATGTCTTTATTTTCAACGGCAGCTATTTGCGGATTTACAGGTCGAGAATGGTCATAAATCCATTTGGCCATAGCCACCTCACAAATCGATCTTTTAGAAAATCTGTGAATATTTTCATTCAGTTCACAAAATACTTTTAAACACCTTACTTTTATTCGCAGGTGTTCTTCCAGCATCACAATAAACGATAAGATAATCATTAACGAGATAGCTACAACACAAGAAGCTTTGCCAAGATAACTGAAATTGCTCATTATAGCAAAATTTTAGAATACTTTTAGATTTTAGAATAAAATTGTTGAAAAAATATGAACTTGTATACAATTACCTAGCCTCATTTAGATCACTGAATACGAGAAAAAGAATTTCTGGGAAGGTTTCGAGAAGCCAAATTCATATTTTCACTATTTTTGGCCATTCTCTGATATTTTTCATGCTGTGACAGGGAAACCCAGAAGTTCTCCACATTTCGATATGTAAAGTTGTACAGTTGTACCTTCTAATTTTCTCATTATGTACAATGGTCAAATAAAATAAATTATTTATTTTACAGTTTTTTAAATTAAATTATAATTATATAGATTTCCTTTAATGGTTGTATATGTTAAAAGTTAGTTTTAAAAAAAAAATCAGACAAGTCTGTTCTGTGCAGATATGATTTTATCTATTTGAAGTAGGAAAGTGTCTCTTCTTGCTCTACTTTCTTATGTATTGCAAAAGGGCTTTGACATTTTTCCTCAAAGTTGCACGACTCCTCTCTTATGATCGAGAGTAATTTTTATAAGTCTAATCAGCTTTGTAGATAAACCCAAAACTTGTAAATTTTCATATTATGTCCTCCTCTCGATACTGCCGAAAACCTGTCAAAAATGTATGGATAGGTGATGCAATTTAATATTCCATTGATACCCATTTCTCCAGCAGCATCATCCTAATATATGATCTACTATTTATCTTCCCACTGGCGTATCCAAGGGAGGAATTTCCCCTCCTTAAAAAAATCCTCGAGAAAAAAATAAATGAATAAAATACGGCTAGTTGAAAATATACCTACTAGTTCCAATTAACCCTATGAGAAATCGATCGTCGAAATTATCAAATGTAATTACATTTTATTATTTTATCTTTTTTAATTTTCTTTTTTTTTTTAAACATGATGAAAACTCGAAACTTCTTTACATTGTTCAGTGGTTAATTAGTTCAATTTAACTCGTATAAATGGAATCCTAACCAAGTTTAAATTAGTTTTAAATTTGTTTCAAACTGTATTATTTCTCATTTCGTTATTAATTACTGAGATATAGTTTTATAAATAACTTTTGAGTTTTCATCAGGTTAAAAAAAATATCTGATGTGGACAACACATGACTTCCTTGTACGCCTATTAAACTATAAATCGGTGGCTCAAAAATTGATCTTGAATTTGGTTACTAGTTTCCGAAGATTGCAGTATCTCAAAAACGACACTCGGCATCGCGACACCCATTTATTGATACACACACACACACACACAAATGGGGAGGAAAACCAGTAGTTTACACTCAATTTTAGCACTTAAAAGAAGTAATAAAAATGTTTAATTAGATTGGAAACCAAATTGCGTTTGTAACCTTTATTACCGAAACATATGATTTATGTATTTAATTTAAATATAATTTTGGATGTAATCTTATTATGACCTTCATGTAAAGTACCCTTTCCGGCTCACCAAGTTTAACCAAAATATATTAAATGCATTCCTGTCGATATAAAAGTCCTATTTACCAAATTTGATAAGTTTTACATTATATTTTAATATAATTTTTGATGAAAGTCTAATATGACCTTCAAGTAGAGTACCGCTTCCGGTTTTTTCAATTTAAACCGAATTCTAGTATGTTATTAAAATCAATATATAAGTTATAAATACTAAATTTGAGAAATTTTGCATACAAATCAATTAGGACCTTCAAGTAAAGTACCAAACGGTGATTAAGGTGATCAAGCAGTGACCAAAAAGAGAGGTTCACAATTAGATTTTACAACAATCCAAAATACGAAATTTCAATTTTCTACGGCTAACGGTTTTTGAGTTATGCGAAATACGAACGAACGTACGTACAGACGCCACGACGAAACTAGTCAAAATGGATTCAGGGATGGTCAAAATGGATATTTCCTTTGAAATCTGAAAACCGAAAATTTTGGCGAATACAGTACTTCCTTTACTTCGTACAAGGAAGTAAAAAGAATTAAGAAAGATAAAACAATAGATGTTTAACACACTTGGTATATTATTTTAATTAATATAAAATTTAATTATGTTAGATAATTTCGACCATCTATTTCTCACAGGATGAACCAAGGTTAATTGATACTATTAGATATATTTTAAACTAGTCGTAATTTTTTATTTTTTTTTCTCGAGGATCTTTTTTAGCCGGAGAAATTTCTCCCTTTTCCTTCTCCCTATGGATACGCTATTGGGAAGATGAATGAATACCTCCTGAACACACCAAAAGATAAGACAATCACATTATTCTGCTCATCATCCTTCCAATATTCCCTTATAAATATGCATTGCAAATTTAAAACGGATGGTGCCTCAAAGGAAGATTATATACCGACAAAAAATCAAAAAAATATATTCTATAATCTCGGTATACTCGAGGAATGTCCCAAATTCTATCGTCGCCCCGATACGAGGCCGGAACAGGTGGGAGTCAAAGGGGACAGTTGCCCCGAGCGGTTAAATTTAGAGGACGGCAAATTTCGAGCGAAATTTTATTTTTAGGTTGAGTAAAAAATATTTTTTATGCTTTTTGATATTGTCTTTAATTAAGTCAATGTGAATGTTAGAAGATGGTAATACTGTTATAATGCTGTTGACTTTTATTGGAAAAAGATTGAGGGATGAATGAAGGGGCGGCAAAATTGAGCTTGCTCTCTCCTGTAGGCAAAAAGCCTAGATCCCTAGGGCCTAAGCTGATAGTTCTCTCCTCCCTAAAAAACACTTCTGGGTTCCGTCCCGGGATCTTTCCTACCTGAAACTGCATTGTTATTCTCCTAAGAACAGTTCTGCTCTATTTGTATTTCTGTCTACAGATATTATCATCAGTGATAATATCTGTTATGGTGAACATAACAGTAATACACCGTAATAGTCCATTTAATCGCTCGTCTTTTGGATTGGAATTATCAATGGCGTAGACCTTCTCCTGGCGACCATCTCTTTCTTCATCCAAATTTCCAGCACTAATTCATAAACCTCTCGACACTGAACTTCGCACACGAGTTTGATAACTTCAGCTGGGATACCGTCTATTCCAGAAACCTTATTATTTTTAACTTATTGATAATTTTGTCCACTTCATCAAGAACAGCGTGCTCTAGATCATTCTGATATTCTGATTTTTTACCCCAGGCATTGCATTGAGCAATTCTTTAAAATAAATTTGCATGTCCTTTATATCCTTGTTTTTCTCTGTAAATATTAGTACGATGCCAAAAATCGCTTTTTACATATTAATCTTTTTATAATATTTCATGTTATAGTTTTCTTGCATATTCTCCAACATCAATTTAAGTAGTTCTTCATTCTTCCTTCTTTTTAGACGAAGTATTTCCTTTGTTTCCGTCGTTTTCAGTCTGCAATTTTCTTGTGTCGTTCTGGTTCTTCTCTGTAACATAGTGAAACCAATTATCGCTCGTAGATTTATTTTTTTATCTCTGCGACCGTCAGTGGCGTAGCCAGATGGAGGATCCGGGGATCCGGACCTCATTTTCTCCCCAAAATTACAAAATACTTTTACTTATTCTTAGCTTTAAACAAAAATTGTATAAACCTATTTAAATGTTGTTTTATAAATAATAAACCTAGATATAGAAAATAATATATATAGAGAGAGGACAGGTTGGGGTGGGATTCTTTAAGTAGATCCTTGGATGGACCCCTCCTCTTCTCCCTCCCCGAAACGAAATCTTGGCTACGCTACTGGCAACTGGTACTGTACTCTTGGTGATCTCACTGTTTATCCTTTGCCTTATCTTCACTAGTATTGCTTTTTCTATGGACTGCTTTTCTTAAATTCTCATATATTTTCTTAAAATTTTCTAATTGTTTTGTCAGAGATCTAAGTCCATCTATATCATATTTTGAGTGCATGCGTTTGATAGGGCCTCTTAGTCTGACCGCTGTCCGTTGGCCATATTTCATCCTAACGAGATGGTGACAACTGGAACAATCTGCTGGTTTATAGCTGCATACATTGGCATTGTTGTTTTGGTCTCTTCCATCAATCATCACATAGCCTAGTTGTTTTTTGTTTTCCCGTTTGGGGAGATCCATGTTTCTAAATGGAATATTTTTGTTTGAAAGTTGTTGTAGTGATCCTCTTGTTTTTACCAGTCTTCCGTGGCCCATCAAACGGGACTAAATTCAGTGAAAATGCTTTCTAACTGTAAATTTAACGTTGAATAATAATACACCTGTTATCGACCACTCAGTAGTTAGTTCCTGAAACAGAAAAAAATATATATACAATTTTTTATAGTTATTGGGAAATAATAAATAGGTATTTTCACGTTGAAAATGAAACATCGAGTGATATTGAAATATTGTGATTTTCAAAATCCTTAATTTTCAATATTTAAAGGTATAATATTGTAGTCAAAGTTTTTTTAGTAGACTATTGTTTTTATCGATGAGTTGTTTTTATTCAGAAATAAGTTTATATGGCCTTAAGAAACATATTGATATAGATTCAACAGAGGTTAAAAATAAGGATTTTAAGACATTTTCGTTTATTGATCACCTGTATAATTAAGAATAGCATATGAAAATTCTCAAAACATCTACCTTTTTTTAATTAAAGCTAAATTTAATTCGATAAAAGTTTTTGAGTCCATTTAGAAATAAACAGCAATTCCAAAATCATAAAAAATGTATTAAAAGAATAATGTTCGATAGTAAAAAAAAATCTGGTGCGGTGCGCTCATCAGACAACTTTCACTTATTACCAAAATTGTTGTAAAATTTAATTTCTGCTCAAGTAAAGCTAGTGAAATTTTTAAAGTTTCCATGGAAATTCTCTTTATTTTCCATGGAAACAATTAGTGTTTCCAATTACGGGAGGTTTCTTTAGTATCCCGATATCAGTCCAGGAAATTTTCGATCTCTGAATCCCGGTGCGATCATGGTAATTTAAAGAAATGGTAAGGGAAAAAAATGATAAATTCCATATTTTTATAATTATTTAAAAAAAATAATAATAATAAAACATTATAAATAAATGAAAAAATATAGTACACAGTATTAATTTATTATTATGTTTGTTATTTTTATTTTGTAATGCTTAATTCAATTACAATTTTTTATTTTAAAATGAGTTCGAAGTAAACCTAAAGTACTTAAGGTTTCATCGTCCTTCGATGATCTTATTTTAGTCGCGATTTTTATTTTACCGCGTGGATGGTATGGAGATTACATTGTAATAACAATTTTCGAGGCTTACTCCACACTTATACGATCCTTAAATTTGTAAGCTGTTAGCATTTGGTGTTGTTAGCTTTTTTTTTTTTACAATGTTAGGATTAAATTCTTCGTTAATTGCTTTGTCTATTTTTTTCTTTCAAGGACTGTACTAGTTCTGCTTCCTCGATATCGTCGCTTATTATTTCTATATTTGGCTCTGAAATAATATCTAATGATTCGGACGTGCTAACAACCATAATATTAATGATTTATTTAGCCTCTCAAAATTTAAAAATGAGTCTTTATTTGTTTCGTCCTGTTTGCCCTTATAGGAAAACTGGATATTTCTGTCAGCACTGTAATCCCGGTATTCAAACTAGTTTCAGCACCGGTATTCGCTAGAAAAAAATCGGGGCTTGGTTTCCATTAAATAAAATATAAGTAAAAATTATGAATCACTTAAGTTTATACGTTTTTCGTCACTTTCCATTAACTTCTATTAATCTTAGATATTAATTTTTCTAAATGCTTTAGCTTTCTAGCCTTATATTAAACATCTAATATTTGTTGGGAAAATTTTCTCATTTATTTAATTATTAAATTCTTCCATAGTTTATATTTATCCATTTTTTATTACTACTATTGCTGACGGTCAATAATTTCAAATAAACAAAATTAATGATACTTTAGAGGGAGATATTTAAAAAATTAAACATTTAAGCACTGTCAGCATATTTCAATGAGGATAAGACCTAGCTGATATTAAAACCCATTCAATTGTACATTGATATAAAAAGTTTATTAAAAATCTTTTGAGCCATTATCCAGAAAGTTTTGAGCATGTATAATATCAATGGATATAAAGTTGTACTTTAAATAATTCGATTTTGGCGAAAAAGTTACTGTAAAATCCCAGGCATATATATTAACTTTAAATACGTAATTTCAGTTTCGTACAACTATCCGTTTATGAGCTGGGAAGTTGTCACATACACACACACACAGAGGCCATTTTGTGAAACTCGGTTGTTTGGATACAGGGGACGTTAAAGGTGTTTTTGCGTTGAAAACTCGGATTCGAAAATTTTCACGATCGCAATACCCTCCTCGTACTTTCATATATAGAGAAAGTAAAAATTTTAAGCTATTTTAGTTCACAATGAGACAAATTATTTCTCTATCTTCCTTTCTAAAGTTCACTGCTATGAATTAATATTGGAAATTGAAATCCCTTAGTAGACTCCTAAATGAGAACCTCCAATTTAGCTAATAACCGTTAAAAAGCTTCGTTTGAGACATCTTCATTGAGATCCGGGTAGAAGATATCTAAAATAATTCCAATTCTCTAATTCTCAATGCCATAAATATTGGAGGACATTTAACAATGCCTTGGTAATACAGTTCGAAAACTGTGAGTTCAAAGTGAATATTCGTTGTGACTATTACTAAGAGGTTTATGGGTGAATCAGTGTTTTAATTAAGTCCTTCTGTTCTAACGCTATGATAATTCAGGACTCCTTTGTAAGCTCGACAAAAGGTTAAGGATCAAATGAATGCTGAGTTACATTTGCGCATGTTCTGATTTCATTTTATTCATATTTTAATCTTCGGAGAGCATTTGAGGCTAAGTATTATTAGATTCAATTAGTGTTATCGAAATAACAGTAGCGGATTTCTACGCGTTAATGAATACCAGTAGAATTCACATGAACTCATCAAACCATCTTTACGCTTCCCCGTAAACTGTAACTTTTAATATTGAATATAATCCTGGATTTCATCTGGACAGACGCGTAACTTGAAATTCTCATTCAAGACTGAAATGACTAGAAAGTAGCCATCGTTTCCGACCACTTCGACATTTATAAAGGTTTTATTTACAATTTCAAAATGATTATTTACATGATTTCGGGTGTCTTAAGCCATCATTTTAATCAAAACGATTATAAATTCATTAATAAATTTAGAGTAATTAATAATTAATATTAAGTAGTAACAATTGGAAAAATTTAACAAAAACTTATAAAATTTTAATTTTTAATTTTAAACTTAAAATTTAACTAAAAAATAAATAAATGAGCAATATTAACTTACTAGCACATACTTGGTTATTTTATGAGTATAGCGCTTAAAAAAAGGTTTATTGTTATTTAAATTTCTTTTACCAATGAATTTTTGGAAGATATTGTTTTCCTAAACTATGTTTCAGTTTGTTTCAAGACGAATTGTTGGACTGTAGGAAGTTCCAAGTCTTTTTATATCTTTATATTCAGGCCTATTTGAACAAATGCAGTACCACTAAACAATCGTACTCCACTCGGGATTCGGCAGGCGGTATGGAGCCGAAGGATGTCGATGCTACCTCTGAAAATTCCATGAAAAGGTGGTAAAGGATATTTGATTATATATATATATATATATATATATATATATATATATATATTTTTTTTTTTTTTAAAATATTGAGGGGACGAAGAAGGATCTATGGAATGGGCTAAAGAAAAGTGCAGACAACTTCAAAAAAAGAGTCAATGGAACAAAACCTAGAAGTGGAAGCACTCCCTAGTAGAGAGTTCGGGAAGAGGAGAGCTGGAAGACAAGATCAGAGAAGTCTATTGGAAGACGCTTGAATAATCAGATCACCTAATCTCAAGCTTGCAAGGATTAAGGTAGTTTGATCCGTATTGCATTCTGTCCTAATTTGATCCCCATATAGTACTGAATACAGTGAAAAAAACGTCTGCCAAGTAGGTGTAAGGAAAAACCTCACTATTTCTACATATAATATAATAGAGTACATAAGGAAAAACAAATGTGCAAGGAAAAACGAATTTTATTTTTTAATTGTTTATCTAAACATATTTCGGAAAATCACACGAACAAAATTCTAAAAGTGCAAGCAAGATCAAGCATCCGATTTAAAAAATGGAATCAGAACCTTCCCATTACCTTATATACGATATCGAAGAAAACTTCAAGAATTATTGTAAATCGAAATCCGTATGCGCAATCGAAAAACCGATTTAAAATGTCCGGAGTGTCCACTCATACGACTTTCCATATCGTTTCGGCGAAAATCCAAAAGAAAAAATCTTTAATATATATTCACTAAGTTAGATAAAGATTTTTTTTCTAAGAATTCATGTGAAAAATGCAATCCTGCACATGAAATTTCTTAAATGGAGATGGGCTGGGCATCTTATAAGAAGAAAGGATGCAAGATAATCCATCAAAGGTCTGCAATGAACCTGCTATCAATACAGAAGAACGATAGAAAGGCCTGTAAAAAGATGGATGTACGAAATTAAAATTAAAGAAGACTATTTATGGACGAGATAAGTCCGAAACAGAACTGAATAAGAGAAGAAATTCAGTATGACAATCTTGTAGCTCCTATTACTCCCTTGAGGAAAGCCTGTGCTTAGTGGATACAAAATAAAACGTTAAAAAAAAATTCTTTATTCTGGCTGTGTTTCTTAAATTTCTCCTTTTGTTAACATGATGTATACTGTGATATTTCAATGGTTTCTGTGAACGTTTTGTTCTTTACGGATCTCTTGTGTGCTTAATTTTGAGAAATAATATCAGTAAGCAATTTTTTGATTAGTTATAATAAAATTTAAATAAGATCATTTATTTGGCTAATTTAAAATCAGTTCAGAGCGTTCCCATAGTTTGCTCTTGTTCTAATTAATTTTTTCAGCTCTTCCAATTCAAACGGGAAAAAATAATAACTTATTTACAAAGGGCTTGATATGACTTCATTATTATTAAACAGATTGAAATCTCTTCAAACATTTTGAAATCGAAATTTCATAACTGATGAATGTTTTTTATGTTGTTTTTTTTGTAAAATGTTTTAATTATCTTTTTTTATCCTTCATTTGAATTCTCTTCCGTATTATTTGATGTATTTATAATCCATATATTGGAAACGACCTTTTTTTTTTAATTACCAATCTGCCTCAAATATGCTAATCTGATATAATGATAATTTTTTGCATTCATATAATATACACACTAAAAATTATTTATTATTCAACAATATCAGCCTTTCTTTATACAAATTATTCACATTCAGCCTTGAAACCAGGAAGTATGCTAATCGAATCACTGGAAGCCTAATGTTGATTAATTTTACATTAAACGTAGTACTTGAGTTTGGACTCCCAAGATTTATTTTTATAGAACTCGTGACGATTTATTAACCTATTATTATTTGGTTGGAAGGATTATAATAAGTTTGATGTTGAAAAATCGGACAGTTCACCACGGGTTGATCTCATTCGATTATATCCATATAAATTTGGGGTTTGTCTCATAGACCTGTCCGGATATCAATTAAAGATTTATTTTTTATTTTTACTATCTACGAATATTAAGTAAATAAGTCTTTAAATTATTTATTCTATATAGTTTAGTTATGGTTTTAATGTTCATGTATATGTGAACAGAAAATTAACATTATATCAAACCAGATAAAAACAGCTGCATTGAAGGAATTGTGAAAATAGTAAAGAGGGGTGCAAGAGATCAGAGATGGGCAATATTCCAATGACTCTTATGATTTGAGTAGTTTTCAAGGAAATATACTTAGGCAACGTTAGTGAAGTACAAAAAGTACGCAGCTGTTGATTTGAGTACTTTTCCGTTTTTCAAAAAATCCGTCGTTAGTTGGGGAAACATTTTTCAAATATCTTCAATTCGAAGTCCATTATTATTGGGTTATTGGAGGTGCAGCTTTTTAAAATACTATTGATTTTCTGATTCCGCGCTCAAATATCGATGTATTTATAGTTTCACAATTTCTTCGATTTCAAGCTCAAATATTATGTTTTCGGGGTCTCATATTTTAAAAATACTGTAAATATTAATATTGAAGAAATTCGAAAAGTTTAAATGAATCGGTATGTTTGCGCGCGATCTTAAAATCGATAGTATTTTTAAAAACTAGGCCACCTATAATAAAATAATCGACTCCATGAACGATTCTCAGATTTTTGGGCAGTGATCAAAGTTTCAAAGAGTTGAAATTTTTAAGGATAATCTCATTACAAAGCCTTTGCCTCCACTTTCAAAAAATACTTCCACTCTTGAAAATCAGGAATGCAGGCCATAATGTAAAAACAAATATGAATGAGCAAAAACCGCAACTAGCTTCACCTCAGTAAACGATCAAGAACTGATTTTTTCATATGGTTGGCCAACACTGCTACAAGAGACACGGGGATGTTGATCGTTTGTAGGCCCGTTCAGTTATTGGAATAAAATACTAGCACCTGTAAGTTTTATCTGTGGGTTTTGCTTTTTGTCCTCTTTTTACAAGAAAATAACTGAACAGATTTAGAAGGAATTTTTTTTCTGTTGTTACATAGAGCCCTGAGAAGGTTTGAAGCAATCCTTAAAATCCTGGCTTCTGCCATCGCATAAAAAAAAACGCGGCGGATCAAAAACCTAGATATTTTGTTAGATTTTCATAAAAAAACTGCTAAAGCAAGTTAGACCAAGCTTTTTATTTTTGTTTTTATAGCCGAAAAAAATCAGCTACATTGCAATCTAGAGACAAATTGGTGGACGTGCAAAAATTGTAATAACACTATTTTATTTTAGTTCTTTTTTAATCAAAAAAATTATATCAATTGGCCCAATATTAGTTGGTGATCTGCCTTTATACAACCTTCCTACGCTTGGGACAAACAGTCATTGGACGAATGTATGGTACAGGAGGAAGACTACGACAAACAGAGCTTTAGAAGCTCGATATTTTTGTTTAAGACTTTTTAGGGTTAGAAACGAGTAATTATAATTCGTAATTCGTCCTTACGTTACATACAGAACTCAACTGGCCAGAATGCTTCTGCTGTGAATGGTCTATTCCAGGGTCAGGGGATCCAACAGTATATTTCTCGATTCTCCATGGGAACGGACACTCAACATGTCTAGTTTTTCAGGAGGCACTTCGGTAAAACCACATTTAAAACACACCATATATATTATATATTAATTTATATATTAGTACTTACAACAAAAATCAATATTCTACTTGAGAAAAAATGTTAAAATGCGAATGCCTCCTGGTTTTTCACGGGTAAAGCTATAAACTGTGCTTAGTGTTATTATTTCTGTACGAATGGGCGGGTCATGAGCTAGTATAATATAGGTTATGGATATAATATTCCCAATAGGATTATATGAAACATATCCAAAAAAGATTAGAGATATCAGACCCTGAATATATAGCAGAATATCACTTTTTTCGGAGGGATGGTGAGTTATGAATTACAGAATGTCATCATGAGTCACTTCAATCACTTTAAACTCCCATTTATGTATTAATAAGACCGATATTTGATTATATGTCTATTTAAAATTTCCGCACGATTTAAGAACTGAGCATTGACCATGGTTCTGGACGAGACGAACATTGGCAATTAGGGAAGACAGCGAGTGGCCATCGAGCGATAATGGCGACCGTGATTAGGGCGCGACCTAGCGGAGGATGTGGCCCTAATGAAAATGGCTCGTTATCCAGCCCTCGTCGTCCTCCTCTCTCCTTCCCAATAACATTATATATTATAAAATAGTAATTTTTAAAAAATAATATATTATATGGCACAGTTTTCACATGCTACGGACATACTATTTTTATGATAAATTGACGTTAGATAAAGGTAATTAATCTATGCATGTCCTATGTAACTTATGTTCAAATGTTTAAAGCAGTGGAAACACTGCTTGGGACAAAGCAGTCACAGTTATTAAGTGAGCAGAGAGGAAAGCTTGGCGTGTAACGGCCATATTGCTTGACAGCACTTGCGGATTTTAGAGGGAAGTGTTTGTGCTGAAGTTCTCCTAAAACTAAAAAAAATTTTTTAGTTTGTTGTTTTTTACTTTCCCTTATCTATATATAAAATATATAGTAAGGGGAAGGGTGATGCAATAAGCAAAATCGTGTTTGTGTGGAAAATCTAGCTCCAAAACGAAAAGTTTTACGAAACTGAAATTGCCTATTTAAGGTAAGCCTGCGATGCTACAGCAACATTTTTGCCAAAATCGGCTTACCAGAAGTGTCACTTTATATCATTTTGATCAAACTCGTTATAACAATATCCAATTAAATGCTCATTAATATTAGGTATTATCCTCATTGAAATAGTCTGGCGGGGCTTAAATCTCGAATTTTCCAAGCGGGTTTCTCCTTAGTAACTTCAGTTTTATTTATTCGAAATAACTAATCGTCTCTCATTGTTAGTCCTAACAAAAAATGGATAAATATAAACTATGGAGGAATTTGATAATTAATTAAAGGAGAAATATTTTTCCAAGTTGAAAACAAATATCCAGGAATAAGAGTATAATATACGTTTGGTTAGATAATGATTTTAGAAAAATAATTTCTAACATATAAAGCCGTAGTAGGTAATGGAGAGTGACGAAATACTCACACGCCTAAGCTATTGCTATAGATAATAATTTCTACTTTTACAAAAAATTTCAAAATTTATTTCAAGTACAAGTGAGTGAAAGTGTCATATGCGCACCGCACCAGATTTTTTACTTTGTTCCATTTTTGTTTCTATGAATGATCTGAGACAAATAATTGAACAATTACGATATTTTCTCTTTTTAAATCATAAAGCATAACAAACAAAGCTTTGTTAATGTGGACCTATAATTAAATTTTATTTCTTGTGTTGTAACATTCGAGTTAACAATATACGATAATTTTGCATCAAATGCCCGTTTCGCTTTTCTCACTAGTCGACGCCAATACAATTTAGGGCATCTGAATAACGAGTTAGAAACTTCTTAAGCTACTAAATGTAAGAAGCATGTGTCAAGAAAAAATATTCTATCCCTAAAAACACAATTTTTTCTGTAATAACAGTTAGTAAAAAAAAAAAAAAAAAGTTCACTGCTTTAAATTGAGTAAAATACGAAGTTCAAATAAACACCGGGGATCCCCGTAGCTGTGGGGCATCTCTATCCCCAGGTTCCCCGTGTTAGCCTCTAAAATAAAATTCTGGATTCGCTACTGCTAGACGGGACAGTCTGCCTTGGGATGCCTTAGGTCCGTTTTACACTTGTTCGGCAGCCCGGCCATTTTTTTCTTGAAAAGATTCCTAGAAATTACTAAGCTGTTCACAATCCAACAGGGGAGAGTGAATTTGGAGGGGGGAGGGAGAAAGCTTCTCTGGATATTCAAGAGTAGTTAATGAAATTTGGATGGAAACTGCCATTTGACCACCTTGTGAGTTATTATCGAGCACTATTTACTACTCATACAATCTCTTCCTTTGCCTCAGCACCCGAACAGGAGGTGGTTTGAAGCATACGTAAATACTCGTTTTTGCAAGTGAACTTTTTTGTTTATTTTAAAATAAATGCAGCGTTTTTCAATAAATGTAAATTTCCAAAATGAAGAAATAGAAACATATTTTTCCAGTGGTCCCAAAACTTATTTTTAAATTCAAAGGAACTTCGATATAAAAAAATTTCACAAAACATTTCTCAAGATGACCATTGAAGCGTAATGGTAGTGATATAATCTTCACCCTTAACATCTATAGAGTAAAAGGTATATCTTGTTTTTTTCATTTTGGTTGTTACTTTGACAAACCTATACTGAAACGTAAGTCCATTATGGATGCTTTTAGGAGATTTATTCGTTTTCCCAACACGTAGGTACTATCATTTTCGACCTAACGTTATAAGAGAATCCTTGTGTGAGAAAATGGCAAGGTGTCAAGGGGCCTCTTTTATTTTTGTGTCTAGCTTTCGTCCTTTGCAGATTCTTTTTTGATCTTTGCTGAAACCAAATGGTATATACAATTTCATTAGAATGCTATGGAGTGGATCCACTGATAATTGGGTAACAAATGGCGGAATCATGGAAAGTCGTAATTTAATTTCTGAAATTTATATATCAAGGTAGCAACTATAAATATAATTTTTAAAAAATGTAATTTTATTTGCGAGTAGTTTATCTCATAGAATTAATTAGAGAACATGTTCTATATAAAGAAGTGAAAACAGTTGGGCATAAACAGATGTAATCGAATACGCCAATCACGAGTCTGACCCTTTTCCCCGCAGATAGAGTCATTTCTTTTAAAGTTCACGACCTAGACCTTAAAGCTTGAATAAGAGATGAGTTCTTGGAGGGAACTGTTTGGAAAAAATAAGTGGGTAAGAGAGAAAGCACAAGTTCTACGTTCATAATACATAAGGCCAGAGTGCATCTGTTCGCATGCAATATGTAAGTGCATTTATGTCAATGTTTGGTGATTTACAGAATGTTGGATTTACACACTGTCCAACACTTAGTGCTACAGCGTCATCCAACGCTTGGATGTCGTCTAAAAATACCTAAAGCTCGTCAAATTCCAGACAAATTTAGTCATTACATTGGTCATCCACAACCAACTTTGAAAATAGCGATTTGTAGGGTAAGAAAATGATGATTGAATGTTAAAAAAAGTAGTTCAAACTGAAATAAGGAGATAAGGCAGTGGATAGCATATTTATTTTTAAAAAAAAAAGTATCACAAAATGAAAATAAAATAACAATTATTTTAGAAATATTATACAAATAAAATAAATTAGAAGAAAATACATTTACGAAAAAAAAAGTTTTGTTAATTTTAAATAAAAAACAAATTTTGTTTTTTTCTGGCTCTTGAAAAATTAATGTGACAAAGCAAGAGCGTTCTTTTAGATATTCTAAAATCAATACTTAGTAAAAAAAAAAATTCAAAAATCCATTTTAATTTTTCATGTCAATAAAAGGCGTATAGGACTCCGTTCCAGACATTGGCTCCTTTGAAGATGTTATGTAGTGGTCTCGGTGATTGAACTTAAGCCTCTGTTTTCTATAAGCAAGCTCATCCTACATCACATACTGATCTAATCAATTAAAATTATGTTATAAATAATTAATTAATTAACTAAAATTATACTCATTCACGAATTTCGAATATAATAATTGATCGCCCAGAGTTAGGTTTTCATTATTCACGAAGACTAAAAAATAATATTTAAAAGATAAATAAGATTTATGTTTAAAAAGTTGTTTAAGAAACAACGGGTCTTTTCGTTTTAAAGAAAAATGGCTGGAGAAAAACAACTTCTTTCTAAACTAATGCTTGGAAAATTCGACTTTATTACTCCATTCAGACAAAGTGGTGTTTATCCATCTCCTAATTTCCCAAGGGATACCCCCTGGATGGTCTTGCGGTGTCAGAAGTCAGGTGAGACTGAGTAGAAGAGGTCACTCAAGAAAAGTTGAGGTGAAGTGTTAACAATCAGAAATGTCTTGTTTCTATGTGACTTAGATACTTTTGATATATTGGATGTCTCCATTAAAACGAACTGACAGTAAATATGCTTTAAAAAACATAAAGATAACTTTAATAGGACTAAAGTAATATAATTTCGCTTGATATAGTCCCAGTGGTATTATTTCAGTCATGGGTGGTTTGTTGGTATGGTACAACTGACACGCCTGCTTTTGTAAATAGAATGATGTGTCCATCAAAACTTGAAATATTACAACGTATGATTTTAAATTACATTCATCATATTAAAAAATCTATTTTCAAAAAAGATATATGTTGCAACAAGCATGCCAAGACTTCAGACATCCAAAGAATTCAGTCGTTCCTATTAAAAAAAGTTGAGATAAATAGTTGTCTCACCATTCTATGTGAAAAATGACTTGCTACACAAGGGCTCGGACATCCTAACAGTTTCAGATACCGCCAGAGAATATTTCCACAACAGACTGACTTTCAATATGAACTCTTCAGCACAAAAACTTACATCCACCATGAATCCATACAACCCACCCCGACGACTTTCGAGGCGGTGGCCAAGCGATTTGCTAAGCTAACCGGAATCAAGATGACCGTAGATTTACTTATTGCTCTTGGCAAATTAATGGACTATATTTTTGGTATACAAATAAATAAAATGTTGCGAAATACTTTTCCTAAACAATCTTTAATTCGATAAACATGTCAGGTATATCATACTCCACAAATATCTGCTCTAGACTCAATTTACACCGAATTCAAGTTAAAAGAATGTTGTTGTTTTTTTTGTTTTACTATACAAACCTATATCAGGCAGTGATGGGAAAGTCGATGATGAGGTCAACAACAGAATTAGGAAAGCTAACAGTATTTACTTCCAAATCTACAACTCCATCGTGGTTAAGAAGGAAATTGGAAGGGACGTTAAATTAAGGATATATAAATCAGGGTACCTTCCAACTTTGCTCTAGTCAAACCTGGGTAGCACTAGGCAGACATGAAAATAGAATATCCATTGGTGAAATGAGGTATCTCTGAAGAGAGGCGGAAAAAACAAGACGAGACTGCATACGAAACGACAGAATTAGAGTAGAGTTAGACGTTGAGCCATTGGGACAAATATTCGATAAAAGACAGCTTAAGTGGTATGGTCATTTTGCAGAATGGGAGGATATAGAGAACCCAGAAGCTTCTATGAAGCCCCGACCAACAGGCAAAAGGTCTGAAGGTAGACCCCGACTGTCTTATGAAGACCACATGACCAGGTTAGGACGATAGCGAGGGAAGTCGATAGGAGAGATGAAGGCACTGGCGAGAGATCGAGATATCTGGTTGCGATGGCTGGATACACCTCCATGCTGAGAGGCATAAGGAGGTAGGAAAAGAAGAAGGAGAAGTGGTTTTTTTTTCTTTGTAAATATTATTTAATAAAAACTAATATTGGTGTTTTATAATGAGGATGTGCAGCTAATTTATCCGTTATCTTAGATTTCATCTTGATAAGAGACCCTCATGGATCTCTCTTACAAGAAGAAAAGAAGCTGCATTAGACCCCGACTAATCCTGAACCTCACAGACTCTTAATGCCACAAATAAATTAATCTTCGAATAAATATTCCATAATATATCTATCATGTACGGATTGAGGTGTACTAAAAGACGAAACTGAATTGGATGAATAAGTGAATTTCAAAAAACTACAATATACAAGGAAATATTATAAACATGATATTACAAGTGTAAATATAAGAGAACTGTAAATTTCCTTAGGACTTTGGGTCCAATAGAAAATATTTTTGCTATATCTTCGCTATAATTAATATAATTAAGATTTTATTTTAATGTTTAGCTTTGCAGACAATCAAATTTCAAATGACTATAAATCTTTCAAATAATCATCTGGAATGTTCCGGGAGATGTATAATTTTCGAATCATCAAATAACGTTAACCGATTTCCATAGGAACATGAGCAGAATACTTTATAAAACATAACTACAAAGTTCAATCTCAAGATCTTTGCTAATACTGGTCCGATCTCAATAATCTCGAATTTTTTTTTTTTTTCTTGGTCGATTACAAAGGTTCATTATTGAAAATAATAAATCAACAGCATTTACGTGTAAATTTTTTGTTTGTTTTTTACAGCTTTTATACATTGATTCCATAACACTTATATTTTTCCTTTATCTTAATAAATAGCAGTCATGGACACACAAAATCTCAAATCAGCCGTCATTTTGAAACAAACTGGTAGATGCTGATGCCGAGTTCTGAGGATCATGCAGGGTGGCCTTTGAATTTATTTCTAAATCTAAAAAAAATTTGCCCAGTAATCTCGGAGAAAAGCCGAGGACGGCGGACAGGTATTTTTTAATCGATTTTTGGATTCTGCCTATCTTGAAACGTAAAACCTCAAATTTTGAGGGGGATTAGAATTTTTTAATCATTACATTAGTGTATATTATTATTATTTTCAATAATTAACGTTTGTATTCGACCGGGAAAAAACTTTTAACCCCGCTTAAAATTTGAGAGTTTACGTTTCAGGATACAAAATTATTGAAAACGTAGCGGTATTAGCAGAAATATAGCGTACTGAACTTTCTGTACATGTTTTAAAAATTATTCTGCACAAGTTCCTGTGGAAATCGGTTCACCTTTATTTAGTTATGTATACTTATGTATACTTATTAATCATGGTGGTAATGTTTACCAGATGATGATTGAAGAGCTTATGCATTTTTTTCTCTACATAACGTTTCATACATATCCTCACATTTCAGCTATAGCTAGCTATATTGCCTCCCTTTTCCTTCAATATGTGATTAGAAGTCTTAAAGTGATACATTTATTTTATCTGTTGATGTGAGATCTGCTGTGTTTGGTCTGCATATATGTGATTAGATGTTCGTTTCTGTCCTAATGATGCCTGAATTGGAGAAACATTGACTGGTTAGTTGTTTACCGGTATTAAGTAATTAGGTATTAAGAGACTTAAGGCTTTGTATTCGAAATCCTGACAAATATAATTGTACAACTGTATCCTGATAAAATTGTCTGATGTATAATTCCTAACTCGATTCGTTAAGTTACTTAAGCCGCATCAAGATTTGATAAGCATTATAATCCAGCTTGATGTTGTCCATGGAATTGATAGGAAAAGTAATACGACTCTAGAGGATGGGGTACTTCGGAACTCAAAATGATACTTCCGCCGCAGGTAATCGAAAACACCAAAACTTCCAACTTTATGGACGTGCTAATTTTGTATAAGAGGTGGCAAAAATATCTCCCAAACAGTTCCACCGACAGAGAGTTATTACCACTACCTTCTGTTTCCTGGATAAAGTAGTCAAAGAGGAAATTAGCATTTCGATTTCGCTAAAAGGGTTTTGACGTTTAAAAAGAACGGAAATTATAGTTGTTCCACCAAAGCATGCTTTGAAAAGAGTATGCTCCCGACGCGAGCAGAGTAAAGTGTCAACAGTTTAAAGTTCTTGAAGCGTGCGGTGGATTTTAGTAACTGCCATGGTCAGCAGGCAGAGAATAAATCATGTAATATTTTAAAATATGATTGAGGAATGTTCCAGTTATTTTCTCAATGCCATCTCAATAATATAAAATGCAATAAATATTAATATTAAACCTCTAATTGCTCAGAAAAATCTGGTGCGGTGCGAACATCACACAGCTGTCACCTCGCCTACTTCAAATCAATTTTAAAAATTTCCATTTAGTTTCATTGGAAACATTTAGTTTTCATTAAACAATATAAAAGTAAAAATTATTAACTGCAACAATCACTTAAGTGCTTGCGTTTTTCGTCACTCACCGTTACCTTCAACCACTTTATGTGTCTGGTATGTAATTATTTTTTCTTCGCATTTCCTCGTCCTCCTTGTTTTTACCCTTCTTCTATCTTCACAACATATGATATTGACCTATAATTATATTACTCTATTGTTGAGCTTACATTACTTGATATTTTACTCCTTTATTTTATAATTACAAAAATATCAACATTTCTAAAATCATTGTCATCTTTTATATAATTTGTTACATCATAATTATCTCTATATGCTTCATTTTAGTAGTCTTTTTAATTAATAGTTTTCATATATTTTATTACACCATGTGTAGATAACGTATTATTTTAATTTCAATTAATTTTTAATTGCTATTATTTTCATTAGTAACTTGTTAGCAATTTTAACATCATTGTAATCCTTTACAAAACATAAAATGTTATAATTATCTCGATATGCAGATATTATTTTTATTAAGCTGATTTACAGCAGACTTTAATTAATAAGATAATTAATCTCCTTCCGATCCGTTTAGGTTTTTTTTTTTAATTTGATAAAGAACTAACGAAATTTTGAAATATCGATATTTCTGGGTCGATATCTTTAAGATATTATTTTTATTCAGCTCATTTATATGAGACTTTAAATAATAAGAAGCAGGTTATCTCTTAATCTCCTTCCGATTATAATATCGATATTTCTGTGCTGATATAATTAAAAATTATTTTTTTTATATTGATATTTTACTGCCGATATCTCTAAGATACTGTTTTTCTAATATCGGTATTTCTGTGCTGATATAATTAAGATTTTTTTTTATATCTATATTTTACTACCGATATCTTTAAGATATTATTTTTACTAAGCTCATTTACAGCATACTTTAATTAATAACATGCAGGTTATCTGTTAATCTCCTTCCGATCCGTTTAGGTTTATTTTTTTTTTAATTTGATAAAAGAACTAACAATATTTTGAAATATCGATATTTCTATGCCGATACCATTAAGATATTGTGTTTGTGATATCGATATTTCTGGAACGATTTAATAAAGAAATTGTTTTTTATATCGATATTTCACTACCGATATCCTCAAGATAGAAATTTTCGAATATTATTATAAAGAAATAGGTATTGATCCGAATAAATTGGTTAATAATTAATTGTCAGTTTTATGATTAATATACAGTTTTCGTTAGCGCAGATGTGGACCCTCTTTGCGGTCCTTATCGATATACGATGCCATTCATAATGGCCCAAAAGCTTCCTTTTCTTGTTAATATATTTACATAGACATAAGAATTTTAGCTAATTCTTTTAAACTACAGTACAGTCTCGATAATCCGGCAGTTCGCTATTCCGGCACGTCCTATCATATGTTTTCATGTTTCATATCCGCATGTCTGTAAGAATGGGAGATAGTACTTTACTATTCTATACCCAACTAGAGCGTTGTCCTCAACTGTCGGTGACTGTAGGGCGTCGTATTTAGTCTGTCACAAGTGAATGTTCTGTGCAGTTGGCGTAAAGTACAAGCTTTGTGCGATGTCACAAAAACGAAAAATGTCATACGACAAAAAAAAAAAAAAAAAATGTCAACGAAAAAATGTTGTCTACTATCACAACATATTAATAGTGATTTGTATTACCCTTTAAATAAAATTAATTAATAAAAAATAATATATATAAAATAATTATACATATAAATAATAACAATAAATATATTAAAATAAATAAAATATTGTAAACAGGTTTCGTTGGTAATTATAAGAGGATTTCACGTTAATTAATTATTATTTTTTTTAATATACCTCCACTAGTCAGGCACTACCAATCCAACATAGAACCTGATTAATGAAAACTGCTGCACTGAAGTTTTGGCGCTCCATGCGTAGAACTGCGAACACGCCATGTCACAAAAAATTTGTTTTCTTTATTTGACAGTTGATATAATACACCATATACGAGTATATGTATGGTATTACGGTGACATGGCGGATTCGTCCTTCTTCCTTCTCGTGTGTGTGTGTGTGTGTGTGTGTGTGTGTGTGTGTACATCTACGCACACATGAGTGTTTGTGTATCGTTTCTAATAATAGTGACTCAGATTATTCACTTTTTACCAAAAAGTTCCGGCCAGAATAAACTTCACTTCGCTGATATACGCAACCAACTTCCATTTTCCTAGTCTATTATTTCTTCCAGGATTCTGGTTCCATACCTTCTTATTAAATGATAATGCAGCGCCACTCTACCATCTCTATATCATACTCCTTAATAACGCCATCTGTTATCCTATTTCTTCAAGAATTATCCCATATTTAGCAATAGTTTCTTCGCCCAACAGTATACCGTTCTTACATTCCGTCAGTTCATAAATACAATTATACTTTGCTATTGCTGTTTCAAAGTTTGCTTTATCGTAATACTAAAACAAAATTTAATATTATTTATGTACAATAGATTCTTCGGTTTAATTACCGATAGTAATATTCTAAACCAAGTTCGAAACAGCCGTGAAGGAGAATTGGCCTGCATCGGAAAATTCTTTTAACGGCTCGGATAATCCACTCGAGATAAGTGCCTATTCAGGACCAACTTTATCGACTTATTTTTCAACCACCTGCCAAGGTTTATCCCTTTATACTAATTCTCGATAAATACCTGAAGCTTTAAAAAATGATTGTACATAGCATTGTTCATGGATTATCAACACTATAGAAGTCATTAAATAAGATTAAGTATGACTTTAAGAGATATGGAAAACTATTTTAATTTACAGTTCATAGATTACAAACACGTATGACCGAAAGGGTGGTAGGGTGAAAAAAAAAATGTTCATAGATTACTTAATAGAACGTCTCATCCCTCAATTGATTACAACTTTACCGGACTGTCCTGAAACCTATCAGGACCTACAGAATTGGTGGGTCAGCTACATTTTCGAAAATTAACTGTTTCCAATCCTTTCTCTCTACCAGTCACTTGAAACTATCTGTGAGCCATCAATTCGATGCCTCTTCTCAATTGATTTATATATTATATAAAGCGCCATAAACAAGACTTAGCTTCGTGGCACATGTTTAAACCCGAACTTGTTTAACCCTTGAAGTAACAGTTTTCTCCCTTCATTTCAGCTATTCCTGAACGCCGTATGCGGTCTAGTATCCTTATTTATAATAAACGAGCAAAATTGAACGTTGTTCAAGACATAATTCGGCAGATGCATAAATTTCACAAAGTACTCATAGGCCTTTCATTCAACTATGTATATGCATATAAGCCAATTCGATTGTGGTTGCCTAGTAACGATGGAGATGAAATTGAAGAGACTAATTAATAGTTTCATTGAATTCATCTTCGAGATTCCAAGGCGCTCCTATGTCTGCAGTTGAAATGAGGAGTTAAGGATAGGACTGGAAGGCACTCTAGACGGACTGGAAAGACAAAACGTTTTACCAAAAGTGCGTAATTTACAAAAAAAAAACAAGTTGAGTTGTCGAAGAAGGGCCACACTACGAGCAGAGTTTAAACAATAGCAGAGGGACAATGTTCGTCTCTCCAGACCTTCTAGCGTGATTTTGCCTTTAAGTTGCCTTTACCCACTTTTTCGATGGAAATTGCTATGTTTCTGGCAAACTGCTTTTCTAAGAAAGGTGGGGGTTCCAGAAACCACATTTACTCAATTTAATGATATAATTTAATCTCTATTTGCATCGATTCCAGAAGCCGATCAATCAAACTACATTTTAGCATAAAAGGCTAGAGACCACAGACTCCCCTGCTATGGTTCATTAGCTTGGGATATTATAAATACCATTGGAGTCCTTTCCAAGGGTGTCGTGTTCACCATTTCACTCAACTAACTAGATGATGGCATGCAGGGTAAATAGAATATTAGATTTTGTTACAGATCTTACTTTATTTACGTTACGTTATTAATTACACTATTGGCTTAATAATTTCTAATCTAAATTGTCCTCATTGTAAAAATCTACAGACTGTAACATATGTATTTGAGAATACTGGGAGAACTCTTGCTTATTTAAAATATTATCCTGATGCCACATAATATTATACATTGATGTACTCAATGAATCAAAGGACTAGCACTTATCTTATAGTTAGAAGTTGCCGGGGCTCGATGGTCTAGGCTTCTTACTCCTGCGGGGGCCTCTAGCTCGAACTTCGTCTCTCGATGGACTGCTCCACTGTTCCCTCTGCGAACCTCCGTCTTCTGGCTTCTCTCAAGAGCTACCCTACTCTACATTTTCCCTAGAACTCCCCTATATTTCTCTTTTACCCTTCTTCTTTTTGAAAAGATCAATTTTTCCCCACTCTCCTTTTGGGACATCTTATTGGCTGTCGCTGTAAGAATATTTTCAAAGGACTTGTAACCTTGGGTGGCATATTTTATTACACCATGTCGACCAGGCCTATCTCTAGGTTTATGGTGCTCTTACTTTCGCTTATCTTAAGCGGCCTATTAGCGGTCTTGAACTGCACCTTCTCAGGTACAACGCCCGACTTTGTCCATATTCCTTTGTCCGAAAAAGAAACTGGTTAATATTGATATTGCTGAACCATGTGGCATCTCTTTAATTTATTCCTTATTTAATTACTATTATGAATATTTATTATTTCCTTGAATTCCAGTATTCTCAATACATAACACAATATTTCCTATCTTTCTTTCTTTTCCAACCTCAAATCAAAAAAGTCTCTCTTTATTAACGCCGCTTTCATATTCCCACTCTTAAAATATCAGATTCATCCTGCCAACTTATCTGCTCCCTCTCAGAAAACTTCTTTAAGCAAATCTTTCATTATTCGAGCTGCCTCCTTTTGGAAATATGCACCCAATCCTATCTCTAATTCCTCCTGTACGGTTGTATAGCGTCTGGTACAACTCCTATTTCTTCACCTATCTCAACTTAATCTCCCACACCAATAAAAACAATATTTATTTATACTTAAGAGAATATCTATTGCTTGTAACAATTATAAATAATATTTCTAAAATATATGCAATTATATTCTTATAAGGGAACACCGTGTCCTACAATAAAAGTAATATTTCATTTCATTTTCAAACTCAATTTAAAATATATTTCTAGTCCATAGGGAAAGATAAGCAAATAATAAGCACTGTTGTTTTTATTTATAGCGTTTAGCTTCTAGGTGATATTATTTTATAAGGCATAGATGTCGGTTTTTCTGAAGTTTTAATGTTTATTTAATATCATGTTTCAACGGGCTCAAAGCCATAACGCCATTTCCATTCTAAACCACGATAAAAACCCAGTGAGAATCATTGTAGTGTCAAGTCAAGTTTTGTAATCTTAAGAAAATTAGTGTTTTGTAAATTTGAAATAAAACGAGGTAAAACGGAATAATAGCTCTATTCCAGGCACTAAATCTTTTAACTTTAATAAAATCAGTTGCGCAACTGCAGTTCTTAGCGATTTTTCACGTTTCGAGATCGGCAATTTTTAGAAGAAAATAAAAATAATGTTCCATGTTCACTTGACATCAAAGGTTTGTGAAGAAGACTGCAGATATAGTATTCAATTTTCAGCAGTTTTTCTTGTTTTCAAGTGCAATAATGTTAAGGCGACAGAGCTAGGATTTTTTTTTTCAAACGATGAATTCGCGTCCAATATTTTTTTTAATTTTAAAGAAACTAATTAACTGACAAACTTGAGAAATAATTGTGAATGAGACAGAGAAAGAAAATGAATAATAATAAACTAAAAATCTGTAAACCTCAAAACCGCTATTGCGTTACTGGTGAACGTGAAATAAATAATGGAAATTTAGTTGTAGTATGACTTCACCAAGGAGGCATAAGCACCTGGAGGTAGGCAGATGGAAGGTAGGATGTTTTTTTTTTTTTGTATTTTTTACTTAATAGGTTTTATTTTACATTTTTTTACGCAATTTATTTTTAATCGGATTTTTCTGAGGTTTTTTTTATTTAAAAAAAAAGTTGAAACCGATAGTATAAAAAATATGAAATAAACCGGTTGTTTGATAAAAAAAAAAAAAGGTTATCGGTAACAACCGATTAATAACCTATTATAAGGTATCAATTCTTGGTATACAAGATCACACATGTTAACTGACTTCATCCTGACTTTCTACTTAGCCTGACCTAAACATAGAAAGGGCAGAAGGAGCCGACAGACAATGGAGAAAGGGCTGCAGAGCTACTTCACCACTTCAACCTCCTGAGCACCACTTCTCCACTTAGCGCTGCCTTAATGTTCTCCAGTCCAGCTCCTACTCAACAACTACACCAGCATTTTTACCCCCTTCTAAGCGTGTTTTCAATTTGAATACCACAAAGTACTTTTGACTATGGTAATCGATTCCATTGTACTCTAATCTTCACTACATATAAATTATAATGAATCGAAGAAAAAAAAATTAATGAAATGTTACAGCTTACTTTCGCGAGATAGATTCTGCCGTTCGTGTAATTCTATCGATTAGTTTTAAATCCACAATACTAGCGCTAGGCGTCTTGCCTTGCATCCCATTTTTTCCACAAATGTTTTTAGGATATAAAGTCTCTTACAAGGGGGAGGTCGATGGTTCATCGATTTTAACCAAATTTATTTTTGTGATTCATCATCTAAAAATATAGAAAATGTGTCCTTGCGTCCATTTCAATAGGTCATAGAAACCGAGAAAAAACAAACACACTTAAACTGTTTTATTTTATATCTGAAGTTTGAAAAACGATATCAACGTTATTTAACCATCAAAATATTTGTTTTTTTAAAGTATATTAAAGGAAAATACAAACTTTAAAAAATAATTACTTTTAGTCAAATGAATTTTTAAAAATGTTTAGATTATTAGGTAAACTTGCCTTATAGATTTTTTAACTCCAAAAACTAAGGACGATTTTTAGTTAGCAAACAAAAAAAGCTTTATGTTGTAAATATTATAGAAAAAACAAAAAACTTTTTTTTTCAATCGAGTGGACTCAATATTTTTAAGCCACGAAATTACGTTTCGATTTGGAGCTCTGTACCTCGTTTTCAGTTGATCCGATTTCGATGTCCTTGGACTCTTTGGAAAGAGGGAAGTTTCTTCTTTCCACAAGTATAAAACACTATTGCATTTTCTTAAATGCAATTAGAAGTTCTTTTTAAAAAATTGTGATTACTAAATAAAAACAAAATGGGGTCTTTTGCGGATAACGTTGTTCTAAAACGCCCCGGTTAAAGCAAATCGCGTATTTTAAGAACCTTTATCGACCCTGCAAATTAGGTTTGAATCTGTCAAACGGTTAATGAATTATTTGCGGTTTTTCCTAATTTTAAAAAAAAATTTGGAGGAAATTTTTAACAAATTCAATTTTAATACACCCTGTTTTAAAATTTTTAGTAAAAAAAATTTTGTTTTTAGATTCGCCCGAAAATTTGGATATACCTGTGGGTTCTTCAAAGTGCTAAATCCAAATCTGACGCCAGTTTTGAATTTAAAAAAATCTCATAATATACTTCGTTCCATAGAAGAATGTTTTTATTAAATATAATTCAATTGAACCAGCAGATCGCTCTAAAATTCAATTATTTCATTTTAAATAATTATATCATTCCAAAATTTAGTATTTTGGATCGAAAATAATGTTCTTGGATTACAAATAACAACTCTAACCCGGTCTTAAATGTTTACATTACATTTCAATTGGCAATTAGATCTCGGGCTCTTAACCATGTACATATTAATTGATACAATCATTATTTGTGATCAAGAAATAGTACCTAAATATTGGAGTGATCATTTTTTTTTTTTTTTAGTTAAATGATTAAATTATAGAACAATCGAAAACGCATCAGAATGGGTCTGTTATACTATTTGTACCCGGCCTTCCTCAAGATGTCAAAGTAAATTGAAATTTAATGCGGGGTTTAAAGTGTTAGAACGTGTTGTGACGTCGTCAGCATAACATAAGATTTCTATTTCAGGAACACGAACCAGCTCGACTATTAGGTCATCGATCAAACGAAATAAAACAATGCATTACTTTTTTTTTTAATAGCAAAGTATTAATATTATGGGTTTTCTCTATATTTATTAAAACGCTGCAAATCATTGCACAATGGTTTATTATTTCCAAATAGTTATATTTCAAAAATATCTGATCGTTCATACACACTACTTTCCTTATCGCTTTGGTTTAGAATCCAGACAATTAGATTATCTTTCAAATAAGCACCTGGAATGTTCCAGATATACCATTTTCGTGTTTTCAAATATCTTGCCAAAGGTGAACCGGTTTTCATAGAAATATGAACAGAATACTTTTATAAAACATATCTGCCAAGTTCAGCAAAGAAATTAACAGCAAAATAGAGCCTAGAGTTTTGCGTAGAACTGAAACTTCTCAAGTCTCGATTGTTGTCTAAATAAACGAAATTAAAATTATGAACCTATGGAGCGAAAACTTAATGTTTGTCCATAAACTGAGAGTGTTCGCAAGTAACTATATCAAAGCAAGTAAGCTTAGTTGGGCCAGGACATATGTCACAATGGAGTGAAACGGTACCAAGGAAAATGTTGGAGGTGTATAACAGTGGGAAAAGAAGGAGAGAAAGACCACCAAGAAGTAGGTGGAACTGGAGGATGAAAGGATCCAAGGAAGGATGAAGTGGAGAGAGATACGAGGGCAGTTAGTCTCGATATTTATATTCGTTATTCGATATTTATATTCTACGAACCTTGAAATGTAAACTTCAAATTTTGACGGAGGGTTTAATTTTTTTTTTCAGGATCGATTACAAAGGATCGTTATTGAAAATAATTACCGAAAACCGTGGAACTAAGCACTGCTCTTTGCGGGAGATTTTATTTCGCTGTTGTAGTGAAATTTATATTGTATTTCGTGTTTATAGACGCAACAAGCAACTGAGTGATAACATGAATATGCATTTAATAATTAAATTATTCAAAAAAGTTAATAACGTCTATAAGTGTACTTCTATTGAAAGGGTTATTAGCATCTAGCAAGCAAAAATATTAGACAAATCCAAGTTCCTGGTTCTTAGGGTCAGCTGCTGTGGTCCTGAGTTATCTTCACCAAACGAGACTTTCTGGAAGCTGTAGCACCTCACGAAGCGATCGCCCTTTCGTACAAGAGATCATTTCTGACTATTATAGTTTAGTGCTTTAAGGAACTGCCGTAAATTAATTAATTTAATTGCGTGATTATGTTAATCCTTTGCCTCCACTTAGCGAAGCATATCCTAATCCTTATCTCTGTTTTGCAACCCCTAATCATGAGCATAAGTGCTCGAGTTATACGGCGCATCTGAACTCGTCTGTGAAAAAATTGACGCGTGGCAAGCAAAAGGTAGACGACCACCACTGGATTAAAACCTTCTTATGGCTCTATATAGCAATACATAAATGTTTTTTTTTTTAAATTAGTTAAACTGTTCTCGAGATAGGTAGCAAAATAAATAAGACAGATAACGAAATAGATGTATATTTTATTTTTAAGATAAATCATCTTTATTAATAAATACTTTTAAGTAAAAGTATAGTTGGCATCAATTTTGAAGGAAGAAATGTAGGTTGATTGAAAGGAGTTGCCGTGAAAAGACAGACGTGATCTGGTCGGACGATTTCGGAAAGTAAAAAGATTTTCCTTACCTAATTTGTAGCCAATTTGTATTCTGGCCCATTTTCGTTTGCTGCTCATTTCACTGATGAATCGTAACTTACTAAAAAAATGGACACCTGAATAAGAAACTAACTAAATTAAGGTCGATTAAATTGAACTATGGTTAAATTTTTCATCCTTGCCTCTCCCTTTCTGGGAATTTTAATCCATACCGAAATATGTGACTTTGTTTTGTTATTTTTTTTAATTGAATTTTAGTTATTGGCATCTAAATATCATTTAACCCAGCACAAGCGTTCGATATAAATATATATATATATATATATATATATATATATATATATATATATATATATATATATATATATTTTTTTTTTTTTTTTTACTACAAATAACTCAAACTTGCGTAATACGAATTAGATTTTTTTCTCTTAAACCCTTTAATCCCTCATTTTAAAAATGTCAAAGTTTCAACTATAAGTCGAATATCTATTTGGATAATTCGAAGATGACTTAGTCAATTCTATATTTCTGTCTCTCTTTTATACTTTAACGGGGAAGGACCCGTCCCAAAGATGGTTTCAATCATTGGGAAAAATATAATAAACATAATAGTTATTTACATAGCCTGAATTTATTTATTATTTATTTATACCTCGAATTTTCAAGAAACATTGTCAAAAAAGTTGTCCAGATAAGCTGTACGCTTTGGACACGGGGCAGGGTATACAGTACCCGCAATACTGAACGGGTTTGTTATCTACCTAACTACCTGCGTGCGTCAGCTTTGTATTATGCAAATCAAACATTGTCATGACTATTTGTAAAGTCCGAAGATCGATTATTTATTTTAATCTGATTTTTAATATTCTTTCTATATAAAGAATTTCTTGTAAATTTACAAAAACGACAATAAAATCTGGCCAAATTATAACATTCTTTCATTACCAGTTTTTCTTCAAACCATTGATTACAATATCTATTTTATTAAAAACGACTCCAGGAATTTTCGTTTCAATAAATGTATATATTATTATATTCCTACACACCGTATCAGTACCGATTTCGGTTCTTGTAAAGTGATTTTCACAAGTGCCTACCTTATGTCACAGATTTCACAGTTTTTTACAATTATCTCGAAAACGGCTCTAGCGATTTTGGTGAAGCTTGCCTAAAATCTTCTCCTTAAAGCTCTTTAACTTTTCATATATTTAGTACATCACCGGGAATAGGAAAAAAAAGGTAAGAGAAAAATAAAGTTTTATTTGGGGATAACTCAGAATGTATACATTTTATGGTAAATTATGTTTGAAATCAAAGGAAAGCTAATTAAATTATTTAATTAATGCGCACCGCACCATATTTTTTTCCCCATTTTGGGCCACTAGGCCTTGTCTCTATAGCTCCTAAAAGAGCGTAAATATTTTATTTTATATTTAATTAATTTCCAATAAAAATCAAATTTATTTTGGTTTCTCGAATTGTTTAGAAAAGAACATCCCTGATGATCCTGGTGATTGAAATATTAACTAAATATTCCACTGCTATCTTGATCCAGGCAGTAATTTCCTATAAAACTAAGTTACTCCCCTGTCGGGAAGCTAACCAGAAAAGATGGAGTCAGTCTAGAAATTATGCCTGGTTCATCTAATTATAACTCCTAATTAAGAACTAACTATCAAAAGTTTGCCCAGGTTGCCTCAACCGCACTATATCAGCTGCCATCTATCAACACACGTTGTGATCCTACTATAAAATGTTTATACTGGAATTAATTAACCGGGAAACTACATGCTGAGGTAATCACAGGAGACCATCAATTTCCCTGCAGTTACTGTTAGAAGAAGAAGTTTAAATACAAAGTTGTCGTTGTAGTTGTACATCGATTTAAAAAGTGCATCCGATTCAATTGATCGCCAGAAGTTGTATAGTTCATAGATAGAACTGTGGATTCTAAATAAATTAACCGATCTAATTAAAATATGCATAGTCCAAACGAAATAGGGTGGGAATTAGTTAATTTTCCGCTTAAAGCTTCGAAGTTCACTTAGAACGGTTCTTTCTCCCCTTCAATTCAATTTATTCCATTTATTTAAATTTGAATACATCATTAGAAGGATAATCCGTAAAAGGATTAACTCCTTAAACGTAAAGATTAACTGCGTGATGAAATTCACCTGCTGCATATACCGATGAATTGTTTAATACAATGCCCTTGTATTTAGCAGGGAATAAAGTCTAGTTAAAACAAAATAAATGGCCAGTAATAAGATTTTTTTTCTTTATTAGTAATTCTGTGCAAGAGGAGTTTATTTTTAATGTGTGCATACTCCATGCGAAACAAAATAATATAATATACACTACATATAATATACCACATTATATATCATGCACAGACTACATTCTTAATCACGGTATCGCATTATAAAATTTAAAATATACATATACATTAAAAAGAAAGAAAATAAAAATATAAAGTAACAAAACAAAAAAATAAAATCAAAGAACATACTTTAAACTCTACAAGTGAATTATATAAATTTTGTAAACAAATACATAATATGAAATCATATATATACACACAAACACACATAGTCCTAAAAAAAAATAAGTAATATAAAAAATATAAGTAATATAAAAATAAGTAAAATAAAAATGATAATTAAAATACTAAAAATATATTAACATTATTTTATAGATTCCAAGAATATAAAATGATATTCAGTAATTAACTTGGAATGGATGGGTTAAGTTATTTTATTTATTTTTGTTCGCTATACACTAATACGAGCAATATCTGTCTACCTGCAAAAGTGTGTCATTCCATATCAAATCAGCCAATGGTCTGGAATTTGATGTCTCTGAATTCAATGATTTTCATTTTTATTTAGTGCTATCAGTTAGGATATAAAATGTAAAATTTCAGATTTTTCCAATTTTGACACATTTCGGATAGTTGAATAGCTCATAGTTCCAAAACTATTTGCCCTAGGAAGCTCAAGATAGTGTAATTCTTTTCAGGATTTTATAGGTTTTAATTTGATGAGTATATTACCTTAACCAAATCAATCTTAAAATGTTTGAAAATTCCAAAAAATTATTTTAATAAAAACAAAAACGATTTTTTCATATTTTGTTGAAAAAAATTTGTTCCGTATAGGTACATATTATAAGAATGTATACGCCAAATTTTATGATGGCGTTTTATGGGGTTCTGTTATAAAAATAAAATAAAACCATATACTTTTTTGCCAAGTTTTTTTTTCAAATTGAAAAAGAGATACACTGTATATGTCATATTTTAAATAATTAAATTTACTTTGCTAAAAGTCATTATATAAACTGCGTCTTTAAGTTATTTACAGACATTACCATATTCGTGGGCCATTAATTGGTGATGAGCTTCCACAAAGCTTCTTTTTTTTTTGCATGATTCCGTTGAGATACTAAATACATATGATAAATTTGGTATGTGTATTCTTATATTAGCATTGAACATATTTAGTTTTTAAATAAACCAAGGAAGTTTTTTTTTTTTTAACTGGAAATAGAAATTTCATTTTTTAAATATACATAGATATTTAATGTGTTTGTGTGTTTAATGTGTTCAATTTAAAATATATGTTTAATCATAGATCAACCAATCCTTAGGTTTCGAATGAAATAATTCTGAATCCAATACTTCATCAAATGTTCAAAGTGTCCTCCCAGCAAAAGCCAACCTTAACCCATCACAATCATCATTCTTAATCCTCTGATGAATAATTACAATTAAATGAAACAGAACGACTTTGCATTCTAAATTCCATTAATTAAGGGTCCCCTGTTTGCTTAATTTTGCTTGTAAACACAAAAATTCTCTCGCACCCTCCAAGCTCTGAACATTTAAAATTAAATGGAGATGTTAGGAACTGGGTCCTTCCTCCCCTCTTTTGTTACATCGACCTGAAACACCTTATACTATAGCAGTTATTACTACGAATTTACCAAGATTCTGCACCTCCATTGGATAACATCAAATTACACTGGTCTAAAAAAAAACACAAGAATAACACTTTCACAAGAATAAAAATAACAGATTCTAGAAGTATTTTTCCTGTTGAATTCAAATATCATTTCAGTTTTTCTCCATCGGGCAGTAGCTTTGATATTCATTTGAATTATTTATATAGTATTCATTCTGACTTATTTAGAAACTGGTAGGTTGTAGATAGTATTCGGGCATATGGATCTGCCTTTGGTGCCTACATATGGATTATATCTGGAACATCTCTCTTCTTGGTCCAACAGTAGTCAGCGAGCATGTTAGAACTCCGCCTTGCCTTGGTGCCTCTTTCCCATTGTAGAAATTTGCTGATAAAAACGCCAACCGTTTTCATCGCTGGTAGCCCCAAGATTTTCCGAGAAGAAGTCTGAGTGAGAGTGCAATTTAGTGAAGGGAATTTTCAAAGACATGTTGAATCCCACAGCATTATGAAAAAGATCGGCAATGGCCTGACATAATGATGTCAGGGTAGTTTTCTGCTTTATGGTTTCCAAGAAAATTGCAACATACATTTTTGAAAGACTGCCAGTCTGCTTTTTCCAGTGGATTTAACAGTCTTCCAAAATGTTCATCATCCATTAATATTTGTGGTCCTATAAAAATTCATTCTTTCAGTTTAGTATCACTGACTTTAGTGAATTTCGATTTCAAATACAAGAATCCATCAGATAGTTTATCCATAGCTTTGACGAAAAGTTTCAATACTCCTAATTTAATATGCAATGGAGGTAAACATATTTTTTTAGGATACACAAAAGGATATGTTACACATTTTTCTGGCCAGGGATAAGAGATTCACGTTCAGGCAATGATTTTCTAACGTATTGAGACTTACTATCCCTGCTGTCCCATTCGCACAAAAAACAGCAAAATTTGGTGAATCGAAGTTGCAAAACCAAGGAACAAAGAAATGACCTATAAATCACCATAGATATACTATCTATATTTTTTATATTGGATTCTCTCTAAAACCAATTTCATATATTAATATGTCACTTTTGGTTACTTTAAAAAATTCCTATGACAGATCAAAGAAAAGGCTAAAATCAGATTTAAAAAGTGGCTGTCACAGTAAAGCTATACCTGATGGAAAAATTATTACTACATATCTGAATTCAGGATGAAAAAATGCACTAGAGTCACTAATCAAATTTCTTGTGAATAAAACCTTGTCGACTAGTGTTGTCGTAATGGTCAAAATCAAGATTCAGAGTTATCAAATGCTTTCTTCCAGCTCGTATTACATTTTTAATGAAGGTAATTACGATTCTTAATTAAAAAAGAGCATTGGAATGTTATGAATGGACTTGTTAGCACTTATCAGTCTTCTTTGCCAATTCCGATAATAACCTTGTATAATTTTAATTATCACGAAAATCAAGAAAAAAAATATATTACACTCTGCTGAGAGGGTGAAAGGAGTTGAGGAAATAGAGGGGAGGGCAATTTTTTGTCAATTACTTCTTAATTATGAGTTTTAATTAGATGAACCAGGTATAATTTCTAAATAGAATCCATCTTTTCTAGTTAGCTTCCCGCCACGGGAGTAACTAAGTTTAATAGGAAATTAATAACCGCCTCGATCAATATAGCCCCGGATTATTTAGTTAATTTTTCCACCAACCGGAGTATTTTAGGAAAGTCCCCTCTCTCAAAAAAAAAAAATTTATGTTAATCTGCGAAAAATGAAATTTTATATAGACTTTATTTTATTAAGCATGACAAACGCTATAGGGACAAGGGTTCAGGTACTAAGAGCTTTGACTTAAATTAAAATATGAGTTTACAATTAAGAGGTCCATATTTTTTTAAAAAGCAAAATTATTGTTAATTGATTAGATCTCCTTAAAAGCCTTTTAATACCTAAGATTTTTAAGTGCAATCCGGTTTGGATGTCTTTTTTTAACTGCTTCGGATTCTGTTTCTAGTTAAACACATTCTAAATTTGTGTATATAACAAGTGCGTACTAAATTTTTCCTCTTTTTTTATAAATGTTCCTTAGATGATTATGTTTAAATATTACATTTAAGCCTCCTCTTCAACTTCACTCATTTTGACGAGATTGATAATTTAATTGAACAGTACTTAGTATGCAATTGCACTTACCCTTGCAATTGCAATTACCCTTGAGGGGTAAGTGCGTACAAGGTATCTGTAAGACTCATTATTCAAGCAGGAACGGTTTTGGGGCAAGTGTAAAATAGTTCGGTTTCCAGAGGATTACTATATTGGTGTTGCTATAGAAAAAAGTTAAAGCTTATCTGAGATTCACATTTTACAATCTTCATTGAGACATGAAAGTGAGAATTAGAATATAATTGAATAAATGTATTGAAAAAAAAATTTTGTTTTGATTCGCTAGTCCGTAGTTATCTGGACAAAACATGAAAGTGTACCCCAGTCACAACTGTTACACAACAGAGATCTGTACTTGCCCCTACTCTCAACGTTTGATGAGTAAAGCGCTTGAAAAATAAGGAGAAATGTAAATCACTAAGTATTTTGAAGAACAGCTTTTTTAAGTTCCGCTTAGGGCCAAAAAAAGAAGAAAAAAGAAAAGAAAAACTGATAGATGAACACCGAAATAGATGTATTGCAAAATTTGAAATACACGACTTTATCAAACGTTTATAAAAGTGAACAATACATTTGTTTTCATTTTTAATATTATCTTACACCTTCATATCATAATACATTTAAGAGGTTCAAATTCAGAGAGTGTAAACATTTAATTTATTTATTTTATTTTTACTTTGAGGAAAAGTATTGCGATCGTGAAAATTTCGAACCCGAGTTTTCAATAACAAAGTCTCGCAAAATGGTCTGTGCGTTTGGGTGTATGTGGTAAGTCTAGCCCAAAAACGAAAAGTTGAACGAAACTGAGTATTCAACATAGTCATAAGCCTGTGAGGTAACAGCAACTTTTGTGCCAAAATCGACTTATCAGAAGTGTCACTTTTTATCATCGATTTTACACATTTTCACAATTTTCTTGAAAAAGGCTAACAGTTTTCATCAAACTCGTTTCATCTCTGTGCAATGTAATGCTCTTTAATTTCATCTAGATCTTCTTCCCATTGAAATAATCTGATGCTTTAAATGCTTAATTTTCGAAATGGCTTCCTCTAAAGCATTTATAATTTTTTTTATTTGAAATAATTAGCCGTCTTTCATTGTTAGTAGTAATAAAAAGTGTATAAATATGAAATATGAAGAAATTTGATAAATAACTAAAGGAGAAAAATATAATATAAAACCATTTTTCCATGTTGAAAACAAATTTTCGGAAATAAATGTCTTAATATATCGTATAATATACAATTGGAAAGCTACGCATCATTCAAACAATAGCAGAACTAAACGTTTTCAGCTCATTTTAATTGTATAAATTAATCACAAAACTGGTATTATATTGTATTTTCGATATTATATACAGTGAAACTTGCCTAAACGAACGCTTTCGACAACCGGACATCTCTCATAACCGAATAGTTTTAATTTCTCCGGCGTGATATCATTTACATTACATTGTTTTCAAGTTCTATTGACCGGAACTTCTAATAAACGGACACGGACACCGATTTAGTCCTTTTTGTTTTAAAAAAATTCTCTCTTAAGCGGACAGTCGAGCAAAAAAGGACTTAAAAAGGAAGATGGATATAGCTAATAAGGTCTGCTAACTTAATTTTTTAGAATTTTATTTCATAGAACGGCAGAGTGGGTGTTCTATTTTTTATTTGTAAACAAATCATTACTATTTCAAATAATATTTGTCTATCCCCTTCCAGTCTGTTTCAACAATTTCTATTCATTTATCATGTGATCTTATTACTAGGTTCATCCTGCGTGCTAGTATGAAATATATATAGCGTATTGTGATAATCTTAATACATATAGTGTTAATAATAACACTATAAAAAAAAAATGGAACAATTTAAAATGGCACCGAAAAAAAGGGCTTTAACTTTAAAATAAAAAGTTCAATTGATAAAAATTAATGGAAAAGATAAAGAAAAGCATCCGGGCTCTCGCTTCTCGCTTTAACGTTGGAAAAATCAAAGTGACCGACACATTAAAAAACAAAAAATTAATTTTGCAACAAGCATAGCAGGGGGATATTGATTCAAAAATAACGTCTTTGAAAACGGGAGACCTTGAAATTGACAAGTTGGTGCATGAGTGGTTTTGTCAAGCAAGGGCGGCTTATTAGTGGAGGTAAATTCTAAGCTAGACAGGAAATAAGCTACTTCGATACTGGAACATTGAGTTGAGAAGGATCAGCAGGCGGCGAAGTGGTTAGTGACTTTATCGGCAAAAATTGAACAGTTGTGTTATTTGGCTAAAGATATTTTCAACTACGATGAAACGGCTTTATTTTTTAAATAACTGCCAAATAAAACAATGATGTACATATAAATTCAAGTTTTACGCATATGTGTGTATATATATATATATATATATATATATATATATATATATATATATATATATATACATCATAGATACATATAACTAACTAACTAACTAACTAACTAAACACACTACAGCCCTAGTTGGGCCTTGGTCTCACGCAGAATTGATAGCCATTCCTGCCTTTGGAAGAAAGGAAGGCCTTCCTTCGCCATCCTCTCACTCCAAGCCGCCTCAGATTGTCCTCCACGTCGTCCAACCACCTCAGCCTTTCCTCTCAATCTCTTTCCGCCTGACCTGCCATTCATCATCTTCTTTGGTAGCCTCTCATCCGGCATCCTTTGCACATGGCCTAGCCACCGCAGTATTCCTTCTTTGATAATGGCCACAATATTAGGCTCGCCAAAGAGTTGTTCGAGATCACTATTTTTCCTAATTCTCCAGTGACCATGCTCATTTACCGGGCCGAATAGCTTTCTGAGGACCTTTCTTTCCCAAACCTTCAAGATCATCTCGCTCTCATTAGTCAAAACCCAGCTCTCGCTCCCATATGTTACCACCGGTTTTATTATGGTCTTATAAATGGTGATTCTTGCAGATCGAGACAATTCTCGGAATTTAAGCATTTTATTTAGCGCAAATAGGCATCTGCTACAAGCCGCAATCCTTGCTTTGATCTCTGTACTTATATCGTTTTCCTCTGTTACTAGAGATCCTAGATATTTGAAGCTCTTGCAGTGCTTGAAGTTGTGTCCATTGATTTGCACTTCTTCTTCTCTACCTAGTTGTTTCCTTGACGTCCTCATATATTCTTTCTTATTTTCATTAATTCTTAGGCCCTTGCTCACTGCCGCCGCTTCAAACTCTTCTAGCGCTCCTGAAAGTGCTGGTAATGTGCGCGCCGTAATGACTACATCGTCTGCGTACGCCATATGCTGGGTCAGCCTGTTATAGACATTTCCTCCGGGGTTGGTTCTTATCGCTCTTATAGCTTTTTCGAGGGCCAGGTTGAATACTATGGGTGACAGTGGATCACCTTGTCTCAGTCCGCCTGTCACTTCAAACTCGTTTGATAGGGCTCCACCAACCCTTACCTTGAGACTTGGTTTCCTTCCACGTCATTTCAATTAATCTCACCAGCTTTGATGGGAGCCCCAGAGACCTGATATCTCTAGCCATCTTTTCTCTTTCTATCGAGTCATATGCCTGTCTGAAGTCTATAAATAAGTGATGCAGACTAAAGTTATGCTCGTAACACTTTTCCAATTGCTGTCTCAGTGAGAAAATTAAATCCGTTGTAGATCTCCCTTGTCTAAACCCACATTGATAGTCTCCAGTAATCCTCTCAGACCTATATATAGTACATACATATTGTTCAAACATGTTCGATTTATTCATTTAATTTATAAAAAATTGAATCACTACAAACTCTGTTTACGTATTTTGCTGCATTTTCTAAGTTCAAGTTCATTTTCTTTATTTTCGATGCTAATTTAGATTTTAGTCAGGTTCGTATTTTAAAAACTTTTTTTTCATAAGCGGACACTTCTAGTAACCGGACGAAGTATCATTCCCCAGTGATGTCCGTTTAAGAGAAGTTCCACAGTATATATATTTTTTGTGACCTGTTGAACATTTTGTATTACTAAGCCTTATACCAATCAGAAGTCGATTAAACTGCCATTAATGTTGTCAGTTATATCTCAGTGAAAAAAAAACACATTCAAAACAGACATTTTCCTCTTGGGAGAGCCGTTGGAAATAGTAAGGCGGTTGGAAATCTCGAGAGAAGACATTTAGGACGGAAGAACTTATTTAAAGTAGCTTCTCCACCAGGGATTTAAATATTGCAAAAAGTTTTTTCGCATTAAGGTATGCAAAGGATTCTAACCAGAGGGGGGAAAAGTATTTCAGAAGCGGTACGAATCTGGAAACGTAATTGCGGAAGATTTTAGTTTGCCATAAAGTAAAGACTTGAAGGTCTGAAATTTGCTTCGTCAATAAGATATTATTTATATATTACTTTTGATTTGTGTTTTAATACATTTTAAAAATATATATTATAAATATCGCCAATGGTACACCAATTGAACACTTCTTTTTTTTTAATTCTGTAGTCTATTTCAGTCTACTTTTGTCAATGCAAAATATTTAACAGGTTTTTTATTTACAACTATTTTTGAAATTTTCTCTATGTGTGGTTATTTCAATAAAAAAATGTATTTTTTTTTTCAACTATCTTAAAATCTAATCTTAATCTAATATAACATGCTTATATAAGAAAGGTAATATTTCGTTTTTGTTTTATTATCTTTTGATTCTTACTATTAATGAAGTCGATTTATGAATTTAATAGATTTCAAAGCCCTTTGCTGATTGATTATTTTGATTTTAGATTCTTTATCTAGATATGCAATGATGAGAGCCCCTTTTAACAAGCGGAAGCCTATTGCACTCAGATATGGGGAAAGCACTCCATATTAGAGAATTTATTTTCTGAGCAACGTTGGTAATAAAACGAAATAAACAATATACTAGTGCAAATTATTATTTTATTTAATATTTAAAAAGTAACTTCAATGTCGTCTTCTAAAGTTAACATAAGGACAAAGGCATTTAGATGAATTACTTTTCGTAATTTTCCTGGATCTAGAAAACGCATGACTCGTCCCTTGACCAGATGATCCCTTTGTCTCTCGTCCCTCCGTGTTAGTGCCAAAACATTAAAACAAATAAATAAAAATTTTAACATTTACAATGGGCAAGTACTTTTCTTGGTTCCGGACCCCTTGGCGTAAAGACGGCACTGACTGTGAGTTCGATCAATAATATTTGCCCGTTAAAAAAAAAAATACAATTCAATTTAATAATATTTCGCTGAATTGTTTATTTGAAATCTTCTAGATAAGCAGAAAGAACTGCTTCTTTTAACTAATATTGTAGTGATATTTTGGGAAGGGGTGGTTAGGGGTGGTTAGTCCGAAGTCGAGTTGTAGTGTGGACATTCGTTTTTATATTGACACAGAAATCCTTTCAAAGCTTTTTTCAACCTGTCCAAGAATATACACTAAACATATAAGCGGGTTGAAAAATTAAAATAAATTTAAAGGCTTGATGACTGTCCCTTTGTGATCGGCTTTCCCAGTTGTCCTACTTCCCTTGAGCTTTCCATTTATTAAAATTTCATGTTATAAATTAAGAATATTTATTCATATTAAAACATCGGATACGTAAAACTCAAGATAAAAATTCAATACTATATACAAAATCTCCTTTCTCGAGACAATCGTATACGGTCGATTCTATACTGACCAATTTCTCCTGAAGAGGTTTCGACTTAATCGAGTTTGTAGAACCCTGTTACGGAGGGAGGGGACGCACCAAAGGAATCTTCTTGTCAAGGGACGAGTCATGCGTTATCTAGATCCAGAAAAAACACGAAAAGTAATTCATCTCAATGCCTTTGACCTTATGTTAACTTTAGGAGACGATATTGCAGGGGAGACATATTTATGGCAATGTTTTAGTTAAAACCTTCAATATCGCAAACAAAATTATTTTTTTCTGTAATTTAAAAAGCATTACCTCAAGAATAAATAATATTAATTGGTTAAACGATATTAGCTGAGAGTTCAGTAATAGAAGTTATAATATGACTTATAATAAAGTTATAACTACGAGTATAGTTATAAAAAAATAAATAGGAAACCATATGTGGTCCTATAAGGTACGGTATTTTAGGAAGTAAACAGAGGACATTAGCCCATATAAAAAGAGCTGAGAAAGGTCGCAACACGTGTTAAATAAGTGTTTAACAAATTCTGCTATAAAAGTTAAATATACGTATATTACACACTATTAATAATATCTGTATATGGGAACCCCTTACAGATGGAAACCCCTTCTCCTACCTCCTCCTTATACTGTCTATATCGTAAGAAGCTTGCGTAGGTGCTCCTAACCCGGTTCAGTATTGTGGGTGCCATGGTCCACGTCCGAAACGAGCAGTTAAACAACTTTTTTGACATAAATAAATAAGAGCAAATAAATATTATGTTTTGTGTTTCGTGTATAAAACCACAAGTGCTATTATAAGACATAGAACTAAACGCTACCTATATATCTTCAAGTACGAGTAGTTTAAGAGAACTATTGATGCTTATAATAGAAGTCAATAAATTTCATTTTTTTTAATCTATTTTTGAACTGAGGATAACCTACTTAGTTAAGTTGGCTGAGTTCTTGAAGAAAATATTTAGAGGTAAAATCTAGATCGTGCATCCCATCCGTCACATCATCACCGCCAAACTTGAGTAACTCGCCTTGTCTGGTGTCTTGTTATTGTGGAGGGATTGTGTTATCTCTGGAATCTCTTCCTTCTCTGCTGGGAGATCTTTGTCTGCAAAGTCTTGAGAGTGGGATTGAAAATATCTTCCTTGTGGTTCATGATCCTCGTTTACTCGGGGATTGAGGAGCTCCTGAAATTGATCAGCCCTTATATCAAGAACAGCTGACCAATCTGGAACAAGATTTTCATCCTTATCTTTACAAATTCCAGTCAAGGCTTAAAACCTGATTATATGTCTAATCCCCTTATACACTTTTCTTGCCACTTTGGCCGAGAAATTATCTTGTTTCTCTTCCAACCTCCTTTCTTCCCAGCATCTCTTTTTCTTTTAACACAATGATCTTATTTTTCTTTTCTGTGCATTTTCCTCCGTAGTTCTCCTCGTTCTCCGATTGGTCATCTTCAATCCAGCCATTCCTACATTTGCATGATCTAGCTCCAATAAAATTGTCTTCCACTTCCCTCCAATTGTATCATCATTGCCTGAGATGTGGTCGCAAAATTCTTATGACACTTTCTTCAAAAAGACCCAAAGTTCCCTTAATTTCTCTAGATTAATAGATGATTTGTTTATGGGAGGTTTTAACATATTTACGTGTATCTATTTTCTGCTTATATTTAATTCTTACTAGAAAATGGTCTGAGTCACAATCGGCCCCTCTAAAGCTGCGTTCGTCATAGACATTACTAGCATCGCTCATATCGATGAGTGTATGGTCGATTTATTTCCTGGTCTTTCCAGCTGGTGGTAATAATGTTTCTTTAAGGATTGCTTTGTGGGCGAAATATTTACTTACTTGATGGAAATGTAGACACTTGTCAACAAAAATTTTCTTATCTATTCAGACACAACACTGTATCGATGAAATTCCAATTTCTTAACTTAAAATGTATTGCTACTGGTTTTAAATTTTAGTGATTCATTGAGTAAAATGTTTTAAAATTTTCTCAGGTTGAAGTAACTTCTCAAATCTCAAATTTCCAACTTTTTGAGCTTTCAAATTATTAGAGGAGAAGGGTAACACCACTCTCTATATCTCCCCCTCTCTCTCCCCCATTAACGACTTCTCTCAATGCATAACAAACAAACCCTGATTACATATCTCCTTCCACAGAAGTCTACCAAAATCCAAATCTGGTAGGTCAGATCTATCTCAATACTCCCATTTAAGTCTAACTCTTGGTAGATTACCAATCGGTTCAGCGCTGATTAGTTTTTTTAGTGATTCGTGTATTACCCAACTTATCACCTTAACATGGTCTTTTCAACCACCGTGATTCAATAAGGTCAATTATACTTATCGGGTGTTGGTAAGGCAATTTCGCGTTGTATATTCATTAAAACTCCCATGCCCAAAATAAAAGATAAAATATTCTCAGCAACCTTCGAAAAACTTACTACTATTCTCTTAATCTAAGCGGTCACATTTCACATCCTAAAGAACAGTACCAATTATAGGTTGTATCATTCTTGTAAAATCTTACTTTTGGAAATGAGTAACTTTAAGATAAAGAAATAACAAACATTTCTCGCCTTTAACCTTTCTTTTATCTCCTCAATAAAAGTTATTCTTTTGGTTTCGTTGTTATTTACCACACTAAAAATATATGTACAAGAATTATTGGTTTAGTCTCTAATCCTAGTAATTCCGGATTGAAAATATTTACGCGAACTTTAAATGCCCTCATTTCTCTTATTTCAATATTTAATTTTTTTTTTATTAGGAAAAGAGTACTAATTATTATCAGAACGGAACCAACTTATTCTTCTGGCCCTTGTAAATTTCTTTCTTGATATCCAGGTTCGCTAGGCGATAACAGGGTCGTGTTATTCCTCGGCGTTGCCATTTTGGGAGGCAGCAAGGTCCTTGTTATCGAAGGAGGCGGCTTAGGAAGCGAAGGGAGAGGGTGTCTGTGTTTGTCCTGGCCAGCAACTCCTTTCCCTAAACCGTTCCTGTTTTCCTTCCACACCTGGAGGATTTATTTAAACTGTTTGTCTTCCCGTGGAGATGGGATTATTAAGCCCCGAGGCAACTCTGGAAGGATATTGGTCATGAAGAAGTATCCTTTAGAATAAAGTGTCCTTGCACCTACAAAAGGCTCCTCGACGTGGAGGAAATGGCTGTTGTCTCTGCCTTATCTTGGTCTCAATAGAGACGGCAGAGGCCTCCTCTATAAGTACTTTGCTATCTAGTCAGCCGCAGCTCCATCAGGGATTGTCGAGTGTAGTGACGGCATCTTGGGAATAATGCAGCCTACTCTTTGCTACATCTCAGCTGATCTATTAAAAAATTTTCAAATCCAACAAAGCATAAAATTATTGTAACATTTTTTTTTTTTTTTAAGCCTGAACTGATGAGGAACGACATTAATCAAAGATTGAATGAATTTTAAAAAAAACTGGTTGAATGAACAATTTTAATGATAATACATCACCATCGATTATTAGCTAAATACTTCCCTCGGAAGAAAAAAAAATCTAAAAGAACAATAAATCATATTTTTATACACAAACCTTCTAAGATAATGCAATATCTGTTTATGTCTATGAAAAGAAGAAACACTTCATTTTCTAACTAACCTAAAAACGTCGATATCAGATAAATTACAGACGAGATAAAGAGAATAAGGAATCGTAATTCCCTATCTTAAAATTTGTTAACACCCTCGGAAGTGAAAATAATTTTCTTTTTTTTGTATTCGATGATATTTTCAACATAAAGGTCTTTTGGTATGTTCAATCAGAATCTACCACAATTTTTGATGTAAAAAAAAGAAGATTTATAAGGCTAGTTTACTTAACAAGATAAACATTTTTAAAAAGTTTATTTGACCAAAAAGCAATTTTTTAATGCTTATTAATTTTCTTTAATCTACTCTGAAAAACAAATATTTTGGTGGAAGAACTATGTCGATATCAGATTCCAAACGCGAGATATAAAATTAAAAAAATTATTTTATCCTCAGTGGATAAACGGTTGAGAACAAGTCGATTTTTTTTTTTCGAAATCGGTGATGGGCTCTCTGTGGTAAAGCCAACGGTTTTTATTGTTTAATGAAAAAAATTATTGACAATAATCTTAATGTCTCATACATTGTAGACTTGGTCCCAAATATACTCCTATCTTTCCATGATAAATACCATATGAGGACACTTTTGTCAACAAACAGAGAAATATAGCTCTTTGAATCAGTCCAGGACACCCATCTAAGCAGTAAGTACATAGTAAGCAGGAACTTTGAATGTTAGATGAAACTAATGTAAATAAAACGCGTAATAGTAAAAAAATAAATACAAAAAAACAAGCCGAAAGTAAGTAATAATCATTTTGTAGCCTGTTTATTCAATGTTAACAATTTTATTATTGGAATTGCAATCCAGTTTTGCAAGTTCTAATTATATTTTCAAGAGAATATTCAAGTTAATTTTAACCTACATAGAAGGTTATTAATATTTTATAATTGGCTTTACGGTGCTATAATAAGGATTCTTTGATTAATCAGTCATGACTAAGAGGTTATTTCGTGAGAAAAATCAGTAAATCTTCAAATAAAGTATTTCCTAATTAAGAGGATTAAAACAAAATAAATCTGGTATACAGCATTAGCTTGTTGAACAACTCTCTACAAATATTCTGCATTCAGCACTGAACCTTCTCGAGTACGAAGTCACACACCACTGAAGTGTTTAAAGTTCACTTCACTGCCCACACCGTTGGGCAATATTAATCAAAAGTAAACACACCTCCCTCTCCTTGTACATCCTACAAGGGAATGATAATAAACTGTCCACAATCCAAATGTGTATTTACTAATAACTACTAGCACTTTCTGCAGTCCTTGGCTTTTCAATCGAATATTTTTGGCATCCATTAGAAATCTAACCAATGTAGTTCTAGTGTACCATACATTTCATAATCCGATATTAAATCATCAATTTTTTTATTTAGAATTGATGTCACCTAAGACTTCTTGATTTTGTTATGACTATTTTAAAATTTAAATAAGTCAGGTGCTCAAAACCTATTAGGACGAAATCGAACTAAAATCTTTTATTAAATCGTAAATTTCTTCCCTATTCAGCACCCTCTATCTTAAGACCGTAGTGCACCTAAATGATTTTTGTTGTCTAACGAACAAAACTATTGACAGTAATCTTAATATATCATATATTGAGACTTGGTCCCAAATAGATTCCTATCTTTCCATGATAAATACCATAAGCAATCAAAGCCACTAGAACAACGGTTCTTCACATAAATTATTTAGTGGTTGGCGCAGCCTTTATTTCGGAAAATACATCTATTAAATGATGAATTATAATATAAATATATTATATTTAAAAGATAAAATCACAATTCTCATATACAGGGTCTGGCATAGAAACGGGGTGGTTTTAAAATCATATTTTTTATCAAAAAAATAATTTTTCATGCTTAGTACAAGAATAGACATTTGACGTAAAATACAAACAATTTTTTTTTTTTTTTTTTAAGTTTTTAATCAATGCTCGATACGGAGATATTCCTTGTACCTCCTGCCCCCACTCTCCTAATTTAATGGCTTGAGACTATATTTATGGGAGTATCTAAAACCAAAAGTGTTTAAGGCCGATCCATCATGAACTATCTAAGCCCTCAAACAACGCATTAGGTACGAGAGTATTGCTTCATATCAATCTATATGCTGCTAGAGGTCATGCAAAACTTACGACACATAAATGCATAAATTTCAAAGGCCAAACTGAAGAGAGAGTCAGGACTCTACATTCTGAAGGGGAGCGAATTCTCTCAGTGTGTAAGGTACTGTGCACCTATCCATAACTAAAAAATGATTAGCCATAGGAAGTTCAAATTTTCTATTTGAGATTTTTATAACAACAAGTTGTACGGCCCCCTTTTTGATCACTACTTAATCACCGAAAGTGGTACTTTACTTGAATATCAAAATAGATTTTCATAAAAAATTATGTTATAATATAATGCAAAACTTTTCAAATTTAGTATATCAAACTTATATATTAATTTAAATAACAGTGCATTTTGGTTAAAATTAGCAAACCATAATTGGTACTTTACTTGAAGCTCGTAATAAACTTTCATCAAAAATATATTAAAATATAATGCAAAACATCTCAAACTTGGTTTGTAAGCAAAATCATAAATCAAAATTAACAAACAATAACCAAAATCTAATCAATTCTATAATCTATGTAAGATATATTTTTCTCCAAATTCCATTTGGAGCGAAAAGTAAAATACAATATCCGATTGGTACTTGGCAACCGAAATTTAATGATATGATTAATTTTATGATCTGATATTATTATGATTTAATGAAATGATTGAAGTTCAATAATTATGGAGGTGATTTTGTTCAAATTGTCTAACCGGAAGTGGTACTTTATTTGTAGTTCTACACAAATTTTATTTTAATAAAAATATTTTTTAATATAATCGTATTCTTTTCAAATTTGGTATTAGAAACTTTAATGCCATTCCATATAAATTATTAAATTTAGGCTACCAAATACCAATCGGAAGTTGTATTTTACTTTTCGCTCCAAATAGAATTTGGAGAAGAAATATATCTAAATCTGATTGAATTCTTTTCAGATTTAGTATTAGAGACTTTTATATTATTGGGAATAATATTCAACAACCGGAAGTAGTACTTTCAGTCTGTAAATTTCAATCTCCTTTTTAATATTGAATCGGCGGAAGGTCATATGCTGGCCACATCAGATTTTTTAAATGGCTCTCTGGCAGTTTCAAAAAATAAAATTCTGAGTCTACCACGTCCAGAATTACGACTCAGGACACCGTCACAAGTAACCAACTACCATAGGCGTCGCCACGCCGAGTGTCGTTTTTAAGATACTGCTATCTTCGAAAACTAGTAACCAAATTCAGGATCACTTTTTAAGCCACCGACTAATAGTTTAATTGGCCTATAAGGAAGTGATGTGGTGTCAACATCCGATATTTTTTAATTTGTTATTAATGGATTAAATACAATTATTTTTATATTCTACACACCTCTCTTTTTGGTTTCCAAAATAAACATTTTTTTAAGATTTTATTTTTCTTTTGCAAACATTAATTGGTTCTTATAAAGAAGTTCCATATTCTACTATCATAATAAATAATTCATAAAGTGAGAAATCTCTACACCTCATCACATAAATAATTTTTTATTATTTTATTTTATAGATACATCTAAGTTATTTTTTTTTTCTTCTTGTAAATAAATTGTGAATGTGTAAATATACCTCTATTACTCATTACCCTTAAATGAAGCATATTGTAATAGTCAACAATTAAATAAGACAGGTTCTATATATATTTATATATGAAAATAACTGTCATTCAAAATTAATTGTAATAAATATATATATAAATAGTGATTGAAATTAACAGTTCGCTATCTTAATTTATTACTGACTACCAGATAGCTCTTAAGTAATTAGTAGTGTAAGGTAGTAACTGTAGCAAGATTGGTTGATGTCGAGATAAGATCCCACTAAGCCCTAAGTCGACCTATATTCAAGTACCGTACCGTTTTCCCTCTTCAACCTCCTTCTAACCTAGAGCATCCTTCATGATCTCAGTCAGGATCTTCCCCGTCCTCTAGATGTAACCAATTGTTGTTTAATTGAATTAATAACGGCATTAACAAATGAATCTTGGATAGCTACGATCAAATCGACAAAATGTTATTAATATCTATAGTTACGAAAGATGAACTCGATCATTTTAGAAATCAGGTTCGTTTGGCCAATACCATCAGTGGTCGTTTTTTGCTATCGAGTTAGGCTGATATCGGTTCCATATCACACAGCGAGGTGGAGGTGAGAGATTAGTGAGAGTTTTGATGGATTTCCACCATCTAATCGTCAGGGTGGGATTTGATCTGGGCAATTGTCGGTTGTATCTCTGCTGAAAGTGAGCTATGCATGATAGGTCTGGATATCAGACCATTACAGCAAAATTTATTTCGATTTATATTTTTCGACTATAAAAGGATTCACAACGGTGAAGAAACGTTGTTTATTCTTCCTTGTACGCAGTAAAGGAAGTATTGTAATCACAAAAATTTTAGGTTTCCAGATTTCAAAGGAAATATCCATTTTGACCATCCCTGAATCCATTGACATGTTTCGTCGTGACGTCTGTACGTACGGTCGTAGGTGCCTATCTCGCATAACTCAAAAACGTTAGCAGTTGAAAGTTATATTTTGTATTTAGGATTAATGTAAAATCTAATTGTAAATCTCCTTTTTTGGTCACTGCATGATTACCGGAAGTAGTACTTTACTTGAAGGTCATATTAGACTTTCATCAAAAATTATATTAAAATATAATGTAAAACATTTCAAATTTGGTAAATTATACTTTTGTATCAATATAAGTAATATAATAGATTTTGGTTGAAATTACAGATACGAAAGGGGTAATATGCTTGAAGCTCATAAGAAACTTACATCAAAAGATAAATCACTACTATATATTATATAGATCCCTTTTTCGATTCTCAGGAGCGATATATTTTGATGAATGAGGTATCAAAAGAAAGAGAATTTCACGGAGAAGTGACGAATCCTAATTTCGATTGTTAAATTCTGCCGAGGGCTTAAATAAAAGTGATGAAAAAACTGGGAGGTTTCAAAAATTTGACGACTAAGAGTCGGCGGATCGAGACGGGATAAGTTGGGTTTTAAAGATTTTGACACGGGCATCAAGATCATATACAATACGTTCCCACGGAACGTATTGGTTCAGCGTTTTAAAGCTCTAAAACCTACTGTTTTCGAGATAATGCTCGCTAACTTTTTAATGAATATGGACAAAAACTTTTTAATAAGTCTTAAATCAATCTGTTATTCTTAAGTTTCTATGGATGATTGAGGAGATTATATATTTTTTTCCGTGTCTAACCGTAATATACTGTAAAATATGAATATTACACATAGAAAATGGAATAGCTGAGTCTTATTGCTTAGCTTACTTATTAAGTAAACTGTTACTTCAACATGATCATTATAAACTATGCTGCTTTGCCAAACGTGATTGTTAAATAAACTTTCATGCTAATATTATATTGTTTCTAACATGGGAATATATTATATTGTTTCTAACATTATTCGGAGAAACATGCTTCTACAATATAACTAGCTTATACTTCGATTGCATTAGGGAGAAGATATGTAGATAGATGTCTAATGCGAGAGTTCTCGCTCGGGTATACTAGTCGACATTTATTACAGAGATCACATGGTTCGGTGATAAAGGTTATAAACGCAATTATTTTTTTTCACTCTAATTAAACAATTTTATTACTTGTTTTATGTGTTAAAATTGAGTATGAAATACTTGTTTTCCTCCCCATTTGTGAGCTGAACAAGTCTGCAGCAGGAGAATAACATTTAACTTAATCGGATTCTTCCGCTTAAAATGTCGAAACCGTTGATTTCCAATGCTTTGTTTAGTGGCGTAGACAGAAAACGACATATGAAAACGGAATAAGACCTTCATAAACCGGAACTTATGTGTGTGCGTCTGTAAGTGTCGTCGCCGGATGGACGTCGCCACGCTGAGTGTCGTTTTTTGAGATACTGCTATCTTCGAAAACCAGTAGCCAGATTCAGGATCACTTTTTGAATCACCGATTTATAGTTTAATAGGCATTCAAGGAAATGGTGTGGTGTCCACATCAGATATTTTTTCTACATTATTGCTATATATTAATTTTAGATGATTAAAATAATAAAAAGTTTTAATAGTCATGAGTTTTTTTCATTGTTTATTGATTTTTTTTCATTTTCCCTCGCAGGATGGGATAAATCCAATTTATATATATATATATATATATATATATATATATATATATATATATATATTTTTTTTTTTTTTTAATTTAGTGCTTGGAAAAGTCACACAATATTTTACAAACCTGTTTCTGACTTGGTTCAGAAAATTCTGATGCAATAATAATTAATTCAAAAGAACAATAACCTGAATTATGAATATTTCTGGATTTCCTGAAAAATTTTCAACCTAGTATTTATCCTCTTTTGCATCTCCACGCCTCATATATAAGAGGTGAAAGAGTCCATCAGTCTGACCCTTGGTCACTTCAATAAAGGTTTTATAATAATAAATCTAATTTAGTTTAGTAAGTCAGGTAGATAACATTTAATTCAATTTTATACAAACACCAAATTTTAATATATCGGTACTAATCTTAATTAATCTTAATAAGTACTAATATCGGTATGTAATTTATTAAAATAAAATTGTTACGTAATGATAATAATCATAATATTATTTTTTTCTCTGTATTGCTTTTCCTGAGGATCCCAGACTGCACTACGAAATCTGGTAACTTTGACCCCGAAGGAGCAATGACGCCGATTAGGGCCAACGGTCAGCCTCAAGTAATCCTCCCCTCCCTCCCCACTTTATTTCCTCCTTCTATTCTCGTGACTGCGGTCATAGCTCCTCATTCAACTAGGTGCTCCCTTTTCCTTAAGAGACAGAGTAAACCCCGTTACAGACTAGACCCTTTCATAAAAATTCCTTAAGGACGACGTAAAAGAAAGAGTTTTGTGCCGTCTAGAGTTATATAGGTAAATAAAACCAAACAAGAAATACCTTATAAATATGTGTATGTCATGGATTTCGAACTGGTGGTCCGCGAAAGTTTAAACAAAAAAGTTAACAAATCTTAAGAAAAATTACAACAAATATTTTAGGGCTAGCTAAAAATAAAAATTGAAATCTAAAAGTAAGAATAATTTACATGGCCATTATACTCCCTTTACGCATACAAGTCATGAACATTAATGTTAACGAAAAAATAACCAAAAAATTAAGGCTTTGGAAAATAAAGAAATACGTAGAATATTTTCCTCGAAGAAAGGATCGATTAGAATATATAAACGGTTATACAACCCGAAAATGTGAGACGTGTATTCTGCAAGTATCGTAGAATTAATAGCATTGCGACGAAAAATGTCTGGTTTGTCCACTCACACGATTTCCAGCTCTTCACGACTTCGTTGCTAAGTCCGGTAGCGTACGCAGAGGGGAGAGAGAGGGGGAGGGGAAGAAGAGATCACGGGAATATATTCCCCCTCCCGAAATGAACGAAAAAATATAATATTCATACCCACCAACATAAGATTTGTATTGTATTGCTTATTCTTATATTTACTGGTAAATCTTCAGAATCCTGGCCTCATCAAGGCGGACATCTAGATTTTTAAGACCTGACCATACTTCGAGCTGGAGTTTTTCCGAATAAAGGAAATCGTTAATTAAAATAAAATACATTAGAATCTTGATAATTTGTTTGGCCAAGGGTCCGAGAATTAAATAATAATTATTGAGATATTCAAACTATCGAGATTTCCACTAATCGGTAGTCAAAAATAAAAAATACTAGATAACAAAATTGTGTTAATTTGAATGTTTATACAAACGATATAGTTACATCAACAAAACCTTAAAATATCACATTCGAAAAAAATCGAGAAAAATTTTTTCTTTTGTTCCAATCCTTGAAGAAGGGTCTTGTCTATGGCTTCGTTCAGCATGCTCAGAGCAGAAAATACGTTTGCATCAACATCCGATTTTGGTAAGAAATGGCGCACGTTGTGGATGTACTATACCGCCATTTTAGAACTAATCTCCTTTTCAAACGGGGTCAAAATTTCCTCGACAGTTAGTATCTTAGCAATCTCTAAACCATGGTCAAAATCGGCGAAATCTCGGAAAGTTATAGGAGTTTCTTCATTTCGAGGGACATGATTCCCATCCTCGATACTGTCAAAGAGTTGCATCATTACTTCCTTAGGTTAAAAGTCTTAAATCCTTTAATTATGGCCAAATATAGAGACTACATCTTAGAGGTCGTATTGGGAGGCAAACACAGAACATTAGCATCGCTGGGTTATGGGTACTGTTGTGGGCAGTACAATTATCAATAAACAGTTGAAAATGTTCGCTGTTTTTATTCCATATCTGATTGCACCCATTGTTTGAATATTTCGCTTGTGGTCCATGTTTTGTGTTTGGACGATAGGTTGGGATATCAATAATATTTTTGTTTTTAAAACACCTGACAAAAATTGGCGGGCTTACCAGTCATGAGCGAACTTAATTTGCAGATCAATTAAATCGTCTAAATTAACTTTCCTGTAGGCGCGCCCAAATCCATGGTACCAAGAGGCGCCACCATCATTTTTATCTCATTTCCTTAATATTAAACAAAATTATCTTAATACTTACAGATTATTATTTAGTAATGAGTGATAGAAAAAAAAATCTGGTGTTGTGTGCGCATCACACAACTTTCATTTCCTACGCTAATTGAAATATTTTTTTTTCATTTTCTATTTAGTTTCCATGTAAACATTTATTGTTCATTAAATAATATAAAAGTATAAATTATTAACCATAACAATCACATAAATTTATTCGGTTTTCGTCACTCTCCATTTCCTTTTAGGGCTTTATATGTTTGATATTATTTCTTCTAAAATCTTTAGCTTTCTAACGGTATATTATACATCTATATTAATGCTCTTATTTCTGGAAATTTTGTTTTAAATCTGGAAAAATATCTCTCCTTTAGTTAATTATTAAATTCCTACACAGTTTATATTTATTCATGTTTTTACTACAAACATTGAGAGATGGTTAATTATTTCAAATAAACAAAATGAAAGATAGTTTAAAGGAAGCCATTTTGAAAATTCATCATTTAAGTCCTGTCAGATTATTTCAATGAGGATAAGACCTAGCTGATATTAAAGAGCATTTAATTGTACATTGAAATAGCGAGTTTGGTCAAAATTGTTAGAACATTTTTGAGAAAATTGTAAAAATTGATGATATAAAGTGGCACTTGTGGTAAGCCCGTTTTAGAGAGAAAGTTGCTGTAATGCCACAGGCTTGTACCTATCTTAAATATGCAATTTCAGAATCGTATAACTTTTCTTTTTGGAATTAGAATTAACACACAGACCATCTTGCAAAACTTGGTTATTTGGACTAAGGGAACCTGAAAACTCGGATTCAAAATTTTTCACTACCACAATAATTCTTTTGACCACAATACATACTATATACCTATATCCAAATATTGGTAAGTAAAAGTAATAACATAAATTATAATATATATATATATATATATATATATATATATATATATATATATATATATAAATATATAAACCAGCAGTTTGCCATTAGTTAAGTGATAATTTTATAAAATCTAAACATAATTATTTCATGATGAACTATGCATCACTTTAGAATGGATATATAAAATGTGAATTTATATGAATATGAAATTTTTGAATAAAAGGAAGAAATTATAGGGATGATATTATTTGAACGCTCCGATTAGTAAATTTGAAAAATTCGTAAAACGCAGCTAGATAATAAAAATAAATTGAATATGTCATGATGTTATAAATTATTATTATATAATACAAAATATTCTGGAAAATGAAAAAAAAAAAAATTAAATATCATTTGAACGCTCCATCTCAAAAGTTTAAAACATTTTTACATACAAAAATAAGAAATAATCTACTTATACTAGTCTTGTTTCTTCAAATAATGAAAATAGTAGAAATAGTATCAATCTCATGAAGTAAAAGAACAAACTCAACACATGCCAAAGCAAAAAACAACCACTGAATAATTTAAAAAAAATCAAGAACTGCCGCACAGCGGCTAAGTGCACAACTATGGTTTTCCGTCGTTTTCACAGAATAACTAATAATTTAAGTTACTGAAAAATAGCAAATTCTCAGAAAACACGTGATGTTGATGAGAGAAAGGGGATGAAAGTGAAAGTTCAACCACCTGATGAATATAATGAAAAATCCCCCAATGGCGCAATTTATACTCCATCGCGCCTAGTGTTGGGTTATGAAATATCTGGAAAAATTTGTTTTTAACAGTTTATGTAGAGGAATAAAAATTTCATAAGTAATCAAAAATACCCTATAGCCCAGTATATAGGCAAAACGAATAAGTCGCCATCAAGATATATATTTATCAATCTTACTTAATTCCTTAGAAACACAATTGAACTTTTCAAAATCATCTTTTTATTTATTAAGTGGTAAATTAGATATCCTCTGACACTTAGTAGGCCAACACATGTCCTCAGTAGTGGATCTAGATGGGCGGTAGGCGACCACCCTAGGTTCCACACCTTGGGAGGAATAAATACTTAAATAAATGGCAATCATTACAGACGAATTTATAGTTCATACCGAAAATTTCTCGCAGGCTCCATGCCATATACAAAAATTAGATAATGGAATTATAAAATACAGATGAATTCTGATTTATATCGAAGATTACCCGCGGAGCCCCGTGCCAAAAAAAATTAAATGAGTTAAAATCACTGTAATATAATTATTTAGAAGTCCTGAAATAGAAAACTCCAGTCAGAAAAAATATCGTAAAGTAAGAATTTAAAAATGTATCTTAATTTACAAGTTACATTTATAACCATATTTTAGTACAATTTAACACAGCTTAATACAGGTTTCCTGTTAATTATATTTGTTTTCTAAACTAAACATAATTATTTCCCTAATGATGTTATTTTGACAAAACTATTATCCCGGTATAGTCAATTTAATTTAGGCTACTGTTTGAAATCTATATATCTATATTAATAAAATATATTAATTTTACTGATTACTTTTTATTTTCTGATTGTTTAATATTTAATAAATGGTTTCCTAAACAAATTAAATTGTTATTATTTAAATATTGTAAACAAATTTTCATTTGAACAAAAACATTTAAAAAAAGTAGTATTATAGTGCAAAATTATCAGCTGAATACATGAGTTTTCAATTCAATTTAAAATACTTAAATGCTTAAACATTTTCAAATTATTCCGGAGACTCCCAGCAAACTCCTCCCCTAACCTCCCTCAATATCATATCACTTAGGATACCTCAAGACTTAGATCTCCATCTGCCTAACCTGTGCTCATGGTTCCTATTCAAAGATCGCTGGCTGCACCATAAAATATTATGAACCATATTTTATGGATTATTTATTTTATATATTTAAACAGATATTATCATGTGTTGTTTTGAGATGGCAACTTTTAATTATGATAATCTAATACTTTATGTTAATATTAGGTACACTAATGAATAATTTATGAGAGAAATATTTCAATTATGTTTAGTAAAATCATAATAATATTATTCATCCTTTTCTTAGTCCAGATTTTTTTTTTTTTTTTTATAACATCAAAAATGTTTTTGATGTGATGAGACATTTAAGAGCAATTATCATTATTGCAATGCAATTAATTTCAATCCTCTTTATAATTTAGTTATTTCAATAATATCCTCAATAATTACTCTAAAAACTACATATTAATTATTATATTTTTCGTTGCAGGATAACAGCTATTGTTTGGGCGGCAGTGGCTGTGATCGTGCTGGCTGATGTTGCTACAGCCCAGGAAGTGCGCAGGGCTCCTTCGATGGGCTTCATGGGGATGAGAGGAAAGAAGGATATCTTCCCTGATGATGAGAACAGCATTGAGGAATTCAAACGAGCCCCTCTTATGGGGTTCCAGGTAAGAGGGATATTTTTTATGATCCATAGGTGAGATTAATTTAACAAAGTTTTAATAAATATCATAACAACTTTCACCCATTTAAAGATTTGTTCATTATATATCCCATATATGATGCAATCACATGAATAATATTTGTTGAGCCATCTAAATTCTTGAATAGACTTATCCTTCCTTGGGCTAAATATTCTAAGCACTACTTTATTTTCAAGAGGCTTGATCCTCCCATACTTTCAGCTACCATGTTCACATCCATAAAGAATGGTAGGAATAATAATGGTTTGATATAAATGTTTAAAGTAATATAAAATAATATGGCCATCATTATTGAAGGTAAATAAAAGTATATCATGGAAATAAATCACAGTCATTATGTTTTTTTTTATTACTAAAGCCAAAGTTTCGACCCAAGCATAAGCATTTTTATTTATTTTGAATTTACTTTTATTATTTCCTTTTATCCTTTTGTTATTTACTTCTGTCTTCTTACTGTGCATGTATCTATATCTCTCTTATCTCTGATTCAAATTTCAGCCTTAATGATGGTCCACATGCTTGAGTATAACATCGGCTTTAGCATTAAAAAATCATATGGACCGAGTCCTGAGTATTTATTTCCATAAATTACAGACCGGACACCAAGAACATCTTAAATACCTTAGATTTTGACAAACTGACTAGTAGCAACTGGGAAGGCAGAAGAGCAGCTTTCACAAAGAGAATTTTAAAATTGGCCTTCTGTAGTATTTTAAATTGTTTAGATTTTTATGATTGATTTTGTAATATTATTTATAAATTTTTAAATCTGAGGTGTTTCCAATCATTCAAATATCATACCAAAAAAAAAAAAAAATTATAAAGAATATTCTTTCCTTCGGTTTAATTTATAATTAATAAAATGTAATATTTTTGTTGGTTCTGTTCAATTACTATATGCAGAATGTAAAACATAGGTGGGGAGCAGATGCCGTATGTGAATATTTGTGAGGCTTCTGTGTGTTTTGTGTGGCCTTCATAAAAACTAGCTGTGGTATTAATTAATCTATATAATTAAATATTTATTAATACCAGAGCTATTTTTTTTTAAGGCCAAACAAAAAAGAGGGGAGCCTCACAAAAATTCGCGTGCAGCCTCCATTCCTCACCTATGATGTAGAACATAGTACAGTGTAGAATATTTTATGTATTAATGGTTGGCTGTATGATAAATCAAGAAAGAGATGGTCAATAATAACATATAGTGGGAACTATTTATTAAATGACTATTTACTATTAAGAAATAGTTACCACTATTTTATATGTTAATCTTAACTGCCATCCAAACCATCTCCTTCTTGATCATCTATTTTATTTTTGGCATACTAACATTGAAATAGCATTATTTTAAAATGTATAGTTTACATCTTGTTAAAAATAATAATTATTATTTATTATCAGGGAGTGCGTGGTAAGAAAGCACCATCTATGGGTTTCATGGGGATGCGAGGAAAGAAAGACGAAGGCCAGGACTTATGGGATGAAGAGAAGAGGGCACCCTCTTCTGGTTTCTTCGGTATGAGGGGAAAGAAAGCTCCCGCAGCCGGCTTCTTCGGAATGAGGGGCAAGAAAGGCCCTAGCTCAGGATTTTTTGGGATGAGAGGCAAGAAGGGACCTTCTGGCTTTCTCGGGATGAGAGGAAAGAAGGAGAGCATTGATGACATCGATTCCCTCCTCCAGTATCTCAGGGACTCAGAAGCCAGGCAAGGTAATGTCCACTTATTACAATTTTTTGGGGATTTGACTCAATGCTAAATCTTTTCTATATATTTTGGTATTTTTGTGTAGGTACCATTTATAAAATTTAATTTTATAACATTATGTTTTCTAATATAGCATATTATTATATTTTAGTCTAGGAATTACTTAAAGCAATTCATTGGGAATAATCTGGTTCTCACCAAGTAATCTAATTAGATTAATAAGTAAAACTTTCATATTAAGTTCGATCGTAGAGATAAGTTGAATTGAAACCATTGTGATATTAATAAAAATTTTATTTTTTTTAGATGTAGAAGACATGATGGAGACAAGGGCTAAAAGATTCGTGGATGACTCCTTCCAAGAGCCTCAAAACGAACAAGATTTCCTTTAGACTTGAAACCTCAGTGAAGAAATGTAAAATAATAACAAACAAAACGTGATAACCCTTATAATTGTAGAAACTTTTCGAAAACCATAAAAAGTTTCTTTGTTCCCATCCTTATAGTGTTTGAGATGCAAATAAATATAAATATATACATATATATTTATAACTGTATAAAAAATTATATATAAAAATATGTTCTAGCCCGTTAATGTATATTTTGCCACATTCTTTTTATTCCAATAGGTCTATTCCACTGTAAATTATCAGTATTAATGGCCTGTGTGTTTATTTATGTCCTTAAAGCATTAATGCAAAAGACAATTAAGCTTTAAAGTGACCAGAGTGATTTTTATTTGTTTATTTTAATTTAATTTAGTGTGCTTCTTCTGGTAATTTTATATTAGTAGCCTCCCTTTCACCATTTTAGAATTTTGGTCTTATCAATCCGTAGTGTGAAAATAAATTGTTACTGTAAAGGTTTAAAAATAATAAAAGTTGAACACTGTTAAAATTACTAATTATAATATGAATGTTGTGTGCAAGGCATTTGTAAGTTGTTCATTCTTAATAGAAACAAAAAGAGTAACATATCATTAAATTATGAATATAACCTTTTTTTGTTTTCACCACCCGTCAGCTGTGAGTTTGATTTTCATCAACTTATCACTGCTAAAAGAAATTGTGGAACATTGCTGCAAGACCGACTGCTGCAGAAATATCTGCATCGAATAGCTGTTTTATCATAACTTTGAAAATTGGTGTCCTTTCTTATTACATTACTTCATTGAATTTTACAAGGAAAATGCAAGACTAAAATTTCTAAAACTGAAATTTTCATACTAAACCCTTCTCTCTACCTCACTACAGGGTGTGGAAGAAATAACTGACACATTTTGAAGAACTATAAAAAACAAACCAATGTCTCTAGAAAAAAAAAAAAGTACATTGAAAATAGTTTTATTTCAACGGCTATTGAAAATTATATCTTCCAAATCTTGACTGCTATTAACAATGCATTACCGAAAACGTTCCCGGAAATTTTCGATCACCCTTCTATATACCCTTATTTCTGATGGAATAAATGACACACTTCGGTAGAGCACTGTGGGTGGCTGTTAATGACTTTGGTGTTATAAGTCCATATTTTTTTGAGGAGGGAGGTGTAACAGTAGCTGAGAACTATGACCGTTACGTACACATGCTGGAGACTATCCTGTTCCTTAAGTTGAATAAAATTGGTGCAGAGGATGTGTGGTTACAACAAGATGGAGCCACAGTTCACACAGCTTGAGGTTTGCTTGGAGTTTTGATGGAAATGTTCCCTGATAGAGAGATCTCTTTGAGGGCTGACTTGGGGTGGGCGTTACTGTTACCAGATTTATCTTCCTGCGATTTTTTTCACTGAGGATATCTCATGGACAAGATGTTTAAATGCCAACCTTGTTCAATTTAAAGGAGAATTTAGAGGGTCAGACAAGAAGAAATCAATGCCATTCCATCAGAAATTATTCAAAGTGATGGAAAATTTCCGGGAACGCCTACACCAATGCATAGATCAATAACAGCCGACACTTGGAAGATGTAATATTTAAAACCCACTGAAATAAAACTATATTTGATATACTTTTTGAAAATAAAATCAGATTTTTTTTTTATTGAGACATTGGTTTGTTTTTTGTAATCCTACAAAACGTGTCAGTTATTTCTGTCACACCTTGTAGAATTTCAATTTCAAAATAGTTTCTTGTATCTTGAGTATAAAGAATACCATCTTTTTTTGAAATTCTTATTTTCAAACTGACAATTAACATTTCAAAACAAACTCAATAAAAAAAATTAGTCAGCTTCGAAAAAATTATTAACGTTTTTCTGTTATATTATTTTTAGAGATGAACTGTTGGAGCAAATCAATTTCACAGTAACAACTTGTTCCTGTACCTGATGCTTTTACTCGATATTTCTTGTCACATTTAATAACTACCATCCATTCAAGATGTTCTCTGCCTATCTTAAAATTGGAGCATCAAAAAATAGTACCATTAGGTAAAACGGACCTGGTAATCTTATTGAATTTAAAATTAAAAAGCATTATTAAATCAAAACAAGTAAAATATATTTTTTTCTGACAATATTCATTAACATTTTCACAAAAAATAATTTTATAATTTAACCTCTTTAATCAAATTTGAAGAATAAATTTGCCCAAATAATATTTTATTATAAGAATATTTTTAAGTAGATAAAATAAGAATAAGAATATGGATTTATATACAAGTGAAAATTCTCAGATACTTCTAAGTAGATGTACTTATTTCACTTAGTACTTAGATGTAAAAATGAGATAGTAAGAAGCTATTAACAGCAATCCCAAGTTCTGATTGGAAGTACAAAAACTTAAAGTTTGTCTGATTTTGGCATGTCAGAAACTGATTATAACCTATGATAAATTATTTGACTGATCCATCCAAATCAATCTCATTATTTTATCTTTCAACTACATTTTTATATATATATATATATATATATATATATATATATATATATATATATATATATATATATATATATATATTATATATATACAACTATAATAAGTATATATATACACATTTACATATATATCTTATATTATTTCAATCACCACAATGGCCCACATTTTTTAATCTAAACATCGGCTTTAACATTAAAAAATCATATTGACAGGTTACTGAGTATTAATTCCATAATATGATCATGCATAATTTGACAATCTAAATTATAAATTAATTAAAATGTTAATACTAAAAGAAAATAATTAACTGTGGAATAGGTAACACTGCTACATTAATTACAGACTGGACACCAAGAACTTCTTAAATACCTTAGATTTTGACAAACTGACTAGTAGCAACTGGGAAGGCAGAAGAGTATATATGTATATATACTAATTGACCCGTAGTAATAATTATGAAGAATATGGTCAGGTGGATGGCAAGAATAGCGCCAAATATAGTTTCTACTATTGGCCAAAAATTACACCATCTTCTTCAAAATATGGTAAGTTGTAAAATAATGCTTATGGGTGCAAAGAGTTTGCAAGAACCATATGATAATGCTCCTCCCGATGGCCTACTTTAAAAATAATAAGACGTTGAAGTTAAGAGAAAGCAGAAAATAAGTTTGAGATTGGGAAAGAACTAAGACATGGTAGGTCCTAGTCAGCTCTGCTGTTCAGTGTAGCTCTGGAATACTGTTTTAGCAGTATTGAGGGCTCAATGATAATATTTAAAGGCGATGACTGGAAAGAAGAACAAGAAAAAACAGAAATTGGTTTAAAAAAAACACCATAAAATGGCTAAATCAGTTTAAATTAATCCTAAATCTTAAAACTAAATTCACTACATTCTCAATCACGTGGTCAACCAAATGAACTGAAAATTAAAATTAATACAAATGCAAGCTCCATTATATTTTTAGAACAACCCAATTAAATAAAATATTTAGGAGTTTAAGTGTATAAAAATGTAATTGCATGTAAATTTGCAAGAGATAACAAAAATAGTTTGTAAGCTAATTTACATATTTCTGAGATTGAGAAACACCTTAAATCAAAAATTCATAAGTGCAGTCTAATTGAAGAATAAATTTGAATAAGGTCAAAATACAACAAACACTCACTTAAGAGATAAATTTATTTTTCAAAATATAATAATAAATACTGCTGTAATATAAATAAATTAGGATTACATTGGAGTAAAATCGTTCAATGACCTACCTCACAACTTAAAAATTAAAATTCATAAAAAGGCATTTTAAAAACATCTCACAGAGTATCTGATTAAAAATCGCATCATCTTTATTATTTATAAGCCATTCATATACTTAAGTCCTGATCAGACTAGGTTTATTGGAAAATATGAAGGCAACCTCTTGGACATTTATTACCTGAATTCAACTTACCCTCTTATTCAAGTTGTTCTCATTAGACAATTGCAGTTTCCTGTAAAATGAACAGTAAGTGTAGGTAATTCTTAATTTAAGTCCAACCACAAATTATTTGAATGGCTTGGGGCAAGAATGCGACAAGCCACAATTTTGAAGATAACAGGACTATCTCATGGAATATACCCAAACTAGCACAATAAAGAGCTTTATTGGTAAACAAAGTAGTGTTTTGTACAAAATACTAACTTCAAAATTGTGATGTCACATTCTTTACCCCCAGCCCTCAATTTAATAAATTGTAAAAGTTTAAAAGGAAATAAAGAATATAAAAAAAAAAAGAAAAGTGGGAGTGTGAAAAGTGGGAGGTTGGGCGTCATCCACTCCTCCTCCCCATGACTTATAAGCCCAAAATATTGGGAAATTTGTTATTTGAGAACCTACTTCAAACTGCGAAAAATGTATGACTCAAAGATTTCCTAAAATTAGAAACCTATTCAATGCCTTCTAAGCTAAGGAATTGGGATTGTATTGAGACAATGCCTACCTCCCAAGCTTGAATAGAAAAAAAAATTATTGTTGTCAAGTGTCAACTTTCGCAACAGGTAAGTGAAAAGTTCAAAACCAAAAGAATTGGAAAAATTAAAACATTTCATTATATAGTTGGGAAAATAAAAAAAATGAATATATTTCAGAAATCCTGTCAAAATTGTTGGACAATTTTAGATTTTGCCTCTCCCTCCTCCAGTAAATTGTTATATCAATGCCACTAGTGGAGACAGTGCAAAACATCATATAATAATATTTATCGTTATAAATATCAACCTTCCAACTCAGGCTAGAATGGGTTGCTAACCTTTAGGATAATCAGTTGTGCGCTAGTTGAAGGTAAAGAAGTATTTTATTCCATTAGCCCATCAATTCATTAGAAAAAAATCACAAATTTTATTACTAATAAAATAATATTAACAAGTCGTAAAATATATATATAAAACAATTATTCGATGAAAGTAGTGCATAAAATACTTGAACATTATTTTATTTTACAGTAATAAAAATATCTATATACTTAAAAATAAAATAACACTATGATAAAGCTGTAAAAAAAACAAAAAACAAATGAATTCCAATTTTTGTTTTGGCAACTGGACATTGTTTCATGGTTCATAATCATCTGAGACTAATTGATGCAAGAACCAGTAATTTTCTTTTGAATGTATTTTTGCCTGTGGACAATATAGCTGCTTCGTCTGGTCCAAGAACCGGACCCAAATATAACATCAGTCATCTCCTGTGTGGTAAATAATGTGGACCTGGTATGGTCGGACTTACCTTATTAATGAAAGCATACTATCTGTATTATGCATATTTAAAAAAAGTTTTATTCGGATAAGTTTGCTGATTTATTCAAAGCCTACTGGTGGAATTACCTTTTGGCTTATTTAATATCATTTGTCTCACACCAAAAATTTGACTTGTCTTGACTTATCTGGTTCTTGTATCAATACCTTCAAGACATTGTATATGTAGTAAGAACATACAAAAAAAAAATATATATATATATATATATATATATATATATATATATAAAGAATGAAAATTTTTCTTCGTTTTCAAAAACTGATAAGAACTAAAATATATTCATGTTATTAATACAACATAAGAGTACATGGTGATCAAACATGTTGGAATAATATTCTGGGACAATCAGGCCAAAAGATGGCAGTCTAATTCTGGCTCGTGTGACTTTTATTTTATGTAAGACTGATGGAATAAATCTTGATGTCACTCTGACTAGAATTGTTTGATAACATAAAGGATGATCCGTTCTTCTTGCTATAGTTGAAGGTAAAGAAGTATGCCAAGAAATAAAAGAATATAAAATATAGGAAAATTTAATTAAAGAAACTTAATTAATCACTCTGAAGGAGGTTCCCCCTTCTCCCTTTTTTAGTTTTTTGTTGTTATGATTGTACCTGCTTAGCGTTGCATACTTCCCATTATTAGGGACTTTTCATTCATGAAAGCTATTATCAAATATCATCCTATGTACATCCAAATTGTGTTAATTAAAGTGCATCTATTAAGACATTGTGTTCTTCTTTCAATCCTCAAAGATACAATATAAAGTTTGACTCTCTCATTCTTCTTCCAACGTTTGATTGTGAGATAGATATCCTCTGAATACCAGCAACCAAGTTTCTAATGCCAGAAGCTGTTGAATTGAATTTCCTGAGTGCTTGCATTTTAATGAAACATTCGTCAATGAGATTGGTGACTTTTGAACATCCTGAATTTGGTAACATGGTCCTTGAAACTGTGTACTGATGAATGCATAAGGGATTATCGTTGCAAAGCAAAGAATTTCCTTCTTCGTGAACAGTAAATTTTCTTACTGAATCATCATGGCATACACAACTTTGTATCACACGAATAAAACCTAGAATACAGAGAAAAGAGGTAACTTGACGTATTGGGGCAAATTAAAGGTAAAAATAGATTTAAGTTGGAATTGAAATCAACCAAGAAAAATATTTAATATTTCATTTTTGGACCAATTATTGAGAATATAACTTATCCCTAATGTCTCTCACATAACTAATCCTATTTCTATTAATAAAATAAAATATGGGTTGGACTCCAAAACGAAAAAAATCTTAAGATTGATAGGTGTTGTGATTTTTTTACAGAGAGTGTAGATGTTTAATATGCCATTGGAAAGTTAAATATTTTAGAAAAATTAAAATATAACAAATAAAGCCGAAGAAGGTAATGGAGAATGATGAAAAACATATAAATTTAAGTGATTATTGTAGTTAATAATTTCTACTTTTATGAAAAATAACCGTTTCCATGGAGACTAAATAAAAAATGTTTAAATTTATTTCAAGTAGCGTGGTTGGCGAATTTTGTGTGAAGCGTGCACTGCCAGATTTTAATTTTATTATTTTCTGTTTGAAAATCATTTTGTTTTTTTTACCCAAGCATATACTCTTGAACTAAAACTTATTTTAATTAATATAAACAATTTTTTTTTTAAAGAAAATTGACTATCAATATATTATGGTGTCTGAGAAAGTAGAGGTAGCTTATTATGGATGACCATCTCCTGGTAATGTAATGGATTTTATGAAAAGTGAAAAATGTTCATAATGATAACAGGAGGGATTTAATTAGAGAATGAAAGTTCTAAGGATGGGGATAGATTTCTTCGAAACGTAAACAAGAGTGAATATAAAATAAAATTTATAGTTATATTGTAAGTTTTAAATTGCACTTTATTTACAGCATGTTTACTTGTTGATCTTATGGCAATTCCACTTTATATATCTCAATATACCTATGCAAGATAGAAGAGAATGGAAAATTATGGGCATACAGCCAAAGGTAGTAGAGACGCCTTCTCCAAATTAGAGCTATTAATTTTCAATCATGGAAGCAAAAGTAAAACTTGAAAGCCAGTATCCATTAAATTAGAAAAAAAAATGATTTATTAGTTGAATTATATTTAAAATGTGACCTAAATTTAAAATTCCATATCTTCCCCAAATTTAAAAAGGCATTCCCAACTTCACATTGATTCCATTGCCCTGGCGTGAGAAAAATGTATTTATATTTTTTATATTTAACTAGCTAAGCTAGATTTGACCAAGCTACTTTAATTAAATTAAGTAGATTGACTAATTACTTAAAAATTAATAAAATTTCAATACATGTAAAGTTTATGTAATTTAGCTGACCAAAAAATTTTTAGATAATAATTTAAAATTTGCCAAATAAACAAAACTATAGAGACAAAATATTAAAAATACAATGAACTATGGTAGAAACAGAGTTCTATTTTATTCTACCTGGTGGATTAGTAGAGAAAAATGCGCAGAGATGGCAGCACAAAATAAAACCCGTTAGTAACCTCTGTGATTATTTACATGGAGTGAGACAATCTGGGGTGGTGTCAGTATGGTTTGACAAGCAATTTTGTCCGTTATTTAGTTTGTTTTTAAATAAATTTATTATAAATTAAAATCATAACAGGGTTTTGTGCATTATCCATAGCTAAATATATTTAGATCCTTTATTTTTAAAATTTGATTGCCCTACTTTTTAGTACAGTTACTTTACAACTACTTTTATTACAAAGTATTCTCTCAGATTAATAAATCTCTTTTAATATTTCTATTTTCTTGTACGGGTTGATTCCGCACAACTATGGTAAGTTGAATCTTTTATAAATTCCCATCAACAATTAATTTCTACATCTAATAATTTTATTCTAAACAGGCTCACCACTTCAGGGAGGAAGACATTGACGGTTCGTTGACTGTTATATATCTGTGATTCTCTTTTAATTTTGTATATTAAATCAGTTTTTCAAATGTTACAGAATTCAGAGAATGTTTTTTCTTATTTGCTCCCAATGGTCACATTCGAACTTTAGATGAACTGACTGTTATAATGAGATCTCTAGGCATGAGCCCTACCATAGCGGAATTGAAAGGTTATTTAAAAGAAAAAGGTAATTTAAACATATGAATATATCCTCATATAAGTTCTAACTCACCAGCCAACTTGATTTGTTTTTCTAAACCTGATCGAATGGTAATCATGCCAACAGCTACAGAGGCCAAAAGACGTTTTGAGGTTGAAATATGTCATAAATTTTAAGAAGTTCATTAGAAATAAAATTAGGCATTTACCTCCGATAAAGTTGATGGAATTGAGTTAGACAGTGTTAGAAGTTAGGATATGCTATCCAGCTATGTTTGATATTTTCTTTTTGAATGGTCAGATGTGTCTTTTCTACCTTTTGATGTTTTTGGTTTTATCTGTTGTAAAAGATAAATGATATTTATCAATGAACTACCAAATTAAATCAAATCATCTAATGGTACAACTTTATTATCAGTGGTTTCTACCGAAGTTACCCTAAGGTCTTCGAACTACCACTCTCTAGCACCATATGTGATAACTTTGTATTCAATTGTAACATTCGTATGCATTGAAATTATTAAAATTATTGCTGCTTTAATTAGATATTATTTTAAATTATTAGTGCTGTCGACTTCCACTCACTACGTTTGTCCAAGAGATAAACAAAACATCAACGGATCCGTTCAGTTGAGATTGTGGCCTTACCCTAATTTCAATTATTATTGCTTTAATTAGATCACAACCATTCACTCAATTGATATTCAAGCTCCTAATTCCTTACCATAATTTAAATTATTACTACTTTAATAATATCTAATTAAAGCAGTAATAATTCCAATGAATACAAATTTTTGAATTGAATACAAAGCAGTTAGTTAGCACAAATAGTGCTAGAAAGTGCTAGTGTGGTGACCTTCGGGTGACTTCGGCAGGATCCACTGATAATGCGTTTCGATTGTAAAGTTGTACCAATTTTAAATTTCGATTGCATCATGCCATAAAAACTAATTTTTATTTTTTTACTTAACCGAATCTATACCACTACAATCCCTGAAGGCTCTTGGTAAGTACTGTTTCTAAAGTAACAGTTGTGTAAAAAGATGATTCGGCCAAGACCACGTTCAACTGCCAGGTTTTTCCCTCAATTAAGGTTATAGAGACTGGGTGAGCCCCAGGAGGGTCCCAATGACACAGGGTCCATCCACGGCTGAATACAGAATAAATAATTATCTGCCAAAGCCGTTCTCGAACCCGGGACCTTGAGATTAATAGCACAGTGTCCTACCCACTGAGCTATCCTGTTCATTTTTTTTTTACTTGGTCTATCTTTATTTTTCATAAAATCTACAACTTTAACATTCAAGCAAATCAAATAGTAGAAAACATTTGGCTATAAGGAATGAATTTATTTTGAAACATGAACTTATTTATAAATAAAATTCGAACTAATAGATCATTTTATAAGTATCATAGAATAATCTCCTGATCTTTGAAAGGAAAATTCTTCAAAGAATATATGGAGGAACCCGAACTGCTGGGCAATGGAGGAGATGATCCAATCAGGATTTATATGCCATATTGCCCAAACCCGTCGTCCAGACTGTCAAATTGAGCCGGCTAAGGTGGGCAGGACATGTGTAAAGAATGGGAGAGTAGGAAATGCCGAAGAAGCTCCTGATACTACCACTGAACGGCACAAGAAAGAGAGGAAGGCCTAGATGGCTTGATGTGGTGGAGGATGCTAGGAATAAGGAACTGGATGGGATCCACACAAGAAAGGGACAAATGGCGGAAGCTGTTGGAGGAGGCCAGGACTCGAAACCGGGTTGTAGAGCCATTATGATGATGATGATGATTAAATTATATTAGCTACATTATTGTTAATAAACTCTTGTTTAAAAAAAATTGCATTTGTAATTCTTTAATTGTTATTCTCTCTAATGTAAACTATTAGCATTTTTTTTTTTCAGTCTGTGTATTTAATAAGTGAACAAAAAATGGTAAAGTAATGTGGAGTAAGTGTGCACTAGATTTTACTAAGTTCGACTATACAGGACAGTAAAATCTTTATTTTTGAAGCTAGAGTTTTCCTTTTTTTTTTTTAAATGTTCCTTAGATGATTTTGTTTAAATATTGCATTCAATACAACGCTTCAATTATGTCCATTTTAATAACATTGATAATTCAATTTAGTAGTACTTATCAGGCTCTTGCCCCTTCCTTTAGATGTAAGTTCATACAAAATAATTGAAAGACTCATTATTCAAGAAGCAGTGGCTGTGAGGAAATTGCAAAATAGTTCGTTTCTGGAGGATTATTATACTGATGTAATCATCAAAAAAAGTTAAAACTTGTCTGAGAATCACATTCTATAATCTTCAATGACAGTTATGAAAATGATTGTGAAATATAATTAATTAAATTTTATTTTAAAAAAGGATTTTTATTTCATTGCGCTCGTCCAGAGTTACCCTGACAAAACATGATAGTAGCGGTAAGTTTACACCACATACACTTGTCCTAGAACAGAGACCTGCACTTGCCCCTATTTTAATGATTTGCCAGGGCAACACTCATTAGTACTTAAAAACTAGAAAACTATCAAGGAGAAATGTAAATCACAAAGTATTTTGAAGAACTACTTCTGAAGGTTCCACTTATCACAAAAATTAACAAGAAAAATAAGGTCTAATGGTGGATACAGTTGTTCAGCAGGAGTTTAAAAAAAATCCAACATAATCAACAAGTTGGAATTGATATCTTTACAGCTCATAAGATTTCACCTTAGTGAAATCTTTTGGCTGATTGGTGATACATCAATGTTTAGATTCATGTTCCCAAACGGCAGTTCTTACAGGTTCAGGATATGGATATAACTAGACAATTGCGAACTTACCCCACTTTACCTTATATTTGTTTGGAGAGGGGGCAGGATTCAAATAGTAGGGAATGAATTAAAAATGTGACATCCTATAATAATTTTTTTTTTTTATCTTTCCTTAATATATTTAGAATTATCAATTTATGCAGTAATTACATCCTCTTACTTTCCTATATCACTGTTTATAGCCTCCTTATCACTTATTTTATTTATTCTAGGTGGTAAAATGTCATTCCCTGATTTTCTGAAGGTTATGCATGGTCATTCTAGAGTAGAAGACTTACCTCGAGAGATCGTTGATGGTTTTAAAGCTGGAGATACTGCAAAAACAGGCACCGTTCCAGCTTTACACTTGAAGCATATGTTATTGCATTGGGGTGAACAGTTGAGCGCCAAAGAAGGTATGTTTACGTTATTATTAATTGCTATTATATTTCGAATTAGTTACTGTATTGTCTTGTCTTTGTTAGGAAATAAAAAAAAGCAGGAAGTCCTTACTCTTTTGCTGAAAACTTAAATGTACTGAGGAGTGAAACTAATTTAAATTGTCCATCTTCTAAGAGATAAAGATCTTTTGACTATCAACTATCAGGTTTACCAGAATTATTAGTAATAAAGACCATCCTTAACTCAAAAATATCTTTCAACTTTAAAATATGGTAGCAAAAAAATTTATCACCTCTTATCATCCAGCTATGACCTTCATTTTGAGTAAATTGTTTATTTATTTTTTTATACTGTGAAGTATCCAATTGAACTGTGAATCTGATGTATCATTATTATTTTAATTTGTATGTAACTCCCCTCTGTTTTAGATTAAATTTTAAATTATTCCTACATTTATTTTGTGTACTTTTTTTTTTTTTCTTTCCCAAACCCGGTCCAACATGAAAAAATAACTGATTAGCTAGTTATTTTGGTTTAATTAATTGATTATTTTTGTAAAATAACTGATTAACTAATTAGTATAAATTATTTACTCTGACTGTGATGTTTATATCAAGGACCTAATTTAAAATAAAATATATATAGCTTCTTACTATATTGTACTAATTTTTTTTTTCCAGTTGAGCAGATATTCAGGGAAGCTAATGTAACTCCTGGATCAATGGTAAATTATGAAGATTTTGTGAAAATTGCCTGTGCTCCAGTCCCTGATTATTATTGATTGTATATTGTTTAATCGAAGAATTGCTTTTATAAAAATATGAAATTCATTCAGGGAAAGGTTGTGGTTTATACATTTATAAGGTTATTCCATCTTGAGAAAAATATTATAACTGTTATTTATTATGAAATATAAATTTATTTTTAAGATAGCTCATCATGGCTTTCAATCAGTAAGGACTATTCTTACAGGAACCTGCTAACTTTTAACAGAGAGAAACAAGGTTGCCATCATGGATACTGAACTCAAAATTTAGTGTTTTCCTGTGAGAATGGTCAGTAGTCACCTATTTCCTTCTTTAAATTACAGGCTGATCACCAGTAACATTTCTTCTCTAAGTTATCTGAGCAATACTAGTCCCATCAAAATTTGAACAAAATGAAGTAATTATCTGCTGTAAGACTTCCAAACAAGTTCTCCATACTAGGCAATGAAATGTAAATTAATGTTTTATAGATACCACTATTAATCTTTTAGACTTAATGGCATAAAGACCTGGAGAAAAAGAAAAAACATTGATCCATTTCATGTATAAGTTTCTACAACTATCAGTGAACTACAGTTATTTATAATTTAATTTAATTATTCATCTATTTTCTTTTTTAACCAATGCAATGAAATATATTCCAACAGTGGTGTAAGGATTTTTTTTTAAATTAAAATTATCTCATCGAATGAAGTTTCATCTAATTAAGTTGTTTTTTTTGGGGGGGAGGAGGGGAAAGGGAGAGAAAGTATAAAAATTGTGGAAAAATGTGTAATTTTTTTTTTCTCTAACATTTAAAAAACTGCCTAAAGACATAAATGTGGTGTTGTATTTCATATCAAATTCTTTTTTTCATTAAATCTGGCATAGAAATGCTAAATGCTTCGAGTTCAGAATAAGCAGTGACATCTCGTGTAAAATTAATAAAATAATATTGATTTTTACATCTTTGCAGGGATTCAACCAAAAACTACTAAGCTTTAAACAATTTTTCAACTTAGAAACAGAAATTAAAATTCATAAGTCAATTAAGACCACTTTAGGACTAATCAAATTACCATTATACATTGAATTGCATTTTAGCTGACCACATCTTCACTCCAAGAATTTTTTTTTTTAACATGGCATTCAACTTAATATTCTAGTTTCATTAAAAAAATTTCAGTAGTTCAGGAGAAAAAGGGATCCTTAGGAAATCACTGCTTTGATATACATAAGACATATTGACAGACTACCCAAATTCTTCCATCTTAAGGTAGACTTTCGCTGTATTGCCCACAGTTGCAGCTGGCAGAGATTGCCGGCAGTTAAATACTGCTTTAAGGGAATAGAATGGGGCATATTTCGTTGGCACTGCTCGGCAGTTCAGGTATGACGTCATACCCATACTGCTTCTTCCTGACTGCTCCAGAAAGGTCAGATGGTCCACAGTACGAGCGTTCTAGGTTATGTTATCATGTCGAAGCAGAATTTTGATAATGCTAACATTCGGACGGTTTCTAAGTAACCTTTATTTATTTTTCGGCATGCGAGACAAAATTAGATGAAATATTGTTAACAATTTAGACAAAACTGTAACCAATCAACTTTACAGGATTGAAGTAACAACAGTATTCATTGCATTTAAGATCATATACTAATTAAGAAATTTCTCTTTAAACAGAGATTCAAATATAAATCCAATAACATTAAATAATGAAAGAAATTTATATCTTAAATAAATTCTCAAATTAATTAAAATATTGAAAAAAAATGTTTTTTTTAATTTAAGTGCTGATTTACTAATCACATAATGAAAAAATATTATCTCTCATGATTTGATTACAAATACTTATAGGATATTTATTATTAAAATAATCGTACGAATAACAGCTATTACTGTCCATACTAATAAATATAAAATCAGAGCTACGCCTTCAATTTTCTATAAACAATACTCCAAGAAGCCATCACACTGTAGAAGTTGGGAATTAATATGTTGTTTATTGGTACATAATGGTTAAAATTTTATAAAGACATCAATAAAACAGGAAAAATGGCCTGTTGATTAAATAAAACTTTTATTACCAAAATTGTAAACTAGGATGTTTAGTGCAAAGGGAGTTGGCTGCTACAGAGAACAGTTTCAACGAAATATACAAGCAGTTGGCGTTAACGAACGGCTGGCAGCACTTGCATCAGCCCGTGGGCAGTATCAATGAAAATCTACCGTTAGATAGAAGATGAAGCAAAAAAAAATGATATACTTGGCCAATATGAGAGGTAGACTTACCAGCAAGAAGTCAACTCAAAGGAATCAATACATTAATAATCATCCTCTCAACTCTCAAAAGAAATTTCAGAAATAGATAAACACTTGAGTTTTATAAATATTTTAAATATTTACTCAAGAAAAAACAAAACAATGAGTCATATTGCAAACCACATCTTAACAAATATTATTTATTTCATTATTTACAATTCAAGTGTATCAGAAAATATCATTTCTTCATCTTCTGTGAGAAACTATACTTGGAATGGCCAGGCAATAGCGTCCTAGCATGTTTCCAGAGAAGAATTTGAGGAAGGTATTTTAAAATTTGGTAATTAATCTGAAAGAAAACATATCACTAAATTAAACATCTTTCATGAAACTTTAAACAAAAATAAAGTTAATGGTGCTTACATGGATGATCATGTTCGGATGTAATTAGCTTCTATGTAATGATACAACACTACTAGGAGAAATAGGGATACGCCAAGGAAATTGGCAAAAATCATTAACTGAAAATCAGTAATCATGTTTTCTAATTACTTCTACACAGTACACACCAAAGATACTCAAAAATATTTCCAATAGAGCCGGATACTCCAGCTAACTGTTGATAAACACGTCAGAAATAATATCGATTGATATAAAGCTACACTGCAACAAAGAGGTAAAAAAAGTATTCATACACCTAGTTTAAAATATGTTTAATAATTTATTGAACAAAAATTAATAGAGGTATATATAAAAAAACAACATTCCACATTAATTGCAGATGAAGGAAGTTATAAACCCATACACCCTAATTAACCATAAAAATTAAAAAATTCTTCTTTGCAGGTAGAAGAACTTAATCATTTCAATTTACATACATTTTGGGGGAATTGCTATTTCATTCGGATCACTTAGCCCATTTGGGGTTTATATTTGAATAAGAGATTATGTATTAAGTGAAAACTATAAGAGCTAAAGAGTGATAGTTATTTTCACGACAACTGTTACCAAATGAATACTTTATTTGCATGATAAATTTTCATTTTTTGTTAATTAAGTTAATATATATTCAATAAATTATAAAACATGTTTTTAACCGAAAAACTAAGTATACGAATACTTATTTTGAATACTGTATAAGGGAAGGGAATCATCATCATCATCGCATCAGGTTCGTACTTCCTCCAGCTACAGTCACTGGAGGAATTAACGCTATGTAAAAAATGGTTTTGAAGCGTCGGAATGTAAGGTTACTTCCCAAGTATTGACACAATCCCAAATTGCATCGGCTCGCCGCCATTAAACTTCAATGAAATGGAAGGCTACCACCACCATTCACCATGTTGTTCATCGCGGCTAATACTACGATAAGATGGCGTTAATAAACATCTATAAATAAATTTTAGTATATTTTCACCTTTATAATACTATTTAGCATAGTCACTCTTAGTTTGATATTATATTGTATTATATCAGAATTCGTAAGAAAACAGATTCTATGAATTCGTCAAAAACGGCTAGTAAAACATCTAAAGAGTATTTACTCCTCAATACAGTCGACCAGAAGAAAATAAATATTGGAGTTCGATTTAGGTGAGGCGAATTTTTTTTCGGAAAATAATTCTATATCCTTTCCTGAGCTCAATCTTGAAATTAAATAGTATGCTAGAGGATCTTATATAAAAAAACTGTGTACCATTACAACCCATGAAGGGTCTTGGTTTCAGTACTTGGAAGTTCTATTTCTAGGCCAATGGTTGTACAAGGATGTGATTTGGCCGGGGTCATGAGAGGATCTTATAGTAGCAAAATTAACTTTTGTGACAAGCTTAACATTTGGACATTTTGAAAGATCAATACTAATTTCAAATTACTCAGCTGATTTTGATGTATGTCAGTACACATATTTCTCATTGATTGGCTAAAAACTATTTAGTGGTAAACTGGCACAAAGTCATCTCCTTTCGGAAAAAATAATATATGCCTTATTCTGTGTTTGGCATTGAGTTTCGGCATAAGTTTCAAATGGGTATTTAAAAAAAAAACTGGGGACTTGTTTCTTAATGCATAAATTTGGTGACCATAAACGCGTTTTCACACGGTCCGATAAATATCCAAGTTGGGTCCGACTCCGATTTAGTTAATTTAGAATAAATTCCTTTCACTCAGTGCAATAATTATCGGAGTTGGACCCTACTCGTACATTTCCTTCAGTCTGTTGCCATCTCAATAAATTGGATCGTGTGAAAACATCCTGACACTCCCTCGATGAATCGGATATCGGTCTGGCATCCGTTTTATCAGACCGTGTGGAAACGCCCTGACTGGAGGAAATTTAGAAACCGACTCTGATAATTATCAAACCGTGAGAAAGGAACCTATACTTTCTGTGTAAATTAATCAGACTCGGTGAAAACACCCTTGTGTTATTTAATAATGGGGTGAAGGAAATAATCAAATAAATTTAAACGCAAACGTTTTTGTCGCCGAGACAAAACTTTTATTTTTTACAATACACTGAATGATAAAAAACTGGGAGAGATTCTATAAGCTGACATCAAAAACAACATTACCAAAAAAATCGATGTACATCGAAAATACATCATATACTCCCACCTTGAGAAAGATGTGGAGCATATTTCTCAAAAACGTTATACAAAAAAACCACCTGCACATTCCTTTCTTTCACTGAAAACGAACGGGTAAATGCACTTTTCTTCCACAACGCGTTTGCATATCACAATATTCCTTCTCTGGTTGGTGACTGATGTCTGGTTCTGGCGGAAGACCATCTTCTGCTGTGTCATGTGATAAATTTCAGGTTTGTCTGTGAGATAAATGTCAGGTTTTGCCTCTTCGCCAAGATTGCTGAAGACTTCTAATGGATAAATACGCTGTAGAGGCCTGGTTAGTCTTCCTTCAGCCATGCGCAGCTGAATCAGTCTGCACCTCCATCCTTCCCTGAGATCAATCCTTCCACAACTGCTAAAGGCCAGTCCAGTCGCTTCCGACTATCATTGCCGATCAGCACAATTTCTCCAACGACAGGATCTCTGGTGTTTTTAGGATCCCTAGCAAATCACGCAAGCTGGCCAAGGTATTCCGCTCTAAATCTCTTACGAAGGTCTTCCTTGATCCTGCTTCGATACTTCACGCGCCGGTCAAACGCCGCAGCATCTAGCTCTGTGGATGCCTCTCTATCCATGGCAAGCTAACTTCATAACGACCATCAGGTAGAATATGGGTACTTTCTAAAAAACGTTTTCTAGCGGCAGATGATAGCTCTTCTTTAGTTTTTGTTTGCGCTGGATCACCTATACCAATTGTATCTAAACTCCATAATTGAAGGACTGACTCATCAGTGAAAAATAAATTCAAAGTCACATTGAAAACTGAAGCTATTATTAATTAATTGATGGTCATTTTCTGAGGTTTTACCCATGATAGTCCAGCCTAGTTTTGTCTCAAGAGCAACTAAACCAGATTTTAATTCTACTTTCTGTCCTTTTATAAGTTTATCTGCAACATCGGCTCCGATTAACAGATCTATTGGTCTTTCGGACATATCAGATAATATAATTCCTCTATCTTTTAATTCTTGAACCCAGGGACCACTATGTACTACAGGAACGGAATGACAAATCACTTCTGAATCTAAAACCTCAAAATTACATCCATAATTTTTATCAGTACTCCAAACTCTAACTTTATAGCATGAGTGCTTTTTATTTTCAAAATTAACGCCACCAAATAAAGCATGTACAAGAGTTTCTTGTCGAATTTCTGGGTATCCTAATTTATAAGTCATATTTTTTGTAATATAAGACCGTTGTGACCCGGTATCTATTAGGACTCTAACATTTTCTTCAACTTTACTTTTCAAAGTTACATGAAGGATTTGCATTAAAACACTAGTAAAGTTAGTGTTAGCTAAATTTTGTTCAACGTGTTCTACGCCTTCATTAATGGACAATTTATTTACAGGTTTTTTACGATTCGGACATAATATTGGCAAATGTTTACTTCCACAAATGATACATTTTAGCATAGTTCTGCATTATGCGGCTGAGTGTCCTTTTCTTAGGCATTTGAAACAGTGGCCCTTTGCTTTAATGATCTCTTGTAATTCTGACAAACTAAGTGCATGTGCCTTAAAACAATTCTCACTCTGATGTCTGCCTTCACAGAATATACGCAACTTTTTTGACTGAGACTTTACGTTTATTAAATCAGTCGCTATATTAGATTTATTTTCTTTAATCGGATTTTTTTTTTCTTTAGAGGTAGGTTTACTTTCATTAGTTAAACTAGTTTTTGCCAGAGTTATTCTTTCTTCACTTTCTACCTCTTTTCGTAGAAATTCCAAAAACTCATTCATAGGCTCCTCAACATTATTCCTCACTCTCTTTCTTTTCCACTCTCTCAAAATATCTTCTGGAAGTGAGGATTCAACCAGAGATAGTAACATTCATGCGTACTTTTCGGCTGTCACACCTAGGGTAACCAGAGCTCTCAATTGTGTTTGCAATCGGTGAAAAGTGAACTTAACGACTTAATCATGCTGGAAGCGTTTTGCAAGACTAAAGATAACTACTCCCTGAAGTACATCTAGATTAACAGATCGTCCCTGCCAAATCTCTGTTTCAAGTTCAATGGCGCTATCATAATTCTCTCCACACAGTGGAAAACTAGAAATTAACGCCCTGGCTGGTGAATCTTCGACCGTTGCTTGTAATAAATAATGAAATTTTAAATCTAAATCCATCTTGGGATTTTCATGAATCTTTTTAAACTGTGACCAGAAATTAAGCCATTGCTTTATGTCGCCGTCATAAGAAGCAAACTTTAATTTTGGATACTTATAATATGTATAACCTACAGTAGAACCAGATTCTGAACTTAATGAATTATTAGTTTTCTCCTCTTCTTCTTCCGTTTTTATTTTTTCATTCTTTTTATTTACAAGCATAATCCATATATCTCTATATGTTTCTAATTGGTCAAACTCTTGTGTAATTTCTGCTTCACTTAACTCAATAGAAAAAACAAGTTCTCTTACCTGTTCATCAATTTGAATAAGCGCTCTGCTTTATCAGCTAGCTTAGAAAATTTTTCACCTAATGTGTCATAATTAACAGACTTTATAATTTTTACAAATTTGTTCGCCTGGGTTGTGAAGAGTCTTCTTATCTGCGTTCTCTCACTTTTAAATTTATTTAATTCCTTTTCCGAGATTTTTCCTTCTTATATTATCCCCACAAGGGATGCCAAATGTGTTATTTAATAATGGGGTGAAGGAAATAATCAAATAAATTTAAACGCAAACGCTTTTGTCACAGATACAAAACTTTTATTTTTTACAATACACTGGATGATAAAAAACTGGAGGAGGTTCTATAACCTGACATCCAAAACAACATTACCAAAAAAATCGATATACATCGAAAATACATCTATGTATACCCTAAATGTTTTCGTACAAAACGGGACAGTCGATTACCGGAGGGTTCTGGTGGGTATGAATACAATTCATGGAAAGGAGACCCCGAAAATTCCTAGAATTTTAAGGTAAAACGACACATATTAGATCAATTATGAAGTCTAAAATTTGGAACCAATTTATTTTTCTAAAACACTAAAAATTAGGAACCTAAATTTAAAACAAACGCATGGCTTATGGCTTACGACACAGCTGATTATATTTACTACACAAAGTTCAAAATACTGTTATATTATTCTATTTATGATGCTGTACACTAAAAAATTGTCTTTAGTAAATTTATGTTGTTGCTGTATCTTGTTTGTAATAAGAATAAAGTTCAAAACTTTGAGAGATTTACTTTTTGTTGGGGAAACATTTTTGTTTTTTTGGAAACCAACGGAATACCTTGAAAGCCTTAAATAACGGGGCTGTCCTTTTAAACCGAGACATATGACCATCCTAAGAATAAATTAATCCTAATCCTTTCCCCTTTCCATTCCCCTGATAAATGTAGTGGGGGAGATAGCAGGGGCAAATTTGATAAAAGTTGTCAACCCTTTTCCATGTTGATTGGGTAATGGGCTTGGTGAGGCTGAATTTCCTTGATTGATGGAGAAGGAGAATGACTCCTTCTTAATGACAGAGATCCTACATTAGGCATGCAGAATGGGAAGGCCAAAAACAAGATGGCTAGATGGAATGGTAGCAGAAGATGGACTGCTTTTTAAAATACAGAACTGGACAGCTGCAGAACAAGACAGAGCCTGCTGGATGAGGTAATGGCTTCAGTAATGGATTGTTGCGCCAGAGAAGAAGAGAGGTAATTGGCCCAATGCATTTCACTCTTGAGAGGGGCCGCCCACCTGAAGATGAAGACAAAGCTGGAAGAGGACGACTGCCAGACAAATGGGAGGATATTATAACATAAGGAGGAGTGGATGATGTTGTAAGCAAAGAGCAAGAAGTCATAAAGGTGCAGTCCCATCATTAAAGATGTGCAATGGTCCACCAGAATACACCACAGATATCCATATTATTGTTCTCAATATTAAACCTGATCTCGAACTATTAGAAAATAAGAAACAAACATTTTTTACTTCCTTGTACGAAGTAAAGGAAGTATTGTAATCGCGAAAATTTTCGGTTTTCAGATTTCGACGGAAACATCCATTTTGACCATCCTCGAATCCATTTTGACTAGTTTCGTCATAGCATCTGTACGTACGTTCGTATCTCGCATAACTCAAAACGGTTAGCTGTAGAAAGTTGTAATTTTGTATTTAGGTTGTTGTAAAATCTAGTTGTGAACCTCCCTTTTTGGTTACTGCTTGATTACCGGAAGTGGTAATTTACTTGAAGGTCATAATTGATTTCCATCAAAAATTATATTAAAATACTACTATACGAAACTTCCCAAATTTAGTATTTATAATTTATATATTGATTTATAGTTTAATAGGAGTAGTTTAAGGAAGTCCTGTGTTGTCCACATCAGATATTTTTCTCAATAAATTTAAATTTATTGGCAGTAATAGCACAGGTATATCCCATGAATAATACACCACTCTTACTAAAACCCAGTAGTATGCCATAAACAACCAGGTATTGCCTACTTAGAGGGCGTGGTGGGGAAGTGCCAAAACATCACCTTATCAATCTTGAGTTTGCTGAGGCGCTTGTTAGAATCCAGCCTCCGGGGTTGAAATTAATCTCTTGGTGGACCCAGGGAATGAATCTGGACCTTCTCACTCTGGTTAGAAGAACAACCTGTTCTTTCTGCCTTAATTGGAGTTGATAAGGACTTTAAAACACCAACAAAAAAAGGCTTATCAAATTTTAAATTGCTATAAAAATTTAACAGTAAAATGTATATAATAAAACAACAGATCTTACATAAAATATTGTGTCACATCTAACAACAATATATGAAGATATTAAACTATATGAACTAAAAATTATAAAATATATTAAGCAAAGAAGTACTAAAAGAGAACTTTTCTAAAGGCTGGTTTACATGAGTAAGTTTTTTAACCAATGTGAGTTTGATCAAGGTTTACTCCTGTAAACCAGCCTAAATTGAAAGCAAAAGAGCATAAATTGTAATAAAATAAATTATAATTTCTTTGAGAATGATTTTGAATAAGATTACATTTGTCTTAATTTAATTTTACTTTTTATGTAGATTGCATTTCATTTAAATAATATTAATTTTGTTTTTAATTCTTTATTTACAAATACACAATTTAAATGATAGAAGAAAGTAATTCAAGCATTTGCTTTTATAACTTACAACTTTAACATTATAATATTAATTAAATTACAGTATAAATCTGAACAATGAGCAAAAAAATACTTATATACCTTAATAATGCCCTATTAAGTAGTCAAGGCTGCTGTTCAAATGGCAATAATATATCTAACTCGATAAAATAATGCCAAAGAGGAATTATAATAAATTCAAAAAAACTTAATAATCAAATTGCAAATCTATTAATTTTTATTTAGTCTTTAATTTTATTGTATTAACATTAAGCCCATAATAACATTATTTAAAACACAACAATGGAAATCAAAGTGAAAAAGTTAATAATAGGTAATATAGAGAAAATATATTTAATGTTTGCCGAAATTTTGTCCCACTTTTCAAACCTTTTTCACAACAAAACAAGCTTCAGACAAAAGAAAGCATGCCATCCAATCTAAATCCAGTAAAGGATGAATTAATTTTCACAAGTCTGCTTCATTTAGTTTAACTACTCACCGGATCATTATTTTGTAACTAAAACCAGCTGTTCCATAGATATCATTATTTAGTGGAGAATAAATACAATAAGAATCAGAACAAAAATCCATTCAGGAATTTACTCATAAGATAACAGGACTGCAAGTGGGTAGCTCGAATCGTTAAAAGTTACATAATTGTTAATATAAGAGAAAAAATAAAATACCCATTCCAAACTATTTCCTCATCCTAATCATTCTTATGATATGACTTATCAGTTTATTTATAATTACTCACAGCAGCACAACTACAGAACTGTTAAGACAAATATAAATTTTTAAAATGTTAGCAATTGTTATTTCTTTGACTTTATTTTTCTTAAATTCCCTTGAAAATACAATGAAATTAAGAAACTATATCTTGAAGAAGACTATAATGGACTCTAAGTTAGGCATTGCATAGATTAAGCATATTATACTAACTTGTGAGAGAATTCAATAATAATTATAGGCCAACCATTTGAGAAAGACCCTATTAATGCGTGGTTTATAACAATAACCTTTTCTTATTGAAATAAAAATCAACTTTCTAATGAGTGCACACAATTGAAAGAAAGTAAAACTAATCAAATGTTAAATATAAAATTCAAGATGGATATTTGACAAGGTAGTTATCAGAAATTATGTAGAGGGAGAAGGCTTTTTCATCTTTATCCTCTCTAACTCCGCCTAAAAGGGTCTTTCGTAAGTGGACAGGCCATACTTCCATTACTTATTGGATTTAACAAACTAAGGTACTGCTTACTGATGCAGGAAGAGTTTGCTAACACATTGACAATCGAAACGAACCAGGTTAGAATCTATATACACATCTCAAGTTATAACATTTGATAAGATTTAAATATAAATGAAAAAGGGTTAAAAGAAAAGACTACTACGATTGCTATGCTAATAATTTATTTTAACTTTAATAAAAAAATACAAAGCAAATTAGAAACAAAAAATTAATTAAATTGCAAATAGAATTAATTTTTAATATCAGTCTTCAAAAGAATTAAGTTTAAAATATTGTACTACCTCAAACAATACATTTGGCATTATTGACAACAAAATAATTGAATGAAAAAACATCAAGTTTGTCTAAATTCATTGCTCCATTTTCTCTCCTTCACCCTGCTTGGCTTCTTTGACTGCTGGTTTGTTCGTGTGCATGATAGGAATCTCCCGAGATTTTGATTCAGGCATAGCCTAAAACAAAAAATTCAAGAATTTGTCAGTTCTAAATCATAAAACAGAAAATTTACGAAATTAGAAGCAAAAGAAATGCTCAAGCTATTAAAGACAAAAATTAAGGCAGCAACATTGACAGCTAAATAAGGACAATGTATTTGATATATTTTAAAAAGCAAAATATATGAATTTTGATGGTAAATATGTAATATTTAGTAAGTCTCATGCAAGAAAATAGACAAATAAATATGTATATAATAAAAGGCATTAAATAATCACCTTAGGAGGAGCTTTTAATGTCAGTACACCATCTGAAGATAGGGTGGAGGCAAGGGCAGCCTCATCAACATTATCTGGGATCTTGTATCGCCGTGTGAATTGACGAGATACGAATCCATGCTCATCAGAACGCTCTTCATGTTTACCATCGACCACGATATATCCATCAGCAACTGAAACCTTCAGTTCTTCAGGTTTAAACTGTTGTACATCAAGATTTATTTGAAACCCACTTTTGTCTGCTTGAATAGATGAAACTCCAGAATCACCAACAGCAAGGTTTCTCCAGGGTCTCAAATATCCACCTCGCATAGGACTTATAAGGAATGCTGAAGTGGGGTGTAAGATCTCATTATTCCAAAGACCATCTCCAAAATGCTGGTCATACAAGTCACACATTGCATTTCGCCTACGGTCATCCATAAGTTCATGCAATAGAGGTAACAGTGACATCTGAAAAGAAATAAAATGTTTTATTTCTTGGAATATCTACAATTAAATAATTTAGTTCTGAAACAGCCTAATAAGCGCAGGTACTATTAAAGTGGTCCAATGCTAGGGTAAGAGGCAACTTTAGGGTCAGTAAAGCTTGCACAGCGCTCCCAAATAACAGCAAAGTGCACATTTCCAGCAGGGAGGTGATAGTAATATTGTCAAGAGGGTCATTCCACACCATATCAACCAATAAAAAAAAATTTTAGACTCAAGGTTTTTCAAAATGAGCGAAACTTGGTGTCTATGTTAAATGCTCAAATATAGTCGAAAATTCAAAATTCCAGATTTGTTCTATTATTAGTTTTTGAATTATAAATTAAAAAAGCAACAAAATTCTATTGTTTTTTTGGCACATTTTGAATCATTGAAAAACTTATAACTCCAAAAGTATCTATAAAGCTCAAAATGTCATTCTTTTCATAATTACATGATCTTGATTGTATTGGATGTATCTTGATTTAACCAAACCAACCTTGAAATGTTTAAACATTTCCAAAAAGTTATTTTTTCAAAAATTCAAAATAGAAATTTTTATTTTTTTGAAAAAATATTTGTAACATATACATGTTATAAGAATGTATAGAAAAAATTTCAAGATAAGAGTTTTTGAGTTCTCTTATAAAAAATAGGAAAAATGAAGTCATTGAAATAGGATGGTTTCATTATCACTCTTTTTGGTCTGTTGATTTATGATATAGTCTCTTGAGCTTCCTGTGAATTTTTTAAGACAGGAATTGGGGTATCCTTTTCAATAAGGGTTGATTTATCGATTTGAACAGGAGGACCCAGGCAAATCTTCCCCAGGCTGATTTTCTTCTTGGAACAAGGTCAGTCTATCATCTGATTCATCCATGGAAGGTTTCTCATTTATTTTAAGCTCTTTCCCATCACCTTGTGGTGCAAGGTGCCTTAAAAATACTGTGGACTCTCGTCCCCCTCGATGCTTTATTAAGTCATATTGAGAATTTGCTTCAATTTATTTAACCTCCTCCACTAAATCATCATATTTGCTTGCGCGTACCAGCTAAGATAAGAAAACAGGACCTGGATTTAGTAACCTAGACGGCAGTGTATCTCCATTTATGGTTCAACGAGGATGCTTAAAGAATCTTTCATGTGGTGTGCAGTTTGTCGATGAACACAAGAAGGATCTAATCGATTGAAGGGATTCCATCAGTGAAACTTCCTATTTTGTTGTTTCGAGTTTTCTTGATTTTAGGGCAAGCAAAATTTTTCATTTTTTATCCTAACCAATAGTACTCCATATGCACAAAACATAATTCAATTCTGAGACAAGTTCCAGACCATTGATTGATTTGACATGGAATGACCCAAAAATCAAAATATTTATTGCATACTAAAATATGAACCGGCTAAGAGGAAGAATATTTGTCAACAGACAATATTTCGTGACCCCTAAAATATGAACTGTGGACAATTAGAACTGATACCAAATTAAATAAATACATAAATAACAAAAATGCTCATCAATAGGCCATAAAAAAATGAATAAGATATGGCCTAACTACTATCCAAAAGGATAAAGCTGCAAGGGTTGAACGCTAACTGCTGTAAATACTGAACAATCCCAGTTATCTGGGCCATTTTTAAATATTTTCTCCTGGAATTTTTTTTATTTTCATTAAACATAGTAATGAAAATAAAAAAAATTTCAGGAGAAAATATTTAAAAATGGCCCAGATAACTGGGATTGTTCAGTATTTACAGCTTAGGTTCTATATAAACTTAAATAATATACTAAAAATAATTGATTAGCAAGATTGACATAGTAAAAGTTCTACAGAACAAGAAAAAGGTTTTGGTACAACACCAATTGATCACCTTCAATCAAAATTTAACACAAAAAGCTCGAATTAACAATATACAAGCATCAGTAAATTTTGAAACCTAAAATAGAAACATAGATAAGAACCATTCGAGCATGCAAGAGTACTTAATAGTCAAGCAGTCGCTATTCAATGGTATATGGTAAATACTTGACAATTATTATCAATACGACATACCTTTGCACTGAGAAAATATAGATACTTCTGAGCACAAATACACAGAACACTTTCTCAAGCAACTGTGCCCTAATCCTTCACCAAGCAGCCTTAAATACTGCTATAGAATGTACTAGACATTTCTTGACTCAGTCTTCGAACACTCCAGAATGTTCTAGAATTGGAGATTTACGTTTACCTACACGGTTTCATAAATATAAAATTGAATAAAAACTGCAACACAACATTATTTTCTACCACATAAAGGTTTAGAAGGATTGATACAGCCATTCCAAAGTTAACAATCAGTAACAACGACAATCGACGGTTTCAATAACAAACGACCTGCTCGCAAATTGATTCTGTAACCTTCCTCTTTATTTATCACTATTATCAAACCGAATTTCAGTTCAATAAACGATAGCTATATGATAAATATATAAACATATTTAGTAATTTCTAAAAATAAACAAATAGATATTTAAATTTATTTTGGTTGTTATATTCATATAATTTATGTTAATTAGTCTCCAATCCATGTATTTAGGCTGAGGGATGTAAATTTTTTATGGAATGGGGCCAACATGGATATGACATTGTTCGTAACTTATAATTTCATTCTCAAATTCGTAACGACGCAGAACTTCAAGTTGTATTTTATAGAACTACTTAATTTTAATAAAAAATTGGAAAATACTGTAGAGACCATATGTGTAATAAAAAGATAAAATATTTTAATAATTACAATTATAATTGTGTCTTAAATGAATTGATGCAAAGAATTTTTTCGTATAAAGAATAAAATGTAAAAAAAAAAAATTGTAGATAATTTAAGATTGTATGTCCTACAATATTTTCTAATTACCCAGCAATATCAACATAAATGTTGATTACTGCAATACAACAAAAATCATATAAATTTTCATTTTTCTACCAAGATCTGCCTACGGATTGATTTAAAAAGTTTCGCCAGTGAAAACCATTTTTGAAAATTTATATTATTTAAATATATCTAAAGCATTGATTTCATAAAAGTATTTGGTTTGAGAAATTTATATTCAGGCAATTTTTTTTCAGTGTAAAACAATTAATACTAGTTAAACATCTTGAGGAAGCCTTCGTATTTTAAATTCGAAAGAGTTTTCAAGAAAGACTTTTTCAATTTATTTCACAAGTAAATCAAGATTTACGTTTTTAAGAAAGACTATTTGAATTTATTTCACACGTAATACAAGATTTACATCTACAGTCGTACCTCTGTATAACGAACTTCTATACATCGAAAATCTCTATACATAGAACTTTTTTTTAGGAACCTTGAATTTTTATTAGAAAAAAATATTCTGTATATCGAATAAAATTTCTGCATACCGAACAAAAAATTTCCATTTAAAAAAATATAAAATGTGATTGTCATTAAAAGAGCCCTTAGTTTAATTAAAAAAGAATGGGGAATAATTAAATATAAAAAAAAATGTTCCACTGGTTTGCAAAACAATAAAAATTCAGAGAAGATTTTTCAGAAGAAATACAGGAGCACCTAAAATCTCTGAATCTATTTCCTAACATAGAAAGTGAAATTTTCATTTTAAATCCAACTTTGCCTTTCTTGTTGCCAACATTGCTCCTAAACATGACTTCGGTGATGACCCAAAAAGACATTAGAAGTTATTTTGCGCGAAAACAAAAATAAATTAACTTTGTGTATGCTTGCATATTTTTAATAATTGTCCTTATTAAATTATAAATGTACATTTGTAAAAAATCTGCAATCACAAATGTAATTTGTACAATTTTTCAAATAAGTGTTATTGATCATTCAGTTTTGTTTTTGTTTAGCCCAAAAAAATTGCCTTTGATACTTCTCAAAACCTAAAGAATAGATGCAATTGTTTTTAGTCTGAAATGGATGAAAAATTGCTATCTTTCTATATAGTGAAATTTCCATATATCGATTTTTTTCAATAAACCTTCATGTTCCATATATAGAGGTTCAACTATACTTACCTATTTAGCTATAAAAACAATTAGAGACTTTTAAAAAATCAAAAATCTCACACACACACACACACACACACACACACACACACGCAAGCGCGTGATTTGAACTGCCGGTTCAAATTTAATTTAAATTATACTTAAAACTTCAAAATGATATATCACGAAAATGAAAGCGCATTGCGTCTTGCCACTTTGCATAAGCATTGAGGAGACCCTGCCCTGTAAACTATAGGCGATTCTCCCAATATTGGGCATTTTGAAAGTTGATAAACTATTACTAATTCGGCGGATATTTTCGCCTAAATCGTTTCTTGGCGTGTTCACTAACACTTAAACTACCCATTCACGCATGATTCTGTTGGATTCATTCGTCCACTCACGGTCCTGCAAGGGATCCGATCAGCTATTCTATCTTGTACTCATCGGTTATCAATGTTTTATTTTTAATGTTTTTTTTGTTTTAGCAATTTATCTTGCTATGGTATTATTAGAAAAAAGAAAGTTCAGACGAAAAAAATGTTTATTAACCGAATAAATTACAGTGATTTGAAAATGTTAAAAGAAATTGATAAGGATTATAAAAATTACATAAGAATTGATAACAAAATCATCCCCCTAGTATAAGATAAGAATAAATGATAAAAAATGTGCTAAAGGTCTGTGTTTGTTTTATACGTTTTCATTTAAAAGGTTTACACATTTTTGATATTAATGTAATTACATATAACTTAAATTAGTTATATTAGTTAAAAGATATGATTAAAAGCAGGCCAATTTATGATTAAAAGCAAACTTAAAACAAGATAACATGAGATGAAATAAAAATAAAACAGAGATGAACATTTAATAACAAAAATAGGATCCAAAATTATTAGTTCAAAATTGTCGCCATTCATGTTCAATCACATTATTTACTTAATATTTTAATTCAGTTTTAACAATGGAATGTTACAGTAACATTATAATAAGGAATTTTGGGCATGAGAACATATTTTCATTAGCTTTATTGTACTGCATGTTTCGGTTATACGTGTAAAATAAAGTAATAAAAAAAAACCTGAAGATGTGTTTTCAAAACAATTTTTTTCTTATCATTCTAATTATTAGTTTCTAATTAAATAACATTGATGACCATAAAAAAAATATTTAAAAAAACATAATCGAGAGAGAAAAACCCCAACCTCGCAGTTGTTGACTAATAATAAATAAATATTGGTGAGAATCTTGATTGGGGGTGCGGTCAACAAATAAACACACAAATAAGAAAAAATTTATACTAATGTGTGCCAATGTTTCGGCCTAAGTATTAGGCAATCATCAGGACTAAGAAAAAACAAGATAAAAACAGATGTAACAACAGTTGCAGCACAAATAATAAAAAAGTTAACAAATAGTAAGATGAAAAAATATAAAGTATAAAGAAAAATAGGCTGATCACAACATGTTAATATTAATGAGAAAAATAAGAAATATAGAAGAAATCAAAAAATCGTCTCCCCTCAATTTTCTCCTCCCCTACTTTTTCACAATATATTTCCATCCCAATATAAAGATCCCTAACTTACACCTCCTCCCTTTCTGACAATATTAAAAAGTCCTTAAGCCCTTTTAACATTTAAGCTCTTTTTTAAAGTAATTAAATATAATTCTTAGTTATATTCAACAATTAAGATTGAATTTTCGAAACATTTATAGGAAATTGAAAACAAAAAAAAAATTTTTTTTTTTTTGCTCTGAATATAAATTCAACAGTTTAGCTCCCGACAGTCGTGGTAAAATTTGAGGAGTCGCAAAGAAATATTTTTAAAAACAAACTTTTTATGAAAAAATTGTCATGTACAATCTAGCCTAGACGTGTCATTATCCTTAAACGGGCTGTTGAAAGTAACAAAGTGCGATCTCGAGCAGAACAAAGGAATGAGAATTGGGTGGCTTATGATAATTTAAAATAATGATGTTTAGAGATTAAAAAGGATATGTATCTAAATTTTATATTAAATTAAATTTCGTTAAATTATATTATTTATATCAAGCTCCAAGACCGAGGATCTCCCATATGCCTCAAGGCAATGACTAAAGGACTTGTCTGTCGGCTTGCCATGTGTATAGATGCAAGAATCATTAAGACAAAATTAAGAGTAATTTTATTTTTCGCTATGAATATAAATTCAACAGTTTAGCTCCCGACAGTCGTGGTAAAATTTGAGGAGTCGCAAAGAAATATTTTTAAAAACAAATTTTTTTATGAAAAAATTGTAGGCACTGTCAGAACATTTTTGTTACTGACTGTATGGCTAAATTTTATATTAAATTAAATTTCGTGAAGTTATATTATTTATACCATGCTAAAAATATACCCTAAGATAGAGAATTTTTAAAAGAAAAATTTAAGCAAGCATTACAATCCATTATACTATAAATTGAGAATTATAATTAGGTACCATTACTTTCCCACTGTACGTGATTGTTTAAAAAGAAGCCGATAAAGAAATTGGTTCAGGTGATACGTGTTTTTAAAGTAATTAAATATAATTCTTAGTTATATTCAACAATTAAGATTAAATTTTCGAAACATTTATAGGGAATTGAAAAAATTGGAAATCATATTATTTGAAATTCTTTAAAAAATAAAAGAGCTTCCCAAAAGTTTCAACAATAATTAAATGACCAAAGAATAGCTAAATAAAACTATATCATCCCAGCTTTTCTAAATTATTAAATATTCTAGGATAAAGATTTTATTGAATTTCATGTATTTAGTTAATTGAAGACAGAAATATGATGAATTTATATTCCTATTAATAAATACCAACGATCCCAGCTCAGACACAGGAATGAATCTAATAAAACAAAAAGAAAATGTAAGCTTAAATATTATCTATGCATTTATTTTTGTAAGATTATTACATGTGTTTTTATTTAATTTCATACATCAACATTCTTCTGTTTATGAACAGAAGATGAGATTCAGCCTCTTTGCTCGTTCTAAAGAAATGTAAATAAACAGGAAGGTTGCTAACTAGTGCAACCTGGTCACTTTATCGTTGTCAAGAGGGTGTGGATATATCAGTATTAAAATGGATTTGTATCTCCCCCTATATCTTTATTTTGAAAGAAAGGATGTATGGCTAATGTTTCTATTGAATGTTATATTAAAACCGCCATTCAGGTAAAAATAAAACGTCGATTCTCGTAGAAGGTTCTAGAATATTCGAGGGCCAGTTCTGGAATTGTCGGGTACATTCTGTGGCTGTATATAAGACTGCTTGGTATTGAAGCCTGGCATAATTACTCAAGAAAGAGTTCTGTGCGTTTGTGATTGAAAAGTGTCTATATTTTCTCAGTGCCAAGGTATGTTGCAGTACTATTAAATAGCTGTACAAGTTTTTGTATTTGCAGCAATGTTCTAGTTTACTTGTTACAACTAATTGGTGTTAGTATACGGTTATTAAATGTCATTTTGTTAATTGTCTATTGTAGATAATCCATTAATGTTTTACCAAATGTGTTCTGTGATAGTATAAGATTTTTTAGTGGAGAACTAATTGACTAAAAAATTGTAGTTGTTAATCTAAAGAAAAATGAGAAATTTTATTTATTATGTTTATTTTTAAATTATGGAAGTCTTGATTACTATGTTGAACTATCCTTTTTTCATATTCTAACTAGCATACATTTTTTCTTGTCAGTTAAGACCTGGACTTCGCCATCGTTAGTATTAAAGAGGTATCAGAAGGTGCACTTACTAACCACACTATCTCTTAAAAATATCAGAAGGTCTAGAATCGGGCACCTTTACCAATAACTGCTTTTTAAGTTTTTTCTAGACAGTTGATTTATTTGTGATAGTTCCAAATAACATTTTCTTTCTTTTTAGATGTCCATCTTACCTCTATTGCATGAGCTTTTGGATGATCAGAGGCGAAATCCGTTGAGCGACCTGTATGACCAACATTTTGGAGGCGGTCTTTGGAATAATGAGATCTTACATCCCACGACAACGTTCCTTTTGAGTCCTATGCGAAGTGGATACTTAAGGCCTTGGAGAAACCTGGTTGCTGGTGATTCTGGAATTTCATCTATTAAAGCAGACAAAAATGGACTCCAAATAAATCTTGATGTACAGCAGTTTAAACCTGAAGAACTGAAGGTTTCGGTTGCTAATGGATTCATAGTCGTTGATGGTAAACATGAAGAACGTTCTGATGAGCACGGATTTGTTTCTCGTCAATTCACTCGGCGGTACAAGATCCCAGATAATGTTGATGAGGCTGCCCTCGCATCCAGCCTGTCTTCAGATGGTGTTCTGACATTGAAAGCACCTTCGAAGGTGAGTGCCCCATTTCTGTTAATAACTAAATAAAATATTTATTCTGTTAAATAAATTATTTTTTAACAATCCGCTGCCAATTTCATGAATTATACCTAGTTTATGATGTATGCCCAAATACTAATCTGTTATTTTTTTTCTGTTTATAATAGGCCTTGCCAGAATCCAAATCACGGGATATACCTATCACTAACACCAACAAACCAGCAGTCAAAGAAGCCAAACATGGTGGAGGAGATACAATGGAACATTAAACTGTTTTACTTTTGTTTTTCTAATTTTGTTGTGCATTCGTAATGCCAGTACCTGTTTTGATCTTAAATTCCTATTGAAGACTGATAATTAAACTGATGAAGTTTGTAATTTAATTTATTTATTTTTTTTTTCTATTTTGTAATATTGTACTGATTCAGTTTAAATAAAATATAAAGTATTGGTATTTGATCAGTAGTGTCTTTTTAATATCCTATTTTTCTAATTTAATAATTATGAGTACTATAATTTTAATAAACTAAGGTATAAAATTACTCCATTTTCCTGATTTTTTCATAAGATTCATTTACTTTTATTACATGCAAAATGATCATAAATTAATATGAGTTTAGTTAATTTACTTCGGGTCAATTCAACATAGAGCCTAAACCTCAAATTTGGCATGGGTGTACTATTTTATGTACTCTATATTCTTGGAAAAATATGAAATTTTACTGAGATTGTCTACTCGTTTTTGACTTACAGAGCTAGTATAGTTCTCCTAAGTAATATAGTAAATAGTAAAGTTCTCCTAAATTGATCCAAAAACAGGGAATGGGAATTGCTGTAAAAGCTTTCCTAATTTGACTAGAGATCTGGGATGGTGCCATTTGACAGAATTTTTCATGCTCTAAATCGCAGGACAAAATATAACCTTGGGATGATAATGACTTCATTGTTAAAAAAATTGAGGGCTGAAGCTCTTTTTCATAAAACATAATCTTTTTGACAGCCAAGTTTCAAAACAGACTAAAAATATTTTCTATTTCTTAGATGGGTCTGCCGCCCATGAGAAAAAAATAAATGAAACTTCTTAAACATCTGATTTTGTGAGGAAGATTTTAAAATGGAAGCAGAGTGGCACTTTTTTTGCTACAACACATGGAAAAGGGCCTTGTGATGGAGTTGGAGGTTCTGTAAAGAGACTGGCAGCTCATGCCGGTTTGGAAAGACCATATGAAAACCCATAGCTGCTCGGCAAAGATTTTAAAATAAAGTTAGGAAATTTCAACTCCAAGATTGGTAAGAGGGAAGCGTAAAGGCCAATGATCGTTCTTCCTAATATCCATGAGATCAGCAATGACAAAGGGAAGAGAATTCGCTGCATCAGGAAATTGGTCATTGGAAGCACTCTCTTTCCTGGGTATCGAGTTCATAAGGCTACCTGGAGATCTCCTGATGGTATTACTGCCAAACAAATTGGTCATATCCTCATTAGTGGCCACCATAAATCTAATATACTCAGTAATCGAACCTTCAGAGGAGCTAATATTGACTTCTGATCATCACCTGGTGAATGCTTGAATCAGTGCAAGAATCTTAAAGATCAGAAACCGTTTTGTACAGGTGCACTAAAGGTGGAACACGGACAAGTTAAAGATTCCTGATAACTACGAAGCGTTACCCCCATTCCTGCGAATTCTCCTCAATATCCACATAGTCATGATTAACACATGCATGGCCTTAAATAGCTCCTTCCCTCCTTATATGAAGAACTCCACTGGCAGTCTATCAGGACTTGAAGCTTTATTGTTTTTTTTTATTTTTTGAATACCCTGCTCATATTCAATATTCTGCTGTTATAGGATATACTAATATTACGTACTTAAGATCTTCTTTTATTCAGTATTCTGCTCACCAAAAATACTTGACCAGTGGAGAAAACATTTCAGAGCTCTCTTAAATGAGGAAGAAGAACGGTTGAGTGGAAAGGAAGAAGGAAAAGTGCAGCATTGTCATGTGGTTTGGGATGTGTTTTCATATGGTCTTTCCAAACCGGCATGAGCTGCCAGTCTCTTTACAGAACCTCCAAATCCATCACAAGGCCCATTTTCCATGTGTTGTAGCAAAAAAAGTGCCACTCTGCTTCCATTTTAAAATCTTCCTCACAAAATCAGATGTTTAAGAAGTTTCATTTATTTTTTTCTCATGGGCGGCAGACCCATCTAAGAAATAGAAAATATTTTTAGTCTGTTTTGAAACTTGGCTGTCAAAAAGATTATGTTTTATGAAAAAGAGCTTCAGCCCTCAATTTTTTTAACAATGAAGTCATTATCATCCCAAGGTTATATTTTGTCCTGCGATTTAGAGCATGAAAAATTCTGTCAAATGGCACCATCCCAGATCTCTAGTCAAATTAGGAAAGCTTTTACAGCAATTCCCATTCCCTGTTTTTGGATCAATTTAGGAGAACTTTACTATTTACTATATTACTTAGGAGAACTATACTAGCTCTGTAAGTCAAAAACGAGTAGACAATCTCAGTAAAATTTCATATTTTTCCAAGAATATAGAGTACATAAAATAGTACACCCATGCCAAATTTGAGGTTTAGGCTCTATGTTGAATTGACCCGAAGTAAATTAACTAAACTCATATTAATTTATGATCATTTTGCATGTAATAAAAGTAAATGAATCTTATGAAAAAATCAGGAAAATGGAGTAATTTTATACCTTAGTTTATTAAAATTATAGTACTCATAATTATTAAATTAGAAAAATAGGATATTAAAAAGACACTACTGATCAAATACCAATACTTTATATTTTATTTAAACTGAATCAGTACAATATTACAAAATAGAAAAAAAAAATAAATAAATTAAATTACAAACTTCATCAGTTTAATTATCAGTCTTCAATAGGAATTTAAGATCAAAACAGGTACTGGCATTACGAATGCACAACAAAATTAGAAAAACAAAAGTAAAACAGTTTAATGTTCCATTGTATCTCCTCCACCATGTTTGGCTTCTTTGACTGCTGGTTTGTTGGTGTTAGTGATAGGTATATCCCGTGATTTGGATTCTGGCAAGGCCTATTATAAACAGAAAAAAAATAACAGATTAGTATTTGGGCATACATCATAAACTAGGTATAATTCATGAAATTGGCAGCGGATTGTTAAAAAATAATTTATTTAACAGAATAAATATTTTATTTAGTTATTAACAGAAATGGGGCACTCACCTTCGAAGGTGCTTTCAATGTCAGAACACCATCTGAAGACAGGCTGGATGCGAGGGCAGCCTCATCAACATTATCTGGGATCTTGTACCGCCGAGTGAATTGACGAGAAACAAATCCGTGCTCATCAGAACGTTCTTCATGTTTACCATCAACGACTATGAATCCATTAGCAACCGAAACCTTCAGTTCTTCAGGTTTAAACTGCTGTACATCAAGATTTATTTGGAGTCCATTTTTGTCTGCTTTAATAGATGAAATTCCAGAATCACCAGCAACCAGGTTTCTCCAAGGCCTTAAGTATCCACTTCGCATAGGACTCAAAAGGAACGTTGTCGTGGGATGTAAGATCTCATTATTCCAAAGACCGCCTCCAAAATGTTGGTCATACAGGTCGCTCAACGGATTTCGCCTCTGATCATCCAAAAGCTCATGCAATAGAGGTAAGATGGACATCTAAAAAGAAAGAAAATGTTATTTGGAACTATCACAAATAAATCAACTGTCTAGAAAAAACTTAAAAAGCAGTTATTGGTAAAGGTGCCCGATTCTAGACCTTCTGATATTTTTAAGAGATAGTGTGGTTAGTAAGTGCACCTTCTGATACCTCTTTAATACTAACGATGGCGAAGTCCAGGTCTTAACTGACAAGAAAAAATGTATGCTAGTTAGAATATGAAAAAAGGATAGTTCAACATAGTAATCAAGACTTCCATAATTTAAAAATAAACATAACAAATAAAATTTCTCATTTTTCTTTAGATTAACAACTACAATTTTTTAGTCAATTAGTTCTCCACTAAAAAATCTTATACTATCACAGAACACATTTGGTAAAACATTAATGGATTATCTACAATAGACAATTAACAAAATGACATTTAATAACCGTATATCAACATCAATTAGTTGTAACAAGTAAACTAGAACATTACTGCAAATATAAAAACTTGTACAGCTATTTAATAGTACTGCAACATACCTTGGCACTGAGAAAATATAGACACTTTTCAATCACAAACGCACAGAACTCTTTCTTGAGTAATTATGCCAGGCTTCAATACCAAGTAGTCTTATATACAGCCACAGAATGTACCCGACAATTCCAGAACTGGCCCTCGAATATTCTAGAACCTTCTACGAGAATCGACGTTTTATTTTTACCTGAACGGCGGTTTTAATATAACATTCAATAGAAACATTAGCCATACATCCTTTCTTTCAAAATAAAGATATAGGGGGAGATACAAATCCATTTTAATACTGGTATATCCACACCCTCTTGACAACGATAAAGTGACCAGGTTGCACTGGTTAGCAACCTTCCTGTTTATTTACATTTCTTTAGAACGAGCAAAGAGGCTGAATCTCATCTTCTGTTCATAAACAGAAGAATGTAGATGTATGAAATTAAATAAAAACACATGTAATAATCTTACAAAAATAAATGCATAGATAATATTTAAGCTTATATTTTCTTTTTGTTTTATTAGATTCATTCCTGTGTCTGAGCTGGGATCGTTGGTATTTATTAATAGGAATATAAATTCATCATATTTCTGTCTTCAATTAACTAAATGCATGAAATTCAATAAAATCTTTATCCTAGAATATTTAATAATTTAGAAAAGCTGGGATGATATAGTTTTATTTAGCTATTCTTTGGTCATTTAATTATTGTTGAAACTTTTGGGAAGCTCTTTTATTTTTTAAAGAATTTCAAATAATATGATTTCCAATTTTTTCAATTCCCTATAAATGTTTTGAAAATTTAATCTTAATTGTTGAATATAACTAAGAATTACTTTAAAAACGAGCTTAAAGGTTAAAAGAGCTTAAGGAGTTTTTAATATTGTCAGAAAGGGAGGAGGTGTAAGTTAGGGATCTTTATATTGGGATGGAAATATATTGTGAAAAAGTAGGGGAGGAGAAAATTGAGGGGAGATGATTTTTTTATTTCTTCTATATTCCTTATTTTTCTCATTAATATTAACATGTTGTGAACAGCCTATTTTTCTTCATGCTTTATATTTTTTCATCTTACTATTTGTTAACTTTTGATTATTATTGGTGCTGCAACTGTTGTTACATCTGTTGTTATCTTGTTTTTTCTTAGTCCTGATGATGGCCTAATACTTATTCTTAATGATATTAATTCTTATTTGTGTATTTATTAGTTGACCGCACCCCCAATCAAGATTCTCCTATGAAAAATTTTCGACGGTCAACCATACCCTTACCAATTTTTTTTTATTATTAGTCAACAACTGCGAGGTTTGGGTTTATCTCTCTCGATTATGTTTTTTTTAATTTTTTTTTTTATGGTCATTGTCGGATTTACGGCCTTCGATTCCTTCACCTGGCCCAATTTTCCGTTTTTTTTTTTGTCTATACACATTTTAGGGGCCCCTGGTCTCATATTTGCTCCCTCCCCCTAGCGACGGCGGCCAAACATTGCCATGGACGCGCCAAGAGGAGGCCGCCCGGCGTGATTTAGCCCCACTTCACGTGAGCTTATCAATGCTGGAACCTTCACTCGCCCCACTAGCAAGACGGCCGACCAGGTGAAGAGAGGTATCAGGTATCTATGATTAGAAATAGTTATGTTGCATGCTAATTGTAACTCGGTATTACGAGTTCAGGGTATACGAATACTCACATTTTATTTTTAATATACAAGAACGGGGTTTCCCGATCAAATTATATGCTTAACTTTTATATCCAAACGAAGGCGACATCAAAAACAAAAACTCGTGGTGAAGTATGGAAACGATTGAGCTAGAGGAGGGACACAGGGGAAAAGTATTAGTATTGGTGAGAAGGAAGCGATGGGGCCGTGTCAGTGGCGTGATTTCTTCTGTTTACTCGGTTTTAAAATGTAAAATAAAACAACGGAGTGAACATGGCGTGATGAAAACAGGATAAGATTCTCTTTACTGCCGCATTCCTTTTGTATTCCTTCTTTGAGTTACATTCATCTTTCATCCTTTATTAAACTATAGATTTTCTTTCAATAATCTTGATAAAAAATTGTAATCTCTCGTATATTTCCAGTTGTTTGGGTTGTTTTTTTTTACACTCTCCAAGAGTAGCGCCTGGATACCCGGTACCACTGCGGCCAGTGCTTAGATCAGTATTAGTGAAAGTAGTTTGTGGTGTGTCTTCTTCTCATTCCTTTGCCGCCAAACATCATTTTGTAAGCATGTTTGAAATATATTATTCTTTTATCTTTTCTAATGGATGACCTAGTAATCTAGTAAAGCTTTTTTTCTAACTAAAAAATAACTGGGTTTTAACCCGTTAAAGCCGAAATCCTCATTTCTTTGTCGTCATTATTTTAACAGTTGGCAATAACTGAGATACCTCACAAAAAAATTGGGATTTTCTACCAAACCCAGCGCCGTAACAACCATCTCTGTAATAGGAGATCCCAGGCTTGGGGGAGAGGACTTAGTTATTTTAAAAGCATTTTATTTGAAAAATAACTGGTTAACAACTTTTAGACAGATTAAGTAGCCCAAAATCTTTATATTATTTAAGAATTAAAAAAAAGGAACCGATTTGCCGTTTGAACTTGATCACAGAGAGAGGAGACCCAGGGCTGCTATTGTGGTTAATAACCCAAACCTCGACGTGATGGATCTGAGGCGGATTGTGTCGGATGCCATGTCAGGTGGGGCAATGTAGCTTTCACGCTTGTTTCATCGTACTTGCTTGATGGAAGCGATATTGAGGAAGGCATATCCGCCATGGAAATGATCACGATTCGCACTAGAAATGTGATCATATGCTCAGATACCAACTCCTGGAACACGGTCTGGGGATCCAGTCGAACGGATAGAAGGGGCGCTAAACTTGGTGAGTTCATTGCGAGGAACCACCTCATAGTCCTAAATGATCCTTCTGTCATCCCCACGTTCTCTAGTGCAAGGGGGCAGAGTCGGATAGATGTTACAATGGCCTCACCAGCTCTGACTAACCGCCTTTGCGATTGGACCATTCGATCTGAGACGAGTTCTGACCACCGTTTTTGGCATGGTAGAAAATCTAAAGAGTTCCCACGGCATTGACAAGGGTTACAGAACTCAAAGAGGTGATTGGAGTGCTTTACGGTCAACGCTGGAAGAGAAACTGGTCGACGATGAGTGGGATGCGGCGGAGACGGATCTCACTGACGACCTGGATTACCGGGTGTCCAGGATCACAGACGTCATCCGTGACGCCGCTGAGGAATCCCTCCAGCACCGGAAGACGAAAGCTCGACCTGTCCCATGATGGACTCCGGCCTTAACCACTATGAAGAGAGAGCTCTACAAGGCCCGGCGGTTGTACCAAAGGTGTAGTTGTGATGAGAGGCGCACTACACTTCGTGCAGAGTACAGGTCTAAAGCCAGGGCATATCGAAACGAGGTGCGCTCACGAAAGCGGAAGTCTTGGGATGAGTTCATTGTTGAGGAGTCATCCAAAAACCCCTGGGGTATCCCATACAGAGTGGCTCTTGGTAAGCTGACTTCTCTGCAAATTATTGCAGCGTTGAAGCGTGATGGTACCCAGGCAAAAACTCTTGAAGAATCGGCGAAGATTTTTATAGCAGAGACTTACCCTAGGGACGATCCTTCCCAAGATAATGAAGAGGAAGCATTTGTGAGACGCACTACGGTATGCCCACCTGGTACGGACTTGTGCCCACCATGGGACATATGGAATCTCCGTACCGCCGTGGACAAGCAAAAGACTGGTCGTGGTTTAGACACCATTGACGCGGCAATCTTCAAAAATAGCATCCCCTATGTTGAAGGAAGGTTGTTGTCCGTGTTCAATGATTGCCTGGACAGGGAATACTTTCCAAGATGCTGGAAACTTGCTGACGTCAGGCTCCTTTACAAAGGAGGAGGCAAGGATAAGCAATTAGCCAAGTCTTATAGGCCTATATGTCTCCTCCCCGTCATGAGCAAGGTTTTGGAGAACCTGATGTTAGCAAGTCTACGGCCAGTCTTCTCACGAGCGAGCCATGCACGGCAATACGGATCTTACAAAGGTAGGGGAACCGCAGATGCATTGCTGAGAGTGCGCCGTGATGTCGAGGAGAGGGTAGAGAAGTATGTTATGCTCCTCTTGTTTGACATAACCTCCGCCTTTGATAGCGTTTGGTGGCCGAGCGTGCTCCAGCAGCTGCACAAGTATGAGGTTCCCAGCAACTTGTATGGCCTAGTCAGAAGTTACCTCCAGAACAGAACAATAAAGATTCGTGGTAGCTTCTACGAAGTAGAAAACACTGTGGAGAGGGGATGTCCGCAGGGCTCTGTCCTTGGTCCTGCTCTGTGGAAATTGGTCTTCGACGAGTTGCTGGGAGTGCTAGAGGAGTGGTTCCCCGCTACTGCTTATGTCGATGACCTGGCTGTTGTTGTTGCCTCGAATAGCAGAGCCAGACTGAAAGATGAAGCTGAACGGTGCGCCAGCCTGATAGGTGAATGGTACGAGCGAAAGAAGTTGAAGATGGCGGGTTCCAAGACTCAGGCCATCCTCTTAAGAGGTACGACTAATAGGGCTCACCCTATAACTATGGTCATCCAAGGATCTAGAATTCGCCCGGGTGAGGTAGTTACCTAGCTTGGAGTAAGGATTGGTAGAAACTTCAATGTGACGCCTCACTTGGACTATTTGAGAAGTAGGGTGACCATAGCCCTTAATGGACTCAGTCGTATTGGTGGCGCTTTTTGGGGCCTCAGATACCCAGCAACGATGACCATTTATAAAGGAGTTATAGTGGGTATCCTGAGGTACGTCGCCAGCCTGGAATCAGAGTCTCTCGCACAGACAAAAGAGTAGGTTGGCGACCATCCAGCGGATAGCTCTGATTCGAGTAACCAGGTCATATAGGACGGTGTCTCATGAGGCGGTGCAGGTCTTGGCAGGAGGAATACCTCTTGACCTCCTGCTGCGAGAAGATTACTTCCGGCACAAGATAAGGAGGGAAGGCCCAACGGATCTACCGGCGGATCTCCGGGTGCAGACGCTAGCAATTGGAAGAGAATCCTTCGGGAGTATACAGTAGAAGAATTGAACCGGCGGTGGGTGACTACAACTAAAGGGGCTATCTTGAGGAAGTACTTTCCCAACGTCGGATCGCGACTGGAAACGACATGGGTCCTCCCGGACTACTGAGTCTCACAGATTCTCACGGGGCATGGGAGTTTCAGAGCGAAGCTTTTTAAACATGGTATAGACATCGATCCCCTATGCCTTAGTTGTAGTGTACCGGAAACTGCCGAACATATCATCACAGCATGCACTGCCTATGAGGCACCGAGGGCCAAACTACTGAGGGAGACAGGGCTCTATGTTCTGACGGAGAGCGAGTTCTCTCAGCTGATGACCAAAATGAATTATCCACATTTCAAGACCTTTGTGTGTGGTTGGAAGGTGATAGTGGGTCCAACACACTTTTCCTTGGGAAGGAGAGACGGAACCTTGCCAGAGAGGCCGCCGGGAAGAAGACCCAGGAGGGGAAGATGAAGATGGTGGCCAAATTGTAACCCTGATTTACTTGCAGCAGTGTTGTTAAGCAGAAATGCATAACATCACACTCCTGCAAACACCCGTATTGCCTTCTAGGCAGGGCAGGGTGGAAAATAAAATAAAAAATATATTATTTAAGAAGAAAACCACAAATATCAAGCAAAAATAATAGTTCCGAAGACAAAAGTATATGTATTATTTTTTAATTGAAGTAAAAAAAAAAATATATTATCGAGTAAAATCTTTCATCAATTCAAGACAAGTAACGAAAACGGATCTTTTCGGTTATGTGTCAACAATATTTAAAAATGTCTATACAGACACGGACAATACCAGTCATTATCTATTGAATGTAAACGATCTACATGACCAAACGGTGTTTAATAAATATAAATAAACGTTGAACTTAGTCCAGGATAGAGAAGATTACGATAAGGAGCTGTTGATTCTTCTTAGTTGTGTTCGGTAAAGTAAACTTTTTGTTAGAGTATTATAATGAATTTCATTAAGTTAGATGAAACGATAAAAGATGAAGATGTACATTTTTTTCAGGAAAAAGGAATTTTACATAATCCACATAAAGACGGTTATATCCACCAAACAGTGACTCATAAATATAATGTTATTGATCCCGATACCGGGGCGCTTAATCAAATTGTCGAAAGCCGTTGGAGATTAGCGAAACACCGTTTTCATTGTAGCACGCACCGGTCAAAGCTAGACTCTTATCTCTGTGAATGATTATGGCGTCGCCGTCACCAAGAAAAGGATCTATATTAACAAATTTTCCAAGATATAATCGTCTATTGGTCTTTGGAATAAAGGTAAGGAGTTTATATTTGTCTGTTCTGCATAGAAAAAAATTATTGATTGTTGACACGTAACCGTAAAGATCCCGAAAAACTTCGATGAATGAAATTTAATAGCTAAAGCCAACCATTCACGCTCCAACATGTAGGACTACTTTGTAGTACCACACTATATATCAGACTATCACTGGACTGTGGATGGGGGTGAAGGACTGCTAGAGCGTGTAGGATGTTCATAGGCTTCTCCGATCGTCCTGCAAATATTCCACCCTTCTAACATCCTACCGCATTGGATCTTGAGTGGGGTTGTCGTGCTGCAAACTCCACTTATTTAGTTCTGGGTCATTAATTGTTATCAAAGAAAACTAAAAGATCAGGCCAGTTCATGATTACAAGCAAACTTAAAACATGATAAATTAGAGATGAACATTTAATTAACAAAAATAGGATTCAAAATTATTAGTTCAAAATTGTCGCCATTCATGGTCAATTACATTATTTATTTAATATTTTAATTCAGTTCTAACAATGGAATGTTACAGTAACATTATAATAATGAATTTTGGTCATGAGAACATATTTTCATTAGCTTATTGTACTGCATGTTTGGATAAACGTGTAAAATAAAGTAATAAAAAAAAAACTGAAGATGTGTTTTCGAACCAATTTTTTTCTTATCATTCTAATTATTAGTTTCTAATTAAATAACATTGAAGACCATAAAAAAAAAAAAATACTAACAAAAACATAATCGAGAGAGAAACCCCAGCCTCGCAGTTGTTGACTAATAATAAAAAAATATTGGTGAGAGTATGCATGGTTGACCGTCGAAAATTTTTCATAGGAGAATCTTGATTGAGGGTGCGGTCAACTAATGAATACACAAATAAAAATTAATATTATTAAGAATAAGTATTAGGCCATCATCAGGACTAAGAAAAAACAAGATAACAACAGTTGCAGCACCAATAATAATAAAAAAGTTAACAAATAGTAAGATGAAAAAATATAAAGTATAAAGAAAAATAGGCTGATCACAACATGTTAATATTAATGAGAAAAATAAGAAATATAGAAGAAATCAAAAAATCGTCTCCCCTCAATTTTCTCCTCCCCTACTTTTTCACAATATATTTCCATCCCAATATAAAGATCCCTAACTTACACCTCCTCCCTTTCTGACAATATTAAAACTCCTTAAGCTCTTTTAACCTTTAAGCTCGTTTTTAAAGTAATTCTTAGTTATATTCAACAATTAAGATTAAATTTTCGAAACATTTATAGGGAATTGAAAAAATTGGAAATCATATTATTTGAAATTCTTTAAAAAATAAAAGGGCTTCTCAAAAGTTTCATCAATAATTAAATGACCAAAGAATAGCTAAATAAAACTATATCATCCCAGCTTTTCTAAATTATTAAATATTCTAGGATAAAGATTCTATACCAGTATTAAAATGGATTTGTATCTCCCCCTATATCTTTATTTTGAAAGAAAGGATGTATGGCTAATGTTTCTATTGAATGTTATATTAAAACCGCCGTTCAGGTAAAAATAAAACGTCGATTCTCGTAGAAGGTTCTAGAATATTCGAGGGCCAGTTCTGGAATTGTCGGGTACATTCTGTGGCTGTATATAAGACTGCTTGGTATTGAAGCCTGGCATAATTACTCAAGAAAGAGTTCTGTGCGTTTGTGATTGAAAAGTGTCTATATTTTCTCAGTGCCAAGGTATGTTGCAGTACTATTAAATAGCTGTACAAGTTTTTATATTTGCAGTAATGTTCTAGTTTACTTGTTACAACTAATTGGTGTTGATATACGGTTATTAAATGTCATTTTGTTAATTGTCCATTGTAGTTAATCCATTAATGTTTTACCAAATGTGTTCTGTGATAGTATAAGATTTTTTAGTGGAGAACTAATTGACTAAAAAATTGTAGTTGTTAATCTAAAGAAAAATGAGAAATTTTATTTGTTATGTTTATTTTTAAATTATGGAAGTCTTGATTACTATGTTGAACTATCCTTTTTTCATATTCTAACTAGCATACATTTTTTCTTGTCAGTTAAGACCTGGACTTCGCCATCGTTAGTATTAAAGAGGTATCAGAAGGTGCACTTACTAACCACACTATCTCTTAAAAATATCAGAAGGTCTAGAATCGGGCACCTTTACCAATAACTGCTTTTTAAGTTTTTTCTAGACAGTTGATTTATTTGTGATAGTTCCAAATAACATTTTCTTTCTTTTTAGATGTCCATCTTACCTCTATTGCATGAGCTTTTGGATGATCAGAGGCGAAATCCGTTGAGCGACCTGTATGACCAACATTTTGGAGGCGGTCTTTGGAATAATGAGATCTTACATCCCACGACAACGTTCCTTTTGAGTCCTATGCGAAGTGGATACTTAAGGCCTTGGAGAAACCTGGTTGCTGGTGATTCTGGAATTTCATCTATTAAAGCAGACAAAAATGGACTCCAAATAAATCTTGATGTACAGCAGTTTAAACCTGAAGAACTGAAGGTTTCGGTTGCTAATGGATTCATAGTCGTTGATGGTAAACATGAAGAACGTTCTGATGAGCACGGATTTGTTTCTCGTCAATTCACTCGGCGGTACAAGATCCCAGATAATGTTGATGAGGCTGCCCTCGCATCCAGCCTGTCTTCAGATGGTGTTCTGACATTGAAAGCACCTTCGAAGGTGAGTGCCCCATTTCTGTTAATAACTAAATAAAATATTTATTCTGTTAAATAAATTATTTTTTAACAATCCGCTGCCAATTTCATGAATTATACCTAGTTTATGATGTATGCCCAAATACTAATCTGTTATTTTTTTTCTGTTTATAATAGGCCTTGCCAGAATCCAAATCACGGGATATACCTATCACTAACACCAACAAACCAGCAGTCAAAGAAGCCAAACATGGTGGAGGAGATACAATGGAACATTAAACTGTTTTACTTTTGTTTTTCTAATTTTGTTGTGCATTCGTAATGCCAGTACCTGTTTTGATCTTAAATTCCTATTGAAGACTGATAATTAAACTGATGAAGTTTGTAATTTAATTTATTTATTTTTTTTTTCTATTTTGTAATATTGTACTGATTCAGTTTAAATAAAATATAAAGTATTGGTATTTGATCAGTAGTGTCTTTTTAATATCCTATTTTTCTAATTTAATAATTATGAGTACTATAATTTTAATAAACTAAGGTATAAAATTACTCCATTTTCCTGATTTTTTCATAAGATTCATTTACTTTTATTACATGCAAAATGATCATAAATTAATATGAGTTTAGTTAATTTACTTCGGGTCAATTCAACATAGAGCCTAAACCTCAAATTTGGCATGGGTGTACTATTTTATGTACTCTATATTCTTGGAAAAATATGAAATTTTACTGAGATTGTCTACTCGTTTTTGACTTACAGAGCTAGTATAGTTCTCCTAAGTAATATAGTAAATAGTAAAGTTCTCCTAAATTGATCCAAAAACAGGGAATGGGAATTGCTGTAAAAGCTTTCCTAATTTGACTAGAGATCTGGGATGGTGCCATTTGACAGAATTTTTCATGCTCTAAATCGCAGGACAAAATATAACCTTGGGATGATAATGACTTCATTGTTAAAAAAATTGAGGGCTGAAGCTCTTTTTCATAAAACATAATCTTTTTGACAGCCAAGTTTCAAAACAGACTAAAAATATTTTCTATTTCTTAGATGGGTCTGCCGCCCATGAGAAAAAAATAAATGAAACTTCTTAAACATCTGATTTTGTGAGGAAGATTTTAAAATGGAAGCAGAGTGGCACTTTTTTTGCTACAACACATGGAAAAGGGCCTTGTGATGGAGTTGGAGGTTCTGTAAAGAGACTGGCAGCTCATGCCGGTTTGGAAAGACCATATGAAAACCCATAGCTGCTCGGCAAAGATTTTAAAATAAAGTTAGGAAATTTCAACTCCAAGATTGGTAAGAGGGAAGCGTAAAGGCCAATGATCGTTCTTCCTAATATCCATGAGATCAGCAATGACAAAGGGAAGAGAATTCGCTGCATCAGGAAATTGGTCATTGGAAGCACTCTCTTTCCTGGGTATCGAGTTCATAAGGCTACCTGGAGATCTCCTGATGGTATTACTGCCAAACAAATTGGTCATATCCTCATTAGTGGCCACCATAAATCTAATATACTCAGTAATCGAACCTTCAGAGGAGCTAATATTGACTTCTGATCATCACCTGGTGAATGCTTGAATCAGTGCAAGAATCTTAAAGATCAGAAACCGTTTTGTACAGGTGCACTAAAGGTGGAACACGGACAAGTTAAAGATTCCTGATAACTACGAAGCGTTACCCCCATTCCTGCGAATTCTCCTCAATATCCACATAGTCATGATTAACACATGCATGGCCTTAAATAGCTCCTTCCCTCCTTATATGAAGAACTCCACTGGCAGTCTATCAGGACTTGAAGCTTTATTGTTTTTTTTTATTTTTTGAATACCCTGCTCATATTCAATATTCTGCTGTTATAGGATATACTAATATTACGTACTTAAGATCTTCTTTTATTCAGTATTCTGCTCACCAAAAATACTTGACCAGTGGAGAAAACATTTCAGAGCTCTCTTAAATGAGGAAGAAGAACGGTTGAGTGGAAAGGAAGAAGGAAAAGTGCAGCATTGTCATGTGGTTTGGGATGTGTTTTCATATGGTCTTTCCAAACCGGCATGAGCTGCCAGTCTCTTTACAGAACCTCCAAATCCATCACAAGGCCCATTTTCCATGTGTTGTAGCAAAAAAAGTGCCACTCTGCTTCCATTTTAAAATCTTCCTCACAAAATCAGATGTTTAAGAAGTTTCATTTATTTTTTTCTCATGGGCGGCAGACCCATCTAAGAAATAGAAAATATTTTTAGTCTGTTTTGAAACTTGGCTGTCAAAAAGATTATGTTTTATGAAAAAGAGCTTCAGCCCTCAATTTTTTTAACAATGAAGTCATTATCATCCCAAGGTTATATTTTGTCCTGCGATTTAGAGCATGAAAAATTCTGTCAAATGGCACCATCCCAGATCTCTAGTCAAATTAGGAAAGCTTTTACAGCAATTCCCATTCCCTGTTTTTGGATCAATTTAGGAGAACTTTACTATTTACTATATTACTTAGGAGAACTATACTAGCTCTGTAAGTCAAAAACGAGTAGACAATCTCAGTAAAATTTCATATTTTTCCAAGAATATAGAGTACATAAAATAGTACACCCATGCCAAATTTGAGGTTTAGGCTCTATGTTGAATTGACCCGAAGTAAATTAACTAAACTCATATTAATTTATGATCATTTTGCATGTAATAAAAGTAAATGAATCTTATGAAAAAATCAGGAAAATGGAGTAATTTTATACCTTAGTTTATTAAAATTATAGTACTCATAATTATTAAATTAGAAAAATAGGATATTAAAAAGACACTACTGATCAAATACCAATACTTTATATTTTATTTAAACTGAATCAGTACAATATTACAAAATAGAAAAAAAAAATAAATAAATTAAATTACAAACTTCATCAGTTTAATTATCAGTCTTCAATAGGAATTTAAGATCAAAACAGGTACTGGCATTACGAATGCACAACAAAATTAGAAAAACAAAAGTAAAACAGTTTAATGTTCCATTGTATCTCCTCCACCATGTTTGGCTTCTTTGACTGCTGGTTTGTTGGTGTTAGTGATAGGTATATCCCGTGATTTGGATTCTGGCAAGGCCTATTATAAACAGAAAAAAAATAACAGATTAGTATTTGGGCATACATCATAAACTAGGTATAATTCATGAAATTGGCAGCGGATTGTTAAAAAATAATTTATTTAACAGAATAAATATTTTATTTAGTTATTAACAGAAATGGGGCACTCACCTTCGAAGGTGCTTTCAATGTCAGAACACCATCTGAAGACAGGCTGGATGCGAGGGCAGCCTCATCAACATTATCTGGGATCTTGTACCGCCGAGTGAATTGACGAGAAACAAATCCGTGCTCATCAGAACGTTCTTCATGTTTACCATCAACGACTATGAATCCATTAGCAACCGAAACCTTCAGTTCTTCAGGTTTAAACTGCTGTACATCAAGATTTATTTGGAGTCCATTTTTGTCTGCTTTAATAGATGAAATTCCAGAATCACCAGCAACCAGGTTTCTCCAAGGCCTTAAGTATCCACTTCGCATAGGACTCAAAAGGAACGTTGTCGTGGGATGTAAGATCTCATTATTCCAAAGACCGCCTCCAAAATGTTGGTCATACAGGTCGCTCAACGGATTTCGCCTCTGATCATCCAAAAGCTCATGCAATAGAGGTAAGATGGACATCTAAAAAGAAAGAAAATGTTATTTGGAACTATCACAAATAAATCAACTGTCTAGAAAAAACTTAAAAAGCAGTTATTGGTAAAGGTGCCCGATTCTAGACCTTCTGATATTTTTAAGAGATAGTGTGGTTAGTAAGTGCACCTTCTGATACCTCTTTAATACTAACGATGGCGAAGTCCAGGTCTTAACTGACAAGAAAAAATGTATGCTAGTTAGAATATGAAAAAAGGATAGTTCAACATAGTAATCAAGACTTCCATAATTTAAAAATAAACATAACAAATAAAATTTCTCATTTTTCTTTAGATTAACAACTACAATTTTTTAGTCAATTAGTTCTCCACTAAAAAATCTTATACTATCACAGAACACATTTGGTAAAACATTAATGGATTATCTACAATAGACAATTAACAAAATGACATTTAATAACCGTATATCAACATCAATTAGTTGTAACAAGTAAACTAGAACATTACTGCAAATATAAAAACTTGTACAGCTATTTAATAGTACTGCAACATACCTTGGCACTGAGAAAATATAGACACTTTTCAATCACAAACGCACAGAACTCTTTCTTGAGTAATTATGCCAGGCTTCAATACCAAGTAGTCTTATATACAGCCACAGAATGTACCCGACAATTCCAGAACTGGCCCTCGAATATTCTAGAACCTTCTACGAGAATCGACGTTTTATTTTTACCTGAACGGCGGTTTTAATATAACATTCAATAGAAACATTAGCCATACATCCTTTCTTTCAAAATAAAGATATAGGGGGAGATACAAATCCATTTTAATACTGGTATATCCACACCCTCTTGACAACGATAAAGTGACCAGGTTGCACTGGTTAGCAACCTTCCTGTTTATTTACATTTCTTTAGAACGAGCAAAGAGGCTGAATCTCATCTTCTGTTCATAAACAGAAGAATGTAGATGTATGAAATTAAATAAAAACACATGTAATAATCTTACAAAAATAAATGCATAGATAATATTTAAGCTTATATTTTCTTTTTGTTTTATTAGATTCATTCCTGTGTCTGAGCTGGGATCGTTGGTATTTATTAATAGGAATATAAATTCATCATATTTCTGTCTTCAATTAACTAAATGCATGAAATTCAATAAAATCTTTATCCTAGAATATTTAATAATTTAGAAAAGCTGGGATGATATAGTTTTATTTAGCTATTCTTTGGTCATTTAATTATTGTTGAAACTTTTGGGAAGCTCTTTTATTTTTTAAAGAATTTCAAATAATATGATTTCCAATTTTTTCAATTCCCTATAAATGTTTTGAAAATTTAATCTTAATTGTTGAATATAACTAAGAATTACTTTAAAAACGAGCTTAAAGGTTAAAAGAGCTTAAGGAGTTTTTAATATTGTCAGAAAGGGAGGAGGTGTAAGTTAGGGATCTTTATATTGGGATGGAAATATATTGTGAAAAAGTAGGGGAGGAGAAAATTGAGGGGAGGAGATGATTTTTTTATTTCTTCTATATTCCTTATTTTTCTCATTAATATTAACATGTTGTGAACAGCCTATTTTTCTTCATGCTTTATATTTTTTCATCTTACTATTTGTTAACTTTTGATTATTATTGGTGCTGCAACTGTTGTTACATCTGTTGTTATCTTGTTTTTTCTTAGTCCTGATGATGGCCTAATACTTATTCTTAATGATATTAATTCTTATTTGTGTATTTATTAGTTGACCGCACCCCCAATCAAGATTCTCCTATGAAAAATTTTCGACGGTCAACCATACCCTTACCAATTTTTTATTATTAGTCAACAACTGCGAGGTTTGGGTTTATCTCTCTCGATTATGTTTTTTTTAATTTTTTTTTTTATGGTCATTGTCGGATTTACGGCCTTCGATTCCTTCACCTGGCCCAATTTTCCGTTTTTTTTTTTGTCTATACACATTTTAGGGGCCCCTGGTCTCATATTTGCTCCCTCCCCCTAGCGACGGCGGCCAAACATTGCCATGGACGCGCCAAGAGGAGGCCGCCCGGCGTGATTTAGCCCCACTTCACGTGAGCTTATCAATGCTGGAACCTTCACTCGCCCCACTAGCAAGACGGCCGACCAGGTGAAGAGAGGTATCAGGTATCTATGATTAGAAATAGTTATGTTGCATGCTAATTGTAACTCGGTATTACGAGTTCAGGGTATACGAATACTCACATTTTATTTTTAATATACAAGAACGGGGTTTCCCGATCAAATTATATGCTTAACTTTTATATCCAAACGAAGGCGACATCAAAAACAAAAACTCGTGGTGAAGTATGGAAACGATTGAGCTAGAGGAGGGACACAGGGGAAAAGTATTAGTATTGGTGAGAAGGAAGCGATGGGGCCGTGTCAGTGGCGTGATTTCTTCTGTTTACTCGGTTTTAAAATGTAAAATAAAACAACGGAGTGAACATGGCGTGATGAAAACAGGATAAGATTCTCTTTACTGCCGCATTCCTTTTGTATTCCTTCTTTGAGTTACATTCATCTTTCATCCTTTATTAAACTATAGATTTTCTTTCAATAATCTTGATAAAAAATTGTAATCTCTCGTATATTTCCAGTTGTTTGGGTTGTTTTTTTTTACACTCTCCAAGAGTAGCGCCTGGATACCCGGTACCACTGCGGCCAGTGCTTAGATCAGTATTAGTGAAAGTAGTTTGTGGTGTGTCTTCTTCTCATTCCTTTGCCGCCAAACATCATTTTGTAAGCATGTTTGAAATATATTATTCTTTTATCTTTTCTAATGGATGACCTAGTAATCTAGTAAAGCTTTTTTTCTAACTAAAAAATAACTGGGTTTTAACCCGTTAAAGCCGAAATCCTCATTTCTTTGTCGTCATTATTTTAACAGTTGGCAATAACTGAGATACCTCACAAAAAAATTGGGATTTTCTACCAAACCCAGCGCCGTAACAACCATCTCTGTAATAGGAGATCCCAGGCTTGGGGGAGAGGACTTAGTTATTTTAAAAGCATTTTATTTGAAAAATAACTGGTTAACAACTTTTAGACAGATTAAGTAGCCCAAAATCTTTATATTATTTAAGAATTAAAAAAAAGGAACCGATTTGCCGTTTGAACTTGATCACAGAGAGAGGAGACCCAGGGCTGCTATTGTGGTTAATAACCCAAACCTCGACGTGATGGATCTGAGGCGGATTGTGTCGGATGCCATGTCAGGTGGGGCAATGTAGCTTTCACGCTTGTTTCATCGTACTTGCTTGATGGAAGCGATATTGAGGAAGGCATATCCGCCATGGAAATGATCACGATTCGCACTAGAAATGTGATCATATGCTCAGATACCAACTCCTGGAACACGGTCTGGGGATCCAGTCGAACGGATAGAAGGGGCGCTAAACTTGGTGAGTTCATTGCGAGGAACCACCTCATAGTCCTAAATGATCCTTCTGTCATCCCCACGTTCTCTAGTGCAAGGGGGCAGAGTCGGATAGATGTTACAATGGCCTCACCAGCTCTGACTAACCGCCTTTGCGATTGGACCATTCGATCTGAGACGAGTTCTGACCACCGTTTTTGGCATGGTAGAAAATCTAAAGAGTTCCCACGGCATTGACAAGGGTTACAGAACTCAAAGAGGTGATTGGAGTGCTTTACGGTCAACGCTGGAAGAGAAACTGGTCGACGATGAGTGGGATGCGGCGGAGACGGATCTCACTGACGACCTGGATTACCGGGTGTCCAGGATCACAGACGTCATCCGTGACGCCGCTGAGGAATCCCTCCAGCACCGGAAGACGAAAGCTCGACCTGTCCCATGATGGACTCCGGCCTTAACCACTATGAAGAGAGAGCTCTACAAGGCCCGGCGGTTGTACCAAAGGTGTAGTTGTGATGAGAGGCGCACTACACTTCGTGCAGAGTACAGGTCTAAAGCCAGGGCATATCGAAACGAGGTGCGCTCACGAAAGCGGAAGTCTTGGGATGAGTTCATTGTTGAGGAGTCATCCAAAAACCCCTGGGGTATCCCATACAGAGTGGCTCTTGGTAAGCTGACTTCTCTGCAAATTATTGCAGCGTTGAAGCGTGATGGTACCCAGGCAAAAACTCTTGAAGAATCGGCGAAGATTTTTATAGCAGAGACTTACCCTAGGGACGATCCTTCCCAAGATAATGAAGAGGAAGCATTTGTGAGACGCACTACGGTATGCCCACCTGGTACGGACTTGTGCCCACCATGGGACATATGGAATCTCCGTACCGCCGTGGACAAGCAAAAGACTGGTCGTGGTTTAGACACCATTGACGCGGCAATCTTCAAAAATAGCATCCCCTATGTTGAAGGAAGGTTGTTGTCCGTGTTCAATGATTGCCTGGACAGGGAATACTTTCCAAGATGCTGGAAACTTGCTGACGTCAGGCTCCTTTACAAAGGAGGAGGCAAGGATAAGCAATTAGCCAAGTCTTATAGGCCTATATGTCTCCTCCCCGTCATGAGCAAGGTTTTGGAGAACCTGATGTTAGCAAGTCTACGGCCAGTCTTCTCACGAGCGAGCCATGCACGGCAATACGGATCTTACAAAGGTAGGGGAACCGCAGATGCATTGCTGAGAGTGCGCCGTGATGTCGAGGAGAGGGTAGAGAAGTATGTTATGCTCCTCTTGTTTGACATAACCTCCGCCTTTGATAGCGTTTGGTGGCCGAGCGTGCTCCAGCAGCTGCACAAGTATGAGGTTCCCAGCAACTTGTATGGCCTAGTCAGAAGTTACCTCCAGAACAGAACAATAAAGATTCGTGGTAGCTTCTACGAAGTAGAAAACACTGTGGAGAGGGGATGTCCGCAGGGCTCTGTCCTTGGTCCTGCTCTGTGGAAATTGGTCTTCGACGAGTTGCTGGGAGTGCTAGAGGAGTGGTTCCCCGCTACTGCTTATGTCGATGACCTGGCTGTTGTTGTTGCCTCGAATAGCAGAGCCAGACTGAAAGATGAAGCTGAACGGTGCGCCAGCCTGATAGGTGAATGGTACGAGCGAAAGAAGTTGAAGATGGCGGGTTCCAAGACTCAGGCCATCCTCTTAAGAGGTACGACTAATAGGGCTCACCCTATAACTATGGTCATCCAAGGATCTAGAATTCGCCCGGGTGAGGTAGTTACCTAGCTTGGAGTAAGGATTGGTAGAAACTTCAATGTGACGCCTCACTTGGACTATTTGAGAAGTAGGGTGACCATAGCCCTTAATGGACTCAGTAGTATTGGTGGCGCTTTTTGAGGCCTCAGATACCCAGCAACGATGACCATTTATAAAGGAGTTATAGTGGGTATCCTGAGGTACGTCGCCAGCCTGGAATCAGAGTCTCTCGCACAGACAAAAGAGTAGGTTGGCGACCATCCAGCGGATAGCTCTGATTCGAGTAACCAGGTCATATAGGACGGTGTCTCATGAGGCGGTGCAGGTCTTGGCAGGAGGAATACCTCTTGACCTCCTGCTGCGAGAAGATTACTTCCGGCACAAGATAAGGAGGGAAGGCCCAACGGATCTACCGGCGGATCTCCGGGTGCAGACGCTAGCAATTGGAAGAGAATCCTTCGGGAGTATACAGTAGAAGAATTGAACCGGCGGTGGGTGACTACAACTAAAGGGGCTATCTTGAGGAAGTACTTTCCCAACGTCGGATCGCGACTGGAAACGACATGGGTCCTCCCGGACTACTGAGTCTCACAGATTCTCACGGGGCATGGGAGTTTCAGAGCGAAGCTTTTTAAACATGGTATAGACATCGATCCCCTATGCCTCAGTTGTAGTGTACCGGAAACTGCCGAACATATCATCACAGCATGCACTGCCTATGAGGCACCGAGGGCCAAACTACTGAGGGAGACAGGGCTCTATGTTCTGACGGAGAGCGAGTTCTCTCAGCTGATGACCAAAATGAATTATCCACATTTCAAGACCTTTGTGTGTGGTTGGAAGGTGATAGTGGGTCCAACACACTTTTCCTTGGGAAGGAGAGACGGAACCTTGCCAGAGAGGCCGCCGGGAAGAAGACCCAGGAGGGGAAGATGAAGATGGTGGCCAAATTGTAACCCTGATTTACTTGCAGCAGTGTTGTTAAGCAGAAATGCATAACATCACACTCCTGCAAACACCCGTATTGCCTTCTAGGCAGGGCAGGGTGGAAAATAAAATAAAAAATATATTATTTAAGAAGAAAACCACAAATATCAAGCAAAAATAATAGTTCCGAAGACAAAAGTATATGTATTATTTTTTAATTGAAGTAAAAAAAAAAAAATATTATCGAGTAAAATCTTTCATCAATTCAAGACAAGTAACGAAAACGGATCTTTTCGGTTATGTGTCAACAATATTTAAAAATGTCTATACAGACACGGACAATACCAGTCATTATCTATTGAATGTAAACGATCTACATGACCAAACGGTGTTTAATAAATATAAATAAACGTTGAACTTAGTCCAGGATAGAGAAGATTACGATAAGGAGCTGTTGATTCTTCTTAGTTGTGTTCGGTAAAGTAAACTTTTTGTTAGAGTATTATAATGAATTTCATTAAGTTAGATGAAACGATAAAAGATGAAGATGTACATTTTTTTCAGGAAAAAGGAATTTTACATAATCCACATAAAGACGGTTATATCCACCAAACAGTGACTCATAAATATAATGTTATTGATCCCGATACCGGGGCGCTTAATCAAATTGTCGAAAGCCGTTGGAGATTAGCGAAACACCGTTTTCATTGTAGCACGCACCGGTCAAAGCTAGACTCTTATCTCTGTGAATGATTATGGCGTCGCCGTCACCAAGAAAAGGATCTATATTAACAAATTTTCCAAGATATAATCGTCTATTGGTCTTTGGAATAAAGGTAAGGAGTTTATATTTGTCTGTTCTGCATAGAAAAAAATTATTGATTGTTGACACGTAACCGTAAAGATCCCGAAAAACTTCGATGAATGAAATTTAATAGCTAAAGCCAACCATTCACGCTCCAACATGTAGGACTACTTTGTAGTACCACACTATATATCAGACTATCACTGGACTGTGGATGGGGGTGAAGGACTGCTAGAGCGTGTAGGATGTTCATAGGCTTCTCCGATCGTCCTGCAAATATTCCACCCTTCTAACATCCTACCGCATTGGATCTTGAGTGGGGTTGTCGTGCTGCAAACTCCACTTATTTAGTTCTGGGTCATTAATTGTTATCAAAGAAAACTAAAAGATCAGGCCAGTTCATGATTACAAGCAAACTTAAAACATGATAAATTAGAGATGAACATTTAATTAACAAAAATAGGATTCAAAATTATTAGTTCAAAATTGTCGCCATTCATGGTCAATTACATTATTTATTTAATATTTTAATTCAGTTCTAACAATGGAATGTTACAGTAACATTATAATAATGAATTTTGGTCATGAGAACATATTTTCATTAGCTTATTGTACTGCATGTTTGGATAAACGTGTAAAATAAAGTAATAAAAAAAAAACTGAAGATGTGTTTTCGAACCAATTTTTTTCTTATCATTCTAATTATTAGTTTCTAATTAAATAACATTGAAGACCATAAAAAAAAAAAAATACTAACAAAAACATAATCGAGAGAGAAACCCCAGCCTCGCAGTTGTTGACTAATAATAAAAAAATATTGGTGAGAGTATGCATGGTTGACCGTCGAAAATTTTTCATAGGAGAATCTTGATTGAGGGTGCGGTCAACTAATGAATACACAAATAAAAATTAATATTATTAAGAATAAGTATTAGGCCATCATCAGGACTAAGAAAAAACAAGATAACAACAGTTGCAGCACCAATAATAATAAAAAAGTTAACAAATAGTAAGATGAAAAAATATAAAGTATAAAGAAAAATAGGCTGATCACAACATGTTAATATTAATGAGAAAAATAAGAAATATAGAAGAAATCAAAAAATCGTCTCCCCTCAATTTTCTCCTCCCCTACTTTTTCACAATATATTTCCATCCCAATATAAAGATCCCTAACTTACACCTCCTCCCTTTCTGACAATATTAAAACTCCTTAAGCTCTTTTAACCTTTAAGCTCGTTTTTAAAGTAATTCTTAGTTATATTCAACAATTAAGATTAAATTTTCGAAACATTTATAGGGAATTGAAAAAATTGGAAATCATATTATTTGAAATTCTTTAAAAAATAAAAGGGCTTCTCAAAAGTTTCATCAATAATTAAATGACCAAAGAATAGCTAAATAAAACTATATCATCCCAGCTTTTCTAAATTATTAAATATTCTAGGATAAAGATTCTATACCAGTATTAAAATGGATTTGTATCTCCCCCTATATCTTTATTTTGAAAGAAAGGATGTATGGCTAATGTTTCTATTGAATGTTATATTAAAACCGCCGTTCAGGTAAAAATAAAACGTCGATTCTCGTAGAAGGTTCTAGAATATTCGAGGGCCAGTTCTGGAATTGTCGGGTACATTCTGTGGCTGTATATAAGACTGCTTGGTATTGAAGCCTGGCATAATTACTCAAGAAAGAGTTCTGTGCGTTTGTGATTGAAAAGTGTCTATATTTTCTCAGTGCCAAGGTATGTTGCAGTACTATTAAATAGCTGTACAAGTTTTTATATTTGCAGTAATGTTCTAGTTTACTTGTTACAACTAATTGGTGTTGATATACGGTTATTAAATGTCATTTTGTTAATTGTCCATTGTAGTTAATCCATTAATGTTTTACCAAATGTGTTCTGTGATAGTATAAGATTTTTTAGTAGAGAACTAATTGACTAAACAATTGTAGTTGTTAATCTAAAGAAAAATGAGAAATTTTATTTATTATGTTTATTTTTAAATTATGGAAGTCTTGATTACTATGTTGAACTATCCTTTTTTCATATTCTAACTAGCATACATTTTTTCTTGTCAGTTAAGACCTGGACTTCGCCATCGTTAGTATTAAAGAGGTATCAGAAGGTGCACTTACTAACCACACTATCTCTTAAAAATATCAGAAGGTCTAGAATCGGGCACCTTTACCAATAACTGCTTTTTAAGTTTTTTCTAGACAGTTGATTTATTTGTGATAGTTCCAAATAAAATTTTCTTTCTTTTTAGATGTCCATCTTACCTCTATTGCATGAGCTTTTGGATGATCAGAGGCGAAATCCGTTGAGCGACCTGTATGACCAACATTTTGGAGGCGGTCTTTGGAATAATGAGATCTTACATCCCACGACAACGTTCCTTTTGAGTCCTATGCGAAGTGGATACTTAAGGCCTTGGAGAAACCTGGTTGCTGGTGATTCTGGAATTTCATCTATTAAAGCAGACAAAAATGGACTCCAAATAAATCTTGATGTACAGCAGTTTAAACCTGAAGAACTGAAGGTTTCGGTTGCTAATGGATTCATAGTCGTTGATGGTAAACATGAAGAACGTTCTGATGAGCACGGATTTGTTTCTCGTCAATTCACTCGGCGGTACAAGATCCCAGATAATGTTGATGAGGCTGCCCTCGCATCCAGCCTGTCTTCAGATGGTGTTCTGACATTGAAAGCACCTTCGAAGGTGAGTGCCCCATTTCTGTTATTTTTTAATTTATTTATTTTCAGTTCTTGATTTGAGGTTCATTAAGTGTTACATTTTTAATTAAAAAATACAGTTTTTTTACTTTTCAATAAACTTATAATATTGTACCTATGCTAATAAATTATTTTTTAACAATCCGCTGCCAATTTCATGAATTATACCTAGTTTATGATGTATGCCCAAATACTAATTTGTTATTTTTTTTCTGTTTATAATAGGCCTTGCCAGAATCCAAATCACGGGATATACCTATCACTAACACCAACAAACCAGCAGTCAAAGAAGCCAAACATGGTGGAGGAGATACAATGGAACATTAAACTGTTTTACTTTTGTTTTTCTAATTTTGTTGTGCATTCGTAATGTCAGTACCTGTTTTGATCTTAAATTCCTATTGAAGACCGATAATTAAACTGATGAAGTTTGTAATTTAATTTTTTTTTTTTTTTTTTCTATTTTGTAATATTGTACCGATTCAGTTTAAATAAAATATAAAGTATTGGTATTTGATCAGTAGTGTCTTTTTATTTAATATCCTATTTTGCTAATTTACTAATTATGAGTACTATAATTTCAATAAACTAAGGTATAAAATTACTCCATTTTCCTGATATTTTTATAAGATTTATTTACTTTTATTACATGCAAAATGATCATAAATTAATAAGAGTTTAGTTAATTTACTTTCGGGTCAATTCAACATAGAGCCTGAACCTCACCAAGTTAGGCTTTCTTGAAATTTGGCATGGGTGTACTATTTTATGTACTCTATATTCTTGGAAAAATATGAAATTTTACTAAGATTGTCTACTCGTTTTTGACTTACAGAGCTAGTATAGTTCTCCTAAGTAATATAGTAAATAATAAAGTTCTCCTAAATTGATCCAAAAACAGGGAATGGGAATTGCTGTAGAAGCTTTCCTAATTTGACTAGAGATCTGGGATGGTTCCATTTGACAGAATTTTTCATGCTCTAAATCGCATGACAAAATATAACTTTGGGATGATAATGACTTCATTCTTAAAAAAATTGAGGGCTGAAGCTCTTTTTCATAAAACATAATCTTTCTGACAGCCAAGTTTCAAAACAGACTAAAAATATTTTATATTTCTTAGATGGGTCTGCCGCCCATGAGAAAAAATAAATGAAACTTCTTAAACATCTGATTTTGTGAGGAAGATTTTAAAATGGAAGCAGAGTGGCACTTTTTTTGCCACAACACATGAAAAAGGGCCTTGTGATGGAGTTGGAGGTTCTGTAAAGAGACTGGCAGCTCATGCCGGTTTGGAAACACCCTATGAAAACACATGCCAAACCACATGACAATGCTTCACATCTCCTTCTTTCTTTCCACTCAACTGTTCTTCTTCCTCATTTAAGAGAGCTCTGAAATGTTTTCTCCACCGGTTAAGTATTTCCGGTGAGCAGAATACTGAATAAAAGAAGATCTTAAGTACTTAATATTAGTATAGCCTATAACAGCAGAATATTGAAAATGAGCAGGGTATTCAAAAAATAATAAAGCTTCAAGTTCTGATAGACTGCCAGTGGTCCACCACCAGTGGAGTTCTTCAAATAAGGAGGGAAGGAGCTATTCAAGGCCATGCATGTGTTAATCATGACTATGTGGATATTTAGGAGAATTCGTAGTTATCAGGAATCTTTAACTTGTCCGTGCTCCACCTTTAGTGCACCTGTACAAAGCGGTTTTTGATCATTTAAGATTCTTGCACTGATTCAAGCATTCACCAGGTGATGATCAGAAGTCAATATTAGCTCCTCTGAAGGTTCGATTACTGTGTATATTAGATTTATGGTGGCCACTAATAGGGATATGACCAATTTTTTTGGCAGTAATACCATCAGGAGATCTCCAGGTAGCCTTATGAACATGATGCCCAGGAAAGGGAGTGCTTCTAATGACCATATTTCCTGATGCAGCGAAGTCTCTTCCCGTTGTCATTGCTGATTTCATGGATACTAGGGAGGACGATTGTTGACCTTTAGGCTTCCCTCTTACCAATCTTGGAGTTGAAATTCCCTAAGCTTATTTTAATATTGATTGCCGGGCAGCTATCATAAGGTCTTTCAAAATAATCATAGAAGATTTAAATAATAGATGCAATAAATAAACAGAATTTTCTATTCCTCAGAAGGTTCTGCTGTCCAAGAAAAAATAACTTCTCATACTTCTGCTTTCATTAGAAAGATTTTAAACTGAAAGCAGAATGGTACTTTTGTCACTGTATATGGAAAAAATCCTTGCGACGGAGTTTGAGTTTGTCTCCTTACTCCGTCGGAAGGATTTTTGGAAAGAAGGAAGAAAGCGACACACCAATCTTTTAATAGACAATGCTTGACCAATGCAATTTTTCAAGAAATATTGTGATTCAATAGTCTTCTTGGCCTGAATATACAAAGCCTGTATTGATAAATGTTTTCTAATGTCCACTTAGAAAATTGTCGTGTGGTTTGGAACGGGTGAACCTCCAACTCCATCACAAGACCCTTTTCCATGTGTTGTGGCAAAAAAAGTGCCACTCTGCTTCCATTTTAAAATCTTCCACACAAAATCAGATGTTTAAGAAGTTTCATTTATTTTTTCTCATGGGCGGCAGACCCATCTAAGAAATAGAAAATATTTTTAGTCTGTTTTGAAACTTGGCTGTCAGAAAGATTATCTTTTGTGAAAAAGAGCTTCAGCCTTCAATTTTTTTTAAGAATGAAGTCATTATCATCCCAAAGTTTTATTTTGTCAAATTAGGAAAGCTTCTACAGCAATTCCCATTCCCTGTTTTTGGATCAATTTAGGAGAACTTTACAAATCTATAAGTCAAAAACGAGTAGACAATCTCAGTAAAATTTCATATTTTTTCCAAGAATATAGAGTACATAAAATAGTACACCCATGCCAACTTTCAAGAAAGCCAACTTGGTGAGGTTTAGGCTCTATGTTGAATTGACCCGAAAGTAAATGAACTAAACTCATATTAATTTATGATCATTTTGCATGTAATAAAAGTAAATAAATCTTATGAAAAAATCAGTAGAGTAATTTTATACCTTAGTTTATTGAAATTATAGTACTCATAATTATTAAATTAGAAAAATAGGATATTAAAAAGACACTACTGATCAAATACCAATACTTTGTATTTTATTTAAACTGAATCGGTACAATATCACAAAATGGAAAAAAAAAAAAAATTAAATTACAAACTTAATCGGTTTAATTATCAGTCTTCAATAGGAATTTAAGATCAAAACAGGTACTGACATTACAAATGGACAACAAAATTAGAAAAATAAAAGTAAAACAGTTTAATGTTCCATTGTATCTCCTCCACCATGTTTGGCTTCTTTGACTGCTGGTTTGTTGGTGTTAGTGATTGGTATATCCCGTGATTTGGATTCCGGCAAGGCCTAGTATAAACAGAAAAAAAAACAACAGATTAGTATTTGGGCATACATCATAAACTAGGTATAATTCATGAAATTGGCAGCGGATTGTTAAAAAGTAATTTATTAGCATAGGTACAATATTATAAGTTTATTGAAAAGTAGAATAAATGTATTTTTTAATTAAAAATGTAACACTTAATGAACCTCAAATCAAGGACTGAAAATAAATAAATTAAAAAATAACAGAAATGGGGCACTCACCTTCGAAGGTGCTTTAAATGTCAGAACACCAGGACTCAAAATGAATGTTGTCGTGGGATGTAAGATCTCACGATTCCAAAGACCACCTCCAGTTACTGGAAAAGGTGCCCGATTCTAGATCTTGTGATATTTTTAAGAGATAGTGTGGTTAGTAAGTGCACCTTCTGTTACCTCTTTAATATTAACGATGGCAAAGTCCAGGTCTTAACTGACAAGAAAAAATGTATGCCAGCTAGAATATGAAAAAAGGATAGTTCAACATACTAATCATGACTTCCATAATTTAAAAATTCATTTTCCTTTAGATTAATAACTACAATTGTTTAGTCAATTAGTTCTCCACTAAAAAATCTTATACTATCACAGAACACATTTGGTAAAACATTAATGGATTATCTACAATGGACAATTAACAAAATGACATTAAATAACCGTATACTAAGATCAATTAGTTGTAACAAGTAAATTAGAACATTGCTGCAAATACAAAAACTTGTGCAGTTATTTAATAGTACTGCAACATACCTTGGCACTGAGAAAATATAGACACTTCTCAATCACAAACGCACAGAACTCTTTCTTGAGTAATTATGCCAGGCTTCAACTCCAAGCAGTCTTATATACAGCCACAGAATGTACCCGACAATTCCAGAACTGGCCCTCGAATATTCTAGAACCTTCTACGAGAATCGACGTTTTATTTTTACCTGAACGGCGGTTTTAATATAGCATTCAATAGAAACATTAGCCATACATCCTTTCTTTCAAAATAAAGATATATAAATTTATAAAAAAAAACGATATTGTGACTAAATGAGAAACATTGTTATTCTACCAAAATCAAAGAAAATAGGAATGAGCAAGAGAAGATTGTCCAACAGAAAATGAGTAAAACAAAAATTTAATTATACCAAAAATAATTACTGTCATTGTTAATAATTAAATTTTATTTACGTATTCTGGTTGAATTTGTATTACAGCTCTTGCGAGCAAGGCCTTATAATTTTTGAAGAAAACAAAAAATTTTAGCTCTGCGCTGAGCACCAATTATTTTAAATTTCTATATTAACAAATAGCATCAATAGCTGGTTAACCTATCACTAAAACATGTAATGATTATTAAGAAAAAGAAAATATGGATTCTCACATATGGTATATCTTAAATGAGAATTTTGAATTATTATTGCAACACACCATAATAAAAAACAAGGGTTGAAAATAATGATTATTTTAAATTTAGGTCAAAAACTAAAAATTATTTAAGAGGTAAATATTCCTAGGTTAACTACAATTCATAAATAATCGATGATATGAATATTGGTTACAAAAAATCAACACCTATTTAATGAGAGATATTTTTCTTGATAAATTAATAAACTCTTAAAATGTAATTCTTAAATATTTTTCTATAAATCAACTAAACATTTCTTATTAAAATCAAAATGACCTTTACTTAATAACAATATTGAAAAGGGTGTTCTTTAAAAATATTTCATGTTTATAAATCAATCATCAGGAATAACAGTAATAAAAGAGATAAAAATCATTGATTCTAACAACCAATTTTAAAGATGAGACGATTGATTTGTAAAGAAAAATAACTGTCTATTCCAACCCCCTGAAATAAAAATGTATTGATTTTTTAACTTTCTTTTTTAATTTTAAGCATCATAGAAACATCCCAAGCCTATACAAAAATAATAAACAGCAAATTTTTTTTTTTTTTTTTAATTTCCTATCAAGTTATTTCTGTATCCAAATTTTTCCATTTTATTTTTAATAAATTTCTGTACCGGCTCATGATCTAAATGCAATCCACCCGGGTCATACACTTTAAATGTACTCCTAAAGCATAAGGGCTTCATTCCAAACATACACTGTATCGGTGCATGTCTGGTATATTTTAAACTGTGGGAAATATTCAAAATCAATAGGAAATCATTCCATCTATTGGTGGCAAACCGGGTGGCGTTATTGCTTAAATACTTTAATGGGATATTAACTTGTTCCATGAATTCAGGATTGGATTTTTGATCCCCAAACACTGACATTCCGATTTTCATCCTCTTTTTTACTTAACCACCCAATCTCATGTTTATATTGCGGTTCTATTTTCATAAACATGTCGCTTGTCTTATTTTCTTCCACGGGACTTTCATAAATTTTTTCTGATAATTCAGAGTCATTTCTTTGAACTACATTAATTTTTTCTGATGTTTCAGCGTTTTGTGAGCTCAATTTTAAGGTTAAATTAGTTTCGACCACACTTCTTTCTGGTATCATTGAATTATTTGTTTTATTATCATTTTTTAAATTTAGTTCTTCATTTATAAAATTAAAAGTTTTAAATTCTTTATTTAAATTATCAACTTTTTTATTTAAATTATCAAATTTTTTATCGACTTTTGTATCAAGTTTTTTTAAATCATTTTTAAGTTCACGACTTCTTTCCTCGGATTTTTTATTCATGTCATTCATCATAGACATTATCTGTTTTAATATGCTGTTAGTGTCTAAATTTTCACTATTTTTATTAATTTCCGCGTCTGAAATGTTATCCCCTCTTATGCGTTGGACAACGGTCTCTTCCTGATTATCTAATAGAACTACATCCCCATCGGCTTTTCCCATAATCACATCTTTAGGGTCTCGATCCCCAGTCTGATTTTCCTGGTCCTTTTCCATAATTTTCAATTTGTAAACAAAAATTTAACACTTTAAAAATTTCTGTGAGCTGCGTACTGATTGTCGTGACCTAATTTTTAACGAATAAGGCCACGCGTTATTGGGCGACAAATATGTAACGTTCCGTTTTTGGGAAAATAAATAAATTAAACTTATTTTCCCTTTTTTATATATTTATTTGTTTTATATAAGTTTGACTCTATTTCTCAGGGGGGTTGCTAGACAATCAGACACAGACACACAGAACTATAACTATTTCAAACATATGAATAACGTGAAGCGTCAATATCTCTTAAATTATACACTTTCTTCTTGTAGAATGATGACGGTGGTTTACGTGATATAATTAAAATGTATTACCAAATGATGTGGATCTGGTGGATGAAGTTTCAGGGGAGCTCTTAAGACGTCTACGCCGGTCCCTGGTCGTAACGAGAATGCTACTTTTCCTTTGTTGTCCGTTACCCTCTCTAGGTTTCAAAATGGCGAACTGCCATTTTGATTATCTAATACAAATGGACCATTTATGATTTTCTGAAGTTCTCATTTGATGAAAATCTCTTCTACTTCTTTTTGATTTTCTTAGATCAGGTTTATTGTCGAAGTATTAACAAATTGATCATCTTCACCCACTCGATCATTATGGCAGAGGTTCTGTTGAAGTCAAACATAGAGCCGCCATGTTTTAAAATAAAACCGTCTATTTTGGTTCCATTTATGATGATAAACACACTTTTCATTATAATTTATGATGGTTGCAGTCAGGATAAATAAATGTTGTATTATTTTCCTGAGAATCCCTATTTCCAAATATTAAATCTAATTTAAGATATCTAAAAAACAATTATTTACAAGTACCTAGAATCTGAAAAAGGTGTATATTACAATATATATACATACATATAATCCATAATTCAAAAAAAATTTTAAATACTTCTCGGTATATGAAATACCCAGAGACCTTAGATCAACCAGTTTATACAGTTTATGCTATCAAGGCTGGTCATACCCTCGGGTAATAAAAGCGATTATGAATTATGGATTATATATATATATATATATATATATATATATATATATATATATATATATAAATTATATATTATATATATTATGGATTATATATACATATAATCCACAATTCATAATCCCTTTTATTACCCGAGGGTATGACCAGCCTTGATAGCATAAACTGGTTGATCTAAGGTCCCTGGGTATTTCATATACCGAAAAGTATTTAAAATTTTTATTTTTTCTGGCTGGATCAGAGCGTCATTCGATCTAATTTTCATTAGAATAATACCAATCCATATCAAAGTTTATATTAAAAACAATAAACATTAATAAAATAATTTATTATTTACATAAAAAGCAATTATAATTTATAACAAACATAACTTTTACTAATTAGAGATTGATAAATTATTTTTCACTCCACCAAAGTCAGAAATGAATTGAAAAAACTAGGATTAAGACTTGCATTTAAAATAGAAAAAACCCTATCCTCATATTTTCCTTCTCCAAAAGACAAAATATGCCCTTTCTAAAAAAGCGGAGTATACAGACTAAATAAAATGATTGTGTAGCCAAATACACGGAAAAAACTGGAAGATAGCTAAATCAGAGATTAAAGAAACATATACATACATATAATAATAAGATAGAGAATTCCAACTTTGCAATTCATTTAAATGAAAAAAAAAACCAATTCATCAAAGACTCAGGAGTTAAATTAATACATCACGTTGAAAACCGTCTCAAATTAAATATATATGAAGCACTTGAAATAAAATACTTCAAATCCAATCCAGATTTTTGCTTGAATGACCAAATAAATATCTCCAATAGTCCAATCTTAAGTTTATTCCCATCTATAACAGAAAAACCGATTACTCACCGGCATTACTGGAAAAATCCCGGTCCTTAAACCGTTTGCCTATAAACATCCCACCTTTCTTTCACTGTTAGTTCAGTGCTAGAAGAAACCAGTACAAACTTTTCTATTTGATATAATCCATTTAAATCTTGGTGAGTACCAACATGTATTTGATTTCTTGTCTTAATTAAATTCATTATTCATACATGTTTTATGATATTGATTTATATTACATCTAATTTAATATGTCTAATAATACCAAACTACATTTTGAATTGCTTATTTTTGAATTTTTGTGTGTTTTTAGAACTGAAGATGGATGTATAACATTCGAAACTAGTTTTCGATAAAACAATTTATAGAAATGGCAAATAATTTATCAATCCCTAATTACATTGGTCCTTCTATACCACCAAGCGGATGTCAACTGATAACTTTTACTAGCGAAGTCGGAATAAGTAGTTCCTTCAGTAGTCACCAGGTAGCGCTCACTCTCCCAGGCAACCTTTCCTTCCAGTCTTAATCAATCTGGTCATGGGTCAGCACCTTCAGCCCAGCATCCACCGCACACCAGCTGTCAGCGTGTTGACCGATTAGCGAGTTTTCATAATTATTTAAATTACAGTATATAATAAAAAAAGAAGGGCTTTTTAGAAGATAATACAACCTATATAGGAACCTCGTGAATTTTCATTAAATTCATTTCAGTAGTTATAAACAAAACGTTTTGAGAAGAGCCGACGGGTAAATTTCCTTGATGTCCACTGAAACGCCAATAGAAGCATTGCCTTAGTTTAGATCCAATCTAAAAGATTTGGGCTAAGGTTTACTCTTAAGCTTATCGTAGCTATCCCGTGGTCTTCTTTTCTAAAGCGCATCATTGCTTCTAACAATATAATTATTTTTTCTCGATTTTTTTCGAGAAAATCTTCGGAAATATACATCCCCCCCTAATGGTTTCATGATTTTTTTTTACCCCAATAAGCAGTACAATATAAATATTACAGAATAAATATAAGGTAGTTATTACAAGTTAAATATAGTTATTTCAAATCGCAGTTGTAGACATATGTTGTAATTGGGCTGAGCCGTAGGTAGGTATGGTAGCAGTAGCAATTAATGGGTTAGCTCTAACTAGCCCGGAGCTAACGAAATGAACAGGATTCCATTAGGTTAAAGGTCACATTAATTAGTAGACCGCAGCAAAGTGGAGTGGTACTGGAATGGAGGAGGAAGGGAGGCACTGCGTGGCATTTCGAAGCAGCTTTATTCTCTCATCATAGGCTGCTAAGCCATTTGTTCACCTTATTTATACTTTGCTAAGTAACATCGACAGGAATTCTTAGCATTCAGCTTAAGTAGGGCTGTATGTATGCTCATATATAATAATTCGTCCGTTTGAATTACAATCTGAAGGTACATACAGCGTCTGAACAAATGTATATGTATATATATATTGTCGAACCTCTGTATATCGAACTTCTCTATATAAATATAGAACTATATCGAAAATTTCTATATATTAAACTTTTCTTAGGAACCTTGATTTTTTATAAGAAAAAAAAATTATTTATATGGAATATAATTTCTATATATCGAACAAAAATTCCCATTTCAAAAAATATAAAATTTGATTGTCATCAAAAAGAACCCTTAGTTTACGCACATAAGAAAGTGTAATAACTAAATAAGAAAAAAATATGTTCCACTGGTTTGTAAGGAATGGAAATTCAGTGAAGATCTTGTTTCAGAAGAAGCACAGGAGTACCTAAATTCTGTGAATCTCTTTCCTAACATAGAGTGAAATCTCTATTATAAATTCAGTTAAACTTTGCCTTTCCTGTTGTGAACATTAAAGATGACTTCCATGATGAATCATACACAAAAATACATTAGATTCTACTCGTATTTAGCACGAAAACAAAAATAAATTCATTTTTATTTATGTTTGAATATTTTTAATACACGTACTTATTAAAAATTGAACATTTTTTATAAAGATACAGTTGTAAAAAAATTGCAATCACAGATGTAATTTGTACAATTTTTCAAATAAGTGTTGTTGTTCGTTCAGCTTTGTTTTTCATTAACCCTAAAAAATTATCTCTGTGACAACATTAACCACAAAAGATTGCCTTTGATACTTCTTTAACCCTAAAGAATAGCTGTAATTGTTTTTAGCCAGAAAAAAGTGAAAAATTGCAATCTTTCTATGTATCGAAATTTACATATATCCATTTTTTTTTTTTTAAGGAACCTTCAATTTATATAATAGAATAGAAGAGAAAAATAAACTTTATTGTGGGACTTACTCTCTTAAGAATAACAAGTCAAAAAGAACACAGAAAAAAATTTCTGGTCAAAGACCACATTAATAAAAGTCTATTGATATTTACAATAATCTCAATTATAACATATAAGTAAATAAAAAATAAATAATATAGTACTGACAAAAAATAAGAAGAAAAAATTAAAAAAGAAAGAAAAAACGAATAAAATACAAATATAAAAAAAAAAATGAAACAATCTAAAAAGTCAAAACAACTTAAAAAACAATTAATCACTACTAAACAGAATTTCATGATTGGAGGATATAAAAATGATAAAAATAACTTAATTTTGATAAAAATAAAATGCTTCAGCTTCGAAGAACAAAGTAACATTTTGTTTTTCCTTTTTTAACACTTCCAGTTTTTGTTATAGTTTTAGTTGTTTTTTCTTCGTACTCCCTAAAACACACACAATAAAATCGGAATTTGTCCCCCTTCTTCTCATGCACAATCTCATCCGTAATCCTAAACTGGTGGAAGTGTTTGAAACCATTTGGGGAGTGCTTGATTAGCAGGCATTGATTTATTTTTAAGGCCTTCAGGACCATCAGATGGCGTGACATAGACTTTTTCTTTTAATGTTCTCTAAAGGAAAAAATCAAAGGAGCATAAAATCAGAAGAACGTGGGACCAAGGCACATTTCATTGACTTCTCTTCTTGAATTGCGTGCCGTTTTAGAATTCTTTGTATTTTCGATCGAGAAATACCAGTTACTCTGGTGATTCTCCGTATACTTGTCCGGGGATTAACTGTTACTTTATTTAAAACACACTGTTCCAATCTGTCGTTGTCCTTAGAGAACAAAATTTTCCTGTCTTACTCTATTAATTAGCCGGATGATAGTCTTGTGAGGAGGAAATATATAATGGTGAACGCTCGCTATAGAGCCTTGAGGCACATCGATAATTCCCTTTGTATTCACCTACAAGTAGGATCGTATCAACTATTTCATCAGGTGAATAATAAAAAGCCATATAAAAACAATAAATCACTTGTTATTTGGAATAAAAACAAATAATAGTTATATTGCATACAGTTTAGAATAATGGATGCTAACTGTGGTATACAACAAATTGAGTAAACGAACTCACGAGTAAACGAAAATTTTTTGGGCGATTCTACATTGACAAAAAATTGACAAATATCCTTCCGTTTCATCCAATTGGCCTTAGGAGCCGAGAAAAAAAAAAAAAAAAAAATGTTGAAAATGCTTTATTTTACATCTCGAGTTTGGAGAATCATATCGACAGAATTGTTTCAGTTAAACATTTGTCTTTTTAGAGTATATTAAAGGAAAAATATAAACACTAAAAAATAATTGAGTTTGGACAAATAAATTAAAAAATTTGTTTAAATTATTAAGTAAACTAGCCTCATAGATTTTTTAAATCGAAAATGATTGCAGATTTGGATTCAGCACATCAATGTTGAAAAAATCATCGAAAATAAAAAAAAAAAATTTTCAGTCCCGAGTGGGTTCAAAATTTTTAAAGTCACAAAATTACGTTTGGGTTTTAAGCTCTGTATCCCCTCTTCAGTTTACCCGATATCGACGCTCTTTCTTATTTCCATACACATAACTATTGCATTATTTTATATGCTCTGGGTAAAAAAAGGTTATAACCATATAAAAACAAAATTGAAGTTTTTTTGCGGATAACGTTGATTCTAAAACACTTAGGAACATCAAAAAGCAAATTTTTTAAAATTAAAATTTTAAAATTTGCTTTAAGTTAAAGCAAATTGCGTAGTTTAAGAACCTTTATCGTTGCCCCAAATTCGGTTTGAATTATTCAAAGGGTTCCTGATTTATAAGCGATTATTTAAATCTTTCAAAAAAATTGGAAGGCATGTAAGATAGACCCTCGGCAAAATTTGTAGGCCAAAAATTTTTATTTTTAGATTTGCTCGAAAATTTGAATATAGGGGCATTTTAAATTGCTAAAACCAAATCTGACACCAGTTTTGAATAAAAAAAATTCTGTTAATATATTTCACTCCGTAAAGAATACCGTTATGATTGCATACAAGTCAATACACCCTTTATGTCGCTCTAAAATTCAATTATTTCGTTCTAAAAAATTGGTTCACGATTATTACACTTTTATAACACTGCTATCAATATCATCGTAAACAAACAAAATAAGAAAAAGTAATATTAAATACCCAAAGTATGTCCGAGCAAGGCTGGGTTCCTAACCATATGCATATCAAAGTATAACAACATTATTTGTGATCAAGAAATTAGTAAATATAACCCTTTTTAACCACCGATATAAACATTAGCGTGGTAAAAAAATATATGTTTACCCTATCTACTTTAAAAATAACTCAATAAACCTGCCAGAATGCTACAAAATTTAATTATTCCATTTAAAAAAAATTGGTCTCTCTAATATCTAATATTACTTTTTCTTGTTTTTTGTCTACGATAATATTTATAGCAGTGTTATAAAAGTGTAATATTTACTATTTCTAGATTACAAATATTGTTTTTGTATTATGATATGAACATGGATAAGAACCTTTTAGGCCGTATATATGTGTAACATAAAAACATTATTCGTGATCCAGAAATGGTATTTTTTAAAACTAACTAATTGAATTTTAGAGCGACCTGAAGAGACTTGTAGTTTACTTATAATAATCTAACCACATTTTTAAATTTATTTGACATAAAATCAATTATTTTTTAGTTTTTATATTTTTTCTTTAATATGCACTAAAAACAAATTTTTAGCTGAAAAATCATTTCGATATCATTCTCCAAACACGAGATATCAAATAAAGCATTTTCAGCATATTTTATCTTTTTTCTCAGCTCCTAAGGCCCATTGGATGAAACGAAAGGATATGGATCAACTTTTTTTCAATGTAGAATCACCCAAAAATGTTGATCAAAATCGGCGACGGACACACCGTGCACTCCCCTTGTCAGTTGAGAACAGTACTGGCCCAAGTTCTAGTTTTTGCTGACAATATTGTCCTCATTGCTGATTGGCATGAAAATCTCCAGCAAGGAGTCATTGAGTGGGAAGCTCCGAGTTTGGAAGAAAGGGTATGGTACTGTATTCAAAGAAAAGGAGGAGGTATTGGAAACAGAGAGGACTATACTTATCGTGGAATAGTGCTCAGCAGAAATGGAAAAATTGACCAAGAGCTTTCCAACAGGATCAAAAAAGCAAATAATACATATTATCAGCTTTGCAGCTTAATAGTGGGGAATAGAGAGATTGAAAAGTGTCAAAAAACACATATTCAAGGCCATCTACCTAACTACCCTTCGTTGTGGCAGTGAAAGCTGGGTACCAGGCATGGATCCAGACAAATACTGGAGTAGATACCGAACAAGGAGAGATCAGGTCAGAAATGAGCGGATACCTGGAAACCTTAGAGTACCCACCTTGAGGGACATTGTCGAAAAGAGGCAGCTAAAGTGGTTCGATCATCCGAATGATTTCGATAACCGAATGAATGAAGAGCGAGGTCCACGAATGTTTTTTGAAACCAGGCCCACTGGACGTCGCCCACGAGGTAGACCCAGACTGTTAGGGTCCGATCACATCTCCATGATAAGACAGAAAAATGGAAAGAGTCAGAACTCCATGAGAGCGCTGGCTCGGGCTCATGATGCCTGACTGATTAGGACAGAGGCACCTTCACGCTGAGAGGCACAAAGGAGGAAAATGAAAAAAAAAGAAGAAAGCTTTTGAGAATAATAGATGTTAATAAAACTAAAGTTCAAATAACAACTGTGGAATACTATAAGTTGAGTAAATAAACTCAGTTAATCCTCCTTATGCCTATTGGTAAACAATGAAAGACAATTATATAAGATGGTAATATTACTCTGCATAGGGAATGCCACTGGGCATTAATTGAGGATGATTATCCCAAAATTATTGAAGAATACGATTTAATATTAATTACCTATTGAAGTATCCTATAAATTGGATACTTTTCCAAGGGCCTGATTTGTGATTGCTATTCTTTACTAATTAACAAATATAATGTTCCTACTTATAAAATTAATGATGCCATAATGTTACTCAAATCTATTGTTAATATCTTTGGATACTAAACAACAACCTTCTTCCTAATATTTGTCTTTATTTGTCAAAATTAATGTAATAAACTGATACAGTATGGAATGATTCAGACTGGACTTAGCCATTAAATGTTTTAACATAAATATATTATCGGGAAATAATTGATGTAGCCGGTCTGGAAGTTCTATGGTGGTTGTCTACCTGATGACTCAGGAACACCCCATCTATCTATCTAAGTGGGCGCTACAACTCTGGCCTCCTGAATGAGCCGCCGCCATTCGGTCCGATTTTGTACTGCCGCCCCAAAGCTTCTGATCCGTAGCAGGTTCCGTGCGTCCGCCGCCACTCCTTCAACCTATCGAAGCCTTGGCCTACCAGTCCGTCGTGTACTGTGAAGGGCGGTGTCCACTACTTTTCTAGGAATTTCTTCTACTTCCATCCTTGCTACATGGCCAGCCCCAACTGAGCCTCCCCAGTTGTATAAACTTTACAACGTCCATATCTCCTTAAAGGCCATAAACCTCCCTGTTCATCCTAATCCTCCATCCATCTCCATCCCTCACTAGGCCATATCACTAGGCCATCGAAAATTAAAAGACTATTTTCATTATTTTTTGAGATAGTCCAGATTTGGGAAGCATAGGTAATAACAGGGCGTATAAGAGTCTTGTATATTACCAGTTTAGTGCCCCTGGTAATGGATCTGCTCCGGAGATTTTTCAGTAAGGCAAAATATGACCTATTTGCCGCCACTAGCCTTTTTCTTATCCCAGCAGAGACATCGTTTATTGGTGTCACTAAGGATCCCAAATACGTAAACTCGTTCACCCTTTGGCATGTGCAAGGCCTACAATCAGTGTCTCATCGCCATCAGTCCCTGTGTGCATATATTTTGTTTTTCTCTCGTTTATGGCCAACCCCATGGTTAGCAGCGTTCATTAGTTTCCCAAAGGCTTCTACCAATTCCGATCGGGTCCTGGTCACGATATCCAGGTCATCAGCGTATACCAATATCTGTACAGTACGGGTAAATATCGTTTGGCCTGTTTGGATTCCTGAATCCCGTACAACTTTCTCCAACACAAGATTAAAAAGGAGACAGGCCAGACCATTCCCCTGTCTTAAACGCCCCCATCAGTTCCTCAGAATATCTTGAATCATGGTCCGGGAAGAAGTAAAAGCCAGTGGCATCTTAAAGGGTCAGCTAGAGAGTGTCATTGCCATCACCGGCAGAGCAGAGAGAGCGCCCTAGACCGAGTGTCCTAGCTAGAGTCCCCAGATAGAGTGCCTTCATTTTCCCTTACCGCTTCTATTCCTCCTTCCTGGGTCGTCTTCACACTAGATCCCCGACAGTAGGCGGTATCTGTTTTGTGATTGGCCAATCTGTCTCCCCTAAGAGACGGAATTCCCGGAAAGGGCATTCTCTCAGAATGCATTACCATCCTATAATTGAATGATATCTTTCCCAGGTCTCCGCCGTTTTTTCGGGATGCAAGCCGGTATCCGAGATTTACTGGTTTCCTAAAATTGATTACGTCTTCCGAGACGGAACACATCTTGCCTTTGTCACACTGCCTAATTCTGCATATGTTTTTAAATTAACTTATTTTGTATTTGTATGGGTAAAGGCTGGTTAAGTGTTGTGATGACGGCTGCTGTCACAAGTCAATTATCCTTCCTTGACAAGGGAAAGTCGACTTACCTGCCTATCCCTCACTTATACGTTTTACAATTCAGTCTCTTATTTATATTATAATTGACTTAAATAATCTTAATCAAGATTGATATATATATCATTTGTATCTCTAATTCTAAAAGGCATATTGAAAAACAGAAAACGAAGTTTTTCTACATTTGTATTGTATTTTCAGAATTCTTGAGAAAATTATTTGGCTGGATAGTCAAATGTATTCCTGTCAGTAAGCCTTGTAAAATTGGACAGTTAATTATTTTTCCTAGATGAAATTACCTCACGTAATTGTTTGAATGGATTTTCTCAAATTTCAGTAACAGGACAAAATTCCGTTATCAAGAACGGTTGTAATTACTGGAAATTATTAAACATAATTTTTATTTATTTAGCCTTAGTTTTTTTTTTTTTTTATTGAGAGTTATTTATTTATTACCATCTCAATCAAGTTGACTACAGATAACTGTAGATGTCTAATATATATATATATATTTTCCCACTACATTTGAGCACCTCCAGCGCCTCCCTTTGGGTCAAATGAGCTGAAATTCGGTATATAGGACTTTCTTCCAGGCAAAACGATACCATCAAAGAATGGGTAAATTCCAGTCAAAATTTTGGTATGTTTACCTGAAATTTCGGCGTTTTTATAGTTTTGTGCATCTCTACAGCAACACCAAATTAGTATATAGTGTTGAAAATTTGAATTTGAACGGAGTTGGTGTTAGGGAAGTATTTTTTGGGCGTCTTAACTTGGTTCTTATCTTATTCCTTCGGATTTTTTAAAAATATTTGCGCACCTCTAAAACTCTTCTTGATTGCGTTACCTATAAAACAAAAGAAGTTTCATCGAAATCGGACCAGTCCTAGCAAAGATATGGCTATTTCAACTATAACGGTCCCCGTTGGGCCAAATAAGCAGAAATTGGGTATGAAGAATTTTCTGCATCGAAGGTCAGCGGAGAGGCAGAACAATATAATAAAAGTATGTGTAAATTTCCGTATCTTTTGTCAACTTTTTTCTCACTCCCTCGTTTTTATAATAATTTTATTATAGTGAAAATACGACTTTAGTGACGGAGTTCTGCTGCTCACGGATTTGTTTTTATTGAAAAGAAGTTTATCATAAATATTTTAATTTTTTTTTTTTAGAATCATTAGATCACTATTAATAGAAGTAATAGTATCTAAAAAGAAGATTTATTTTCTTCAATTGTTTATTATTTTAGTTCTGTTTTATTATAGTTAAATTGAGGTTTGCATTAGCCATATTTATCTTTGAATTTCGCCTCTCCTCCTTCCAACTTTATGGAAAGGAACGATCGATAAGCAACTTTGACTGCAGATCTTATTTTGCAAAAATTTAAACAAACTACAAAATGAAGTTGGTATATAAAATTAAAATGAATAATAATTTGAAAAAAACGTAGTTGAATACATCTCATGGGCCAAATTTGTTTTTTATTTTATTTTATTACAGACATTTATAATACTTTCATACCTAAGTTGCTAAAGTGTTTTGGCAATAGGTTTGTTAAAATATTTGTTAAAAAAAAAAGATATACACATAAAAAATGAAATAGAAAAACGTTGAAAATAGGTGATGAAAGAAATTCAGAGGCAGTTGTGGCTCTAAAAATAGTCCATGGCCCGTGCACCCTTCAGACTTACGTCATCGGAACCTGCGGAGGACAGGTAGTGTCTGAAATATACGGATGACAGAAGAATCAATCCTATATTCCATCAAGGAAATAGATAGATTTGGAAGAATTCGATGATATTGAAAATACACGAGGAAAGTTCTCGTTTCGGATTCCATATATGAGCTGAAATATTAGGCTGTTACAAAAGTCCTTGTGCATTAGAATAATTTAAGCTTACATATTTTAAACATTATTGAATACTACTCTTCAAAGTAAACTTAATTTTTTTCAACTACTTTCACCCATCTTTCTGCTAGTAATTGGATTTGATGCCGGTACCACTCCTTTGGTTTTGAGGCAGAGAATTCACATCCAGTTTTTAGTTCCTCGTAATTGTCAAAGATCGAAAAATAGTTCTAAAATTAATTTTTGTTTTTGTTTGCCATATTCCAGCGGCTTTAAGTTGGCGACGTGCATTTTTCATGTCACATATTTTCATTTTATGTGCCCGTTATGTTAAAGTCACAAAGAAAGACTGCCATATGTAAACAAATTGAAAGTTTCAGGCCGTTCTGTTTGGAAGCATTACGACCGAATTTTGTCAAACTCGTCCAACTCTGGGACGAAAGGGGCATCTTTCACTAATTTCATCTTTTTGAGATGATGTTTTAGTGGACAATGGCCCGTTAGACCCGTTATTGTTCTCAACTCGTTCTTTGTCAGGTTTATGCAAAATTTATCTTCCCTTTGACAATTTAATGAAGAGTTTCGATTTTTTAATACCATGTTTTGAATCCCGAAACATTTCCCCCTTCTTTGTTTCTCAGGAATCAATTTCTTTCCTGGTTAAAGTAATATATATATATATATATATATATATATATATATATATATATATATATATATATATACTGCAGTATGGTTAAGGACCATTTATATTATTTCTGAACCCTCTTGCAAGGATTTATGAAAATCTATACAAGTTTATATGATTTTTTTTTTGAAAATCAATTATGACCTTAAAGTAAAGTACCACTTCCGGTATGCCAATTTCAACCAAAATCAAGTATGTTATTTATACTAATATATAAGTCCAACATACTAAATTTTAAAAGTTTCGCCATTATATTTTAATATAATTTTTAATGAAAATATATTATGGCCTTGAAGTAAAGTACCACTTCCGGTGATCATGTTGTAACCAAAAAGTGAGGTTCACAATTAGATGCTCCAACAATCCCATATACAAAATTTTAACTTTCTCCGAATAACCATTTTTGAGTAATGCGAGAAACGAACGAACGTACGTACAGACGTCACGTCGGATCCTTTCTTGCAAGGGCATCAGTTTCCTCATTCCTTTCTATTCCTTTGTGTCCCGGAGTCGACATTAGGGTAAGGTTATTGCCCTTAGCTAATGTCTTTAGGATATCGAGACAATTTCAGACTAGCCATGAGGTGATAGCACATGAATATAAGATCTTTAATGCCGTCTGCCTGATATTATATAACTATAATTTTCCTTTTGGATACATTATAGAATATAGAATAAAAACTGCTACTGCCGGACTCGAATTCGGGTCCCTTTAAAAATCTAACCAGTAACCAGTTTGAAATCTAAGTCTTAAAGGTGTATTCAGGCCAATAAATGTAGAAATTAAGCTCGAGGACGGGTTCGAAGTCGTATCCTTCAATTATGGATAAGATGAGGAATTGATTTAGTTTTTAATATCATGATCTACCTTGAAGATTTTTTTTTTTCAATTTATATTTTCTTTTTTTAACCTGCAGGAAATCAGGTTTGCGCGAGTACCGTCAGAAAGAGGTCCAGTAATGTAAAAATTAAAAAAAAAAAAATATGGTGAATATTGCGGTGAAGATGAAATATCCTTTGAGGGCCCGAGGCTATTAAAGAGATGATTCGATTTGGACGAGGTTAATAAATTTGTAGATATTTTTGAAGCAGGGAGACAGGAGAAGAGGCGAAGCGGGGAAGGAGAGAGCTAACAGGGTTTACCGCAGCGGCACTCGATACAGAGAACAACAGCATCAGCCCTTAATGGATGCCGCTAAGGCAGTTATACAGGACTCCTGTTCCCTCCCCTGCCCCCCTCCCTGTATGCCTTATTTCCAACTTAATTGGCCCTATACAGTACCACTCAAAGGTTCTCCGTATATTTAGCTCTGTCCTATATCGCCTTCCATCTTCCCAGAATATTTCTTTCTTTCATAAAATAAAAAGTAAGTAAAATGACTGGTTATAAATAAGTTCTCTACGTTCTTTTCCTTTATGATTAATGAGAGCGAAAATTGAATAGAAGAGACTAAAAATACTTTGAAGCATTTTAAGAAAGAAGCCTTAAGCCTTTCAAACAGTAGCAAGTAACTAATTCAAAAATAAGCAATTCAAAAAAAAGTTTGGTATTATTATACACATTAAATTAGATCTAATATAAATTAGTATTATAAAACATGATTGTGAATTATAAAACATGTTTAATGACTGGAAAAACCCCGACCCCTAAGCCGTTTACCTATAAACACCCCACCCTTCTTCCATTGCTATTTCAGTGCGAGAACAAATCAATACAAGCTTTTCTGTTTGATTTAATCTACTTAAACCTTGGTGAGTACCAAAATGTAATATAATGGATACCAACGTGCATATAATAAAAAGACAGAGAATTCCAACTTTGCAATTCATTTAAATGAAAAAAAAAAAACAACCATAAATTCATCAAAGACTCAGGAGTTAAATTAATACATCACGTTGAAAACAGCCTCAAATTAAATATATATGAAGCACTTGAAACAATAAAATCCTTCAAATCCAATCCAGAGTTTTGCTTAAATGACCAAATAAATATCTCCAATATTCCAATCTTAAATTTATTCCCATCTATAACAGAAAAAAAATAACTCACCGGCATTACTGGAAAAACCCCGATCCTTAAACCGTTTACATATAAACACCCCACCTTTCCTTTCTTTCATTGTTAGTTCAATGCTAGAAGAAACTAGTACAAACTTTTTTGTTTGATATAATCTATTTAAGCCTTGATACCAACATGTATTTGAATTCTTGTCTTAATTAAATTCATAATTCATAAATGTTTTATAATACTAATTTATATTACATTTAATTTAATGTGTATAATAATACCAAAATGTATATTGAATTGCTTATTTTTGATTTTTTGTGTGTTTTTAGAACTAAGGATGAATGTATAGTATAACATTCGAACCCAGTTTTCAATAAAAACAAAATTATAGAAGTGGCAAATAATGTATCAATCCCTAAGAGACATTACATCTTACATCAATAGTCTGAAACAAAAAAGACTAAGCGTTGATCCAGGAGCGATCTAATCGTTCACTATTATAAACTCGGTTGCTTCCGCAGCAGAAATATTCATGCCATCATAGAAACGATCGGACGCCTCGATGTTTTCGCCTTCCCAGTTTGTTTTAATCCATCTTATGAGCAATCATCGACGTCATTTGATTCCTCTTGAGCTGCTCTGTCCAATCGTAATTCATCTTGGTTTTCGACGGGTACCAGCCGAAATCGTGTTGTTTTGGTAATCTTTAATCTTCCAGTGGGCGCGTAGTTGACTGATGTCACCCATTCTCCCAAGTTGTCTAATAACTCTCTCCCCTTAAAGCTTATCGACTTCAGTTATTCACTACCAAACCTAGGAGGATGTTTAGTAGCGGTTAACTATATTTTTTAATCGGTGGCTTCAGTTGAGAGTAATATTTGCTAATAAACATTATTAAATTAATAATAAAAATTAGTAATGATCAGTGTCCTCTTAGTTCTCGAAAAACAACCATACTCCTCCACGGCGAGAATAGGGTCGTTACCAGGATTATGAACGTAAAGGGGACATAACTACGAGAAAATAGTACGAAAAATGTCAGAAATCGATTGGTAATGAACATTTAAAAAATTTATGTTAAAACTGCTATATTTCGTCAGTATGATTTTTATATTTTACTTTAATTAATAATTTTTTTTTTTTAAACCTTTGATGATAATCAAATAAAAGTTAAGAAAAGAATTTAGAATTAGGAAAAAATGATATATTTATATCAAGTAAAATTGAAAAGTGGTGACGAATGTCAACCACGCGATCATTCATGAGACAGTCACTAACACGTACATTGTAGGGATAACTTCAACTCTTTTTAAATTCACTAACATCAATTTAAACTAATGTTTTTATAGACAAAGTCTATATCTATAAAGAGACCTTGAGGGGCCCTTCTATTAATATCTTAACGAATGCCGTAGCGTCATCGAGTCAAAAGTTAAACGTTGGAGAAACGAATTCATAATAGTATATACATATTTAATTATGCCGGCTGCGATTCAATCTCAACATCAAGCGTATACGGAATTATTCGACGCTTTGGCTATCGAGAGGCGCGATTGAATTTTTGATATAGAAAATACATTGGGAACTGCATTGTAAAACTGTTTTGTTATCAAATTTTGTTATCATCGGATTTTTGGATTATCTACACAACGGTAACAAATTTCATATATATTCACTTCAGAAAGATGTAACTGGTTTTGGGACGCCACAGATATGACATATTATTCATTTCAAGATATGGACCATACAGGACATTAAGTAACATTTATGAATCTAAAATTTTCCAAAAAATACCACAAAAAATCTGAAACAAAATTAACTAATCAGTAAACTATCAACAATAAATTATCATTATAACCGAACAAGAATGGCACTTATTTCGAGGACAAAATTATAAAATTTATCTGTATTTTATTTTTAACCAATTAAAAAAACAACAACGCCATTTCTGATATCCTGACAACTGCCTTCATGATGAAGCTTCTAGAACAGCAACGCAAAAGTTCCATCAGAATAATCATTATCCCACCAGCAATTGAACATGAATGCAGGGAAAATTACGGAGAAATTTGGATTTTCTTAACTTTGCTTACAGAAGCCCTTAACAGATTATATAGAAATTGAAATATGATTTCTGCCACGTTAAAAAAAAAAGTTTCCTACTACATTAACACAAACCCTGCAACGAGAAATGATTGGATAATCACGACCAAGGACTGGATGATTCCACGTGACGCCAGGTAAGCTACTGGAACGAATTGCCGCCAGGTGTTTTCGACAATTGAGATCCGCGGGAAACCAAAGACGAAAAAGAATTTGCGGAATAAAACATTTTTTTTTTTTTATTTCTTTTTGTTCCTCCTACCTATCTAGTTCTGTCATACAGGGTTTCAGCAGCAGTGGGGTGTTAAGGTTGTTACGTGTTAAGGATGCACGTATGCCACTACCGTCAATAAAACTCAGCTTTATTTATTTATTTTTTAATCTATTTATTTATTATGCACATGCATATTTTGAGGTTATGTTTAATTATGGGAATGACAATTTCTCTGAAAATATTCTCTGGTGCAGAATAAAACAGATGTGAAAGTCAAATTCGAGAAACATCGTGGACGAGATGAAACTAGCAACAGTTCTGGAAAAACATATTTGTCTCTTGATTTTAGAGAGATTATCTTAAAATTATGAAATCTCCTTAGACCAAATCTGTAGAGATATACCGAGGTGTGATGAGAAGGTGACTTCTCGATTCATCCGAGAAAAACCTCATTCAGAACATGAAAGTTGGGAAGATCGGGTCTGAACACGGACGGGGAATGACGAATTGACTGTTAAGACATTTTTTGTTTATTTGTCGATGAATTGGAAAAATGAAAGCGGTTCTGCATAAAGGAAGACACAATAATAATAAATACAAATCTGGTGCGGTGCGCGCATCACACAACTTTCCCTTACCGTTCTAGAATAATTATCTTTTTTAGATAATTTAATATCTTTTCATACAATTCTATACAAAATTTACCATAAAATGCATACTTTTTAAGCTATGCGCAAATAAAATATTCTTTTCGTCATAACTTTTTTCCCTGCATTTTTTCGTTGATATACAACATACATGAAAAGTTAAAGGCCTTTATGAAGTATGATTTAGGCAAGTTTCATCAAATTCGTTAGAGCCGTTTTCGAGAAAATTAAAAAAAAGTGTAAAATCCATGATATGATAACTACTTCCGACTAATCCGCTGCGCTGTATCTAAATACTGGTCCCATTTTGAAGATACTTTAATTGTTTTTTAGATAATTCAACCATCTTTCATACAATTCTATACATAATTTACCATAAAATGCATACTTTTTAAGCTATGCGCAAATAAAATATTCTTTTCTTTATACTTTTTTCCTTGCATTTCCTCGGTGATGTACTACATAAATGAAAAGTTAAAGGCCTTTATGAAGAATTATTTAGACAAGTTTCATCAAAATCGTTAGAGCCGTTTTCGAGATAAAAAACGGTAAAAAAGTGTAAAATCGATTATATAAAGTGGCACAGTTAGTCGATTTGTAGGAAAAGTTCTGTAACATCACAGCCATATACCTACCTTAAATACGTAATTCCAGTATCGTACAACTTTTCGTTTTTGAGCTAGGCTGTTCACATATACACAGACACACAGCATACAGACCATTTTGCGAGACTTGGTTATTTGGACTCAGGAGACCTTAAAACGTGTATTTCCGTTGAAAACTCGAATTCGAAAATTTTCACGATCGCAATACCTCGTATAAAGGTAAGGGAAAGTAAAAAAGCTCAAATCGAAAAAGTATAATGGGATAGGAAAACGCTCTGGAGATTAAATTTTCGCTTTCTGACAGAATGATTCGCATGATTGCTGCTCCGCATTGACTCAGAGGTAGGACCCCCTGGTTATCGAGTAGACGTACTTGCGTGTCTTGCTGTGTTAAATATAGTTATATTATATTTAACTTGCCATTCTTTCTTCTTTTTTCTTTTTTATTCTTTTATTCTTTCTTTCGTCTATCAGCCACGGACCACTTGCCAACTTCCCCCATTCAAATCTGTCTACTTCAACTTTGACCATCTCATGGTGGAGTTCTCTCTTATATTATTTGTATTATCTGTATGGCCTGTGAGAGGTGCAGATCCATGGTTTCATGTTTATATTTTCACATCTTGTGCCTATTTCACGTCAGCTAATTCTTTTAGTCACAAGTATCGTGCAAACGTCTAATATCTCTCTAAGATTATTGCTTGTTCATTGCAATTCGTTTTCATTGCTTCGCCATACTTAAACGTGATCTTATTTTTGCTTCCTTGTACGAAGTAAAGAAAGTATTGCAATCGCGAAAATTTTCGGCGTTCAGATTTCAACGGAAATATCCATTTCCAACATCTCTGAATTCATTCTAGTTTCGTTGCGACGTCTGTCCGTACGTTCGTATCTCGCATAACTCAAAAACAGTTAGCCGTAGAAAGTTAAAATTTTGCATTTAGGATTACTGTAAAATTTACTTGTGATCCTCCTTTTTTGGTCACTGCATGATTACCGGAAGTGGTACTTTACTTGAAGGTCACAGTAGGTTTTCATAAAAAATTATATTGAAATATAATGCAAAACATCTCAAATTTGATATATAAGATTTTTATGTTAGTTTAAATTAAAAAAAAACTAGATTTTGTTTAAAATTGGTCGGCCGGAAGTGGTACTTTACATGAAAGTCATAATTAACTTTCATAAAAAATTATATTAAAACATAATGCAAAACTCAAATTCGAAGTATAAAACTTAAATATTAATTAAAATAGTATACTTTATTTTGGTTAAAATTGGTCTACCAGAAGTGGTACTTTACATGAAGGTCATATTAAACATTCATCAAAAATTATATTGAAATATAATACAAAACATCTCAAATTTAGTATATAACGCTTGTATATCAATAAAAATAATATGCTAGAATTGGTCAAAATTGGCTTGCCGGAAGTGGTACCTTACCTGAAACTTTTATTTTTTTTTACTTCCCGCCTTTTTTTTGAACCACCGATTTATAGTTTTAATAGGCGTACAACGTGGTGTCCACATCAGATAATTTCAACTGTTTTCAAGAAAGAAGTCAGTAAAAGCCAACTAATTTCGATCCTAAATATTGTCTCCTGATTACCCTCTTTAATCCCATTATCTTAATTATCCCATCTATGGACTTTGCTCTCGTTATCAGTTGTCTTATCATCTGCATGTATTATTGATGTGTTTTTCTATATTGCAAGTTTATATTGGATGGTCTTTGTGTAATTTGTTATTTTATCAAATTTATGTTCAAATTTGTTTCCCAGAACTCCATAAAATATTTAAAACTAAATGGACAATGGTCCTCCGCTGTCAATCGTGTTATTATTACGCCTATGGTAAAACATTCTCTAACAATGGCAGTTTTAATTTAAATAGTAATTCTTCCACCCCCTAAAGGATGAACCAATTTGTTCCGAGAGATCTAATCCTGGATTAGAAGAACTGGATGATCAGAGACTGATCCGGACATAGAGACAGTTCCTCCTGAGCGAGCTCACAGACGGTAGAACCCTTCTGGCTCGCTGAGGAGGAACTCTATAATCCGGGACTCCTTCCAGCCGAGCGTGAAGCCTGCTTCGGGGGTTTCTCTTATAGACCTAATGTAGGCTCCTTATCATCGGTCTCATCCACAGCTGCGGTATTAATTAGCAGGGATCTATAATAAGGAATTAATAAAAGAATCTTAATTCTTATTAACTAAAATTCAATTTAATCTGATTTTTAAAATACATATTTTCTATGTATTAGAACAAATGAATAAAAACAATAAAATAACTGAAGAAATTGCAAGGACAAACGTCACAATGGTTGGAGCGTAGAATTGCACAACATAAGCAAAATTGTAATTCAAAATATCTGATGTGGACACCGCATGACCTTCCTATTGAACTATAAATCAGTGGCTCAAAAAGTGATCCTGAATTTGGTTACTAGTACAAAAACGACACCCGGCGTCGCGACTTTTTCTTGGGTTCTTAAGACTTTTTCTTGAGAATTGTTCTTGGAGACTTGAAAATGGCTCAAGATGGTCGAAACGTTTTCTATATTTGAATAAAAAGTATATATTGGTGTTCCATTGGACTACTTAATTATAAATTTAACCCTTAATTTTCATACTGGGGTGCGGTGAACACCAGTAAATTCCCAATATCAAGTATTCATTTGATTTTGATTCAGTAGAATCTAAGGTTTTTAGTATTTGTTGTTTATCCACTTGTCCGACAATAGGAAGTTTTTGAATGTGATCTGTCATTATTCAGTAGTTTTCAGACGTGTTTGAATAGTCCATAGGTCTCTCCAGATACCAGTGTGCCATTTACTTGATTTTTTGTTTTCTGCCTATTACTATTAGGAAATCACTGTCTAATAATTTGCAGTTTTTTTTTTTTTTTTACTATAGTTAGGAGGTAAGTACAGTCTTTCTGAATAAAATACTTTATAAATTATTTCAATGATAGATGCTTGGAGTTATCTTTTCTTAGAGGATATCTTCGATAAATGTTTTTTGCTTACTGGCCAAGAAATTGGAAGGCGACGAGACCCATCAATCTCTTTATAACTCTACCATGAATTGTCAAACATCATACAGCTTTAGATTTTCTTTAGCATTCTTTTTTACTGTGGTTCACATAACTCATGCCGCAGACCAACTGAGGAGCCAGCTATAGTCTCCAAAATTCGGTGCTGAAATATGCAGAGCAACGATGTCAGGACAGAGTCAATTTTCACTCTCATGACCGCGATTTCGCGACAAGGTAGATCGAATGGTACAAAAAAAAAAAAATAAAAACAGTTTTGTTGCAATAAGAGGCTTGCTGAAACAAAAAAACCGAAAAGGTAAACAAATCAGAATAACAAGCAACCGGTTATTTTCAGATAAACTGTAAACGTCCGAGCTCAGAGCACAATTAGCAAATAATACTTTAATTGATTACATTATGTAAGCATACCTACCAAGAGTAGTGGCTTGTAGTTATTATTATTTTGATCTGCATTTATTCTTGTTTAATAAAAGCAATTAAAAATATTTTTTTTCCTTTAAAATAAGCTATCTAGAATTTTATTTTCCTAGTTTAAAGAATTGGTAGTCAAAATGTGAGAAATATGAATTTAAATTATTTTTAAAATATATGAAAGTATCTCTTAAACCGTTTTATTACCTTTAATACACTTTTCCTTAATCATTTAATATGAGAATTTCAAGTATTTATGTAATTATAATTTTGTTTCTCTTTTTACTTCCTTGTACGAAGTAAAGGAAGTATTGCAATCGCGAAAATTTTCGATTTTCATATTTCAACGGAAATATCCATTTTGACCATCCCTGAATCAATTTTAACTAGTTCAGTCGTGACGTCTGTACGTACGTGCGTATCTCGCATAACTCAAAAACGGATAGCCGTAGAAAGTAAAGTTTTTGTATTTAGGATTGTTGTAAAAGCTAGTTGTGAACCTCCCTTTTTGGTCACTACATGATTACCGGAAGTAGTACTTTCCTTGAGACTCATTATTGATTTTCATCAAAAATTAAAATATAATATAAAACATCTCAAATTTGGTAAATAGGATTTCTATATCAATGTGAATGTATTTACTAAATTTTGGTTAAAATTGGTAAGCCGAAAAGGGTACTTTAATTGAAGGTCTTGATAAACTTACATCAAAAATAATATTAAAATTAAATAGAGAGATCATATGTTTCGGTAATAAAGGTTACAAACGCAATTTTTTTCTCGCTCCAATTAAACATTTTTATTACTTGTTTTAAGCGTTAAAATTGAGTATAAAATACTGGTTTTCCTCCCCATTTGTTAAGTGGGTTCTTCCGCTTAAAATGTCGAAACTGTCGATTTTCAATGCTTTATCTAGTGACATTGACATTCTAATGTTGTCACGGAACACGAAGAATCTCTTCGTTATCTCCTGAAAGAAAACGACATATAATAACGGATGAGACCTCCAGAAACAAGAGTATGTGTGTGTGTGTCAATAGATGGAAGTCGCAACGCCGAGTGCCGTTTTTGAGATACTGCAATCTTCGGAAACTAGTAACCTAATTCAGGATCACTTTTTGAGCCACCGATTTATGGTTTAATAGGCGTACAAGAGAGTAATGTGTTGTCCACATAGATATTTGAAATATTATGGCTCAAGGGACCCCAGTGCGATAACCGTGTTAAAGACCATTTAGTGTGGAATCTATGGATTAAATAAGCAATCTTTTTACTTTATTTCATATCATGGAACCACGGTGACAAGCAGTGTTGGCAGACTTTATAGTCGAATCCTGAAGGAAGGCTAGAGGAGGAGGTTTCTGATCAGATGGTGGAAGACCAGGCAGGCTTGAGAAGTGGAAGATCGTGTAGTGACCACATTTTCACCCTGACTCAAGTCGTGTAAAAAAGGATGGTATACGACGTCGAAACCCATCTGACGTTTGTTGACATAAAGAAAGCCTATGACAGTATTCCTCTAAAAAATCAAAAATTGTAAATTGGAGCGGAATCAAGAGTAAAGATAGGAGGAAAGATCTCAGAGTCTTTTAGAATTACAAAAGGATTAAAACAGGGATGCAACATGTCCCCAACACTTTTCAATATATATATATATTGAACAGGCACTAAAATCATGGAAACAACGATGCCGAGGGATGGGAGTTGAGGTCGGAAATAATATAATGTTTACCCTGCAGTTTGCAGACGACCAGGTTGTTATAGCAACAGATGAATATGATATGGAATTTATGATGAGGAGACTCCTCGAGTGGGGCCTGGAGATAAATACTGAAAAAACGGAAAAGGGAATGGGTCAGAATCATGGACAGTGACAAAGCAATATGCAAATAAATTACTGGCCCAAGAAATGGATTTCTGGAGAAGAAGTTGTGCCATATCCAGGTTGTGCCGAAGGTCTCCAATGAGATTATAAGAAATAAGGGGCTAAACTCAACATTCTCAATGATATCAGTGAAATTATAATAATAACTCCTCGGAAGGAGTGGATGGAAGGGGTCAGAGAAGAAATGGTAACTAGAGGTCTGACGCAAGAAGATTGTTTTGACAGGATATATTGGAGAGAAGGCGTATTTGGGACGGGGATGAGAGAAAATCGCAAAACCCGATAAATAAAATATTAAAAAACAGTAAAAAAATAAATGAATTAAATTATTAATATCTAATGACGAAAAGTAATTTGTAACTTCACAACACGAACTTTTTCACTAGTATTTGTACATTTGTACTTTATTATGAAAAAGGGACTCGGTGTGTTAAACAGATTAAACTGATATTCGACTTTTTTTCTATTGTTATATTTAGCATGATATAGCTAAAACTCGACGAATCGTAGAAATAGCACGATTTCGCATGCTAAATGAGTACCCTGACTATCAGTTTTTGCAATTACAACTCTTCAGTCAGAATCTGTGGATATTAAGGCTAGGAGGTTAGAATGGGCGGGACATTTAGCTCCAAGCTGTCCGTCAGAACGATTCTACACTTGCTTGAGTGCAACAGTAGTTGGCAAGAGTCCAAAAACAAGATAGATAGATAGAATGAACAAAGCTTCTAGTAAGATTCATGTAGAAAATTGAAAATAAAAATCCAAGACGAACGAAGTTTAGTGTGAGGTCGATAAGGCTGCTAGAGATCTACGAGATAAAATAACTAATTCATAAGAGAATACATTTTTTTTAAGTATCAGCTGATTAAATATTTAACCAACTTAAGTAAAATATACTGACAGTGTAAGAACATATAGGTTAAAAAATAAAAATATATAACACTCGTTACATATATTTTTATTCCGAAGTAATCAACTAAATCCAGCTCATTTTAAAGTATACATTGCAAACCCGGAAAATTATTTAAAAAAAAAAATTAATTTAAAACGCTGCAAATTATTACTATATGGTTTATTATTTCTATATAAATAATAAAATATTTAAACTATTATTATTATTGTTATTTTAAAACTTTGATTCTAAAATAGTTAATATTTTTCAGCAATCCTCACATATCTCCGGGATTCGGGTGTATGAAACCTTTAAAGGCCGTCATTTCGAAAGAAAATGGCGGATGGTCCTGTCGATTTCCGCGGATTATCCTAGAGTGTCGTGTGACTATGGTGCCAAATCTAAAAAAAAATAAGCCCTATATTTTGGATAAAAACCACGGACGATGATTTTTTTTATTTATTCGATTCCAGGATATTGAAATATAAATATAAAACTTGGCAAGGCTGTCGGTATTGATGAGATTTTACCGGAACTGGTGAGGTATGGCGGACCAGAACTTACGAAAGCTCTCCCAAAACCTCTTTCAGAGAATATGGAATGAAAAGAGAATATCTGACGAGTGGGTGGAAAACCTGATTGTTCCAATTTATAAGAAAGGAATCCCAACTCTATGCAAAAATTGTAGACCGATATGCCTCTCCTCTGTAGTGTACAAAGTATATACAAGAATTATTGAGCAGCGTCTGAGAACCTACGTGGAACGGGACATGGAAGAGGAACAAGCAGCATTCCGGCGTCACAGACAAACTCAGGATCACATATTCTCCCTCCGGATGATAAATTAAAAAGTCTGGGACAGAGGCCACCATATCTTGCCTTCCTGGACCTAAAAGCTGCTTTCGATTCTGTTCCTCGTCAAGAATTTTGAAGAGCGCTGCAGGAGAGGCGTGTCCCTTCTAACCTTATTAGCGTCATCAAGTCAGTCTACCAGGGTACGAAGGGTATCATCCGACTCAATGGTGCTAAGTCTGCCCCCTTCAGATTTTATAAGGGAGTTAAGCAAGGGGATAGCCTCAGTCCACTCCTCTTCAATGTTGTTATGGACGATGTTCTGAAAGTGTGTAGGAGGAGGACTCGCAGAGCTGTTGTCGGATACTGGAATATGATACCAGTGCAGGTGCAGTGTTTCCTGTACGAGGATTGTGCTGGTTGCTGACAGTCCAGGATGACTGCAAGTCGCTGTGGAGGAGTGGACTGAGGAGCTAAGAAAAAGAGGTCTTGCAATAAATCCAGACAAGAGCAAAGTAATGCATGTAGGCAGGGAAGAGGAAAATCTGAGAATCGTATGTGACGGACGACAACTGGAAGTGGTGGATGACTACCTTTACCTGGGAACTATGATTAGTCGGGACGCCAAAATAGACCAAGAGGTTCCAAACAGAGTAAAAAAGGCTAACTAGGTCTTTTATCAAATATCGGCCACCCTGGTAGGAAAACAAGAAATCAGCAATGATGCCAAGCTCCGAATCTTTTAATCGGTTTTCCTTCCAGTCTTACTTTATGGATCAGAAAGTTGGGTTCTGTTAGAACGACACGGGAATCAGGTCACAGCAGCAGAAATGAGATATCTAAGAAAAGTAGCTAGGAAGACCAGACGATACCGAGTGAGGAATGAAACTATCAGGAAAACCCTCGGAGTTAGACCAACGAGGGATATCCTGGAGGAACGCCAGCTCAAGTGATGTGAACCTGCTTGCAGGATGGGCGATAATCGTAAAGCCAAGTGGCTGCTAGAAGCAAGACCAAGGGGGCAGAGACCGATTGGCGGGCCTAGACTTACATATAATGGTTATATGGAGAGACTCGGGAACGAGCAGGGCTCCTCCTTGATGGAGACAAGAAGAATGACCCAGGACAGGGACATGTACAGAAGATGGGCTGAGGCTGCTCCACGCCTAAAGAATAGAGAAAGAAGAAGATATTGAAATAAAAATCTAAAATAATTTGATGGGAAATAGTTATTTCCTCTCCTCTCACGGTTTGTTACCGATTTCTCAGACCCTTTGGGTTTGAGCCTCCTCTTCCTTGTTCTATTTTTTTATTCTCATATTTAGAAAGGTAAATCGGAATGCGAAAACAGACCATTTCGATTTGCGGGATGGATTAAAGTTGCGTTCACACATCTACCAAGCCTAGGCAAGCCAAACTACAAAAATTTAAAGGGGGTTTACAGAAGCTTAGCAAACTAACCTACCCATACGTTACTGTCCCGGCTATTCCAAATTTTGTTGACTGTTAATTTCTGTTTAAACTAATATTATTTCATAAACAAACAATTAAAAATATAAAATTAAAATAAACAACACTACCGCTTATTCTACGCTTCCCGAAAGAACCGAATCATTTTTACTCCGAATCGTCGTGCGCTTTAGACAAGGCTAATGTATAATGTAAAACATCTCAAATTTGGTAAATAGGACTTTTATATCAACGTGAATGTATTTAATAGATTTTGGTTAAATTTGATGAGCCGAAAAGAGTACTTTACTTGAAGTTCATAATAAACTTACACTAAGAATTATATTCAAATTAAATAGAGAGATCATAGGGTTCAGTAATAAAGCTTACAAACGCGATTTTTTTTCCACTCTATTTAAAATTTTTTATTACTGCATTAAGTGTTAAAATAATTGTTTTCCTCCCTAGTTGTGAGCTGAACAAGTCTGCGGCAGGAGAATAAGCGCGGGTTCTTCCGCTTAAATTGTCGAAATTGTCGATTACCAATGCTTTATCTAGGCATTGACAGTTCTAATGTTGTCACGGAACACGAAGAAATCTCTTGGGAACTTGGAACCTACTGAAAGAAAACAACATATAATAACGGAATGAGACCTTCAGAAACAAGAGTATGTATGTTTGTGTGTGTCTTAGCTCGGATTGGCTTGTCTGTGTTCGATCCGGTTCTTTCGGGAAGCGCAGAATAAGCGGTAGTGTTGTTTATTTTAATTTTATATTTTTAATTGTTTGTTTATGAAATAATATTAGTTTAAACAGAAATTAACAGTCAACAAAATTTGGAATAGCCGGGACAGTAACGTATGGGTAGGTTAGTTTGCTAAGCTTCTGTAAACCCCCTTTAAATTTTTGTAGTTTGGCTTGCCTAGGATTGGTAGATGTGTGAACGCAACTTTAATCCATCCCGCAAATCGAAATGGTCTGTTTTCGCATTCCGATTTACCTTTCTAAATATGAGAATAAAAAAATAGAACAAGGAAGAGGAGGCTCAAACCCAAAGGGTCTGAGAAATCGGTAACAAACCGTGAGAGGAGAGGAAATAACTATGCTGGCATTTCTCATCAAATTATTTTAGATTTTTATTTCAATATCTTCTTCTTTCTCTATCTCCGCCGTGCCGTTAGGCGTGGAGCAGCCCCGCCCATCTTCTGTACATGTCTCTGTCCTGGGTCATTCTTCTTGTCTCCATCAAGGAGGAGCCCCGCTCGCTCCCGAGTCTCTCCATATATGTAAGTCTAGGCCTGCCAATCGGTCTCTGCCCCCTTGGTCTTGCTTCTAGCAGCCACTTGGCTTTACGATTATCGCCCATCCTGCAAACAGGTTCACATCATTTGAGCTGGAAAAAATCAATTCAAGGGAGGGGGGTGGGGAGGGGAGGTAGTTTTTCTTAGCTCGGATTGGCTTGTCTGTGTTCGATCCGGTTCTTTCGGGAAGCGCAGAATAAGCGGTAGTGTTATTTATTTATTTATATATAAGTTCATAAAGGCCCTTCAGTATAGGTGCAAATGCATTGAACCTTGTGGTTGGACTAGTGGCGGTGTTACGGAAGCTTTTAAAACATCTGTAGGGTTGAGGCAGGATTGCTTACTCTCACCCGCTTTGTTTTCACTCTTCGTGAATGATTTTTTTGATTTTATTGGTGGTGGTATAAGAGTTGGGGGAGTAAACATTCGCCACCAAATGTACGCGGATGATATTGTTTTGCTGGCGCCGGAGCCTATAAGGTTCTTCAAACGATGATAAATAGGGTTGTGGAATATATAGTCAGGGAGCTGAGGCCAAAAAACGTGTCTGATTTCAAGAAAGTATTTGATCGAGTAGGCCGAAAGTACTCTCATAATAAATAGACTGGAAATATGAACGTCTACCACCCTAAAACGATTGCAATCAAATTTTATTGGACAACGAATCCGTCATTTTCATCACTTTTTTTTTTCAGATTGTCTTCAGTAATTCGCTTCCAGTGGATTTTAGATAAAACTTTGACATTGACAATTTTAATGAACGTTAAATTTCCTGAGAGTTTTAGCTTTAGTATTTTTTAAATTCGGAACAGCTACTGAGATACTGGACTGTACAAATCTGAAAAATGTCAAATAACGCAAAATGTTAAATATTCAGTGGTTTCGCCTTAGTAACTATTTTTCAGTGCATATTAGTGCAAAATTTGTAATAATCAATATTGTAGACGATTAAATTTACTACAAGATTCATAAAAAATATTTGTAATTATTCACTGTAGACGCCAAGAAATATTAAAATAAATTTAGAAAAAGGGAAATTGTTTTTATCAATATTTCTTAGCGTCTGTTGAGAGTAATTACAAATATTTTGTATGGATATTGTAGAAAATTTGATCCTCTACATGATTGGCTATTATGCATTTTGCACTAAAAATAGTTATTAAGGCGAAATCACTGAATATCCACCTTTGCGTTTTCTTGACATTTTGCAGATGTTCACGATCCCGCATCTCAGCAGCTGTTCCGAATTTAAAAAATAATATTACGTATAAAACTCGCAGGAAATTTAACGTTCTTAAAGATTGGTTATGTCAAAGATTTACTTAAAATGCACTGAAAGCGAGTTACTGAGGAATGTCTGAAAAAAAAGTGATGAAAATGACGAATTCGTTGACCCAAACAATTTGATTGCAACCATTCTAGGGAAGAATGAATAACAAAGATTGTGTACATCTGTAATTTAAATGTAATTGAGGATTTATATCACTACGTCGCTGTTTGTCCTATTTTACAATAAAATATGGCGGAATATTTTAAGAAAAAATTACTAAGCCACCATGAACTCTTAGACTTATTAAATGGTGATGACTGGAACAGTTTGTTCCAGTACCAGCTGTCTGCTTATGGGTATAGAATGTTATTGATTCGGCAATGTAATACGTAATACTCTTCTGCTATAGGTAAATTAAAATGACAAAACCAAGTTGATTAAATATAAATTCGTTGTTTTGGTTTATTATTTTCAATAATAGACTTTGTAATCGACCAAGGAAATTTTTTTAAACTCCTGCCACCCCTCAAAATACACCGTCCAGAGCTTTCCTCCGAAACTACTGGACCGATTTTCTTGAGATTAAGCACCAAAGTCTTTAGTCAGAATGATCCTCGGAGCTCGAGATTACCATCCATCTTTTTGTTTCAAAATGGCGGCCGAATAGAGATTTTTAAAGCCCATAACTCGGCCATTTATAAGGATAAGGGGAAATTTAACGTGTTTTAGAATCCGCTAACTAAGGTATTAAACAAATAAATCTATATAAATGCTTTTGGTTTATTATTTTTTTGATATTTATTCGATGTATAATATATTTAATTAAGAAATTATGAACAAAAGGATGTATGTGAGCATGTTTTTTTTCTTTTTTTCTAATTATATAATAAATGTATATATAATATGTCAATAAAGGCTGTCACAGTTTTTTTTTTGTTTGTGTTAATAGAGAGGATGTAAATTAATTTTCAATAAAGCTTTTTATCAATCTATCTATCAGACCATCCCATGAGTAATACCGGTTTTTAAAAGTCTGTCTGTTTATGTTGTTATTATTAATCCCTCCTTTACAATTGAATTTTGTTAACATATTTTGTTTATTATAGCACTACGTACTATTCTATTCATCATGTTTTTGTAGGAGAAAGTTACTCTGTCCTGGAATTTCAATTAAAACGGATCTGATGACAAATGACGGTGGACAGTAGATTGTGTCGATCCATGTTTTTCTGCTAATCCTTCAAATGTTGCAACAGGACTTCCTTCAACGGTAGCCTGCAGGAGTTCGTCCTCAAGCTCTATTGGTCGACCTGTCCGAGACTCGTCTTCATGTTTGCGATTTCCCACTCGAAACTTTTCAAACCACCTCCGCACTGACGTTTTCTCCATATATTTCTTCAAGTTTCCGATAAGTTGAAGCTGCATTTTTTCCTTTATCGAATTTCCAAAGCATAACATGGCGTAAATGGTTTTGGGGGAGGGGTATTTCATAAAATGAAATTTCAGCATAGTCTAACTAACTTTCTTCAACAAAAACATGATAAATAGAAAAGATGCTATAATAAACAAAATGTGTAAACACAATTCAATTTTAAAGGAGGGATTAGTAATATTAACAGAAACATACAGATTACATACCTGATATCTAGATAACAGAAACAGAAAGGATTGCTTCTTTCTTGAAGCTCTGGAGGAATAACTGAGGTTTCTTCGTCTTCCTACTCATGGTAGAGGGAGCGTAGGATATCCTCTAAAAGGAGTATTTACCAAAGAGAAGAGTGTAAACGGAATGTGTAAATAGTGTTGGCTCTGGTCTAGAACTGCTCTCATTAATCAGAGGCTTCCTAAGTGCTGAAGAAATATGGCGCCTAACCTCACGGCACTCTCCTAGAGTGGCTTTCTCCTCTTTTATTATCTACTAAAGAACGGAACAGATTAAAAAGGAACAATTTTAAGGAGGCGTTACACGAAAGTTAGCTGACTTATCACATTATTTTTTTTTTCGGATTCGGCGAAAAAGGTCAGATGAAAAGTAGGATAAGCCGTGGTGTATGAATCTTGTCCTCGTTCCATCCTTACAGCATACAGGTTTGTTTTAGGCATAGTTTTTAGAAAACGAGAAATTTATGTTTAGTTAAATTTTGAAGTAAGCTATTACATCTCAGCATCTAATTAGATGGAGACAAGACATTTCGACTCAAAAATAAAATGTATCACAAAACTTTGCTCCCCTCAGTGATTTTTTTCGGAACCGTCTTTTTTTTGGAACTGTTATTTAAATGAAATAACACATGTATGTTGAAATTATATTATGAATACATAACCTGATTTCTATCCAAAGAACACATTTTAACAGTTAAACAACTGTTTAAAAAAAATCACTGAAGGGAGTAAAGTAGAAAAGACTCTAAAAAACAAACAGGTTCCATCAATGTTTAGGCCAAGGGAATATGCGGCTCAAAATGGTGACATAAATGCATTCTTAGAGTCTTACCTTATGGTACACTTATGTTCACGAATTCGTCGAAGTTAACGTTTAACAGTTTGGAATTGTATAAGGATGACGTAATAAGAAAAATCTGGTACACACAACTTTTCTTACCACCCTATAATAATAATCATTTAAATAAATTTTTAAAGAGTTCACATAAGCACTACTTGAAATAATCTCACTAGAATAAACTTCTTCAAGTCTTCTCTCACAAATGTACAATAAATTAGTTTTTTAAATAATTTTAGTATGATAATTCTGTTCACTATATATTTTAGGTTAGTCTAGCTGAAAACATATTTTAAAAGTTTCGGGTTAGTTATGGAAACATTTTGTTTTCGTTAAATAATATAAAAGTAGAAATTATTAAGTTAATTTCTACATTTATATTACAATAATAAAAAGCGTATTGTTGACAACAGGGTGATGCAAGATCTTTGATAATCCAGATGCTGTTAGAAGATTTTTTTTTTTTTTTTAGATAATTTAATAAATGTTCAAATGATTATGCACATAATTAACCATAAAAGTAATACTTTTTGAGTTATGCACAAATAAAATTTTCTTTTATTCATATTTTTTCCTGCTTTTTCTCGCAGATGTACTATATAAAAATTTATAGGGCTTTAAAAATTGTTTTGGTGCGCAATGGTGCTACAGACGATAGAAAAACACGTTTTTCGGCTATTTCGCACAATGTACACGATTTGGTACACAGACATCAGACGACAAAACAAACAAAAACAGGAGCAGAAGTCCATCCATTCAAGAGATGTAGCACAGGCACATAAACGCGTTTTTTTGGACTCAGTGGATTCTGAAACGCATATATTCGTTGAACATTGCTCATCGAAAATTTCACCCGATTGCAATACCTTCCTTGTGTGTGATAAGTAAAAGCAAAACAGACATCTCTCGAGAATGGATACTCCCAGTCGTAAAACTAGTTGTCATAAACTTTGTCTAAGAATTCTTTTTATTTTTAAGAGTAATTAAAACTAATATATCCTATCATGGGATATTAATTTCTTATCCACTCTCTACATATAATGATAAATGACCTAGATCCGATAATTGAAGAAAGTAATAAATTAACTAAAAGACCATCAGGAAAATGAAGCCTATTTTACCTAGCCATTATCATCATTGACAGGTTTTTGATATAAGTTTATTATGACCTTCAAGTATAGTACCCTAACCGGCTCACCAATTTTAACCAAAATCCAGTATATTATTTATATTGATATAAAAGTTATTTACCAAATTTAAGACGTTTTACATTATATTTTAATGTAATTTTTGGTAAAAGTTTATTATGACCTTCAAGTAAAGTACCACTTCCAGTTTTTCAATTGAGATCAGAATCTAGTAAGTTATTTAAATAAATATATAAATCATAAATACCAAATTTGAGAAGCTTTTCATTATATTTTAATATAGTTTTATGAGGAAATCAATCATGACCTTTAGGTAAAGTACCACTTCCGGTGATCATGCAGTAACCTAAGAGGGAGATTCACAATTAAATTTTACAACAATCCCAAATACAAATTTTAACTTTCCACCGTTAACCGTTTTTGAGTTTTGCGAGATACGCACGAACAAACATATAGACGTACGAACGTAGATACAGATGTCACGACGAAACTAGTCAAAATGGATTCAGAAATGGTCAAAATGGATATTTCCAGTGAACTCTGAAAAACAAAAATTTTTGCGATTTTTGCATATACCTACCTCAAAAACGCAATTTCAATTTCGTAAAACTTTTATAAGCTAGCCTTTCCACGCACACGAAATTCGATACATTCAAATTAAGTGTCACTTATAATTTCTGTTTACTTTCTTGTATGCAGTAAAGGACAATCCTTCCTTTACTTTCTTGTACGCAGTAAAGGACAATCCTTCCTTTACTGCTTACAAGAAAGTAAACAGAAATTATAAGTGACAGTTAATTTGAATGTATCGAATTTCGTGTGCGTGGAAAGGCTAGCTTATAAAAGTTTTACGAAATTGAAATTGCGTTTTTGAGGTAGGTATATGCCTCTGATGTTACAGAAACTTTCATGTCAAAATCGACTTACCAGAAATGCACTTTATATCATCGAATTTATACATTTTTATAATTTCCTCGAAAAAATGTAATGATTTTGATCAAACTCGTGTTATCAATGTACAATCAAATGCCCTTTAATATCAGATAGGTCTTATCCTCATTGAAATAGTCTGACAGGACTTAAATGCCGAATTTTGAAAATCCCCTAAAGTACCGTTAATTTTTTTTTATTTGAAAGATAAGCCGTCTCTCATTGTTAATAGTAATAACAAATAGATAAATGTAAACTATGAAAGAATTTTATTATTAACTAAAAGACAAATATTTTCCCAGGTTGAAAACAAATTTTTGGAACTAAAAGTAGTAATATAGATTTATAATATACCATTGGAAGCTAAATATTTTAGAAAAATTAATATCTAACATACAATAACCGTTAAAGGTAATGGAGAGTGACGAAAAACGCATTAACTTAAGTGATATTTCTTGATAACAATTTAATGGAAACTAAATGGAATTTCGATGGAAATTAAATAGGAAAATTATATAAAATTAATCAATTTAGATTAAGCTGATAAAGTCAATTTAGATTAAGCTGATAAAGTCAACTTAGATTAAGTTGACATATTTTAACTATTTATTTATCTAATAAATTGATTCAACACTATTTAATTATTATGAAGACGCTAGATTTCAGGGAACTTTTAACCTTTCAAACTTCTTTACTTTCTTTATTGCTTAAGTTAACGACGTTTCGGACAGAACTAGTCAATTTTCAAATCTACAAAGATAATCTACCACAAATTATTGCCAAAAAGTACTGTGCAATAAAGAAATGTTAATAAATATTCTATAATAAAAGTAATTGTTCACAAAATTGTTGTAGACTATCTTTGCGGACTTGAAAATGGACTAGTTATGTCCGAAACGTCGTTAACTTAAGCAATATAGAAAGTAAAGAAGTTTGAAAGGGTACAAGTTCCCTGAAATCTAGTAAATTCATAAATTGAAAATTACCTCTCGTCACAATTGGCTGAGCTATATATCAACAACTTTAATTATTAATTGTAATCAAAATATATTACCTTTGCACATTTGTATCCTTACCATGATAAGGTTACGCCAGCTTATTATAAACGACTGTACGTGAAACATGTAAGGTGCCAAAAAAAAATCGACTTATAATATTTTGTCAGTATGTGATTCTGCGGTTTTCGGCTTACTTTCATTTTCCACCGTTGTTTTCTCCAACACTAAAAAAGAAAGAATTACGAAATTTTGTCACCTTGTAAGCATGAACTAATGAGACTCTTTCCATCGAAATCAAGCAGATTAGCATGTTAGTGCAGGCTCAGAGTGCAAGTAGCATACATACGTACGTAGTTTATCATAACCAAAGGAGGCGCTGACTGCATAATTATCAGATGTGAATTAGAAAATGCCTCTCTATACAACCTTCCGCAGCTGTGGGGCGTAGCTAAGCAGGAATATAAAATTTTAGTTATTTTAACTATCGCCCTCCGCGGTAGTGCTTTCAAAACCTTTCCCATGATCATATCCCGGTGCTTTCTTTGAGTTGATCTCTAGTTTGACAGTATTTTGAACCTCTTTGATGGTGACTGGTGGAATTTTGATATACATTTCTATCGAGAAATACTTCTTTGCATTCATTTGGAGTGAAGATCTTTGCTATAGTTATCCTTAATCCGCTAGTTTTCAAGATTCTTCATTGGTGCAGGCTGTAATACTGGCCTCTTGAGGAACTTTGTTGCCTTCCAGATTGATTAAGCCTTTTAAAAATATTATATGCAGACTTTGAGTGTCGAGTTATTCATGATGGTAAACTTTCTGGGACAATCAAAACTACAACTCCAGTACGCCAGAGTGTTTTCTTCCACTCTGTTTCTGATGATTACGTAATGCGTACAACCATAGGAAGTAGAAAGAGAGGAATACAGCTGAGCATTATAGAACGACTGGAAAAATTGGAATTTGCTGACAATATCTGCCTCCGAGCACAATGTTTCCGAGATTCATTCATTCATTCATTCATTATTGGCGCGACAGACGCATGTAGCGGTCCTTGGCCTGCTCAGTAGCCTTTGCCCAGTCGTCCCTGTTGGCAGCGCGCCTGATGCACATCCCATTCTTCCTTAAATCTTCTTTTACACTATCCATCCATCTAGACTTCGGTCTTCCTCTAGACCTAACATCTTCTGGCTTCCCATGATAAACCCTTCTTGCAGTTCTCGCTTCATCCATTCTCAGGACATGCCCCAAGCATTTCATACGTTGAACTCGAGCGAACTGAGAGATAGAAAGGTCGCCGTATATTGAGTAGATTTTCTTGTTAATAAACAAGACGAATAACACGTCGGCGCATTTTCCTTTTGAATCGATCTGTTCGTTCTGCAGATGCCTTCGTGAGCGTCCATGTCTCGCACGCATATGCAGCAATCGGCCTAATAAGAGTCTTGTATAGCCTAAACTTGGTTGCATGATTAAACAATCTACTTGGTCTGTCACCAAACACAGTAAAAATGAAGAAAATAAGGGTGAACACCAGGGTTGAAGATAGGCTGTATGTGGGGCAAGATGAGGCCATCGACAGATTCGTTGCTTTCCTCTATCTTGGAAGCATCATAAGTGAAGATGAAGAACAGAAGAAGATAAAAAAACAGGATGCGCAAAGGCAACGGACCATTCGTCCTGTTATAGACCATCTGGAAGAACAAGGGTGTCTCCCAGGATACAGAATTGCCTCTGTTTAAAAGAAATGTTTTATCAGTACTTCAGTAAGCATCAGAAACATGGAGAGTCACTAAAAGGAATACAGAAAAACGTGAAGTGTTTATTAATAGATGCTTGAGGAGAATACTTGGCATCCATCGACCCGAAACTATTTCCAACAAAGAACTGGGGAAGAGGACTAAAATCAAGCCCATAAATGCTCAGATCACGAGGTCACGAGTTAAGGAAACATAACTCCTTAGAGGAACATTGATTGGAATCCACAAGGAGCTCGGAAACGAGATTCAACCAGAAGCACGTGGAAGAGATCGGTGTTGAAGGAGGTGAACGAGTCCGGACCGCAATGGAGTGAGGAAGCGATCCAGATCAATGGCGACAACTACTACTGTGACTACAGGATAAGACTGCAAGGTGGCCCAGCTCCTTAGAATACGGTTTCTTGATTCACAGGAGTGCCCTCTTTTCCAAATGGCAACTATGCCAAGAGTGGGCGTTGGATATATAAAAATAATTTTTTTTTTCAAAGTTCACAAATTTTATGATACAGTTAAATGTCTACTATAGTTGATTCCCAGAGATTTTGAATATTTCTATTGAGGAAAATAATTTTTGAATTTTAAAATTCGCGACATGCATAGAACAACCCAAAATAATCGTGATTAATTTTTTGATTCCTTAAACAGAACAAAAAGTCTACTGATCTTGCAGAATATATCTTAAATTGTAGATATATATATGCAGTATATATATCTTGCAGACTACCTAATTAAGATATATATATATATATATATATATATATATATATATATATATATATATATATATATATATATATATAGGCCGTAGGAGTGATGACCCTACCCCGTGTACCTAAATTGAGAATCGCGGTGTGGTTTTCTAGGACGAAAAATAGCCGCCCGGAGGTCTGCTTCGGGGAAAGAAATATAGGTCCTCTTGCGCCTGCTGACTCCGAACAGCCATAATCCGTGGATCTTGACCGGTTTGTCACTGTCCTTGAACCCGAGTGAGTCGGTGGGAAGGACACTGCCGAATTGGCTTCAAAGGGACCGGTTAAGGAGCTATGGATAGTCAGCCGCTGCACCATGGAAACCATGGTTCGTAGCAACATGAGTTTGGGTGACCCCCTCTAGGCTGTCTGTTCTCCCGCAAGCAATACATTTCTGTATGAATGCCACATCGCACGGCCAAAGATCTCCTTGGTCTGTAGATCCAACAGACTTTTGATCCGGTATTTGTGATTCATTCCTCTGTTGTATTTTCCTCTAATAATCTCTATCAGTGCAGACATATCCTGTCAGATCTCTAGGCGTCATATCCTCCTTGACGTCCTCTGCGAAGGTCATCCACATCTTCGTTTGTTCTATTGGGAGTACTTCAGCATTCAAAGAGGCCAATGCGTTTCATCAATTCGCACCACGTTAATATTTTTTCTCTTATTTCATTCAGAATATTAGTTTATCCTAAACTCTATTTCTTATTTTTCCACTAGGAATCCTCTGCAACCTTGATATGCAATAGCATTTTCTCTAAAATCCCACCTGTACAGCCAATAGTTTGTTTACATTTCTCTTTGTTATCGTAAATGACTATAAGACACATATAAAGTTTTGTTCAAGAAAAGAGAAGGTATTTTTTTTATTCTATAGTCCATCGAGATGATCAATTTTCCTTTTCCCATTCGTGATATAAATCAAAATAGAAACACCGGGAGAATCATATGAACATGGAAAAGAAGATAAAGGAAAGGATTGCTTCAGACTGGTGAGGACAGGCAACAACAGGTAGATAAGATCTGCATGAGACAGGTAGATCTGCCTTAAAACAAAGCTGGTTCTACCCCTCCCTCCCCCCTCCCACCCTCCTCCCCATGAGAGAATATGCATTGATGGTGGATCGTCCTTACCCAGCCCATTTTCTCACATTCAAACTCGGAATGAGTTATTTTATAGTTTTCGATGGGTTTTCAATATCAATAGAATGTGAGTTTTATTATTAACTTACTTTCATAACATCTATTCATCAACATATCTGAAACTGTATACAATTAATAATAATAATAATAATAATAATAATAATAAAACGGTTAGCGAACCCGAAGTTTCGATGCCGATACCACCAATCGCTGCCTACAAACCTCAGTCCACCGACTGCCGTCGGTTGGATTTGGACAAATCCAAATCCACAAGATCATCCTTAAATCAAGATCAAATACAAGATTGAAGCAATCTAAACTTCTCACAATCAGAAGAGAAATAATTAACAAGGTGAGAGACAAGGACAATAGAGTTCAGGTAAGAGGAAATAAAATGAAAATTAAAAATAAAAACTTCAGTTGGTCGGAGACGGAAGGTTTATTGTGTCAAGAGGAGACGGACGCGATTGAAACACTGAAGGCTCTCACTGGACTGAATCTCTCGGAGTGCGTACATCGACTGCTACAGGCACCGGACGGATTAGCCACTGTCAATAAACAATATAATGTAAATAAACATATCTGAGGTAAGGTCGTCTGTCGAGTAAATAATAGTAACCAGAGTTTAAATATTTTATTTTATAATATAAGAGGGTTAGCCTCTAAGAAAGACAATTTTTATTTTATAGAATTTGTTAAAAAATTCGATATTATTTTTTTAGTTGAAACTTTTGTATTGGCAGAAAATACTGCATTGTATGAGTACCTTTTTTCTGGTTTTAAAATTCATTGGAGGCCAGCAAGTAAAAAGTTTGACTATGGTAGAGCGAGTGGCGGGTTATTGTGTGGTATAAAATTAAATTTATATCCACAATTTGCTAAATTTCAATTTATTGATAATTATGTAATCATAAATCTAAAAATCGAAAACGATTATGTATACTTGATACCAATATATTTGAACGATTGGGAAAAGGATTTCTCTGCAATTTTTTTACTAGTAATAAAATTGATAAATATGTATGTATGTAATATTGCTTCATAATATGTATAAAAACGGCATCGGGAAATCGATCGCGTAACATATGCAACGTCGGCCGCAATAATTGGTTCGACTGGGAATGTAAAAGTGCAAGGAAAAGGTCTTTTACCCTCTTAAATTTATTTAGAAAAACTAGATCCGAGACCATTAAAATTATGTATCACAAAACCAACTCGGAATACAAAAATATTTGTAGAGATAAAAAGAAAATTTTTTTTATGAATATAATAAATAATATAAAGGAAGCCAGAGATACGAAAGAGCTGTGGAAATACCTAAAGAAAAATAAATTTGTATGCGGTTCTGGAATAAAGTCAGAAGATTTGTTTAATTATTTTAAACAACTTTTAATATCTTCTCCCACCGCAGGTCCGGTCCTCTATGCCGAACCGTATGTAGAAATTGAAGAATTAGATAAACAAATAACAATTGATGAAATAAAAACAGTCCTTAGTAAATGTAAACAGGCCAAACAGCCAGGTATAGATCGGATATCATATGAATTCTTTAAAATGGCACCTCTAAATTTCTATGACAAATTATCTACATTTTTTAATAACATTTGGGTCAAAGAAAAACTTCCAAACAGCTTTAAGGAGGCAATTATATTTCCAATTTTCAAAAAAGGAGATATCAATGATGTCAGTAACTACAGGGGAATATCGCTTGTTAACAGTATAGCAAAAATATTTACTGGAATCCTGTTGGAGCGTCTTATGAAATGGACTACAGATAAATATATTATGTGAAAATCAAGCACGATTCAGACCTGGTTACTCCGCATATGACAACTTATTTACACTGCATGGGGTGATAAATTTATAATTCAATTTAAAAGAAGAAATATACCTATTTTTTATTGATTTTAAATCTGCATTTGACCGAGTTGATAGGAGAGCACTGTTCTACAAGTTAAGTGCCTTGAATATATCTACAAAAGTGCTGAACATACTAAAAAATCTGTATGACGTAACGAACCTCAGAGTGTGGACAAACGATGGCATATCTGAAAGCATCGATTCTTATATTGGATTAAGACAGGGATGTTTACTGAGTCCGCTACTTATTTCGTTATTTATTAACGACCTGGTGGAATGGATAGAGGGTGGAATTCTTATCGCAGGACAAAGGCTGAATATGTTGATGTATGCTGACGACGTTGTTCTTATTGCAGATAACGGCCTCATTTTGCAAGAAATGATTTGTAAATTGGAAGTTTATTGTAGAACATGGAGCTTAGAACTAAATCTAGATAAATCCAAAATAATGATCTGTGGCAGAAAAAAAACAAAGCCAAGCAAGAAAAAGTGGTACTTTGAGGAGAAACCAATCGAGGCAGTAAACTGTTACAAATATCTGGGTATCAATTTAACTCATAATTTATGTTTAAAAACGCATTTTAAACTCAAACACTCAGCTTGCAAAAATATTTTGAATATGGTTTGGTCTAGATTAATGTCAAACAAGCTAGTTCCATTGAAGTAAAAAATCGATGTTTTAACTCCACAGTAAGAGCAGTACTGTGCTACGGTGCGCAGGTATGGGGATACGAAAACTCAGACTCAGTGGAGAAAGTGCAAAGATATTTTGTAAAAAGAATAATTGGGGTGCCCATTACTACACCAAACTACATGCTCTATCTGGAGACAAAATTAAATCCTTTACATAGTTACACCATATCCATACACATAAATTATCTTATAAAGGTATTAAATCTGGAAAATAATCGGTTACCGAAAATAATAGCCCTTAAAATGATCGAAAAGAATTTAAGTTGGGTTAGTGCCTTGAGAAGGACCAGCTAATAACGCATAAAACTGCCTTCATATTCAGATTAAATGAACAAGGAAGAAATGGATTTATCGAGCGAGCAAGGAGTGCTGAACATCATACAATGTATAATATAATAATAATAAAAGGCTTAGCGAACCCGCAGGTTCGATGCCGATACCACTAATCGCTGTCTACAAATCTCGGTCCACCGACTACCTTCCAAACCCAAATTCATTAGATCACTCTTAATACTATCCTCCCACCTACGTTTCGGTCTACCCCTCGGACGTTTACCAGTCAGCTCAGCGTTTATTAACTTTTTAGGAACTCGTTCGTTACTGAGCCCAACAACCTTGCAAGCCCATTTCAACCGTCGCGATGATATCACTTCGATTATATTAACAGGGTGCATGCTCCGCAATTCCGCGTTGTGTAATCTCCTAAACTCTCCGGTTGACTCATCCTTTTTCGGACCAAATATTTTACGCAGTACCTTATTCTCGAATACCTTAAGGCGTTGTTCGTCCTTCAAGGTTAGCGGCCACGTTTCACACCCATACAGAACTGTAGGCAAGATAATAGTTTTGTATATTCTAAGTTTTAAGTTTCTGGACAAAATGCGCGACCTAAGTAATGTTGACACCGAAAAATAACAAGCATTTCCCGGCTTTAACCGCGCCTTTATTTCCTCTTGAATTTCGTTTTTTCTAATAATCACAGACCCCAAATACTTAAATTTCTCAACGTGTTCAAACCTATTTTCTCCTATATCTATATCCTCAAAATCGCCTCTGTTTCTATTGCTAACCATATATTTCGTCTTATCCGTATTTATTTTGAGGCCAACCTCTTTCCCAGCTGTCATCAACGTTGCTGTATTCAGTTTTATAGTTTCCGCGTCCTCACTTAATAATACCAAATCATCCGCAAACCCCAGCACGGATATTCTACCACCCAGATCTAAACCCCTTTCGGTAAGTATTACCTTTCTAATGACATACTCTAATGCTAAATTAAATAGGACAGGTGAAATGGAATCGCCTTGTTTTAACCCCGAGCGAACTTCAAATTTCTCCGAAAAATAATTACCTATTCTAACTTTATTGAATGTTTCGGTCATGCACATCCCTACTAGATTTACTAACTTCTTCGGTATTCCCTGCTCAATCAAAATGTTATACAGTCTCCGGCGATCAATGGAATCATAAGCCTTTTTGAAATCCACAAAAAGCTGATGAACTACACCGTTGAATTCTAATTTTTTTTCTAATATTTGCCGTAAGGAGAATATTTGATCGATAGTTGATCGGTTCCGTCTAAAACCACATTGGTAGTCTCCGATAATTTCCTCGGCATATTCCGTGATTCGACTAGTTAGGATCAACGAAAATATTTTATAACATACCGGTAGGAGTGATATTCCGCGATAGTTATTACACTCCGTCCTCGGACCTTTTTTGTGAATCGGAATAAGTATAGATTCTTTCCATTCTTCGGGCATTTTTTCATTTTCCCAGATCTTTTTAACCAAAAAATGTATTTTAGAAACTCCAGCTTCACCGCACGCTTTTATTATTTCACTGGAAATGTTGTCGATTCCCGCTGCTTTATGAGATTTTAATTTTCCGATGGCTATTTCGACTTCCTCCTTACTCGGTTCTTCAATTAACGGTTCAGCACTCTGATATTCAGAAGGAGGAGATTGATTATTATTTCCCGAATTCAAAATACTTTCAAAGTGTTTTTTAAATTTATTCACAATGTCCCCCGGATCGGCCAAGATATTGTTATTTTCATCTCTAATTCCATTCATTGCTGGTTCAAACTGTTTACGCGATCTGTTTATACCCTTGTACATGTCTCTTACGTTGTTTTCAATTCTATTAGTTTCTATCTCTATTATTTTGTTTTTAAGATATTCTCGTTTTTTATTTTTGAGGAATTTGGACGTTTCATTCATCAAGGCCCGGAAATTAGCAACATTGTTATCGCTTGGATTATTCAAAGCTTTTAGTTTCGCGGCTCTTCTTTTTTCGCACAAGTTTAGACAATCATTATCGAACCACGGTTTATTCTTTTTATTGTCCCTTTTTCCAAAACACAGATTACTTACCTCTTTAATATTATCCCTAATTCCGATCCATAGCTTATCTACATCTTCGCGATCCTCATCTAAAGATTCCAAACCTATTCTTGATTTCTACCGCGAATTGATTTCTAATTGAAGGGTTTTTCAATTTATCTAGATCAAAATTTTCGGAACAAATACGGCTTTCTTTCCTTTTTTTAATATTAAGTTTTTGTCGAAGTTTCGCGATTACTAATTCATGATCTGACCCACATTCTGCCCCACGATAAGACCTCACGTTAATTGTACTATTTTGCCATCTTTGTTGTATCAAAACATGATCAATTTGATTGCGTGTTTGTGAATCCGGCGATGTCCACGTATACTTATGAATATCCCTATGTTTAAACGTAGTACTTTTGATTGTTAGGTTTTTCGAGATAGCAAAGTTTATTAGACGGATCCCATTATCATTGCTATGTTCGTGCAAACTTTCTTTACCGATCGTCGGATAGTATACTTCTTCCCTTCCCACCTTTGCGTTTGCGTCCCCTAATATTATTTTCATGCAGTTTCGAGGTAGTTTATCATATACCCACTCTAGTTTATCATAAAATTCGCATTTAACTTCATCATCACTGTCTTCGGTAGGGGAATGTATGTTTATCAGCGCGATTTTAAACCACCGCCCCTGAAATATGGCCACAGATATCCTATCACTAAAAAATTTTACGTCCCTCAATGCGGAGAGCAATCTATTCCTTATTAGAAATCCAGTACCTAAACAATAATTACCGCTCCCACCGTACCAAATAGAATAGTTCCCTTCTGTTAACGAACCCTCCCCTGGCCACCGAACCTCTTGCAGTGCCACGATATCTACATTGTATCTCTTAACCTCGTTTGCCACCGATTTTAACCCACCCGCTGTATTCAAACTTCTTACGTTCCACGTCCCTATACCTAAATCTTTAATTTTCAACTTGCGCCATGAATTCCCTGAAGCAGTCCCCACCCGGAGACCCGAACGGGGGACTAGTTTACTTCCGGATAATGAGCGTTTTACCTCAGAGAGATCCATGACTTTTTGTGGTATTTTGTGAACTAAAAATATGTGAGTAGGGCGTTCAAACCTACGTCACACCCTCCAGCAAGCCTGGAGGGGCGCTCTCATTGTTGGTCAGCGAGTCCATCGGACTTAGCCGGGAGGAACTTCGAAGGAATTTCCACCGACCATCCCCACATCCGCCACCCGTGGGACGCTCCCCTACGCGGTAATGAGATCCGCGCGAGGATCTCGCGCGAGAATCATACAATGTATAGCAAATTAAATTATGATGTCACCTATTTTGAGTCAGGAAAAGATATATATTACATTAGGCTTATTTTCAAGGCAAGGGGAGAATTATTTAATCTAAACTACCAACCTTGGACAAATAGAAGAAATAATTGCTCATTGTGCAATTTAAATGTTGCCGAGGATACGATGCATTTCGTCTCGATCTGCCCTGTGCTTACTCAATTTAGGATGATTTTTTTAGGAAAAAAGGTACTCAATCCAAATGAAACCTTGCAATTACTGAACGGTCTGGATTATGAAAAATTATATTTATATCTTAAACGAGCAAATGCATACCGAAATGAACTAGTTAAAGAGTTTAATTACTAATTAATTATTTATATAGAACAATCTGGCGTTGTTTATAAAAAAACCCTGAAATGTGCTGTATTATTTTATTTTTTATTTATTTTTAAATAAACCTCGACAGACGAACTCTGTTCGTTGTCTAAAATACGTTGTACATAAAAAGAATATCTGTAAATACTTATAAATAAACGTATTCATCTATCTATCTATCTATCATCCTTAAAGCAATCCTCCCACCTACCTTTCGGTCTACCCCTCGAACGTTTACCAATCGGCTATAGGTTACCAATACGTTTTAGGAATTCGTTCGTTAGTGAGCCAAACAATTTTACAAGCCCATTTCAACCGTCGCGATATCACTTCGATTATTTTAACAGAGTGCCTCTTAAATTCTCCAGTTGACTCATCCTTTTTCGGACAAAATATTTTACGCAATACCTTATTCTTGAAGATCTTAAGGCGTTGATCGTCCTTCAAGGTTAGCGGCCACGTTTCACACCCGTGCAGAAGAGTAGGAAGGATAATAGTTTTGTAAATTCTAACTTTTATGTTTATGGACAAAATGCGCGACCTAAGAAACGTTCATACCGAAATATAACAAGCATTTCACGCCTTTAACCGCCTCTTTCACGCCTTTATTTCCTATTTAATTTCGTTTTAGACAGATAATTTAATGGTATCAGCGACTCCTTAAAATGAAGGAGACGGACGTACAGAAGAAGGATACATAATATTAAAAAATTATTAATACTAATATTTTTTAATATCATGCATCCTTCATCTGTACGTCCTTTTCCTACATTTTAAGGAGTCGCTGATACTATTCAATTATCTGCCTTATTTACAAGCTATTAATGTGCAGGACACACTTTATTACTGGTCTCCTGAAAATAAAATACAAATAAACAGTCCACAGAAGAAAGGAGGAGAGTCAACTTTTTTTCCGAAATGGAATTATACACATCAATATCTTCATATCCTTGAATTGAAAAGATGATAAAAAAAAAAAAAAAAAAAAAAAAAAAAAAAAAAAAAAAAAAAAAAAAAAAAAAAAAAAAAAAAGCTGTAACCACTACAAACCGTTAAAGGTCTTCGCATTAAAATGTAAGGTTTCATTTTTTATAACAGAAATTATAAAATAGCAACGGAAAATTATAAATTTTTCGTTGTTAGTTATATATAAATTTTTACAGTATAGTTTTTAATCTTTTTTTTTCTTAATCCAAAAACCAGTGAAAAAACGATAGAAAATAAATTTCGTAAAAAACCTATTGTGCAAATATCCGAAATAAATAGCGTATACGTATAAATATACATTCTTCAAAGTATCTAACGATAGAGACGATAAGCCTATCTTCTCAAACAGTACAAAATAAATAACCTTATAAAAAGTACAGAATAATGTTATTCTGTACTATATGTATGTTTTACCAACCTGCCTATCTCCTAGTACTTCTTTCCACCTTGGTAAAATCACATTGTTACACGTCACGTAACGGAATAAAACTAAAGCAGAATTTTTATTGTTTATTTTATGTTCACCAGTATCGCAGTAACGGTTTTGAGGTTTACAGATTTTTTTTTAGTTTATTATTACTCATTTTCAGTAATTTCTCAAGTTTGTTAGTTTCTTTAAGATAATTAAAGACTTTAAAGTTCCTTTTTTTAAATCACTTAAACTCCTACTTTAATACGGTCAATGAATGCTCAAAAGAGGGGTGTAGACAGGAATGACGGGCCGGGCAACACTGACTTCCGAGCCTTGTTTGGACTAGTTAAGAGGCAAACATACTAAAAGTCCACGGATCTAAGAGCGGAGACAAAGAGAGGAAGGGGAAAGTCATATTTTTCGGTTTTTCGTTTATATCTCAGAAAAGGTAGGATCTAGCTAAAAATATTTTACGTATAAAACTGAAGAGCATACAATTTCCTACAAGAATGTTCCTATTATTTTTTTTTATAGTTTAAGAAATATATGTTATATATAATAAGAAATATATAGTAACAAATGGTAGCGACGATAAAAGAAAAAATGCATACCACTGCCAAAAATGCATAGCATGGAGCCAAAAATGATTTTTTTTTTTTTTTTTCAAATGCGTTCTTTTCACCGGCTCATATAAATGATTTTGATAAGGCAAACCAAGTACTATCAAAGGTTTTTCTAATAATCAGTTACAGTCGAACGCACCGGCGTTTTCAAGGAACCTTCGTGTCCGATATACCGTATCGGACACGAAGGTTCCTTGAAAAAAATTCGATATATGGAATTTTGGATATATATAGAGCAATTTTTTACCCTATTCAAGCTAAACAATTCTATTCTGGTTTGCAAACCAGTGGAACATATTTTTTTCTTATTTAATTATTACCCATTATTATGTACGTAAACTAAGGGCTTTTTATGATGACAATCATATGTTATATGGTGTTAAATGGGAATTTTTTGTTCAATATATAGAAATTTTATTCGATGTACAGAATATTTTTTTTCTTATAAAAATTCAAGGCTCCTAAAAAAAGTATGGAAGTTCGAGATACAGAGGCTCGACTGTATTTTCAGGGTTTTAGCTGTTTGTTTAAGTGTGCAAAGATATTTTAGGTTGTTCTAGGAAATCGATGGGTAATTGACAAGAATTAAAGCCAATGAATAGTCATTTGTAACAATTCCAGTAACTGTTATTTGAGAGGTCGTCAATAAATGTTCAGATTGGAAATTATTTCACTTAAAACAACCTGTTTTTTCTCCGTTTTTCCGAAAATTGGTTATTTTCATCTGTTATAAACTGTCGGTTTAAATTGGAGGTAATATAACCGGAATAGCCGAGAACTGTTTTGTTTTTTCACAAAAACCGATACCCCTACTATCGATGTAACCCTGCCGACTTTTTCCAGTACTCCAGCTCTTAGCTTTGTCCCGCAATCGGCCTGGTAGTATTCCTATTTCGAGATTATGATTAATATTAATTTTTTTTATTTTCCAGGAAGAGCGGAAGGATAGGGGAGGGGATCGAAGAATATGGGCGAAGGTAGATAGAGACAGGAACGACCTGTTGACAGAGCCAGAGGTGTGGGGAAGGAAGAGATCTTCTCTCTGATAGGTCGTCCCTCACGATCCTATCTCATCTGCTCTTTATCAACGAAGGAGAGGGAGGGGGAGGGGCCTTCTCAACATTACACTTCATCATAGAGGAGGAGTGGCAAGGGGGGAGGGGAGGTGTTCACCTGTTCACTTTATAAACCTGATTTTATTGTAATTCATGCATCACTTCTCTTTTAGATGACGTAAGAATCCTTTTTCGATTACTCATATCTTTAAACCAGCTGTTTCCCGAGGTTTTCCTCGCATAAAATTTGGAATGACCGCCCTAAAATACAATTTAACCTTAAAAATGATAACCTATATTATATTTTTCAGTCCATAGATATACACGACATGATCCTTCTTATTATTGAAGTCAACCGCCATTTAGAAATCAGGCAATGTTTACAAAACAATATTATCTACCTATTATCTTATCTAAAATTATAATATCTAATTCATGTACTAGTTTATAGTACAATGCGAAGCACAAATATGGATATTATTTTTGGTAGTAATTATTCGAATTGATCATCACCAGAACCAAATTTAAAATAGGATGATATCCAAACCCTCTACTGGTAAGACTTTACAGAGAATGAAGCCTAAACACAATAATTACTAAATATTATTTTAAATATTACTTCCAGCCTATTGATAAAGCTGTGTCTTTAAACTATTGCAGTATGACTGTATCAGTGTTTATCCACCAGTAGGCTTTTTTTTTTATTTTGTTTTTTTTTCCGTAACCGGAACTTATAGAGGCTGTTCTTCAAAATACTTTCTGGTGTACATTTCTTCTTGAGTATTATATTTTTAAGCGCTTGTACGCAGTCACCCAGCAAAAGATGATAGCAGGGGCAAGTGCAGACCTCTGTTATGTGGCAAGCGTGCGTGGCGTACACTTACCCTTACTATCATGTTTTGACGAGGCAACTACGAACTAGCGAATTAAATAATTTTTTTTTTTTAATACATTTATTAAATTATGTTCCCACATCCCACTTTTATAGCTCAAGGAAGATTGTAAAATGTGAATCTCCGACAAGCTTTAACTTTTCTAGACGATTACATAATTTTAATAATCCTCTGTATACTGAACTATTTTACACATCCAGATAACTTGTACGCACTTCCCCTACCTTCAGGGGTTTAACTATAATTCGTCTAGGCAATATTTAAAAAAAAATTGGAAAAATATAGGCTCAAAAACAAAAAAAATTGATTTAAAAATTCCTGTAAAGTCGAACTTTGTAGCATTATCATGCAGTTGCCCAACATAACTCTAATAAAACTGTACAGGCTGTACAATACACAGTATACAATATACATGTTTTTAAATGTTTCAGTCGTTTTACAATTTACACTCAAGTTGCAAACGCTATACAGTAATAAACAGTTGACAGTACACATGGTAATAATAAATAATAGGATATTATCAGCGTCCTAATGAAAAGAATAAAAATAATTATTGCCTGCTTTATAAATGGCGGCTGACTTCAATATCGGACATAACTGCAGTATGAATGAAGACGGTTATCTTTTTAACACCTTTATTGAATAACGATACAATACAATCTTCCATACTCAAGGGAAATAAGTATTAGGGCTTCACCCATACCATATATACAAAATGGAAAAAAAAGAATAAAAATAATAAAAAATAATAAACAAATCAAAATAAATAAACACAAATTAAATATATATATATATATATATATATATATCGACGGTCTCGACTATTTTCTCCGCTATGGCGATATATTGGCGTAACATCGTTGCCGCAAATGAATAACCTGACTGGCCTGTGTGCCGGGTTCCTGTAAACAACCGGTACAGGTCTTCTTCCGGCGACCATCTTCCTCCGCCATACGCCTGTTTCAGCCGCCGCACTACTTCATCCCATGCCGTCAGTTCGTCTGCCTGGATGTGATTTAGTATGCTGCGTCGCACCCTTCCTACTAATGATGCCCGCAACTCCAAGACATCGAGTTGGTCTACTAGCCCTGCTGTTATCTTGGACTCCAGCAGAACATGGATTTGTTGGCCTCTCTTTAGGAAATGGTTAAGGTGGCCGATCTCGCCTCCAAACTTCTCCAACTCTGCTATGGCGCTCTTCAAGTAGGTGGCTGTCGCGGTCCTCATCCGCATCCATTCCAACCTCATCATCTCCGCATTAACTGCTTGCATCATCTCGGTGCTAGCTGCTGCCGAGGTGTTGCCTTCTTCTGACATTCTGGATGACGTCTGAAATTCGCCCTGGATCTCGCGTACCACTTCGTCTAGTGTACTTGGTCGAAGCGGCATCTATACTAGCGAGACTAAATTAATTTTCGTCGGGTTTCGCGAATATCTAAAGGTCCCGGGTTTCGGCACCAGTTAAAACCTGTTTGACACGAAACGCAAAAAAAAAGAGAAAAGGGAGAATGATGTGAACGCCACAATGTCTGGAATACAACTAACTTTATTTACTTTTCTTACAGCCTTATATAGGATTTGCTATGTTTATTTATATATTTTTCTTCATAATCCATAACACTCCACTTAACTCCCCCGCACCAGTTCACGAAGTGAACTCTGAGAAAGAATATATAAATAACCATCAGCATACACAAAAAATAAAATAACTAAAACTATATATACGTATGTACAACAATATACAGAGAATATAACTCTAGTAGCAATAGTAGACTACATAATACTTAATTGAACTAACACAAGCACAAAAAAAATAAAAACTCTGCTAAACAAACGAAAAAACAAATAAAAAGGCACACTTATAAACTAGAAAAACTACTTACAATTAGTGATTTACAATACTTCATAAAACCGAAATGAAAACCAATCGACACAATGCTCATGAAACTATCTCTAACAAAACTTAAAGACTAGGTCTGACAAACAAAAAAAAAAGGAAAAACTTCGATGAGCCCCGCTCACTATATATAATTACTATATATTAAGTACTATATATAATTTCAAAGTTCTCTCAATTGTTTCCCGCATCCAAAGGAACGCGGAGATGCCTGACGTGGGTATGTCGCACTCTTTGTGCGCCTTGAATCTCTTGTATCGATACAATATTGTGTTCTCTGAGTGCTACCACCCTGAACGGCCCCTCGAACCGGGGTTCTCCTTTTGTCCGACGAGAAGGTGGTCGGCGGTAAACGATCGACCCCAGCTTGATCCTATGTGATTGATCTGGCGCGGCCATACCGACCCGTACGGCTCTCGCTTCCTTCCCCTTAGCGATTCTACTGCGGGTCTTCACTGTAGTTTCCCACAACCGTCGCCGCCTATGTGATACCGTATCGCGCAACTGCGTAGTCATCGCCGTTAAGAGGTCGCCTCTGTTGCGCAGGGGATGTCCGAACACTACCTCGACTGGTGTGAACCCCGTAGCCGCGTGAATGGTATTATTGTATGCCAAAATCGCTCTTGGCATTGCCGCCTCAGGTCCTAATTCCCTGTTGATATGAAAGAGGCGTAAATGCTCTCCTAGCGTACTATGGAACCTCTCTATGGCCCCCCTTGCCTGCGGATTCCCTGGGGAGTTGAAGTGCCAGTCGATCTGAAGTTCGGCACATTCCGTAGTAGTACGACTATTGCGAAATTCCCTTCCCCCATCCGAGGTCACCCTCTGGGGTACCCCGTAGCAAGCGATCCACTGTAATAGCCCTTCCCAAATAGCGTCGGCAGACCTTGACTCGAGCGAATACGCCATGGCCAGCTTGCTAAACGTATCTAAAATCGTAAGCCAGTGTGACCCCTCCCAGGAAAATACGTCCACTTGAACGTCTAATAACGGAGAATTTGGTGTCGGGGTTATTTCCGGGTGAATAACCACGGGGTGTCGGTCGTATTTCGCTCGATGGCACACCGTGCATTCTTTCAGTACTGCGCGAACGGAGCGTTTCATATGGTGCCAATAATATCGCCGTTGAAGCGCAGCCAACGTTTCTGGAACCCCCCTGTGGTTCGTCTTGCCCTCGTGGTAAGCGCGTACCAGCTCCCGCTGCTGTCCCTCGTCTTTGATCGTCTCGACCAGATGTCTACATAAAACGAAGTTTCTATCCTCCCCTATGCGTTCAGTTTCCCACATGTGCCTTATGCGGTCCAAAACTGTCTTATTACCGACGTACAAGTGATACGTCTTTCCCCTTTTAGTTGTCGATTCCAGGATCGTTGCAATCTCATTAGGGGTTATCGAGGTCAAAGTCCATACCGTGACGATTCTATGCCGTCCGTAACGCTCGTGCTCCGATTTAGAGATACCTGCGGTTCGGGTTTTCCAGATAATCTGCCGGATATGCCGATTAATTGGCGAATCACTTTCGGGGAGCTGGGGTGGTCTCGCCATAGCCGGGGTCTCGTCCGCGTCCACCGTGTCCTCATCTACGTGTACGCTGTCGCGACTGTCTGGGTCCTGCGACGGCCCCCCGCCGTGTAAGGGATTCGCGTATATCGCTCGGGAAAGCGAATCAGCGACAACGTTTTTACTACCTTTCTGGTGGACAATGGAGAACGAATAAGCCCGTAACCTTTCTTTCCAACGTCCCACCCGTGCTGACGACTCCTTCAGGCCGTCTGTCCACAATAGGGGCTTATGGTCGGTGCAAAGCTTGAAATGCCTTCCAAAAATGTACGGCTTAAAGTATTCGACCGCCCAAACTACTGAAAGTAATTCACGCTCCAGAGCGCTATATCGGGTTTCCGCATCAGAAAGCTGTTTGCTAGCGAATGCAATTGGGCGGTCCCCCGAATCATCCTGTTGTGATAACACTGCCCCGAGTGCCTTATCGCTCGCGTCGGTGGTAGATAAACTCGCGGGAAAAGTCAGGAAAGGCGAGTACCGGTTCCCCCATGAGTGCAAGTTTACACTGCTCGAAACACCGCAGATGCTCCTCCGTAAAAACAAACGGCCGCCCTTTCTTTAGCAATTGGGTCAAGCTCGCGACCGTGTCCGCTACATGAGGAACAAACCGTCGAAAGTAGTTGACCATGCCGAGAAAACTCTTGAGGGATTTCTGGTTAGCGGGTGGCTTTACTTTAGAAATTGCCTCGACCCTCGCTGGGTCTGGTCGTACTCCATCGGCCGACACTATGTGCCCCAAAAATTTTATTTGCTTCTGGCAAAACACTGATTTCGACTCTGACAGCCTAAGACCGAATTCCCTAATTCTAGACAAAACTGCACGGAGATGGTTCTCATGCATCGCGGGGGATGGACTAAAGACGATTAGATCGTCCATGTAGATCTGGCAAAAGTCTTCGCCCAAGCCGCGTAGAAACTCATCCATGAGTCTTTGGAAGGTCAGAGGTGCGTTTTTAAGCCCGAATGGCATGCGCACAAATTCGTAGTGCCCCCTACCGAATGTAAAGGCCGTCTTTTCGATGTCTTCGAGACGCATGCGCACCTGATGATACCCCGCTTTCAGGTCAAGCGTTGAAAACACCCGAGCGCCAGCGAGTCTGTCTAGCATATCCTCCAACCGCGGTAACGGATACCTCTCGTCCACAGTGTTCTCGTTGAGTTTCCTATAGTCAACGACGAGACGGTATGAAGGTCCCGCCCGAGGATCGGTTTTACGTTTCTCCACTACCCATAATGGACTACTAAACGGAAAGGTGCTTTCTCTAATAATTCCCTGACGCAAAAGAACCTGAATTTCCTGTTGGATTATGGCAGTTAATGACTGCGGATATCTCCGCCCCTTCGTATACGAAATTTTATTTTCTTTCAAATTAATTTCGTGGCATGTCCGCCCGGTAGCCGGTAATGCCCCCCCTTCCACATAGAACGCATCCCTAAACTCCTCGAGTAACGCCCCTATTCTGCCACCCCTTGCCCCCGCCGTTAGGGTAGTTGTACGAAAACTTGACTGCGCCGTTCGGAACCGGCCCTGGTGTGTCTTACTCCCCAACTGTATTTTCCAGTTGCCGTTACTCCCTTCTAACCGAAAACCAACCGAATCTAGGACATCGCATCCAATTAAGACATCGTACTGGGGTGCTAGTTCACTCAGCACGTGGACAGCCATTGTTACGTCGCGCCCCGTTAATTCTCGCAAATTCCATTGATATTCTCCCAGGACTGCGCAGGATCCGCTCAAAGTGGTTATCGAACATCTACATTTCTCGACCACGTCAGTACACCCTAGCATCCCTTTGCTCACGAGAGTACTCGTGCTCCCCGTATCAATGAGGGCCCTAATCTTCCCCTGACTCCCCTCTACTATGGGCAACCTATCCCACACATTACATACAGTATTTACCTCGTATTTATAGTCTATGTGGTTGCCCGCGTCTCCTCAAATTTGCTCCTCGCCGTTGCTGCTGTTGGCCGTAGTTTCCTGCTGCTACGTCCCTTCGTGATTTGTGCCCACGAAGTCGGCTGCTCCTCCTCCTCTCCACTGGAACTCGATGGCGATGACGTCCCCTCGGAGCTCGATGATGTCGTGCGACGCGCGTGCCTCGTCCGATGAGCGTTAACCTCCATAGGTTCCTCCCGTGGCCTCTTCGAATGCATCCAAGGGCATGTCCGAGCCACATGCCCTTTTTCGCCACACTCGAAACATTTCACAGACGGACAGTTCGCCGCAATGTGACCAGTCCTACTGCACTCGTAGCATCTTCTGTCGTCTCTACGTGGCTTCCGAGAGGTGAATCTTTGCTCTTCTTCCCTCCTATGAGATCCGCGCTCGTCTCTGCGTGAGCCGTGCTCCCCTTTTCGGCCACTGCGCTGCTCATCTCTCCTTGGTGAAGGCCTCCGAAAGGCTCTTCTTTGCCTTGGCCTTGCCTGTTGCCACACGTGCTCTGGTTGGACCTCATCTTCCTCCTGTTCACGAGCCTCTCGATCCATGATTTCCCGGACACAGTCTAGGAACGTCTTATCTGCAGCGAACTTTTCCCTAGTTTTTAAGTTCCTTCCTAGCTGCACTTTCAAGATTTTATCGTAAATGGCCAGCTGTTGGCCCGCTTCTGCCTGGCCGACGGTCTCGACTATTTTCTCCGCTATGGCGATATATTGGCGTAACATCGTTGCCGCAAATGAATAACCTGACTGGCCTGTGTGCCGGGTTCCTGTAAACAACCGGTACAGGTCTTCTTCCGGCGACCATCTTCCTCCGCCATACGCCTGTTTCAGCCGCCGCACTACTTCATCCCATGCCGTCAGTTCGTCTGCCTGGATGTGATTTAATATGCTGCGTCGCACCCTTCCTACTAATGATGCCCGCAACTCCAAGACATCGAGTTGGTCTACTAGCCCTGCTGTTATCTTGGACTCCAGCAGGACATGGATTTGTTGGCCTCTCTTTAGGAAATGGTTAAGGTGGCCGATCTCGCCTCCAAACTTCTCCAACTCTGCTATGGCGCTCTTCAAGTAGGTGGCTGTCGCGGTCCTCATCCGCATCCATTCCAACCTCATCATCTCCGCATTAACTGCTTGCATCATCTCGGTGCTAGCTGCTGCCGAGGTGTTGCCTTCTTCTGACATTCTGGATGACGTCTGAAATTCGCCCTGGATCTCGCGTACCACTTCGTCTAGTGTACTTGGTCGAAGCGGCATCTATACTAGCGAGACTAAATTAATTTTCGTCGGGTTTCGCGAATATCTAAAGGTCTCGGGTTTCGGCACCAGTTAAAACCTGTTTGACACGAAACGCAAAAAAAAAGAGAAAAGGGAGAATGATGTGAACGCCACAATGTCTGGAATACAACTAACTTTATTTACTTTTCTTACAGCCTTATATAGGATTTGCTATGTTTATTTATATATTTTTCTTCATAATCCATAACACTCCACTTAACTTATATATATATATATATATATATATATATATATATATATATATATATAAATAAAATAATTTGAAAATATGTACATCATAAACGAAATCAAATAGATTGGTAGATAGAATAAGAACAGAAAAAGTAAATTGCCAAAATAAGGAAAATTTAAATTATGTAAAAATAAAATAAGTCAACAAGAACACACTCATACTTATATACAATATTTGCTCCGCCCTATGAAAATCCGAAACAAGCTTTACCCTCCACTTCTCTCCCAGTCGCGTCAATGTTATTGAAAGCCAGTGGTGACTGAGTGAGGGCACTAGAGAAGACGCCTATCTAGTCGTTGTATATATCTATGGTTCTGTCTTACTTCTGAACATGGTCAAAACTATCGTAAATTTTTATAATCAGTAATCAAGTTTTACGTTTTCATATCTTTTTACTTCCATGCACGCAGTAAAGGAAGCATTGTAATTGAAAAAAATTTCGGTTTTAGATTTCAACGGAAATGCCCATTTTGATCATCCCCGAATCCATTTTGAATAGTTTTGTCGTGACTTCGGTACGTATGTTCGTACGTAAGGCGTATTTCACAGAAGTCAAAAACGGTTAGCCGTAGAAAGTTAAAATTTTGTATTTAGGATTACTGTAAAATCTAGTTGTAAACCTCCCTTTTATGGCCACTGCATAATTAACGGAAGCAGTAATTTACTTGAAGGAAATTATTGATTTTCACAAAAAAAAAAAATATTAAAATATAATGCAAAACTTCTCAAAATTGGTATCTAAAACTAACATACTAATATAAATAACATAATACATTTTGGTTAAAATTGGAAAACCGAAAGTGGTACTTTACTTGAAGATCATATTAGACTTTCATCAAAAATGATATATAAATATAATGCAAAACATCTCTAAATTATACTACTATATTATATCAATAAAAGTAATATAATAAATTTTGGTTGAAATTGAAGAGCCGAAAGGGGTACTTTACTTGAAGGTAATAATAAACTTAAATCAGAAGGTATGTGGGAATTTAATACAGAGATCATATGGTTTGGTGATAAAGGTTATAAACGCGATTTTTTCCACTCTAATTAAACAATTTTATTACTTGTTTTATGAGTTGAAATTTAATGCAAAATACTTTTTTTCCTCCCCATTTGTGTGCTGAACAAGTCTGGTGTACACATCAGATATTCTAATGATTTCTTTTATCACTATTACCATTGTTGCTGCTGAGACAGAATGTAATATTGCTCAATAAATAAATAGTTTCAAAAAATAAATGTTATTTATCAATGTTATTTGTCTTGACCGTAGCCCTCAACCATCTTCTTTAATAATCTATTCTTGAAGGAATTAGAATTACGAAAACTTTAGGTGGATATTAACCAGGTAATTTTTTGAACCCCAGCTTTCGATGTGTGCTTAGTTGATTCGGATCATAAATCAATTTTTAAATAACGATAAGAGTTTTGTTGATCGTAGAAGTAATTTTAAGAAGTTGATAGCAGGGTGAGGGACAGGAGGGGTGCGGTCTATGCGTAAACACACTAATAAGTATAACTTATTTAATTGTGTGACAACGTTTCGGCCTAAGTTTTAGGGGATCATCTGGGCTAAGAAAAAACAAGATAATAACATTGATAACAACAGAGATAGTACCAATAATAGTAATAAACAGAAATTACACAGACGAGTATGATAAAAACAAATGAAGAATAAAGAAAAATAATACGTTATTATATATTATAAATAATGAAAATTAAAATAATGTGAAAAGAGTGATGGAAAGATTATGAATTATATGAAATAATAAAATACTTGAAAACTATAATATTAATTGAAAAATACTAGTATGAAGATTAGTTATTTTAATTAATATTATAGTTTTCATGTCTTTTATTATTTATAGTTAAGATCAATAATTAATTTATAACTTATTTGTGTATTCTTCATAGACCACACCCTGTCCCGACCAACTTCTTCTTAAAATTACTTCTACGATCAACAAAACTCTTTATTTAAAAAATAGATTATTTAATCGTTATTTAAAAATAGATTTATGTTAATATTATAGTTTTTATGTCTTATTATTTTATTATATAATTCATAATATTTCCTTCACTCTTTTCACATTATTTTAATTTTTATTATTTACATCAATGATAAACATTTTTTTCATATTTTTTTTACCATACTAGTCATTTCTGTTTATTGCTGTTATTAGTACTATCTCTGTTTTTATCAATGTTGTTATCTTGTTTTTTCTTAGACCTGATGATGGGCTAAAACTAAGGCTGAAACGTTGGCACACAATAAAATAAGTTACACTTATTATTGACCGCATCCTCAACCAACTTCTTCTTAAAATTTAAATAACGATCGTTATAAAATACACAGACATGGATTGAGGTAGCTCCAGTTCATCGCAAATAATTATATTTTTTTCCTTTTACCTGTTTTGTTAATGAATTATACTATAAGTACTAATAGCTACATTATGATTATGCCCGTTTCTGTTCCGGATGTGAATATTTCTGTTAGGTGTTGGCATGAGGTCGTTAAAAAATATTAAGTAAGTTTGTAACAACGCGAGGGGTATAATTTTATTGAAGCTAAAAAAAAAAAAACTCTGTTGCATAGCCGTCGGTTTGTTAGCAGTTCTTTAGTAAAACTCCAAACGAGTGAAAAAACCCTCTAAAGCACGAAACAAGGCAGTAACAGGGAAACTTTGAAACATAATGAGTTGCTAAATTTGTTGTAGCAAGTTCTCCCTGTGTAGTTCCTCTTGCATTTTATTTTCTTGAATTCAAAAACTTTTTTTTTTTTTAAATAGACCGGCAATGAATGGGGCTGTGACCTCACTGTTTGAAACTTCCCAGACTTTAGATGAATATTTAGAAGTATTCATTTCCGCATTATGATCCGAGATGGTATTTTAAATTATTCTCTAAACAACAATTAAGTATGTATTTTATATTCAAAACATAGTTCGATAGAATGAATAATTACTGCAATAAATGAGCCAACTCCATAATGAGAGAAATAAGAAATGAATTTCTACTTTCAGTTCCGAGAGAGAGAGAGAGAGACAGAGAAAACCTTTCAGAAATAGTATTTAATTTAACAGGAAAGCACCGTTTCAATTAAATTCTATGATAGAGGAATTGTATAGATTTTCTTTATGTTTTAACATTAATGGACAGTTTTGGACGAATAAATTAATACAATTTTTCTAAGTTAAATATTACATCATAGTTTAAAATGGTAATAGCACGTTTATTGCCACTCAATAAAAACACCTGTCTGGATAATGTCTAGATGAGCGTTGAAACACAACTTTAATTCTCTAGTTGAAGCGTCCTTTTACATTTTATATATAAACTTGTAAATATTTAACAATTCAGTCCAATAACATAGGCCAACGATGAAAAAACTTTTGTACTGAAAATACCTTATTCCTATAGTTTTTAGGGTGCTGAATCCAAATATGATATTAATAAAGCTGTATTACCCACAATGTCTTCACATTTTATAGTTAAATTTATTAAATTAATCGATTTTTAAAGAATTAAACAGCTTTCAGTCTTAGGCCTCATGAAACAATTAGGCCTTAAGTTAGGTCTCATGAAACAATTTGTAAAGGCTTTGCCTAAAGACGGACCATGTTTCTCCTCCAAAAGTTTCCACGCCTTTCAGAACCTAAACTAAAAGAAGGCGTCTTTGTCGGACCTGACATTAGAAAAATGATGTTTGATGTTAACTTTGAATCAACAATGACCTTAAATGAGAAAGAAGCATGGGTATCATTCAAGCAAGTCGTTACAAAGTTCTTGGGAAATGAAAAAGACCCAGAGTATGTTTCTATTGTAGCTAACATGTTACAGAAGTTTAAAAGTTAGTATGTTTGATGAGCCTAAAACCTACGGAAACCTATGGGTGATATAAAAAAAACTAAGACCAGATTTAGATTCAGTGTATAAAAATCTATAAAGATCAACTATTAAGGTTAAACAAGTTTTCAAAAAAAAAAATTTTTGTAGGTCTGTGTTTATTATATACTATAAAAATAATAGATTGAATTCATTAAATTAACATAACCGCAAAAGAGGCAAAAATAAAATAAAAATGTGTGCTCTTTGGCGTAATGACAAATTAATGTTGTCAAGCTTGATGAGCTTCAACATCAACACTTATGTAAAACTGTTTAAATTATTATTCCAAATAACTGTCCAGATAATAAGCACCTAAAAAAAAAAAATCTTGAAAGTGTGACTGACGTATACAATTTTTGTAAGCTTATTTTCCAATTATTTAGTTAGTAAATATCTGTTTATTTGAGGTTTTACGTTTCAAGATACATAAAATCCAAATATCGAATAAAAAAAAATCCGTCTGTCCGCTGTCCGCGGCTTTTCTCCGATACTACTGGATCGATTTTCTTGAGATTCGGCACAAATATCACAGGTAACCCCAGGGTGATCCTCGGCACTTGACATTAACATCGTTTCTAAATTGCGGCCGATTAGAGATTTTATCAGCCCATAACACGGCCATTTATAAAGATAGAGGGAAAATATAAGGTGTTTTGGAATCAGCTTAGAAAGGCATTAAAATTAAAAAAAAAAAATCTATATCCATAAATGCTGTTGGTTTATTATTTTCAATAAACCTTTGTAATCGACCAAGGAAATTTTTTTTTAACTCCCCCTCAATCCAAATATCGAATACAAAAATATCCGTCCGTCCTCTGTCCGCGGCTTTTCTCCCTGACTACTAGACCGATTTTCTTGAGATTCGGCATCAAAGTCACAGGTCATCCCAGGATGATCCTCGGATCTCGACATTATTTCCTTTTAATAAATATTGAAACTATAAAAAAAAAAAAATGTTTACTAACCCGATTGTTATTATTAGTCGCTCCTCTTATAAAATGGGTCTGCTACGAGCATTACACCAATTTTTCTGAAGTTTTTTTTTCTAAGCTGCATGGTATGTGATTGGGGTGATATTCAGGGGTATAAATTGGGATAGTAGGTATCTAATATTAATAATAATATGCGGTGAAAAGTTTCTATTTTCATTCCCAAATATTCTATCAATTTTATGGATTGTTATAAATATGATGAAATTCTCCAAACAAATAGACTCCTGTATATATAGAATGTGTTGTGAATTCGAGCTCTTTCCGTGTTCTTTCAATAAAAAGTTAATATTTTTATTTGTTTAATATAATACAGAATTAATATTCAAAAGTGGATTATGATCAACTGAAGTCAACCATCTTTCAGCCAGTTGCTCGAGGCCATGCTGCTACCTCTCCTTGGGACGGCTGTCGAAAATCTCTTGAACCACAACGTCAACCTCTACAAAATTATTATTTTTTTTGTCTTAAAGAAAGTGGACATGGGATGAAATAAGTTAATCTGCTGTTATTTAGAGCAACTTAACGGTTTAGCAAAGCTGGGTAACACTGCAATAATTTCACATGTTTCCTATTCACTGTTTCCTTCACTGTTCACAGTGAAGTTCAATGTTCGTAGAATATCTGTAAGAACCTCATGGAATCTCATCAATATCCACTAACGATCACCCTGAGCCCATCTTCTGTTACAAAGACGTATCTCCTCTGCTGATAGTTTTGTCTACGATATTTTTTTTTTAATCTTAAGAGCATTTCGTAAGAAAGGATCCTTCTTGTTCGGCTGCAGCAAATGAACTAAGGCTTTATTGCACCGGTCAAATGTTTAAAAACAAGCTTACTCAATCCTTTACATGAGAGTATTAGTTATTGGTAAACATTGAATAGGTTTAAAGTGCGTATTTACATCCTTTGATAAAACGGTCATTATTTTTGATACACCACATTTTATTTTGTAGCATTTGATGATAAACGTTTTTCTTCTTGGGAATCATTCATTTTAAAGTCACCGTTTTTACTCTGAATTCTCTATTTATCGTTTTAATTTATCTTAACTGAATGTCTCTTTAAATACATGTTTAACTGCTATCGAAGCTCGAAGATAAACGTCACATAAAAGCAGAGATCCATGCTTCGCTTTAATAGTTGGTCTCATTACTTATCGCAACTTAAACCTAAAGCACTCTTAGGTGCCAGATGCCTCAGTAAAAAGTGCGACGGATTTTTTATTTTTCTGGGCTCTAAGTTTCTTAAAACGTAAAACATCAAATTTTTAGGGGGCTAATTTTTTTTTCTTTCAAAGTCGATACATTTCAGGACTTTATTCATATTTCAGTATATTCTTAACAACCTAAAGCTCTTTTAATTTTTGGCATAAAATGTTCAAACTTTCAAAATAATTGAAAAGTTACAAAAATCGTGTGGTTTATCTTTTTAATTCAAAATATACTATAACAAGATAAAAAAAAAAAAAAAAAAAAAAGAAAATATTTGCTGGGGAAAGTGACACAGAATTCGAGAAAACTTAGACAAAGGAACTGAGGAGGGGAGAGGTGAGCCAACATGGAGAAAAGAAAAGAAAAACGCTTTTCCTGAGCGACCCTTTTCTTTTCTTTATTTTCATTTTGAGAGTGGCCTCGCACTGGTGCTCGTGTTAACCTCTTTCCCACTGCCTCCTGTATTATCAGCAAGGACAGCTATGGCTGCCAGAGTGTTCTGATAAATATTAATGTTGACAATGAAAAATCGTTGCTGATAAAAAATTATTGTTCCAATTTAACCTACTCATGGTAAATACATATTAAAGGATAATTTTTAACAATATTAAATAGATAAAATAGATTTTCCTTTATATATTATTCTGCATGTTCCATTTTTATACTAACCTAAAGTGTTATTTAAAGATTTCTGAAATTTGCCCCCAATATGATCCCAACAAGAGGAAAGCCAATGTTTTCATGAGATTTCCAATTCCAGAAAAAAAAACCTAACCCGGCGATTGTCTATTCTCTCGATATTTTTAGCATGGGGTATTACAATATATGCATATATTGGGAATTTTTTAGAGAGCAAAGAAGTATGCACCGTAATCTGGGATAACTTTATGACTGACGCGATTTCAAAATATAAATATTTTGAATGTGGGCTGTTGTTTATTTCTCTATCTTAGTTCGTCTGTACCTCACTAGGGACCACAAGAGACAAAATTAAATCATCTGTAGTCGGTTTTTTCCCTGACTGGCAATAGTTAATAAATTGGCTGTTGTTTAAGAATTGAACAAAACCTTAGCAAAACCGCCATTCCCCAGTCTTATGTTATTATCAAAGAATATCAAATAAGCAGTTAAACAATTAGTAATGTTACCACTAGAGCCCGGATTGTCGTGAAAGTTATGGTAGATCAACCGCAAAATTTGATCTGAGTTCTTTAATTTAACATACCTCAACTTTTATTATTAACGGGCCATGGACCCCCAAGGAGACTAGGGGCACATAGACAGTTCCTCCCCTCCCCATCATTACCTATATGGATAATCCGGCACTGCAGACTACTTATGCATTTAATAGATAATCAATTCGTTTAGAATTTAATGGAAACTGGATCTATTCTTGAATATGTTTTAGCTAATTTGGCATCTCTGCATCATTACAAGCAACTGCTGGATATTCCTTAAACTGGACTTTTAGTGGTATAGGGTACGGTTGCGGCTGGGAGCTCGTGCCAAATGTTGCCGCTAACTGTTACTGTTAGTAAATTTCGTTAAAACTGCTCACCGTAGCGACCAACTCCCCTCACACTAAACACCCTAGTTTTAATTTAGTAAATAAAACTGTTAGGCCTATATTTAATGGTTTTCATTTGAATCGCAAGGACAGGAATACACGCTGTGGCGGAATAGTAATCTAATTTAATTAACACTCGCCATTTTGCCTGGTTCAATTATAAGGCAAGGTATGCCTGTATAAAATGTTAACCATTATGTACCACCAATAAACTACATAATACCCAACTTCTATAGAGTGGTGGCTTCTTGTAGTATTGCGTATGAAAAATAGAAAAATTAAATGTTTATCTCTGATTTTAAATTTATAACTATGAACACTTATTTCAGAAATACATATCCTATACACATTTCTAATGATATCACCACGGATAATGGTTTATCAATATCCGATTAGTAAACCAGTAATTTAATTAATAAAGACATTTTGATTTTACAATATTTAAATTTAAATATTTCTTTCATTATTTAATGTTAATTGGATTTATATTTGAATCTCTTTTTAAAGAGAAATTTCTTAATTAGTGTAAGATCTGAAATGCAATCAATACTGCAAAATTGATTTGCTATAGTTTTGTTTTTTAACAATATTTCATCTAATTTTATCTTGCACGACGAAAAAATAAATAAAAGTAACATATGAATCTTCAGAATGATAGCTTTATCATTAAAACTAGACTTCGACATGTTATAGCATCTAGAACCATCGTACTGCCGACTCCTGGAGCTGGTGAGGACGAAGCTGTATGGATATGATGTCATACCTGGACTGCCGAACAGTTACAACGAAATATATCTAGTTCTACTCCCTTAAAGCAGTAGTTAACTGCTAGCAGCAACCGTGGGCTGTACCAGCGAAAGTTTACCTTCAGGTTTCTCAAAGTAGCAAAGTGATTGTGTAGATTAGCCGGAGTATAGAAATTGACATTTTATTACTCAATTAGATGAAATGGAAATCTCATAAATTATAACCATACTCTTTCTACATATAAATGTAAATAGAATATCATATACATATTTAAAAGAAAAAAATTGAAGAAGTGATCAAAAGTAATAAAATAAGTCAATTATAAATATTAAATTAAATTGTTTTTTTTTGTGAATAAACAAACTTCCTTTAATATATCTTTATTATTTTTCTACCATTGATATTTTTTTACCCACAAACAAATCAACGTTTAGAAATTTTCTTTCATCTTCTGGGTTCCCTTTCTTTTTTCCTAAAATTCAACAATACAACAACACTATAAATATTTTTCAATTATTAATGCGATTTTAATATAATTCAAAAACTAAAATATTTTACCTTAATTATGATATTTTTTCTATTTTTTTTTTCGTATTATTAAACTAACTTTTTAGTACTGAGGGGACTCGATTAGATGAAATTGAAATCTCATAAATTATAACCATACTCTTTCTACATATAAATGTAAATAAAATAACAAATACATATTAAAAAAAAATTAATTTAGTAGTGTAAACTTCCGAAAGTAGGAGTAATTATATAATATATATATTAAGAATAATTTTATTTAAATATAACAAAGGTTTCAAAGAAAATTAACAATCCGAATAATATATTTTTGACAAAGATAAAATACGTTGAAACCAATATAAATAATAGTATTTATTGGGTTGATGCGAAATTAATGCAGGTTTTTAATATTCATTGAAAATACGCCATATCTTCACTTTAACTATATAGATTTAATCAAAGTAATTTCCATCAGAATCAATGCACTTTGGCCAACGTTCAACAAGCTTTCTTAGCCCAGCAGAAATAAATCTGGATCCTTGGATGCACTGAACTCACGAAAATCATCCTGGTTTTGAGTTTCTCCCTCAAAAAGTTGCCCAGATGTCTGCAAAAGTGGAAGTCTGTTGGAGAGAGGTTAGGTGAATAAGATCGGTGTTGAAGAACTTCGTAGCCCAACTCGTGCAGTCGTCGTAGCGTTGATTGTGAAACGTGTTGTCTGGCATTATCATGAAGAAGGATCGGCCCCTTCGGATTAACCAATGTTGGGCAAAGATGCTGCAACTTCCGATTCATATTATCAATTTCTTGACAATACTTGTCGGCAGTTATGGTCTCGCCCCAATTGAGAAAGCTGTAGTGGATAACACCGCCAGTATACCACCAAACTGTAACCATAACTTTTTTTGGGTGCAGGTTGGGCTTTGGGAAATGCTTTGGTTGTTCATCATTGCCCAGCCATTGTCCACAACGCCTTCTGTTGTCGTACAAGATCCATTTTTCATCGCACGTCACAATGCGATCGAGAAATGGATCATTTTTGTGAAGTGTCAAAAGCATGGAACAGATTTCAAAGCGGCGATTTTTTTGGTGGTCGTTAATTGGTGTGGCATCCATTTGGTCAACTTTTTTACCTTACCAATTGCCTCCAAGTGGCATACGACGGTGGATTGGTTCACGCCGAGTTCTACCGCCATTTCTCGGGTGGTTTTGGTCTTCTTCCACTATTGACCTCAGCTGGTCGTCGTCAACTGAAGAATGGCGGCCACGACCTTCCTTGTTTTCGAAGTAAAAATGTCCACTGCGAAACTTCTGGACCCAACGCTGCACCGTGCATTCGTTAATAGTCCCCTGACCCCACACTTCATTAACATTAGGATCTGTTTGCGCAGCGCTGCGCCCTAATTTAAATTTGTAAAAATAAATTTTACGAAAATTCCACTTCGACATTTTCAATTTAAAACCTTTAAACACGCTGAACAAAACGATTTTACTGATTAAATTCATGGTGAAAGAGAGAGTATTAGATAAGGTTTATTATGGTATATAAGGAATGAATATAAGGATTAGCTTTGTTTACAGAATTGGTATTAAGATATTGCAATGGAGGAAACCTGCATTAATTTTGCATCAACCCAATAGAAAAGCCAAATAAGAAATAGAAAACACTTCATAAGCTAATAACACCATTAATCCCAATTATCCATTCAAACAACAAACCAAAACAAGTTCAAAATTACAAATAACATAGATTAACTATGAAAATATGTATTGATATTGGACAATATTATCGTTATATAATTTAAACAGACCAGGTGCGAACAAAAGAAATAAGGGACGAGCAGGTAGAAAGAAGGGTAACTGACAGGCGATGACAGATGTCACCACATAAGAGATAAGGGATAAGTCAATTTAAAAACCCTACCGAGAAGTTAACACTGTAACAATGCCAAAAGCTGGGAAACCTAATCAATTTTAAGAACTGTTCCTCTTAGGCTTTGACTGGCCTCGAGGAAAAAGTGGAGACCGCCTGGAAAATGTATGATTAAATTATACGAGTTCGCAGATACCGGCTGTCAGGACAAGGGGTGGAGCCATCCGATGAAATCCCAGAATTTCCTCCCTCTATAAAACTAGTCGGCCAATAAACAACGTTTTCGACCCCCTATTAGGCAGAATAAGAGAGAAAGAGGGATAGAAGCAAGGAGGTGAAAAGGGGGGACTTCTGAACTGAGCGAGGCTGAGGCAAGACGGCTAGACTGATCGGGGCTGGTGCAAGACGAGCTCTCTGAACTGTGACCCCTCCTGATGCAAGACTTCAACCATCACCTTCAAGCTTTCGCCTGAGGAACCATCAACACCAATTAGTATACAGATAAGAGATTTATGTTAAAACAATTAATGGCTAAGTCTAGGCTGAATCATTCCATGGTTAACTTTTTATTGTAATAGTTTGTTATTTTAATTTTGAAGAATATAGATAAGTGTTAGCAAGGAAGTAGTTCTTTAGTATCCATGCCCATATTTAATTTGAATATATTTCATTATGATAGCAGTAACTTTGATTAACATTAGTATTAAACTTAAAAGTAGGAACATTATCTTGGTTAATTATTAAATAATGGTAACCACAAACCAGGCCCTTGGAAAGGTATCCAATTTAGAGGACAAGGTAAGAAATTCAAAAGTATTCATAAGCTTACTTAATTTTGGGATAATCATCCTCAATGATTGCCAATGGCATCCCTATATATATATAGACTAATGTATTAGCAGCTAGATAGATATCAAGCTCAACTCAACCTAGAAAACATGGCAAGGCGTAATGGGCAAGTAGTTGATCGCCCAGAAAAATTCTTACCTAACCTAACCTACTGGGGGAAAGGAGGGAAGGACTGAGGAAGTGAAATGATGCTAAAATAATTTTATTCTTTAATCTAAATGGAGATTAGTTAGGTTAAATAGTTGTACAAAACTTATTATTGATTGTACAAAAAAAATATTTTGCGATATAAAAAATCCTTCAACTGAAATATTTTTTACCTCTATACCACGTTCTAGAAATCTAAATGCGGAATTTCAGAGGTCTTGCTGTTGAAACCAAATACCCCGAAACCCTTCAAGTGTTGTATAGCTATCATCTTCATTTCTTTTTAGATTTTATATTACATGTTCAATTTCAATTTTAGCCGTAACTATTTAGGCACCATTAGCCAGGGTACCTCGTTTTTAAATAAGCATAGCTAAGCTGCTCAGAGAACATTATGCTAAGCAGGGATTTACATCTAATTTAGAACAAATCTAAAACCGAGAACAATTTAACGGCAGTGGTTTAGTCTAATTTTAAATTGATACTTAAGTCAAATGGTAGTTCCAGGTTGCGAAAATTCCTACAGTAGGCTTTATTATAATTCTGTGTGTTTTTTTGTGGCTGCAGAATCCGTAATTTCCATGATCGTATTGAGATATTCTCAAAAAACGCACCAGTAAACTAAATTTGTGTGTTAGGGTGTGAACAGTCGAAAATTGTGCCCCTTGACATTCATAGACCGTGGAGGGAGAAAAAAAGGTGCACGAGAGAGATAATATTTTTTTGTGGCTAACAAAACATATGATGCGACAACAAATAATTACTAATATTTAAAAAATATAATTAATCAAAGCATTTAGGAATAATAAAAAAAATACAAATTGTATGATCAACATTTAAAAATAATTCATTAATTTAAATGTTCACGAAAACGGCTCTAACGATTTTGATGAAACTTACCTAAATTATTCTTCATAAAGACCTTTAACTTTTTATATATTTGGTAGATCACCGAGGAAATGCAGGGAAAAAAGTTATGATGAAAAGAATATTTTATTTGCGCATAACTTAAAAAGCATGCATTTTATAGTAATTTATGTATGGAATTGTATGACAGGTAATTAAATTATCTAAAAAGCAATAAAAGAATCATCAAAATCGGACCAGTATTAGCAAAGATAAAGCGCATCAGACTAACCTGGTGTAGCTATTAAGTCAGGGATTTTACAATTTTCTCGTAAACGTCCCCAACGATTTTGATAAAAATTGCCTAATGTCTTCTAGAAAGAAAATATTTCCATGAAAACTAAACCGAAACTTTTAAAATATATTTGCAACTTGACGAAGTAAAAATATATAGGTAGTGTACAGAATTGTTGTACTAAAATTGTTTAAAAAACTGTTTTATTGTACTGAAGTGGGAGATGTGAAGAAGTGAATGCTGCTGAGTTTATTTCAAGCATTGTTTATGTGAACTTTTTAAAATTATATTAAAAAGATAATTATTGTAGAACGGTATGGGAAAGTTGTGTGATGCGCGTACCACACCAGATTTTTTTAAAAAATAATCCATATAAATTTCTATTTTGTCAATTTTTCTACATGTTAATACTTAAATCTTCGTAAGGAACAAAATACTTTAAATTTGAACTATCACATATATTATAGGCAATATTAACATTGACAAATTGACAAAATATAAATTTATATGGACTAATACAAAAATATGTAAAAAGAACATAGATACAAATATATGTATAGAATAGAACATAGAATGATTAAATACAATTGTCAGTTTAAAACTTCAAAAGATAATTATTTTATTTTCAAATGAGAACGGATAAATAGGTCAATAGAAATTAGGAAAACAAAAGCTGGACGCTAGAATCTACCACCGTCTATCGGTATTTCGGTGAAACTATGTGACCAACAACAAAAAAAAAAAAAGATTAAAGAGTATAACAAATTATAATATATAAGGTGATCCAAAACCTAAACATTTCAGTAATATTTTAGAAACATTTTTTTCTAAGTATATTCCACAGACAGGCAGATTGCTTGCTCCCACTACTTAGAACACAGTGATTAGCCCAATCCATAAGAAGGCGACACTAAAAACTAAACCTCTTGTGGAGTAGTTTGGAAACATCTGTGTTAAAGGAGGGACGAAGGGGGGAAGCAGAAGCGTTGGTGAGAGAGAAGCGCAGGCCTGGTTTCTTCAGTTTACTCGGTTTTAGAATGCCCTAAAAAAACAAAGGATCTAACTCGGTGTGACAAAAAGATTAAGTCATAAGTTTCACATTAACGCCGTATTCCTTTTTTATTTCTTCTTTAACTTCCTCTTGGTGCCTTTCAGCGTTGATTTAATCCAACCCAGAATCTCCATCTAACTCTATCCCTCGCAAGAGTGATTATCTCCTGCAATATCTTTCCTCTCGCTTGATCCAACTTGGAAATATAGCTAAGCCTACCATATGTCTTCCTGTAGTTCTTGTGCCTACTGGTCTCGCCTCCATAAATTTGCATGGATCTCGGATCAGAGCTCATTCTACACACATGCCCGTACCTTCCCAACTGTCCCTTCTTAAGGTCCTCCTTTCTTGCAGGAATATTTAATTCTTCCCTTATGGTTTCATTCCTGATCCTACCCATAAGTGTATTTGAAGCCATTCTGCGTAGTATTTCATCTCTGCTGCAGTTATTCGGCTCAATTTGTTGTTAGGGATGATCCAGCTCTCTGTTCCATATAGCAGAACAGGCATTTATACGGCTTTGAAAATGTGAAGATAGACATCTTTATTGACCACTCTCTTTCCCACTATTGTGTTGCTAATGGAATAATATATATTATTAGCTTATCCTATCCTATGGGATATTTCTGGTTGTACTTTTCCATTTCCGCTGATTACAGTTCCAAGGTAGAAGAACAGTCACGACTTCAAACTCCTCGTCACTTTGCACGGATTAGTTCATACTCTCATTCTACTTGTAAGATTTTGCTTATTCTTGCATTAATATTCATGCCCTTACTTCTGAGTTCTGCTTCCCACTCTAATAGGGCTTGTTGGAGGTTATGTGTAGAGTCAGCAATGAGGACTACGTCTTCGGCATATACCATTACTTGTGCCAGTATAGTTCTCATGTTTCAGTGACCTATCATTTCTTTTGCTGTTCTTCTCTTACATATTTTTATTATTTTATCCATAAAGTTGATGAACAGTAGAGGACTGAGACTATCTCTCTGATTCACTCCTTTTTCCATCAGGAAGCTTTTTGACTCCATACCATTGATTCCCACATTGCTTTTTGGTGCCTGGTATGTTGATTGTAATGCGAGTAGCAGACCATTCTTTACTCTCAGGGCTTTCCATATTTCTTCTCTTGGAGCAGAGCCAAACGCAGCTTTAATATCCAGAAAAGCAAGGTACAATCTTTTATTTCGATCCCAGGCTTTATCCATTATCATTCTTAAAGCGAAGATATGATCGTAGGTTTGGCGACTCAGCGCCAATGAGCCCATTTAAGTTACGCCACTGAATATAAATAATGACAAAATGACAAGACAATAAATATAAATATGATAACAGTAAAATGGGAAGCGAGTAGCTAATAAGGAACTTGATAAAATGACAATAAATAATAATAAAGATGAAATAAGCAGTAAGTAGATTAAATATTAATATTGTAAAGCATAAATAATCACATAATAGCATGCAGCAGATAAGCTAATGAACAAGGCAAGAAAAATGGATAAGAATAAGAGTAATAATGGAGATTATTTCTTGCTTATTGAATTTCTAAAATTACTTTAATTAATTATTAAATTTCCTTTTAGTTTGTTCATATCTATATTTCCTGTCATGCCATTATTTGTACTTCTGCTAATTAATCTACTGATTAGTAATTTTATCTTTAATATTACTTTTTGTTATTTTATCAATTTTCTTATAATCTACTCCACATACGTTTATATATATATATATATATATATATATATATATATATATATATATATATATATATATATATATCTTTTGTCTTGTCATTATACCATTCTTTACACTTCTACAATTTTACTCATTTATTATCATTAAATTTGTATCGTAATTTGAAAATGTATGACCATAAAGGGACTTCTTATTTTTGAATTATTAATTTAATTATTTAATTTTGGGAATTACAACACAATTCAAACTTCAAAATTATTTATTTTTCTAGGTAAGACAACGTATCGGGTACCAGTCCATTCTCTAGACCACCATACAGAAGAATTAATTAAGTAGACTTAGTTAAAGTTAACTTAGTTAAACTTAAAGTTAATTAAGTAACTCTAAATACTCACCTATCATAAAGGTCAAATATTAATATTTAACTTCATCTTTTCTCACAATCTCCTCAGTGCTGTTAGGCGTGGATTAGCTGCCTCTGACCATCTCGTCCAACGGTCCCTGTCCTGTGCAAGCCTTCTCATCTCCAGCATGGTGCATGCTCTCTCTGCGCCAATTCTCTCAATCAAGTCTACATACATGAGCCTTGGCCTGCCTTGTGGTCGCCTTCCTCCCTGTCTTGCCTCTAGAAGCCACCAGGCTTTACGGTCATCTCCCATTCTGTAGACATGCCCGAACCACTTCAGCTGTCTTTCTTTAATCTTCTCTAGGACGGATCTAACTCCTAGTTCCTCTCGCATCCCCTCATTCCTTATTCGGTCTCGCCTGGTTTTTCCTAATATTTTCCTTAGGAATCTCATTTCCGCAGATACAACCCTGCTGGCATGGGGGTCCAGGAGTGTCCAGCTTTCCGATCCGTATAGTAGCACTGGGAGAAAAACTGATTTGAATTAAAGAATCTTCGCTTTCCTGCTCAACTCCTGCTTTCCAATGAGTGTCATGGATATTTGGTAGAATATTCCATTGACCTTTTAGACTCTATTCATTACCTCCTGGTCTATTCTTCCATCCTTGCAGATCATTGTTCCCAGGTAGCAGTATCGGTTTGCTCAAGGGTCTCTCCATTGCAAGTGATTCTAAAATCCTCCTCGTTCCTTCGTCCAATACACATAACCTTGCTTTTGGAGGCATTGATATTTAACTTAGTTTTCATAAATATTATCAAATGATTTCCTCAAAGTTATTAAATTAATTTTATGCTCGTGAATTTTCCTTGATCAACATTACAGTAACACCTTAATTTATTAAGATCTGGTTGAAAAAGTGAACAATTAAAATTTATTGTCCTATGTTAAATCAAGAAGATGGCGGACCCGTAAGGGAACTTTAATAGAAGATAAAATAAAAATAAAAAAATTAAATAGTTATATATGGGGATGAGAAGCTAAGGGCTACAAGTGTTTTTTTTCAAAAAGTGCGGTTATGGGTTGCTAAAGCATATACAAAAATTTCAAAAGCAACTTTGCTCAATAGTCAATAGAAATACAGTAGAGCCATTATCAAATATAAGTTTGGTATAAAATTAAACTTTGTAGGTTTTTTCTAAATATTTTAACTTTAAAATGCGCATTTTAAAGTTAAAATATTTAGGTTTTTTTTTTACCTTTTTTTCTCGAAAACAGCTGTAATCATATTGACGAAACTTGTCTAAAGTCTTCTCCTTAATGCCCCTTTATAACTCTTTAGATGTGCAGTACATCACCCTATAATTATATGCACTTTATGGTTAATTATGTATAATATCATTTAAAAAGGTTATAAAAGTCTCTAAAAAACCAATTACCTAAATCGGATCAGTACTAGCAAAGATACAGCGTATTGGACAACAAGACTAGATTCTAGATGGAATGCCGAGTGTGTCCGAATGAGACCGAACCGCGGATTCTCCCACCCACCTTCATCTGTTCTCAGCTTGACATATAAAAAATATTTAGTGCACAGAATTGTCGTAATGTGTTCCGGGAGATCTGGGTACAGATGATAACAGAGCAAGGGATTATTTATATCTACATTTGTGGAAATAATACTATTATTTGGATTGACAAACATTTAATTTATTTGTTTCTCTCTGGGCTGCCAACCAAATAAAATTATAATTCCCACATATATGGATATAAATAATCCATTGCCCAGTTACCTGGAAGTATTTTTCAGGAAATGCTTCAAAAACTTTTTTTGAGAGAAGACGTGAAGAAGCGCATCCTGCTGTGAATATTTCGAGTAGTGTTTATGTTATGTCTTTATACTATTCTAAAATATGGATAATCGTCATAAGATGATTGGTGGAAGTTGTGTGCACCGCACCAGATTTTTTCTATAAGTTATATTATAACTTTAGTATCCGTAACATTCACCTTGTTGTATTTTGTCCTCTGTCCGAAACGTCGGCATTAAATAAATAGTTTATATTTTATTTTTATTTCATGACTGGCTTCTACGGGTCCGCCATCTTCTTGATTCAACATGGGGCAATAAACTTTAATTGTTCACTTTTTCAACCAGATCTTAATAAATTAAGGTGTTACTATAATGTTTATCAGGGCAAGTTCACGAGCATAAAATTAATTTAATAACTTTGAGGAAATCATTTGATAATATTTATGAAAACTAAGTTAAATATTAATATTTGACCTTTATGATAGGTGAGTATTAAGAGTTTCTACTTAATTAATTCTTCTATATGAACTAGCTATTGCATTAAGGAAATTGTGTGGGGCTTAGGTAAGCTGCTTAGTCTCAAAGTCCCCATTCCAATAATCCTCACCTTCCCTTAAACAGGTTCACCGTAATAAGTACCTCTAAGCGCGTCAGCGACTTGATAGCGCTTCGGATTATATTATTTGGAAAATATTCCACTAAGTGAATAGAAATCGAGTTCTGCAAAATATTGTTTTTATTTTAGGTTGTTTTTTTCATCTTTTACGCCTCAATTTACGCAATTTAGATAAACAGCGAATTTGATGACGGATAACAAATTGTGTACGTATCAGAGATTGGGAACGATAGTACCCAGGTAGCACCTCATTCAAGTATTGATTTCAGTACCATAATCTGCGAAAGGAGATCTCTCCTCCAGCTTTTTTTTAGCTGCCTAGTATTGATGAATATATCAGCTGCAGCGATATTTTATTAGTCTGTTGGTATGTCCGTGTAGTTTTTAACAGAAGCGGATATATACACAAAAAAAGATATATACATAGGCACGGTGCGTATATCACACAGCTTTTACTTACCATACTTCTACTTTGAGTAGAAATTAATTTTAGCTCAATTATCGCTAATGAAATTTAAAAAGTTTCCATTTATTTTCTGTTGAATAATATAAAACTAGAAATTAATAACAACAACAATCACTTAAGCTAATGCATTTTCTGTCACTCTCCATTAACTTCTAGGACTTTGGTGGAAGTTATATGTTATATGTTATATGTTATATGTTAATTTTTCTAAAATATTTAGTTTTTCAAAGGTATATTATACATCAATATTACTATTATTATTTCCCAAAATTAGTTTTCAACCTAGGAAAATCCTTCTCTTTATTTTTCCTTTAGTTACTAAATTCTTTCATTGTTTGTATTAATCAATTTTTATTTCAAATAAATAAAATAATTAACCATTATTTGTACAATGTTATAAAGAGTTTAATCAAAATCTTTAGAGCCAAGAAAAGTGGAAAATCGATTATATATATATATATATATATATATATATATATATATATATATATATATATATATATATATATATATATATATATATATATATGCACTTCTGGTGAGTCTATTTCAGCGAAAAAGTTGCTATAATACTACAGGCATATACCTTTCTTAAATTAATTTAAGTTACGTACAATTTATCGTTTTTGAGGTAGGCTTTTCGCATCCACACAGACCGTTTTGCGAAACTTGGTGATTTTGGCTCATTGGACCTTAAAACGTTTATTTTCGTTGAAAACTCGGATTCGAAATTTTTCAGGATCGCAATACTTTCCTTTACGATATATTTCATAATGAAAGTAAAAACAAAAATCAGTATGTTTTGGATCAATTATTGGTTGTTGTGATTCATTATGTAAAATTTTGTTGCATACACACCGAGGCGCTTCTGTTGCTAGGCTTAAAATTTGGAATTAAAGATATTATTGTATATTTTTTGATTAATTGTAAATTTGTACGTCCTTATAGACCAAAAGCCCGTGCAAAAAAAAATGTCATTATTTGAAGAAAACTTTGATAGCGATTTGTTTAATCCTTATAGTATTGAAATTTAAAAAAAATAGAGTCTACCCATTGGATCATGCAAAAAAAAATGGCGACCAAAAAAACTCCAAATTTTAGGACTTTTTCACCTATAATTCTTAAACGGTACATTCTACTGAAAAAATTGTTGTATATTAAATTAAAAAAGATCTAATTTTGCGTCTAATGAGTACCTCAACATAATAATTTGGTCAACAAGTGTGGTCGAAATCAACGGTCATAAACGACGATTTTGTCAAAAACAGAGAAATGATACTCTATATGAGTCCGCAGCTAAGAGTCATTTTTTTTTTTCAAAAATAACTCCAGTGCGATTAATTTAAAAATTGCTATCAATGCTTTCTTCAGATAACGACAATTTTTTTAGCACGGGATCTAGGCTAATTATGGGTTTAAGTAGACGTTCTGAAAAATATGATATCTTAAATTAGTAAAACTCAGTAATGTGGAATTTATGTAAAATAAAATAGGCAATTTTCTATTAGTATTACGTCTTAAAAAATAAAAAATAGATTTTGCAGTATTTTATAATATGATAATATAGAGATTAGAGTCCCGTCACAAAGATGATTGCCATCACTTAGAAAAAAATACAAAGCATAATATTTACTTATTAATATTTACTTAATTTTTTAATTAACTTATTGATTAATTTATAATTTATTTATTTATGTCTTCTACAATACCGTTATTTACAAATAATCTTTATATTCACTATCTGATGTTCATAAACTGATATAACTTAGAAATAGACCAGGGGCAGGGGCTATACAGTACCCGCAATTCGGAACGGTTGTGAGGATTTAGTGGGTATAAACCACGGAGACGGTTGGACTCACCTAAGGATTTTATTACATAGATAACAGGAATAAAACGTTAGAGTACATGCTATACGTGCTATGTACGTGCCTCCTCAATTAATTACCTAGAAAATCAGGATGCTGATTATATTTATATATTTTATATAAATTTATATAATTATATATTATATCTTATATTTAAATTTTATCATATTTCAATGCGAATCTAGGTTTGTAACGAACTGTCAAATCAAAATTATTTTATGGAAAAATATCACCACATCACTTCCTTGTAAAACCATTAAACTTTAACTTGGTGGCTCAAAAAGTGATCCTGAATTTGGTTATTAGTTATCGAAGATAGGAGTATCTCAAAAACGACACTCGGCGTGGCGAAGTCTATTGGCGTCGATTACTTGTAACGGTGCCCCGAGTCGTAATTATGGATGTAGAAGACTCAGAATTTTACTTTTTAAAACAATTATTTGACGTTTATATTTCAAAAAGTTGATAGCGAACCATTTAAAAAATGTGATGTGGCCAGCATATGACCTTCCGCCAATTCAATATTCAAAAGCAGTTTGGCAAGCAGTTTAATTTCAAGTAAAGCACCACTTCCGATTAAAAGTTTCTTCCGACTGGCAACGGAAATTTAATATTTTAGTTGCAATGGTATAAAAGTCTCTATTACCAAATTTGAAAAAACATTTTTTTTAATGAAATCTGGGTTGCAAAAAAAAAAAATGTAAATTGCTCTAAAAATAAAGTACTAATTCCGGTTGGACAATTATTAACAAAATCTAATCAGCTCTTCCCATAAAGGAAAGAAAGTTAAAACCAAAAATTTTGGTTAATCAGTACTTGAACTAGGGTGTATACGACATTCACACATCAGTCCACAAACACACACAAAGACATTATTAAAAAAATGTTAATAACAGTTAGTACGAACCTTTAAAGATGCTTATCTATGAAAACATCGATTAGTGATTTTCAGCACGAATAAAAAAAAAACAAATACAGTTTTAGGTAAAGTACCTCTTCCGGCTAACCAATATTAACCAAAATATTATTCATATAAAAGTTATATTTTCAAAATTTGAGATGTTTTGCATTAAATTTTAATATAATTTTTGATGAAAATCAATAATGACCTTCAAATGAAGTACCATTTCCGGATAGGCAATTTTGATCAAAATCTAGTATATTATTTATATTGGTATAAGAATCTTATATAGATAACAGAAATAAAACGTTAGAGTACATGCTATAAGTGCTATCTATGTACGTGCCTCCTCTAATATTTACCTAGAATATCATGATTATACATTTTAATTTTATCATATTTTAATGTATATTCCAGAAGTTTTTCATCATATTTTAATATAATTTTTGATGAAAATTCATTACAATCTTTGAAGTTAAGTACCACTTCCGGTGGTCATGTAGTGATCAAAAAGAGAGGTTCAAAACTAGATGTTATAGCAATCCCAAATACGAAATCTTAACTCTCTTCGGTTAACCGTTTTTGAGTTATGAGTTACGAACAGAAACTAGTACACGAATACGAAACTAGTCAAAATGGATATTTCCGTTAAAATCTGAAAACCGAAAATTTTCTCGATTACAATATTCCCATTACTGCGTACAAGGAAATAAAAACGCGATATTCTTAGAAATAGTTCGTTGGGTAATTAATTTCTGTTTTTGAAAGCTTTCTTTCATAAAGGCCATCTTATTAAGAGACGGTTCCAGGTAGAAAGACGTTCACGACATCTCAATTAACAGAAGCCGTTAGATGAACCTCGACTCCTGCACACATCGTTACCGAGCTTAAGAAAGACGAATTAAGATGGGTGAGGTCTTCAAGAGTGACTGTCTTGGAGATCCTCCAAACTGTGGGTCTGTACAGGCAGGGACCAGGTAATTAGGAAACGCCTGAACTGCTGGAGTGGGTGGTTAGAGAAGTTGATGAACACTAAATTACTCGGATTCACTAAAGTCACTCGTTTCGTTTTAGTCAAAATCATTCCTAAAAATAACTAAATAAAAATAAAGTTGAGACAGTACTTCATCAGCTTACGATTCTGTTAACCGCCAGAAGCAAAAAAATCTGGTATGTTCTCTCATTAGTGAAGTAAAACTATCGATAGTACTACCGAAAATGAAAATAACTGTTTTTTTTTTAATTTCTTTTGACAGAAATAACATCCAATACTTAATTTTTTTGTACATAGTATCAAATTATTTTAGGGAGGGAAAGTAAAGGAAGTCATAGATATACAAATATAATTTTACTTAGTTTTTCACGAAAATATTGGACATAAACATAAAATAAAGATAAAGCCTATCTAATGGAAGCGAATGGATTCTTGAATACAAAGTTTGATAAATTCAATAAATGACTGAAAAATGAATTTTTAAAAACATTGATGTCAATTCTTTTAAAAACAGTATTGCCATATCGCCCATGTATTTTCCCTCTAAATTTATCAAAATTTTCTCCTAAATCTTAGCTAAATATTAGTCCTGGGAACACTTTTTTAATTAGCTTAATACGCTGCACATTTAGTAAATAAGTATAAAATAAATTAATAACAAAAATTCAAGGTGAGTTTTAAAACTTTTTTTTTCCAATCATTCTAAGTTTTATTATTTTCTAATCCGGTAATACTGGTGAACGCATTTAGCAGTAGATAAACCACGAAAAAACAAAACAAAAAAGTAACTGCAGAGTAAAAACGAATCTAAATCTCCTGGAGAAAAACCAACCTAGAAACACATTTAAATTTTTTTAAAACTATCGATAATTTTACATCACTACTTCTCAAACGACTTTCCTTACCGCTTTGGGTTATAGCCAAAAATAAAAATTGTATACAGTATACATATTCACTTATAATCCGATTAAGAATTTTATCTTTAGCTTTGTAGACATTTAAATTATCTTTCAGATAAGCATCTAGATCGATCCGGAAGATGTATGTATAGTTATGAAGTTTTAGAAAAATTAAACAAAGCTGAAGCGGCTTCCAAAGGAACATGAATAGAATACTATATTAACCATGTGTATAAAGTTCAATACGAAACAGCTTTGCTAATAATGGTCCGATTTAGATGGTTCTTTTTTTGTTTTTTAGATAATTCAATTATATTTCAAATAATAAAATATAAAATTTACTATAAAATGCACAATTTTCGAGTTATGCGCAAATAAAATATTATTTTATCTTCTTGACTTTTTTTTCCTGCTTTTTCTCGAGGATGTACCTTATATATGAATTGTTGGAAAGGTTTAAGTAGAAGACATTAAGAAAGTTTAATCAAAATCGTTTTAACGCTATTCTATAGAAAAACACGTTTTTTGGATATTGCGCTGGCGCTATTGTGCACAAAGGTGCCCGATTTGGTACATAGGCATTGGGGGATACAACATATTTTATATAACAAAAAAAACTAGCAACAAAATCGATTATCGGGCAGACGTTCAAGAGATAATCATGGCACGGAAACAGACAGACAAATAGCCAAAAATACGTTTTTTAGACTCAAAGGGCTCTGGAACGCATAGATCTTTCGAAAATTACACAACGAAATTTTGACCCGATTGCAACATTTTCCTTACCTGGTAGCGTGTGCGTTCAACAGATTCCTTATTAGGCATTGTATTTTCCAACAGCTACTAGGTATGGGAGGTATTGTAATCGAGTCCAAATTTTGGTATGCAATTTTTAACGGATCTACGCTTTAAAGAGCCCTCTCCCTTCCCTCCGGATACAAAAATCCCATTTTTTTGTTCTTGTCGATGTCAAAATTTATCTCTTGGACTGGTTTAATTGTATTTAATTTTTTTTGTAGGTTTTCGGCATGCGAAAGTTATTTGTATAAAATTAATTTATTTTTGGGAGAAAGTTTTGATTTTTTATTAATATTTGGAAACATTTTATATAACGGTTAAGAGTTAAAGAGTCTCAAAGTCATAACAGAAAATAAATCACCTGTCGATATTTGGCCAATTCAGGCATCATCACGATAGAAGGAGAGAAAGAAGAACAAAAAATTAATAATAAGAACAAAATGCAGCATATCTCACATCTACATTCAAAAAAGACACTAGCCAGAAACAGCACCCTACACTGAGACATAAGGGAAAAGGGAGGTTATATGACAACAGCTGGGAAAAGTTGAAATACAAACAGCTGATCATAAGAAAAAATAAAAATAATATATATATATATATATATATATATATATATATATATATATATATATAAATACTCATACTATAATCCCCAAAAGCTTTTGCTCTTGCATATTATTGTATAACATTTTCCGGTCGTTTTCTATTTTTAAATTTTAATATTATTTAAATAGGAGTTTATTAACGATTGCTACTCCTAAGTATTTAGCGGAAGTGGCAAAAGGAATTAAGGCATTTCTAAGATTGTGTTTTGTGGTAGTACAGGTCGACGTTTTGAGAAAATTATTGCTTCAGTTTTATCTATGCTGAGGTGTAATCCCCATTTTTAAGATATCTAAAGCACTCTTTGAACTTTTCTTTTAATCTATTGATAATAGTGTCTATCCAGTACGAAGATGAGAATAGTGTTGTGTCGTCGGCAAATAGGGCTGTATTAAAGTTTTTTATTTTAGGCATGCCATTAATGAATTAACTAAAAATTGCATAAAATTGCAGAAGCCTTTCGGAAGACCGGTAATAGTATAGTAGATGGGTGAAGATAATTTTTTAACTATTCATACGCCCACGAACAAAAATCATACAAAAATAAGACGTTATTTCCTCATTACTCGAAAAGTATCCGTTAAATGGTAAATTAAATTTGGTCATTTGAAAGGCAATTTAATTCCTTTACAAGAAAAATAAAGAATCGTCAAGAAAAAATAAAAAAAATTGAACTTTGTATCCATGTTTTTAAAAGTATTTTTAAAGTATTCTTCGAAAGCTATATATCTTCTGGAACATTTCAGATGCTCATTTGAAAGATAATTAAATTACCGACGAAAATAAGAAAAAAAAAATCTTTTCCGCACCAATATTAGCGAAGATGCAACTAACAATTATTGTATTTTGTATTGGAAAGTATACACATCACAGATTATTTTCCGAGAAGTTTGATATCCGTTCAGGTTGAAAATAGAACGTCTCCCTTTCCCCAGTTATATTAAATGTATCACTATAATGCGCATTAGAAAAATAATTTGTACCGAGAAAGGTTTAACTGTGTGTAAAATATCTTGGGCATGGTGATAAATGGATATAGGACCTTTATTGGTTACTTCCATAGCACTTTAGTTCCTGAGATAAAGGTGTTCGAAGATTGAAATTTTTCATTTTGGTCTCTAAATTTGACAAATATCATAAAAAGTACTCATCCCATGAGAAAAGTAAAATGAATCAACTTGAAGAATATTTATTTGCCTTTAATTTGGGCATTGACGGTCATCTGTAGGCTCACCGTCTTTCTCAAAATGATCATTTAGCCGAAAAACTTGAAAAATGGGTATTGATAAAAATCAATGAATCAATGATATGATGCAATAACTAACGTTTGTGCCACAATTTCATTTTGAGACGGTAATGAGGCAATGGTGTGATAATGAAAACCTGATTGAAAATCAATTAATTTATCGATTTTATCAAAAATGCAATCATTTGAAATCATATTGTAATGTATGTTCTCCATTAAGGAGGCCGATTTTGGGGGTATTTCTGACAATCACCCTTACAAAACTTGTTCTAAAGCAGACTAGAACAGAAAATGCAGGGATGATTCAGGTTTGGAATAATTCATCGTTACAGGGTTGTAATGTATGTTCTTCATTAAAGCCCACAAATCTCAATATCAACTCGCAAACAAAAAAATTATTATCATTACCGTTACTTCTGGGAAATGAGAATTTTAAATTCCTCGGCCGAAACTTGGAATTCAGCTCAAAACTGTCTTAAAACTCTTTGATTAATTAATATATCTGGGTCACTCGTAGATTTTCTTAGATTTTTTTAAAGAGTTCACTGGATCACTTTTTTTGAAGACCTATTTTTGGGCTATTTCTGATAATCACCTTAACAAAACTTGTTAATCTAAAGTAGACTAGAACAGATATTACTAATTATTTCAATACTGTAAAATAATTATTTTTGAAGCAAGATTTTTCCTCTATTTTTTTTTAAATATTCCTCAGACGATTATGTTTAAAATTACATTCAAGCCTACGTTTCAACCATATCCATTTTGATGAGATTAATAATTTGATTAAATAGTACTTAGTACGTACTTGCCCCTGCCTTAAAGATTAAGTTCGGAGAAGGTATCTGGAAGATTCATTATTCAAGCAAGAGCGGTTTTGGAACAAGTGCAAAACAGTTCGCTTTCCGGAGGATTATTATACTGATGTAATCATCGAAAAAAGTTAAACCTTGTCTGAGATTCGCACCTTACAATCTTCATTGAGTTATGAAAGTGGGATGTGGAATATAATTGAATATAGGTATTGAATAAAATAATTATTTTTTTAAATCACTAGTGCGTAGTTTCCTGGACAAAAAATGATGCTAAGGGTAAGTGTACACCACGCACACTTGTCACACAACAGAGGTCTGCACTTGCCCCTATTATCATGTTTTGGTGGGTGACTGCGGACATGAGCTTAAAAAATAGAAAACTGTCAAGGAGAAATGAAAATCACAAAGTATTTAGAAGAACAGCTTCTAAAGGTTCTACTTACCACAGACATATTTAAAAAATAAATAATAATAAGTCCTAGTGGTGGATAAACACCGACACATCTGAACAGCAGAAGTTGAAAGATCCAACATAATCAGCATGTTCAAATTGATATCTTTACAACTCATTATACTTCACCTTTGCGAACTGCTGTAGCTGATTTCTGATATATCGGTGTTTATGCTTCATGCTCCGTTAATGCAAAACATTGTTACCAATAGCAGATTTGGATTTAACGAGACAGTTACGCACTTACTCGTAAAACTAATATTTAATATTTTTCTTGTTTCCAAATATTTTTGTTTAAAGCACCTCCGAGTGTTGTACGGAGTATAAAGCAGCATGTTATCAGTAGATCGGCAAAAAATCCACTTGCCGGGCTAGTTCTCCCGGTACAAACCTACAGTATACAGTATAAAAAAATTCCAGGTACGAAGTTAACTCCGCGAATGCATTAATATATTAATATAATAGCATTAATATAATAATATATTAATTAATTTATTTACATAGTTTGGCAATAAGTAATTTTGCCATCTGCAAATTATTTTTTCAATAAGCAAATCTACGCTCATCCGGTTTACAGCAGCCAGCTTAACAAGTCTCTAGGCTACTACCTCGAAAGCCGTCGGGGTGGATTGTATGGGTTCGTGGGGGATGTAAATATTTTTACTAAGGATTAATGTTTCGAGTCAGTCTGTTGTGGAAATTTTTGTAGTACTCTGTGGCAGTATCTGAAACTGTTAGGATGTACAAGCCATTGTGTAGCAAGTCATTTGTGTCGTTAGTCAAGCCACTAGTAACGTCCACTATTTTTCTCAATGCTTTTGACTGGGACGACTGAATTCTTTGGATGTTTGAAGTTCTGGCAGTTCAGCAGTATATCTACTGCATTGTTAGTTCAGTGCGAGAACAAACCAGAACAAACTATTCTGTTTGATATAATCCATTTAAACCTTAAACTGAAGATGAATGTATAACATTCGAAACTAGTTTAAAAAAAAAATAATAGAGAAGTGGCAGATAATATATCAATCCCTAATTAGATTGATCCTTCTATACCATCATACGGATGTCAACTGATTATTGTCTGGGTTAATTTTTCATTAATGTGAGTTTCAGTTTAGCGTTGAATTAATATTTTAATTAATTTTTTAAGAGATAATAACAATAAAATAAGTGTGATGGTAATAATTTAAGAAGAGTTGCAATATCAGTAGCACAGCTAATGTAATTACGGTACTCTAATTAGAAACAATTAGTTTATTATCTCAAGTTGGAAAGGGACTCACGCGAGCCAGTCAGAATCAATTTAGACCCAGCTCTTTATCAGTAAGTGCAATTGCTTTAAGATTTATTGTTTCTACCAGCGATGGTCCATATTCCACTGCTGAGTCATATATCATATTTATAGTTTATTTTGTATTATACAGTATATATTATATTAGTTAAATCTGATGTTAATATGTTTTTGTATTTTTTTAATATATTTTGGCCTGGAATCATCCAAAAATCATTCTCTTTTTGTATATACCGTAGAAAAAAAAACTTCTAAAGCACTGTATATTCGATTCGATGTGCTCAAGTTATTATTATATAATTCCTACATCTGAGAAAGTGTGATGTTTGATACTTCATCTGGACAAGCGACTGGCATGAAAGACCCACATCAGACTGAAAAGAAAAAACTAAAAAAAAGATTTGTAATATCATCCATGTTTTTGAACAGACGCTCCATATTATCCTTAACTAAAAGATTTACAATCAACAAATTATTAATTAAATCTGTTTGGACATACGGAGTAGAGCTATGGGTCACTGCCAGAACTTCAAACATCAAACATTCAAATGGCTTGACTAAGGACACAAATGACTTGATACACAAGGACTTGGGCATCCTAACAGTTTCAGATACTGCCACAGAGTACTACACAAATTTCCAGATTAAAAACATCTAAACAGACTGACTCGAAACATTAACCCTTTGTAAACATATTTACAACCACCACGAACCCATACAATCCACCCCAACGGCTTTCGAGGCAGTAGCCTAGAGACTTGTTAAGCTGGCTGCTGTAAACCGGATGAGCGCAGATTTGCTTATTGAAAAAATAATTTACAGATGGCAAAATTACTTATTGCCTATGTAAATAAATAAATTAATAATAATAATATAATATATTATTATAATTATTATTAAACAGTGAAACGTGACGATTTCAAAAATAAATTATTTATTCAAAAATAAATTTTCAAGTATAAATATAAAGTACATGTATTTTTTATGGGATACAATAACAAAAAAATACTGTTTTATAAACAGAACATTCGCTATTTATCCTTCATTGATATTAATGCATTCGTGGAGTTAACTTCGTACCTGGAATTTTTGTATGCTGTATACTGTATGTTTTTACCCCGGGAGAACTAGCCCGGCATGTAGATTTTTTGCTGATATGCTGATAATATGCTGCTGCATACTCATTAAATGGATTATATCAAACATAAAAGTTTGTACTGGTTTGTTCTCGCACTGAACTAAAAATGCAGTATATTGCATTTAAACCTTGAACTGAAGATAAATGTATAACATTCGAAACTAGTTTTCAATAAAAAAAAAATAATAGAAGTGACAAATAATTTATCAATCACTAATAAGACAAAAAACATTCAATAATATATCACAAGCTAGAAATAACAATTAAAATCTATAATAATCAATAGCTACATCATGAATATATTTTTTTTTTTTTTTTTTTTTTTACCTTTCAACAATATAGTCGCATCTGTATAACAAATGAGTGGCAAGTGGCCTGAGAAAGGATAGTACCCAGCAGTATCTCTTCCCGGTCTTGAATTAGTCCTTTAATTCAGGAAAATAGATCTCTCATCCAGCTCCTTTTTAGTCTTCTCCTACTGGTCATGTCAGCCCTAGCCATATCGTCTATTAGTCTGTTGTGATGTCCGTGAAGGTTATTATAGAAACGGGAATTAAGAGTATGAATGTGTTCGTCGATAGTTGGTTGTTGTAAGTCGGTATGTAGAGTTTTGTTGTTTACGTACAACGAAGCTTCTGTTATCAATCTTAAAATTTTGGATTGAAAAGATTGCAGTTTTCGTAAGTGAGTCATTTTTGCTGCATTGTAAGTCCATATGGGTTTAAGTAGGTATGTGCATGTATTGAGTTTCTGCCTGATTTTTAGTTTAGACGATATGGAAAAAAGAGAGTATCGTAATTTATAGTCTTTCTTTTCATCTTGACGTGTGGGCCCCAGGTCATCCTTCGGTCGAATATTAATCCCAGGTAACGTACTTTGTCCACCCTAGGAATTTGCTGGTCGCCGATATCAACTGATGGACACGTGTCGCGTCGAAGTTTGAAAGTTACATGTGGTGATTTATCATTATAACCGGATTTTCCAAAGTGAGTACCACTTGAACTTTCTATTTGCTTCGTGGATTTAGAAAAGACATTTGACAGAGTCAAAACGGAGGATATAGAGCGAGCTCTGTTGGAAAAACAAGTGGATATTGGCACGATTCTGGCAGTCAGGAGTCTCTACCGGAAAACGAGAAACATTATAAGGACTGGCAACCACACCTCCAAGGAGTTTGAAACGACGCAGGGAATACACCAGGGATGCAGAGCAGCGTAAGTCCCCTACTGTTCATATTGGTGCTGGATAAGGTGCTGAAGAGAGCCAAACCCAGATTGCGGCGTTTTCAATTAGGGCATAGGAACCTCCAGCCTACTTTGTATGCAGTTCTCGCTTTTGCTGATGACCTCGTCGTATTCGCTGCGGATGGCCGGGACCTACAACACAACGTAAATATCATGCAAGAAGAGTTGAGGAGGATTAAAATGGATATCAATCCAAATACGACCAACTGCATGAGAATAGGAAGACGTCCTCACCATGTTATGAGAATATTGAGACTGAGGGGATAAGTCCTAGAACAGGTGCACATTTTAAATATTTAGGTGCCTGGATCAAAGAAAGCGGTTATATCGATGGAGAGGTGTCGCAAAGGCTGGGAGCAGCTGGTAGATTGTTCAACGCACCTTAACAAAAGAGAGGTGACGAAGATATCCGTCTACAGGTCTACGTTCCTGCCCATCCTATCTTACTCCTCCGAATCATGGACCCTTAACTCAAAACACAAAGGGCAGATCCAGACAATGGAAATGAGATACCTAAGAAAGGTTAAAGAAAGGACCAGAAGAGATAGGATCCGCAACTCAATAAGATCAAATAAATCAATAAGATCGAACCTTGAAGTACAGCCGGTAGAAACCACTCTTGAAGAAAATAAACTAAGATAGTTTGGGCACCTCCTGAGGAAGAGCACGGAGAGAACGGCCAGGATAACATATGAGACGAGAGTAGACGGAAGAAGACCAAGAGGAAGACCACGGATCACCTGGGAAGAAGGCGTGCGGAAGGCGTTCAGGAAGCGAGGGCTGGACTGGAGCAGGAGAGAATTGGTTCAAGAAAGGGACACTTGGGTCAAGCTCTATAGAGGGCATCCCCACACTGCACAGCGGTAGAGAGGGACATAATATGATGATGATGAAATATGTATATATACATATATATATATATATATATATATATATATATATATATATATATATATATATATATATATATATTATCTAATGATGATAAGTAACTTGTAACCTCTCAACATGAACCTTTAACTTGTACTTTTCTCGCTTGTACTTGTATTTTATTATGAAATAGTGCCCAGGCGTTTTAGGACAGAATGTGTTTCAGATAGTTATGGCGTTATTATTAAACGCTCATAGCAGCTCTTCTATAAATGCTAAAAAGCGAAAATTGATATCATTTAACAGAGAAAATGTGCCATTATAGATTGAAAAAAGAATTTTTGGGTTTTAAAATAAGACAGTAGTTACAGTAAGCGAGTAAATTTGATCAATCTTGAGTGTGATTAATATATTTTTCATTATTAATTTTCATTAAATATACTGAATAAACTACAATCATTGACAGTAGCTTCGAGGTTGGCGATAAATATAATAATGGGAGATTTTAGTGTACACGTCAAGGAAAATGAAATTGCATTAGGATTTCTTTAACATCGTTTAAATCTGTGTATGATTCTAAATAACCATTCCAGTATATCAGGCAACACATTAATAGATGTTACTTTTATAATAAACATCTCGCCAGAATTACTATCATCAGT